>CM038682.1:470072739-471272739 GCA_021605205.1 Aegilops longissima
AGGATTGGTAGTTAGTTGCCTCACCCTATTGGTTGTTGGTTTTCTTTCTCCTCTGCGTTCGTGAAAAGCTAGTATGCTCGCGGAAATCGTCTAAAGGAAACTACTCGCTAACTCGCTAACAAGGCGGACTTCTTCCTCTGGCTCTGCCGAGACTATCTGCTCGCCTAAATCGGTATCAATAACTTCTATCGTGCTTGACCTCTCATTGGAATGATAAGTTGGCTCTGACGAACTAATAAGTTTCTCTTCTTGTCACCTTCTTTAAGCCTTTCCTTCTGCTTCCATCGAGAAATATATATAGATAAGCTTGGAGAAGCGATTAAGGTGTTTCCATTGAAAGACATGAAAATTCTCAATTCTCTACGGCGTCTAGTAGATAGAAACAAGAAAATCAGAAGAATCTTTCTCTCTATTCACTATCATTCCGCGTCTTCGACTTCTATTAGTTTCTTTTCTTCTTTAATGCAATAGCTATAGTTTGGCGCGTGGGAATTCACTAATCTAATGATATATTGGTAACTGCCTGTGGGTCCGCACACCACTCCTTATGTTCAGCTAAAAAGCCTTCCGGGTCGAATTTATTAAGAAATAATAAAAGATTAGAATGCCAATGTGTTAGAATGTCAACGGGAGCTTTCACAAAGCCAAGTCACAAATACAATGAAGAAGTGCTACTGCCAACAGACACAACCACGGATCCCGATGCGGCCCCAATGGTAGTGGTAATAGTCCTCCTGGAGGTGCGCCTTCTAACGCATCAAATCGTTTTCACATTCTTAACAATTTGAGAGACTGGGAACACCGGGGATGTCAGACGGTTGCCACGCAAACACGTCGACGTTCGCCCGAAGAGCAACGCAGCGGCGCCTTCCTATTTAGGGTCGAGAGTGGCACCGATGGTGAAGGTACCACCAGTGCCATCCTCCTTGGCGGACACCTTCTTGGTCTCTGGTGGAGCTGCCGCCGTCTTCTTACACTTGCGGTGGAGCTCGATGGTGCGTCCTCGGCGGTGGCGCAGCACTCACGAAGAGTGCGCTTCCGGAGTGGGCATCGAACTCTTGCGGACTTGGTCTTCTCGCGCCCGGAGCTTCGGTGACAAGTGACTTGTGATCTGTTGCGGCTGCTTCCCGGTAGATCTTGTCGGCGCAGTAAGAGCATCTTTCTTGTCGCCGAGGACAGATATGACACTTATCGGGCTGGCATCTTGACATGTTATATGCATAGTGAGAGCCGCCATGAATTTGGCGAGTCTTTGGGCGGCCAAGTATCCCATTGTAGGGCGGTGGAAAATCAGCAACGTCAAAAGTGACCCTCTCGATCCTGTAGTTCAACTCGCGCCAAATGTCACCGGCAACGTGATCTTTCCCTTGACTTGCTCCTTCCGGATTGATTCCTTGGAATGTGCCGGTCTCTTCGAGTTCGCCATCAGGGATCTGGAGTTTCTGGAGTACCGCTGAGGAGATCAGGTTCAAGCTGGCCCTGCCGTCAACTAACATCTTAGTGACCTTGAGGTTGCGGATAGTTGGTGAAACCAACATCGGCAAGCACCCGACCGCATGATTATGCGGTCGGGGTGAATCCTCAATGTCAAAGATGATAAGCGTCTGGACCATTTGAGAGGCTTGCGTGACTCGGCGGATGGTTACGCGCATTGACTTCCCGCATCCACTTGCTTGAGCTGGCGGTGTGAAGTATCTGCGAAGAAGCACCGCTGTCAACGCACAAGACCTCCGTGGCTTTCTGGAACTCCTGCTCATCGGCCTCGTCATCATCCATGTCTTCATCGTCGTCGTCATCTTCATCCTTGTCGCGGCCGCGGGGAGGCCTGTCTCCTTGCCGCTGCTTGGCCTTGCCGCGGCGTCCTCCTCGGCCGGGACGTTTCTTTCCGGATCCTCCAGCACCTTCCTGGGCCTTCTCCTTGTCGTGTCTCTCGTATTCAGCCTTCTGCTGCTCGACAAGCTGCTCGACCTTCTTGCAGCTCTGGAGATCCTGGCCCTTGGTGCGGTGGATCTTGCAGTATTGCTTGTTGGAGCTGTCCTGCTTGTCGACGACCGCCACAGCCTGGTAGTTGGCACCCGCGGCAATCTCCTTGCCGGAGCTACCAACTTTGGCTTTCTTGGCGCCACCTCCGTTGCCGGACTGCTCGACAACTAGCAAATCTTTGCCTCTCTTCTTCCTATTACTCCGCCGCTGGCTCTTCTTTGCCGGGGCAGTTTCCTCACTATCAGATCCTCCTGCTCTTGTGTTCTCTCCGGGGAGTCTTCTCCCTTCTTCAGCACGTGCACACTTGTCGGCCAGGGCATAGAGCTCACTGACGTCTCTGATCTTGCACATCGCCATCTCCTCCTGCATCCTGCGGTTGCGCGCGTTCGATGGAACGCGCTGATTACATGGCGGGGTGGACATCTGGGATGTTGTCTTTGTACAGCTGAATCTCTGAATGTACTTGCTAGAGGCTCTCCTTCCTTACGGGCGGCGAGATGAAGGTCGCTCTCTTAGCCATGGGGCTTGTGGCGCTGTAAAACACCGACAAACTGATGGCATAGATCTGTCCAAGAGGATATGGAGTTGTCCGGCAAGTACATGAGCTAGGATCTAACATTGGGCTTGAGTACTAACGGGAAGTAGTTGGCGAGATCTTGTCGTCTCGCCCCGGCAGCTTGCAATCGCGATGGTGTAGATGCTAAGGAACTCCGACGGGTGCGTCTTGATGTCGTACTTTCTCTCGAATGCGTCGGTTTGAAATTCTTCTTCTTTGGGCCCTTTGGACTTGCCGCAGCTCACGAGTGAGCGCAGGGCAACCTACCGCGTCGGCAAGTCGCTGGTTCCCCGGGCGCATGCATGTCGACGAGAGGGCCCGGTAGCGCTGGTCGGATTGACGCGCGCCTCTCTTGGCCTTCGACACGGGTTTGGCGTCTTCTTCTTGCTCGTTCGTGAAGAACTTGGCGCTGATCGCGGCGAGCTCGTGGGTCCGATGAAGCGGTGGAGTCGCTGTCGAGGTGGATCCGGCGAGTCGGCGATCTTAACCTTCGAGGCGGAGAGTGCGGTGGTCGCACCCCACGGTTTCGTCGCCATCGGCTCGTGCTTAGCGATCTGCCATGGCGAAGATGCACTCGGTTGCCGCGGGCGTCGCCGTTAGCAAAGCCGATGAGACTACGAATGGTGGCCCTCCATTCATCGGTCTTGTCCGCCGTTGGAGGGTAATCTAAAGCGGTGAGCTCTCGCTAAAACCTGCTGGAGTGGTGGGTGGCGATGGCGAGCGGTGCGAGGCGGGATATGCTCGGACTTCTAACTATGTTAGAAGGAGCAATATTCCGTCGAGCGACCGTGTCTCGCTTCGTGCCGGCTTGTTGGCATGCATCTGGTCTTGAGCATCCGAGATCCACCGGCTCGATCTTGGCCCAGCGAGCGTATAGTATCTGCGAGTACCATGACGCTGTCGGTCCCGCCTCTGAGATGGGCGCGGTGCATGTCTGACGCCGAGTCTGCGCAGCCTTGTCCTTGACTTGGCGGCACCATGGGCTCCTCGTCGACGCTTGTTCTTCGCGGCGTCTACCCCACCACTCGTTTCCTCCGGTGGTGGTGGGTTCGGCGATGGGCCGGAGCATTTGCCGCGAAGCCTTTTTCTTCGGTGGCATGTCGATGAAGAAGATGAAGATGTTGCTCGTGTGAACACGGATCGAGTTCACACAATCTCGGCGCCCTACAGCGCGCCAAAGATGTCGGGGAAGCCGATCGACCCACGAACACCTATGGGACGGCGGACGAGCCCCTTCGGTTGGCGAGGCGAGATCGTCTGAAGAGCGGATCGAGGCGAAGCACACGAAGCGGTTACCCAACCGGAGCTCTCCGGAGATAACCTCCTCTTGTTGCATGTCGAGTTGTATTGTGTTCTTGCTCGGGGCCGAATGCTCTGATACACACCGGCCGCTAACGAGACCGGCGTGAGTGTTGAACCCCCCTCGTTGCGCATGGGCCTCCTTTTATATGCTCAAGGGTCTCCGGTGTAGCGTAGGCAAGGGCAAAAATGGAAAAGGGAGTTGCGGTTGAGTACGGCTACTTATGCGATGTATCATACCTAACCACGGCGGCGGGACAAAGGCATTAAATGCCCGTCGTCGTAAGCAGGTGCAAACGAGGGACCGTCGGGGCGCCACCGCTTACCACAGCGCTCCGGCCGGGCCTTACGACCTCTTGCCACGCTTGGCGCTTGGAAAGGTCGAGGTGACATGTTGGTGGATGTCTTTGGGCGCGATTCTGAGATGTGGTAGCTGCGCATGACAAGCGCCTTGCCCATGATGCGTCTTTGTCGCGTCCGGAAGCTTGTCGCTCACCGGGCCTTGCCGGGACGCATGGCGCGTCGTGGCAAGTTCCTTGAGATGCCTTGGTTGGCCTTTCCGGCAAGCTCCTCTTGTCGGGGTCTTGTTTCCTTGGCTTGAATACTTTGCTCTTGAATGGCTCCAAAGGAACCACGGAGGACCTTCCCGGCAAGCTCCTCTTCTTGGGGCCTTATGATCATCTTGGCAAGCCTTGCCACGAGTCTTTGCTGTCGCCCGTGCACAAGTTCGGGATACTAGGGTACCCCTACTCTAGTACACCGACAAAACCGCACTGCTTTTAGACTGAAAACCGCACTTCATCAGACAAACTAGCAGACTGCATGATTTCTTTTTTGTGGGACGTAAGTTTTTTGAAGACGAGGAAAAAAACTGCACCGCTTTTAGACTGAAACCACACTGCATCAGACAATCAAGTGAACTTCATGATTTCTTTTGTTGAACCTAAATTTTTCTAAGACGAGTTTTTGTTGTCTTTTCTCTAAAAAAATTTGTGAACGAATGGACCGCAGAGAGGAGGCAAGTGAACCGCGACATATATCAAAGTGAACCTCATTAATATCTTTGTTGTTGCGCTAAACTTTTAGCACTTTCATTTTGGGCACAAGTGAACGACATCACTCTCAAAATTGAACCACATCCGAGGACTAAAAGCACTTCATGCGTTGATGTAGTCTACTGATTTTTAAGCATATGAAACAAATTGCATTTGATCCATAGGGATAATGAAACATATTGTTTTTACACAAACTAAGTGCACTTCAAAAACATTACTCTCAAAAATGCATCTGTACTGCATAGCTGGGCAGTGCATACTGCATCGCTGAACTTTTTGAGCTGCATATTTTTTTTGTTTACAAGAGGTGTACAACACACAAACCACCAATGTACCGCGAGCTCCCTGCATCCACACTGCAGTTTTTGTTTATAATGAACTGCAATATATTCAACACTTTTTTTCCAGTCGATACAAACCAAAATCCTTGGCACCACCAAACTGGGGGTTTGCCGGACTGCACCACCATGCTGGAAGAACCTCCCTGAAGAAAAAAGAGAGCCGCAAGTCATGCACCACCGAACTGCACACTGAAACCACATGAGGGGAAGTGCATAATCCAAAATCTGCAAAAAAGAGAGCAAATAAAGCTTTTCAGAACAGCACACGGGGCAGCTAGTGCTCTTCCTGGTCATTGTCGTCGTCGTTGACCTTCTCAAGCATCTGGAAAACTCCGTCGCGTGCCACTGTAGGAAGGATAGGGTGAGGTCGTCGGCGAGGCGAGCAACGAGGAGCGGATCTGGGGGCAACAAAGAGAGGAGATCGTGGGGGGAGGGTACTTGGTGTGGTGGAGGGGAGAGGCCCTGGTGGCGCTTGTGTCCAAGGGCAGCCGGATCTGATGCTGGGGCGTGGTCCTGGGCGGCGCCATTCCTGCTAGGGGGAGGCAGGGGCGGGGAAGGCTGGATCCAGTTGCCGCGGCCCAGAAGGACGTCACCTGGGCGGTGGGGGTTAGCCGTGCCCGACGCCGATGGTGCTCGCGGGCAAGGCATGCTGGAGGCATGGTGAGAAGTGACAGGGATGGCGACCTGGTGAAGGGTGGCGCGACGGCGGCCTGGGGAGGGGCGGCCGTGGTAGATCGGCTAGCCGCGTGCTGTGTGGTGGGGGGTGGGGGAGCGGCGCTGTGGGAGGTTGTGGCCGGGGCGGTGGCTGGCTGGGAGGCGGCGGTGTGGGGAGAAGGTGGGGGTGGGGGATCGGGGAGAAGGTTGGGAGCGGGGTCTGCCGTGCGCGTGGGTGGAGATGGATGGGGTGGGCCTTTTGTTTTTGGTCTGTTCGGGTGGGCGTCCGGGTGTTAGCAGAATAAGAGTTTTTGTTAGCATTATAACACTCTTAAGGGTGTTATCATAATAGACCCATTATATATATATATATAGAGAGAGAGACAGTAACACTATTCTGATTCTGGGATCAGAATAGTTATTTGGATCACGGCGCGCCTATAAGGGCCTGATCTGATGTTCCCGAAACCCAACGCCCTGTACCGCACCACCTCTCTGGCCCGATCTACCCGCGCCACCTCTGTGCCCCCGATTCTCGTAGCCACCCGCCGCCGCCCTGGCTCCGGCGCCACCCTCCACCGCCCCCATGGACCCTACACGCCACCCGCCACCGGCCCTGTGCCTCCGGCGCCCTACCTTCCGCCGCCGCCACATCCTCGACGCGCCACCCACTGCCTATTTTCGCGACCAGAAGCCTTGCCGCCGCCGCTACGATCCACTCCCCGGCGACCACCAGCTCACGTGTGCACAGGGGGGACTCATGGTGGTGCAGCTGACATGGATTGGATGCTTCTTGAAGCTGCATGAGGCGTTGACCTGCTGCTGGATCGGGCCTCGACCTTCCCGTGCTCTGTCGTGGAGACGCGCGCCTCTTCTCCCTGGCTCCGCTCACCCCGGCGACGAGCTCCCCCGCGCCCTGCTATTGGATCCACCGGCCCCCGGCGATGCGCCGCCCACCTCCCCTCCCCCCAGCGATCCCGAACATGTATTGCATCGAGACAACCGATGGTGGCCTCGGATCTGAGAACTGGCCGCTGGATCCGTGATTTGTCACGCGTGGGAGGTGGTGCTACTCCGGCGAGCTCCTTCATCCTCGACCACGGTGCGTGGAGGACGCCCTGCTCCCTCTTTTTCCCTCTTCCATCCCCCGAGCACAACTCCGACGAGCTTGTCGACCGGCGAGCCCTGTTGTTCCTACTGCTGCATCACCCCCGTCCCATCCCCAACCTCTGCCGCCACCGCCAGTTGCCCCCAGCGCCGGTGCCGAAGGCCGCCCTGCACGAAATCCCTTCTCCGGTCGATGTTGTCTGTGCCTCCCACGATCCCGCCAACAGAGGTCCCTCGTGCGGGCTCCCGTCGTCGATCCCTGTCCCCCGTCCTGCAGAATTGAGAGCACCAGCAAGGATGACAGAGATCCCGTGGCGCACGCATTGGTGTAGTTCAATTTCTGTAGTGTGGGTGTGAGTTGCTGTGTGATCCAAAAAATCACTTCAACTGTTGGGTATTTGTATAAAAACGTTGTTTGTAACAATTTGTTGTGTTTATTAAAAATACAGAAGTTCGCCATGCAAAACTTTTGCAGTTCAATTTGTACTAAAAAGATAGAAAATAAAACAACAGTAAAGTTCACAGATCATGGAAAAAAGATGATTGTGTTATTTTCGGTGTTTGCTCATATGACCAATTTAAATGCAGAAGATTAGATATTTTTAGTTGAAACATACGAAACAATATTTACAATGTGAAAAATTAAATTCAATAGTAATCCAATTTTCCGTTTAAAAATACAAAATTAAGAAGTTCAAAATTTAAATAACACATTAATTCGATGTAAACATAAAGAAATAGATTTTCCCTATTTCTAAAAAATAAAACCAAGAAGGTCAAATTAAACTAACAAAGTAGTCCAATGCTCATTAAAATTTTGGATTTTTCTTATTTCTAAGAAATAAGCAATTTTTTTAAAAGTTATATTTTCCTCGTTTCTAAAAAGTAAGACAGAAGGTCAGCTCAAATAACAGAGCAGTTCAAAAAATGTTTACAAAAAATGGATCTAAAAAAATCTAGAAAATTTGACATAACCAAGAAGATAAAAAAACATAGAAGTTCAATTTGAAATAACCGAGAAGTTCAAAAATCAAAGAAGTTCAAATTTAAAAACCTAGAAAATACATATAAAAATATGTTTTTTTGTGTTTTAAAATAATTCTCTCAAGCAAGAGAGAAGTTCAAAGTGATAACAAACCGGAAGTTCACGTACTACATGGTGTGTATTTCATATAAGAAAAAGTACAAAATAAAGTGAAATAGAGTGAAATTCAAACAGACATGCCCCAGAAGTTCAATTACTTCATGCAGTGCAAAAAATAGCACGTCAAAAACAAAGTGAAGTTCAAACAGACATGCCCCAGAAGTTCTACTACTTCACGCAGTGCATTTCCGTTCGCGATGAACGCAGAAATCATGATCTCGCAATTTTCTAATTTACCTCGAAACGACGGTAATATCATTTGTGTAAGTTCAAGTCCTTGGTCGGAGAAAGTTAAAAAAATTATTGTGAGAGACGTTTGTACAAAAGGAATATTATTTGTGTAACACTTACGAATGGATGAGAAAATTACAAGAAAAAATATGTCCCAAAAGTTCAACGTGAAAACAGCAGGAAGTTCAACTACCACGCTAAATGAATTTCAGATGAAAAACTTTCAAAATTGTCGCGAGTATGAAAAAATGATCAACACGGGAAAGTTGTGTGTTTACAGCAGCTTTCCATCGGTATATCACCCGCTCATTTCCCATGAGTGGGATGGAGAGCTACGAGCAAAAAAATCACGTGAAAAACAGAGTGAAGTTCAGGTACACGCACCGAGAAGTTCAGGATCTTCACGCGGTGCATTCTCGAAGAATTTGTTTTGCGGTAGAGGCAGAACGAATGATCTCGCCGTTTTCGGAATTACTTGAAAACGGCTAGGACTCAGAGAAAACCATCAACATGAAAAAGTTTCGCATTTTCCGTAGCTTTTCAACGGTATACTATTTGCCCAATTCCGATAAAGTTTGTAAAAAATTACGGCGAAAGCCATTTTCGAAACTGACTTAAAACCGTAAAGAATTGGGAGAAACAATACATACCAAACAGTTTCGCATTTGTTCATCCTTTCCAACGCCATATCATTTGCTGCATTCGGACGCACGGTTAAAAAATTAGCTCGAAAATACGAACTCGGTAGGACTTGGACCATTTTCTAAATTACTCTTAAACCATTCAAAATTAGAAAAAACATTTAAGATGAAAAAGTAGCGCATTTTCATAAGCTTTCCAACGCCATATCATATGCCTCCATTGGATTAGCAGTTTAGAAATGACATCAAAAAAGCGAACTCAATTTGTTTCGGTTTAAATTTTATGTTTTTTGAAATTACTCTTTAACCATAGGGAATTAGAAAAACTTTGAACATGTGGAAGGAGCGGTTTTGCAGCAGCTTTACAACGCCATATTATATGCCTCATTCCGATAAACGGTTTAGAAATGCGATCAAAATTACGATTCACGTTTTTTGTGTGAAGAAAAAATGGTTTTAAAAACTGCTCTTAAACCGCTTACATTTTGCGAAAAATTTAACTTGGGTCATGATACTCGTGTCCATAGCTTTCCAACGGTATATTGCAAGCCCTATTTGGGCAATGTTACGGGAAGTTCAACCTAGCACAGGGGGAAGTTCAGGTCGAACAACTTCGAGCGATAAATCGCAAAAACGCGAGTTCTTCACGACCCGAGTGCAAAATCCGCCTATGAGCGAGATTCCTATCTAAAGCAGTAGTTAGTTGCTAAAAATCGTTTGAAGATTACACTTACATCACATGGAACACGACTAACGGAAAAACTTCATGGTAGAAAACGCACGGTTGCGAAGATAGCCCAAGGTCGGGTTCATAGAGAGAAGTTGAGCGTTACTCGAGGCGATTCAGTTGTGATCGAATATTATTACGATCCCGTGATCGAATAGTGTTTATATATATATATATATATATATATATATATATATATATATATATATATATATATATATATATATATATATATATATATATATATATATATATATAGAATAACACTATTCTAATCCTGGGATTAGAATAACTATTTGGATCACAGCTTCTATATAAGGCCCGATGGGACGTTCCTGGATCCGAGAAAACAAAAATCAGACCAACCTCAAAGGCCCACTATCACATCCCGACCTTATCCCCACGCCCTCCTCGAACTTCCCACGTTAGCGCCACTCCGCCTCCCTCCCCAGGCCGCCGCTGCCACCTCGCTCCTCGGGCAGGAAGCACCGCCGCCCCCACCTCTCTCTGCCGGCAGAACCTCCTTCGCCCCCACCTCACTCCCAGGCAGAAGCTCCGCCGCCCCCACCTTCCTCCCCCAGCAGCAACCGGCGTCGGCCCCACACCTCCCTCCCCAGCAGATGCGCCGTCGTCCCCACCTCCCACCCCGGCGACCGCGCCGCCGTCCCCACCTCCCACCCCGGCAACCTCGCAGCAGGGCCCTCGATCTCGTCCGCCGCCGTTGGGCCATGGATCTCACGCGCCACCACCGCGCCAAGGACCCCCTCGCGCCGCCACCTCCTAAGGCCACAGCGTGCTACCCGGTGTCCCCCGCACCTTACCTCCTTCCTCCCCTCGCTGGAGACCAACCTGCTCCTTGTTTGCCGTGTCGGGCGAGTGGTGCAGTGCCGGAGCGCCGCCGCGTTGGGCTTGGCCGTCGCCGTCCTCGAGATGCATGTCAGCCACCGCTCGTCAACGCCACCTCGACCTGGCTCGGTGCTCCAGCAGTCCTCGAACTGTCGTGAGATCACGTGTTGGGGCTCCTCCCCTCTGCTTGCGTTGCCTCGGCTCTGCATGTCACCTGCAGAACACCCACCCCGACCTCCCCGTAACCCAGCCAAGCACTGCCACGATTCCACTTGCTGCAGCCCCACCATGTGCTGATGACTAGGATACAATGCAGCTCCTCCGACATTCAGTCTGTTGTATGCTTGTCATCCCTCGCGCGTGACCTGCTCAGGTATCTCTCGTAGACCTTCCATGGCTCCTGTCATTGACCTTCTCCCGATGTCTCTCATTGCTGCTGCACACGATGTGTGTTCTGTTCCCTGTCACTTTCTCGTGTATGTCACCGAGTTGCTGCTGGCTTTGGTTGTTTTTAATTTGGGTGTACGGGGAATAAGATAAAGATGAGTGTGTATAGACGGTGTGTATGAGGAACGTGTGGTGTGTGAGAGGATAGGGTACAATATATCTTACTATTCATTGATAAAAAGAACGTGTGGTTCAAAGTAATGTCTTTTTACCAAGTGGTCACGATCAACTATAAAGACTATATTTTCAAACTCTCACTCCACTAGAACTTCATAAAAAATCCCACTAGGAAAACTACAGAAGTATATAATGTATAAATATAGAAAACATATTTAAAAAGGTCCTTTACTAATTATGTGGTCGTCTGAGCTGCAATACTTCATAGATTAGAAAATAACATAACACCATAATTGTTTCGTACATTCCAGAAGTTCAACAACTACTGTTGAGTCATTCATACATTTAGTTAGGGGGGATGGGGCACACATCCCATCCAAAATTTAATTAAGGGTCTAGTTTGGTGGAGTTGACAAAACAATGAAAAAACAGAGAAAAGCAAAAAAAGCATAAAAATGTCATAACAAAATTCTATAAGAAGTTCAAATTTAACAAAATTCTATAAGAAGTTCAAATTTAAAAATCTAAGCAGGTCGACGTTAAAAAAATGAAGTTTTTAATATCTAAAAGTCAAATTTGGAAGGTCAAAAATTTGAGCAAGAAGTTCAAATAGAAAAAGGTACTTCAAAAGTCTTTATTAATTGATTTTCCCCGCTTATAAAAAAGTCAGAGAAGTCCAAATTAAAAAAGGAGCATTTCAAAATATTTTATAAAAATAGATTCCCCCCATTCTATAGAAACTAGAAGTTTAAATTAAAATAACAGTGCGGTTTCATTGTTTACATAAAAAATGATTTTCCTCATTACTAACCAATAAACTAAGAAGTTCAAGTTTAAAAAATGGTGAACTTCGATGTCTATAAAAAATTCAGATTTTTCACATTATTAAAAATAAAACCAATAAGTTCAAAATTTTAAAACAAGGAAGTTCAAAAAACTCGATTTTCCTCGTTACTAAAGAATAAAACTAAGAAGTTCAAAGTTTGTAGAAACCTCACATTCTTGTTACTAAAGAAATAAAACTAATAAGTTTGAATTAAGATAAGGGAAAAATAAAAAAATAAAAAAGATTTTCCTGTTTTTTTGAAAACTAGGATTTTCCCCGATACTAAAGATTAAACCATGAAGTACAAAAATAGAAAAAGACAAATTCGATGTTTATTTTGAAATTCGAATATAATTCTTTACTCAAAAGATAAAAATGTGTGAAGTTCAAATTAAAATAACCGAGATGTTCAAAGTATAATAAACCCTAGGATTTATAAGCTCAAAAAACAAAAACAAAAAAAATGCCATTTTGGGCATTTTTCCCCAATACTAAAGATTAAAATCAAGAAGTTCAATTACAATAAACGGAGTAGCTAAATGTATGTAAAAAAACTCAGGTTTTCTAGTTCCTAGAGAATAAAACAAAGAAGTTCAATTGGAAAAAGCAAAAAAGTTTGATATTTATTTGAAAATCGAATTTTTCTAGTTACTAAAGAATAAAACCAATAATTTCAATTCCAAATAATGAAGAAGTTCGATGTTTCTAAAAACCTCCAATTTTCACATTTCTAAAAGTACACAATGGAGTTCAAATAAAAAAGGTAGAGCGGTTCGATGTCTACAAAAAACTCAAATATTTTCATGTAATCGAGAGAAGTTCGGATTGATAACTGCCAGAAGTTCAAGTACTACACTGTGTGCATTTTGTATGAAGAAAAAGAATGCAAAAGCAAAGGCTAAAAGTTTTGTTGCTAGAAGCTCAAGTGCTCAGCCCGAGAAAGTTCAAAAATTCTTGTGAGCGAGGTTGAACAAAAATAGGCGACAAAAGTTCCAAGTGAAAACAGCGGGACGTTCAACTACTACATGCAATGTGTTTCAGATAAGAATATAAGAATAGAAAAATAAAAGCTTAAATGTTTGTTGCAAGGTGTTCACGTGCTCCTCCGTGCATGGTTCAGGATTTATATTGCGGAACGTCCGACCTCCAATTACATGTTTTAAAATGGCAAAAAATGACGTCTGACCTTCAATTGCGTGTAATTCGACGTACACACAAAAATGCGACAGAAGTTCATAGTGAAAAGAACGAGAAGTTCAAGTACTGCAAGGAATGCATTTCAGGTGAGAATAAAAGTATAGAAAAATAAATGCTTAAAAGGTTTGTTGAAAGAAGTTCAAGTGCTCTGTCCGGGGAAGTTCAAAAGTTCTTGCGAGAGAGGTTCACCTTGTATTTCCATGTTCGATTTTTTTCGTATAAAAATCGAATACAATTCTTTACTCAAAATATAAAAAGGTGAAGTTCAAATTGAAATAACAGGGAAGTTTGGAGTTTATTAAAACCTAGGATTTACCTTTTCAAAAAATAAAAAACACAACGCCATTTTCTGCACTTTTAAAAACAACTCATAAACAAAAAAATGGTTGCTAGAAGTTCAAGTGCTCGGGGAGGAAAAGTTCAAAAAAAATTGTGAGAGAGGTTCACTGTGTATTTAGGTGTCCAAAATACATAAAAAAATATGTTGTTTTTTTTGTTTTAGAATAATTCTCTCAAACTAGAGAGAAGTTCAAAGCGATAACAACCGGAAGTTCACGTACTACATGGTGTGTATTTCATATAAGAAAAATACAATAAAGTGAAATAGAGTGAAGTTCAAACAGACATGCCCCAGAAGTTCAACTAATTCACGTAGTCAAAAAACGACACGTCAGAAACAGAGTGAAGTTCAAATAGACATGCCCTAGAAGTTCAATTACATCACGCAGTGCATTTCCGTTCACGATGAACGCAGAAATCATGACCTCGCCATTTTCTAATTTACTTCAAAACGACAGGAATATCATTTGTGTAAGTTCAAGTCCTAGGCGAAAAAAGTTTAAAAAATTATTGTGAGAGAGGTTTGTACAAAAGTAATATCATTTGTGTAACACTGACGAATGGATGAGACAATTACAAACAAAAATAGGTCACAGAAGTTCAACGTGAAAACAACAGGAAGTTCAACTACTACGCTGAATGAATTTCACATGAAAAACATTTAAAATCGTCGCGGGTATGTAAAAATGATCAACACGGGAAAGTTGCGTGTTTACAGCAACTTTCCATCGGTATATCACTTGCTCAATTCCGGTGAGTGGATGGAGAGCTAGGAGCAGTGGATGGAGATCTACGAGCAAAAAAAGCACATGAAAAACAGAGTGAAGTTCAAGTAGACATGTCGAGAAGTTCAAGTTCTTCACGCGGTGCATTTTCGAAGAATCTGTTTCGCAATAAAGGCAGAACGAATGATCTCGCCGTTTTCGACATTACATGAAAACCGCTAGGAATCAGAGAAAACCATCAAGGGTATATTATTTGCCCCATTCCGATAATGTTTGTAGAAATTACGGCGAAAATACGTTTTTAGCCATTTTCAAAATTGACTAAAAACCGTAAAGAATTGGGAGAAAAAATATATACCAAAAAGTTTTGCATTTATTCTAGCTTTCCAATGTCGTATCGTTTGCTGCATTCGGATGCACGGTTAGAAAAGTAGCTCGAAAATACGAACTCGGTGGAAGTTGTACCGCTTTCTAAATTACTTTTAAACGTTCAAAATTAGAAAAAACTTTCAACATGAAAAAGTAGCGCATTTGCACAAGCTTTCCAACGCCATATCATTTGCCTCAATTGGATTAGCCGTTTAGAAATTACATTGAAAATACAAACACGGCTGTTCAGTTTGCAAAATTTTACGTTTTCCAAAATTACTCTTTATCCACAGGCAATTAGAGAAAACTTTCAACATGTGGAAGTAGCCGTTTTGCAGTAGCTTTCCAACGCCATATTATTTGCCTCATTCCAATAAACGGTTTAGAAATGCGATCGAAAATACAATTCATGTCTTTTGTATGAAGAAAAAACGGTTTTCAAAATTGCTCTTAAACAGCTTACATTTTGCAAAAAAAATTACTTGGGTCATGATACTAGTGTCCATAGCTTTCCAACGGTATATCGCAAGCCCCATTTGGGCAATGTTGGCGGAAGTTCAACCTAGCACTGGGAGAAGTTCAGGTCGAACAATTCGGGCAGTAAAATTGCAGAAAACGCAATTTCATCACAACCCGAGAGCAAAATCCGCCAACGAGCGAGATTCCTATTTAAAACAGGTATTTAGTTGCTACAAAACGTTTGTAGTTTACACTAACATCATATAGAACACAACTAACCAGAATAATTCGTGGGGAGACACGGTTGCGAAGATAGCTCAAGGCCGATTCAGTATAGAGGAAGTTCGAAGCGTTACTCGAGGCGATTCAGGTTGTGATCGAATATTATTCGATCCCATGATCGAGAATATATATATATATATATATATATATATATATATATATATATATATATATATATATATATATATATATATATATATATATATATATATATCGAACCTAAGGTACAATGGTGATTGCTTACTACGGAACTCACGTCTTCACTCAAACAACAATATGTTGTTAGTTGATGTAAATGTTTCAGATAGCACTGGTTCATTCACGAAAGCCATGTGCCTACTAAACTGTGGTCGATGCCCTGTGCATGATGTGAATCGTGCGTTCTGATTGGCCAGAACCCAAACACCATGGATCGTACTTCTACATCATTGGATGCTCCTACATCAACGACAATCCTCATCCCTTTAATCTGCACATGCAGTTGGAGATAGGATTTGATTTACATGCCAAAATGCATGGTAAATGCCAAAAATGGCTTAAATATAGCAAACGAGACTTGAAATGAGCCAGAAAATCAAACCTGTGGTATAATGGCGATTGCTTACCGTGGACATAAAATCTAGGTGGAACGATGAACTCACGTCTTCATTTCAAAATTAGCACGTCTTCATTTCAAGTGAAATTATGTTGTTTGTGCACACGGGTGCTTAGAGGCAACCATTTGCATAGGCCTTTCCACGCGGCGACGGTGGCTCTTTTTCACCTTTTTCACTTAAGCCGCCAACATCCCCCCACCGCCCGCCCCCCTTTCACTCAATAGTCGACCCAATCTCCATCGTCAGCTCCCCCTCCCCGAGATCCACACCAGAACCCTCTCCGACACCGGCGTGCTCAACCCGGCCATGTGCCCGCTCTTCGGCGTCCACCCTACCTCCACTGTCATTCCCAACACGCGGCTGCCCGTGCCACGCCGTCTTTGTTTGCTCGCCACCCGCCCTTGAGCATATCGTTCTTGTAACCCTCGCCTCTCCTGTGGTCCTACCGGGTCCGCACAGAAAACATGTTAGTTACCGCTCTCCATCGCGGTGAGGCATATTTCCTCGTGATACGCTCTTCCTATTTCGTTTGCTATGTTCCCAAATTGGCTATTAAATAATGGAGAGCTTATATATGTTCATTATCTACCTTCCTAACTAGTACATATAAGTTGTATTTGTTCCAATTAGTTATTGTCAATATACAAATCGTGGGCGCCCGTGTCACACAAAATTAACAAATTAGCCGTACATTTTCAAAATATTGGATGACATGTTTAGATAGCCTGCTACCAAGTTGTTAGCTTTATGCTTATCCTGCTTTCCTCAGTTTCGCATGTGTTCTGTGTAGATGCCGAGTAGCAGCGACATTAATCATGCTTCAGGCGATGTATCTTCATCTAAGTCCGACAACCTAGGTCTCTAGCAAATGGTCAGGGATCAAGTAATCTGGAATGGGATAGGGCTGCAGCAATTACCCTTCCGGCCAGGACACAGGGGAACGCTCCAAGGAAGCCCACACACCGGCCTAAAGGTGTATATGAAGTAACTGACATCGATTTAAAGCCTTGGGCTCCAACTAGACCAGATAAAGCACGCACAAGGTTCAGGAGTGTGTGTGGATTTGTTGGGAGGGCAAGGCTCAACATTAATCTGCCAGGGTTTTGGAACGCTGACACAGAAACACGACAAAGGATAGTCCGGGAGATCATGGATCACTTCAACATTCCAAAGCAGTGGAGAATGCTGGTGGAACCGCTGCACTAAAGAAGGCCAGGGATGCTTGGAGAAACTGGAAGGATGTGTTGTACAAGAAGTACTTGAGTGAAGGCAAGGACCCATTCCCCGCATAACCCCAAATTACAAAGGTAGACTGGGCAGAATTCAAAAGGGTCAAGGCAACTACAGAGTTTACTGATAAGAGTGCCAAGCAATCGTAACTTCATAAGAGGAACACACACCCCAATGTATGGGTGTTGCAGGATACTATGGCATGAAACCGATATGGGACCAGGAGGACAAAGAAGCAGTAGCTGCGGGTGGGAAACCGGCCTTTAGTGATATCAGGGGCAAATGCGCTAGAGACTACTTGCAGGCACGTGCAAGGAGGCGTGACGACGGAACTTATTACTTTGAAAACTCATGTGATGAAGGACTGTATCCCGTGATGTTAAAGGCTTCCAAGATCCCAGGAAGGTTCTACAGGAACTCAGGGCCATGTAACATTCTGTCCAATGCTCTCAAAACAAAAGAGCCCCCTGGCTGTGGAAGGGTATAAGTGTCAATGTCCCGCACAAGAGGGCTTTCACACTCAGCAAAGAAGAGAGGCTCAACATGAAAAAGCGAGGAGTAAAATGAAGCATAATGAATTTTATGAAAGGTTGAGGAGGGACATGTATCCGGGGCTTCAAAAGGAAATTGAGGAGTCAATGATAATGTAGAAGACTCTAACCCCGATAGATAGCCAGCAGATGGGAGGGGAGGTGGTTATGGATGATGTTGGTTAGTGCGTGACAACACCGCACAAGACTAGTTGTGCATCAGCTGACCCTAGCGACACTGAGATTATAACTGCCATGATGATGCTATATCTGATCAATCTGGAATGGAAGACAGACTGAGGGGCGTGCTTACACATTATGAAGGTATGTTAAAATGTGCAACAGCCTGGGTTTGCCCACCCTTCTTGGAACAGGGCCTCTTGTTGGACAATGTGCAGAGGACCTTGGGAGAAACACTATTACATCACATCCAGTAGCCACAAAAGGAAATAGACTTCATAGATGATATCCCTGAAGCCCCGCCAAGAGCAACCAATGTCGCCCTTCAACCGGTGACGCCCTCCTTGCCACAGCAGCTCTCGCGTGCTTCCACCAAGGGACCTAATACTCATAATCCGACGGCTAATGCATTAATCTGTGATCAACCCGCCCGACTTTCTGCCGTACAGGCGATGTACTCATCCAACCAGAGAAGCCAGTGGCAAGGCCTACAACTGCTGAAGACGCACCACCGGTTCAAATGTCGGCCATTGAAGCAGTGGAAGGAGACTCAACTGCACTACATGCTCAGCACACCAACCTGGTGGAACGGACTGCTAAGCAGTCTGATGCTTCGGAACCGCCTGCTAAGCAGTCTATAGGTCCAGAACCGATTGCTCATCAGTCCGTCCATCCGCATCCGCGTGATCAGTGCTACCTCTTGAGAACTACGTTGATTTTTCCCTTGAAGAGGAAAGGGTGATGCAGTAAAGTACCGTAAGTATTTCCCTCAGTTTTGAGAACCAAGGTATCAATCCAGTAGGAGACCACGCTCAAGTCCCACGCACCTACACAAACAAATAAGAACCTTGCAACCAACATGATAAAGGGGTTGTCAATCCCTTCACGGCCACTTGCGAAAGTGATATCTGATAGAGATGAGAAGATAATATTTTTGGTATTTTTATGATAAAGATAAAAAGTAAAGATTGCAAAATAAAAGTAGATTGGAAACTTACATGATGGAAAATAGACCCGGGGGCCATAGGTTTTGTAAGTGCATCTAGTGCCATCCCTAGTTGGTTTTGGAGTATTGACGACAAATTTGGTTGAGGGACTAATGTGTTTGTGAGAATTGCAGGATAACACAGGTAGTGTCCCTCATTGATTCGGTTTAACTACCGGAGATGACCCCTAAAAATGTATGAAGACATTGGCGACAATGGTGGTATGTGAAGATATTCATATTGAAGACTATGACATGAGAAGACATTGAGTGAAGACTATGGGCCTTGCCAAGATCGTGGTCGTTTCGTTGTTTCCTTTCTCTTCGTTGTTGAGTCATAGGAACCACCGTCTTTGTTAAGTGGGGTCCAAGTGAACAAAGTCGAATGATCGAGTGATGCTCAACCCAAATCCTATGTCTTGAGCAAAAACAATGAGAGAAAATCTTATCCAGAGTGGATGAGTCAGCTTTGCTTGTAGCCCAAGTAAAGTTGCCGTGTGTGTTGAAATCGACCGTTGGAACACGTGGCAGTTCCTTAGTGACCGAGGGTCATTTCGGACATATCAGCTCGGGTTGCCTAGTGGCTATAAATAGCCCACCCCTACACCATAAATTGGTGGCTGCTCGAGTTAGTGCACGGCTTTTGTCGTTTGAGAGCAACCCACCTCGAAGCCTCCGAGAGAGAAAATCCTTGCGAGACAAAGCCCAAACACCCGAGCCAAAGAGTGTTAGGCATCATCAAGTCTTTCTCGTCTGCGTGACTCAAGACTTATTACACTTGAGGACTGTGAATCCTCCGGCCGGTTAGGCGTCGCGTTCTGAGCATCCAAGAGTCATTGTGGATCGCCGTGAACAAAGTCTATGAAGGTTTGGAAGTCTACCTTGAAGACTTACCAGAGTAATTAGGCGAGGACTGTGTCCTTAGCTCAAGGAATAAGGTGAAGACGCGGTCTTCGAGAGTTGAATCTCAGCCTCCCTAACTGGACGTCATGTTGTCACAAAGAATGGAACTGGTCCAACAAATCCTATGTCTTCAACAAGTGACTGGTTCTATCCTCTCCTTCCTTTACTTAGAGTTTGTCTTCGTGAAGTCATTGCCTATTTGTCGTACCTGTTTGACTTCATTACTTGACTACTATCGTTGGTTGGCTTCATACTATCTTCCATCCTGATCCTTACTACTAAGCAGCTATTAGTCTTTGTACTTTCACATTATTGTATACTTGACTATGGTTTGCTTGTTGTAGTCTATCTTCCGCTGCATTTCAATTAGGTCAATTCTATTGTTTGTCTTCAAAACTTCCACGTTTAGAAGACTTTCATAAAAATTGCCTATTCACCCCCCCCCTCTAGTCAATTGGTATCAGAGCAAGGTACTCCCTTGTTCTGTGTGATTCGGTTTAACCACCTGGAGTTTTAGCTATGTCAACTGCAGGGATAATCAAAGTCTCCGCTGCTTGCCCGTGTTCGATGGAACTGAATATCCCTCTTTCGAAGAATAAGATGCGCATGCATCTTGAAGCCATTGATGTCGACCTCGGTATGTCGTCAAGAACGGCGTTCCCAAAAGCTGGTGAAGGTGTCACCCTGCCGATGTCAAGAAGTTCATTCAAGCTGGACTCAACCGCCAAGAACATTTTCGTGGTCATCGACCAAAGGGCGATATGGCGTGTGAGTGCTCTGAAGCGTCGAAGCTAGTGCGGGACTGGCTATCCAAGGTCAACGAAGGCGTCTCAACCCGGAGAGATCAAAGGATCGGTGTTCTTCGCAACCTCTTCAACCGCTTCAAGAGAAACGACAATGGAAATGTCCAGCTCACGTTTGATCGTCTCACCGACATCACAAATGAGCTTCAAGCTCTCGGCGCCACTGAGATTACCAAGCATGAAATCGTCAAGACGCTACTGAGATCACTTGACAACTCCTTTGACACCCTTGCCCTCATGATACAAGAACGCCCTGACTTCAAGACACTCGATCCGTCGATATACTTGAGAGGCTCAACACACATGAGTTCCACTTTACGAGAAAAGAGATATCTATGGTCCCAACTATGGACGAACTCGTGCTTTGAAGGCAAAAGTTGTTTCCTCATCTAAAGAAGAATCTGACTGCAGTTCTGATGATCCTGAAGACATTGGAAAGGAACTTGCTTTGCTTGTGAAGAAGTTCTAGAAGTTCACTAAGAAGAAGGGCTTCAGAAAGTCTTCACGATCTAGCTCAAGAAATGATGAAGCTTCCACTCATGACCACAAGAAGAGAACATGTCACAAGTGCAAGAAACCGGACACTATATATCCGAGTGTCCACAATGGGACAATGAGAAGAAGAAGAAGAAGAGCAAGGAATATGATTCTGATGACAAGAAGAAGAAGAAATCTTCAAAGTCTTCTTCCAAGTCCTCATCAAAGTCTTCATCTCATAAGAAGAGCTCATCCGGCAAGGCTCGTGCTTTTGTTGGCAAGGAAATGGATTCGAAGAGGAGTGCTTACGAGGAGGCGGAGGTGGAGTCTAGAGAGTAGTCCGACCACAGTGTTGCAAGTCGGCTCAAGCCACGACCTATGTTGCCAAGTCCATCTTCAACAATGAAGACAATGACTTCCACACCAACGCTGAAGGCGATGACAAGGACGACCTGCTCCCACCTCTTGCTTCATGGCACGTGGTGCCAAGGTAAAATCACGTGATGCTTACTTTAAAACATCAAGTGAAGATGACTCGATTGTGAATCCAAGCCCAGCTACAAAACACTTGCTAAAATTGCAATGAACAACAAAAAGCTATGGAACATACTCAAAAACTGTTAGACAAAAGCGATGACCTGTTGGGCGTGGAAATGACACGTTCACAGTCCTTAGTTGAAGACATAAAAATCTTCATGCTAAGTACCAAGAACTTGAAAGTCGTCATGAATCGCTCTCAACCACTCATGAAAAGCTCTCCTATGATTATCTTCAAAGGAAGCAAGAGCTTGAGAAATTGAGAGCGGCTCATGAAGATCTTCAAAAGAGAATGAGTCACTTCACGCTCAGCAGATCAGTCCCGCCGGGATGGATTTGAACCACCATGTCTAAAATGCCTTGGCGTGATATCGCTACCTCTATTGTGAATGTTCAAATGCGCTCTTGTTGCATTGTCTTCAACTACTGATGTGGTAACTAACCCCTCTGCGGAGGATATCACTACGATTCTTGATGAAAATGCTAGGTTGAAGACATTGCTTGAAACAGGGATGTATAAAAGTGCGAAAGGACATCGGACACTGCGATGTCCTCAAAAGCAGATTCGAACCAAACCCTAGGAAAGAGGGTGTTGGGTTTGAGAGGAAAATGAATGTTGATGGTTCCTCTTCGGAAGCTTTGAGCGATCCCAAAACCACATGGGTTCTTTGCAAAGGGGCCTTCAATGGATCCATCCACCTTATCTGGCTTTACTGTTCTAATCCTATTATCATTGATGAATCCTTTGATGCAAACTATAAACTGTTCAAAAATCGAGAATGGTGAAGTGTTTGCGGTATATTTGTACTAACTGCAGGAATGGACCACCTATGAAGAAGATCTGGGTTCCCAAAAGTTGTCTTGAGAATCTTCAAGTGAATGTGATCATGACACCACAGGATGAAGACAAACCCCGGACCTAAGGCGTCATATGGTCCAAAGGCTTCAAATGCAGACGGAGGACTCACAGAGTCACCCTAACGCCAATGTTTTGCGGAAACCGTACTCAAATTTATGAATATGAGTGTGTGTCTTCAAACCGCTATGTTCATAGAACTAAGAACTTTTCTCGCTTATTCATATGAGTATCATTCATCTCCTGCAAGGCTATTTGCTAGGGCTCCAAAGCCGAAGTTCTCAGATGCTGCACTTAGACTCATTGCTTCTAAGCCACCCCTGAAGATGTGGGTGGTTAAGAAGAATTAACTTTATTTTGCAGGGAAGGGTCTCCAGCCGAAAATCAAAGGCGTCTGATGATATTGCTGGGGACCTAAAACATCTTGTAGGGCGCAAGATCAAATGCCCAAATGGTCTCACTATGTATTTTGTTCCTGAATTGTTTGCCATTCATCCTATCAGTCCTAATCTTGATCTGAGCTTGAATAATCCTCTTGCCCGTCAAATGTTATGCTTCACAATACTCTTGGTGAAGCCTATCCCCCTAACTGTACTGTAGGGTATGACACCTCATGCTTCAGAATGGATTATGGACAGCGGATGCACTAATCATATGACGGGTGATCGAAGTCTTCTCATGGACTCAACCTTACGTCCATCAGACAAGAGTCACATCACATTTGCTGATAGTAGTAAAAGCAAGGTATTGGGTCTAGGTAGAGTTGCAATCTCAAAGGACCAACACATGGATAAATTGATGCTTGTTGAATCCCTTGGTTTCAACTTAATGTATGTCTCAATGATTTGTGACTTGAACATGATTGTGCTATTCGGAAAATATCGTTGCCTTGTACTAATGGAATCTGACAAGTCTCTAGTCTTTGAAGGGTATCGGAAAGATGATCTATACATGGTAGATTTCTCAGCAGGTCCACAACTTGCCGTATGTCTTCGGCAAAAGCTTGAATCTTGGCTCGCATCGGAGGTCTGGGGCATCTTGGCATGAGGAACTTACACACACTCGCCAAGAAGAAGCATGTCATAGGCATCGAGGGTGTCAACTTCAAGAAGGATCATTTGTGTGGTGCTGCGAAGTGGAAAGATGACTAGGGCAAAGCACCCGTCGAAGACAATCATGGCGACATCTCAACCCTTGAGCTATTACACATGGACTTATTTGGCCCTACTCACTACTCTACCCTCACAACAACTGCTTGTCTCTATGGCTTCGTCATTGTTGATGACTACTCAAGATATACATGGGTGCACATAATTCTCTACAAGACTGAAGTACAAGATGTCTTCAGACGCTTCGCCAATCGAGCCATGACCAATTATGGCGTCAAGATCAAGCATATCAGAAGTGACAATGGCATTGAGTTCAAGAACACCGGGCTTGATCTCTATCTGGATACAATGGGAATCACTCATGAGTTCTCTGCTCCATACACACCTCAAAGAAAATGGCATCGTGAGCGCAAGAACAGAACCCTCATTGAGATGGCTCGAACAATGCTCGACGAGTACAAGACACCAAGAAAGTTACGGCACGAAGCTATTGATCTGACATGTCACGTCATCAACCGTGTTTGCATCCATAAGCTTCTGAACAAAACATCATATGAGCTCCTTACTGGCAAGAAGCCAAATGTCAGCTACTTCAGAGTACTTGGAGCTAGGTGCTGGATCAAGGATCCCCATCACAAGTCAAAATTTGCACCTAAATCTCATGAAGGCTTCATGCTCGGTTACGGAAAGGACTCGCACTCTTACAGAGTCTTCAACCTCTATCTCTACAAAATCATCGAAACTGTGGACGTGCGATATGATGAAACCAATGGTTCACAAAGAGAGCTCCTGCCAAGTACACTAGACGAAGCTCCGCCCGAGGAATCTATCAAGTCGATGGGAACCGGAGAAATCATGCCTTCAAGCACAGCACGAAGAGGAACTTATCATTTCGCACCTAACCAACTCAAGACAATGCTCGATCGAAGATAATCCTCCCAATGATGACAATGATCGGCAAGAGCAAAGTCTTCGTCCAATTCATCCTCGAGTCGCAAATGAAGTACAAATTGAGAAGATAATTGATAGCATCAATGCACTGGTCCACTTACTCGCTCAAGAGCAACACAGCTTAGCAAATTTCATGGACACTTTTCTTTTGTGTCAATATCGAACCCAAGAAAGTAGTGAAGCCTTTATGGAACCTGAATGGATACAAGCTATGCAAGAAGAACTTCAACAGTTCAAGCTGAACAATGTTTGGGAACTTGTCAAGCGTCCCGACCCTCGCAAGCATAACATTATTGGCACAAAATGGATATATTGAAACAAGCAAGATGAGCATGGTCAAGTCGTCAGAAACAAAGGATATACTCAAGTTGAAGGAATTGACTTCGATGAAACATTTGCTCCTCGTGGCTAGGCTTGAAGCTATTAAGCATATTGCTAGCCTCGCTAACCACCACAACATCTTGCTATATCAAATGGATGTGAAGAGTGAATTTCTCAACGGCAAGATTGAAGAAGAAGTATACGTCGCTCAACCACCTGGCTTTGAAGATCCAAAACATCCTGATATGGTGTAAAAGCTAAACAAAGCATCAGATGGCCTCAAACAAGCTCCTCGCGCTTGGTATGATACGATCAAAGACTTCCTGAAGAGCAAAGGCTTCAAACCTGGATCCCTCGATCCAACACTCTTCACGAAGACATATGATGGTGAACTGTTTGTGTGCCAAATATATGTGGATGACATTATCTTCGGCTGCACCAACCAGAAGTATAGTGATGAGTTTGGATACATGATGCAAGAGCAATATCAGATGTCCATGATGGGTGAGCTGAAGTTCTTCCTTGGTCTTCAAATTAAATCGACAAAGGAATGGCATCTTCATATCTCAAGAAAAATACCTCAAAGATTGTCTGAAGAAGTTTGGAATGCAAGATTGCAAAGGTTACACGACGCCAATGCCAGCCAAACACCATCTGGGTCCCGACGAAAATGGTAAAGAATTTGATCAAAAGGTATACAGCTCCATGATTGGTTCCTTACTTTACCTATGTGCATCTAGGGGAGATATTATGCTTAGTGTTTGTATGTGTGCTCGATTCCAAGCGGCACCAAAGGAATCGCATCACTTAGCGGTGAAGCGAATTCTTCGATATTTGGCTCACACCCCAACGCTCAGGTTATAGTATCCAAAGGGCTCAGAATTTGATTTGGTTGGATTCTCGGATGCTGATTATGCTGGTGACAAGGTGGATCGCAAGTCTACATCAGGCACATGTCACTTTCTGGCACGATCACTTGTCGGTTGGTCTTCAAAGAAGCGTAACTGTATCACTCTCAAGCTGCTGAATCTGAATACATTGTTGCTGGTTCTTGCTGCGCTCGACTTCTATGGATGAAGCAAACTCTCAAGGACTATGGCATCAATCTGAAACAAGTACCTCTCTTCTGCGACAACGAAAGCGCCATCAAGATTGCCAACAATCCAGTCCAGCACTCAAGACAAAGCACATTGAAATTCGTCATCACTTTCTCGAGAGATCATGTCATGAAAAAGGATATTGACATCATTCACGTCAACAACAAGAGCAATCGGCGATATCTTCACAAAGCCCTTGGATGAGAAAAGGTGTTGCAAGTTACGGTGTGAGCTGAATATCTTGGAATCCTCAAATGTCCTGTGATCGTGCACACATCCTAACACTTATGCATGTTGATGACTTAGATGTGCAACACATGAAGTAAAGTATATCTTCAATCAATGAAGACTTACATTACGAGTGTGAATACATTAACATGGAATTTGACTTGAGCGCCACGATAATTGTGCGCCGTGTATGCAGGTCTAATACTTCCTATCGGCGGGTAACGCCACCACCAAATTTCCTGTTTGAAGTGTTTCACTCATGGCGTTATTTTAGCTATGTCTTCACATTTGGTTTGTCTTCAAAGTTCAACTTAACTTCATGATTTTCTTCACTATGCTGATTTGATTGCTTTCGATATATATATATATATATATATATATATATATATATATATATATATATATATATATATATATATATATACTAGTGTTGAATCTTTTGAACTAAGTGAATGTGATCGGACCCTAATCTCTCTATGCTTTCTATCTCAAACTCTATCTGTCCAAATCATATGCATTCTATTGAAACTGTCGAATGTCTTCTCTGCGTCCTTGTCAGTAGAAGACACAGAGAAAACATTAAGACTGTTTTAAATGATTCATCCTTATTGTTTGAAATCCGGAGAAGCCGGAACGATCATCCGACAAACCTGGAGGGCGTGGGAACGTGGGACAGCTCTGAGTATGTTGCATGCTTGCCACGTACCCCTCAGATGTGAACCGCCAGGGGCACCTGAGTAATTGTGCTGTGTCGCACACCTCCTTATAAATACATGTCCCCTGCGGTAAAGAAAACCTTCTTCCACCTCTCCACCTCGTCAAAACCCTAGCGCCACCGCTAGCTCGCGACGACGCCGGCGACGAAGCGCTTTGCTCCCGCGACTTCTCCGACGCCGTCCTCACGCCGGCCTCAAACATCGTCCTCTCCGCCGCCGCCGTAGCTGTCCTCCGTCGCCAAGTTAGGGCACGGTGGATTGATCTGCTCGGTCTCCTACTCATCCCATCTAGCAATTCTTCGTGTGGTAAATATAACTCTATTTTTACCATCTTTTTGATCCTCAAAGATTCATCCTGTTTACCAAAGTTGGTTTCTGCCTATACAATGTTAGATCTATTCTGTCTGCATCTCATACTGCCTAGTATATTCACTTAAGCTTCATATCTAGTTAGATTCCTCACTTGTACCTATTCACGGATTCGTACAAATCTGGAACCAACTCTCAACTTATAAGTGAATGTCTTCGCATCATGAGGTCAATGTCTTCAAACTGATTTATCTTCAAAATCTTCTGAGAATGCATATGACCTCTTCCCCTTCCCTCGCATCTCTAATGCTGCCACAGGTACATGTCCGTGGGAGAATCCCTTGGTTCTCATAGTCTGCATTCGTTTGTAGAATTCTTACATCATCACATTAACTCTCCTGATGCCAGTTCCTGTTTGTCCAGCAAGCGAAAGCTTTTGAAGCCTTTGAACATGTTGAAGCCATTCAGTTTGAAGTTCATGGCTGCAGAGAAATTAGTAAGGAAGGGTGGCAGACAACGTCGTGGGGGAACATCAAAATATTTGCCTGATGACCTCGCAGAGCTTTAGAAGACAGATCCTGAAGAGAATTATAATCAGCGCAAGACACGAATCCAATGGATTCGACGATATTGGGCTGAACAATGGTTCAAATACAAGTTCGTGACCCAGGAATACACTGAGAAGAATGCTATCAAAATTCCTTGGGGTGATATTCTCTTTCGAGGCCTTCCACCCAAGAACAGAGCTGAAGCTATTGCACAGGGTTTCTATCCTTGTATGGTCCGTGGACCTCAGCCTGAAAATGCCGACCCATCGTCATTGCTCTGGTGTCGTGACGATAATCTCTTCTAGCAAAACTTCTAGCACGCAAAGGCATTGGCCAAGGAAAACAAGAAGTCATTGGGATTAGACTTCAACCCTGGTCCCTCTGCTCCCCGTGCTGACGGCTCCCGTGATGCAGAACCCAATGTCATCGGTCCTTTCTACAACCTTGATGGCCTAATCACTCACATCTCGGTCCAAGGTGCCAAAGTGGATCATTCTGATGATGACACTGACACTGATGACGCCCCTGCTCCTACTCCAAAGCCGCAGAAGCCAAAGAAGGCTAAGGCTTCAAGATCAGCTGCTCCTCCAAAAGCTTCACGTGCGAAGCCACTGGCCACTGCACCTCCTGAAGACAGTATGCAGTATGAAGTCAATCACGTATCTCCAAGAAGACGGAGAAGAAAAAGAAAATCGTCAAACATTTTGATCAGACATTGACTCCTGCTGTCATTCTGCGAGAAGAGCACATTGATCTATCCAGCGATGAAGATCTTGCAGATGATGCTCTTGAGCAACTGATCAAGAGCAAGGAAGAAGCAGAGATCTTCAATGATTTTCCTCTCTTTGATGTGGCAACCATCCATCACTTCATTGATGACTGGTTTGACAACCCAAATCTCAGCTTTGAAGATCTGCAACTTCCCATTGGCCTCAGTGTCTCCTTCAATGGCGCCATTGCTTCTGAGCTAGCTCTTGCTCAGCGTCTCGTTGAACTGAAGCATAAGATCGACTATGAGAAAGCTCAGTTCAAGAAGCATGTGGCAAAGCTTAGCGTGCAAGATGTCAAAAACTTCAAGACCATGCTGCACGAGCTCAAAGAAGCCTTTCACAAGAAGCGCGACGAAGCTAAAGGCTCTCGTGGCGCATGAAGAGTCTGGTGACAAGTGTGTACTAGCCTACAATGAGGCCGAGAAGCGCAAGGCTCTTGGTCGCCCCGGCATTGACCCTTAATGGTTGCAAAGAAGAAGAAGCAATCAACTGACCAATCTGCACCTTTAAGGCAAGAAGAACCTCGCATAGTCTTCCCAAGCAGCATGACTGGCTCGAAGCCAAAGGTCAGCTCAACCGCTTCAGAACAGAAGAAGACGAGGGCCGCCGAGGCTGAAGCCAGAAAAAGGAAAAATCCTGAAGCCTCTGATGCTGCTCCCTCCAATAAGAAGCGCACAACCAAGAAGAATCGGGCTGCTTCCACAGAGCCCTTAGTTGTTGAACCTATCTCAATGGTTCAACTTGCATCTGAACTCCAAGAACGACGGATGATAGTTCATGAACCTGCTTCCAAAGAGGCTCATGAAGCTGAAGACAATCCAGCAGTTGATCCCATAGTTGCTGAAGACATTGGTCACAATGATAATGATGAAGATGATGAAGTTCTTCCTCAGATCGAACACAACTTGGTATCATCGCCTATTCTCACGAACAGCAAACTCATCAGCATTGGTCGTCCTCTGACGCCAATTGCTCAGGATGCATCATGGGCTGATCACCCACAACAACAAGACTCCCCAAGTACTCCCCAAGTCACACCACCTGTGAAAGAAGAAGAGGAAGACCTTGAGGCCCAGCCAAATCCATCTCCAAAGGCATCGCCAGCATTCCGCAGGCTTCGCAAAGGACCAAGGCCTCAAGTCCCTCTTTCGAGTATTCCAGAAGGAGAAGTGCACCACCAATCTGTTGCACGTCAAGTGTTTCCAGAAGCCACCCCAACTGTGAATGTCTCCGTGTCTGAAGCCAAAGCTGTTGAAGACAATCCGGCTGCATCAGCCGATGACAACCAAGAAGAACGAGTCCCTACTCCCCCCATTACTGAAGAAGTTGTTCCTGAAGTGAACGTGACAGTGCCCGACCCTCCAGCTCATCAAGTGGAGGTTGAAAATCTTGAGGCTGCGACCACCAACACAAATGAAGCCAATGACATAGTCGTGGCTGAAGCAAATGTGGAGCCTGCACCAACCAATGTGCCGGAAGCCAATGATGCAACTGCTCCTGAAGCACCTGTTGTGCAGCCTGGAGCCTCTGTTGTTGCCACTGCTCCTGTTCCGCCACCAAGGCCCTATACAATTTAGCAAGCTTACAACTATGTTCAGTTAGTCACTGTCAGATGGCCTGTTCTGGTCCCTCCGCCTTATGCCTCTGGTCCTCAGTTTGATTATCATGTTGAGCATAGGCCTCTGGTCCAGAAACCAAAGCCAAGACTGCCAAGGTTCCTGTGTATCGCCACCTCTCTGAGGTCCTTCAATGCAAATGTCTTCAAAGCCCACAAAACTTTCTTTGTGAGCAAAGAACCCTACTCAAGACCAAGAATATCATCGATCGTTTCGAGCTATCAACAACGGCTATTACTCCTGCGTTACAGATGATCAAGGCGCACTTTCCTCATGCGCCTCGACACTGAAGCCATTGCAGGACTGCCATGCTTAGAAGAAGCACTTGATTGCTTTTCGTGATGCAGTGCTGCTCAGCTTTGTGATGACAAAGAACATTGGAATGAGGAACTTTTGCTTCAATTCTATGCTACCCTCCACATTCGCGGCTACTACAGGTATACAAAGACATGGGTTCTCGAGTGGATGACAGAAATGTTCATCATGAAGCCAAAGCTCCCGACGTCATTGAGCTTACAGGCCTACCCACTCCGGAGAGCTGTTCAACCTAATTGTCAACTCCACCGCAATGCAATCGGAGAGCATCTTCCATAAGCGAGCCCAACATGAGCGAGATGTTGAGCATGATGAAGCCTTTGCCACCGACGCTGAATACCCAAAGGAGTTCTTTGTTGATGACCTTGAGTATCTGCCTCACACAATATATCACATCATCAGTGAACTCTATGGCCTATCAAAGGGCATTCACATCGGCAAAACTTGAAGGATCCATGAAGACATTGGTCTTTACATCCTCAATGGCATCACTTCAATACACAAGAATTCTTCATCCGCAAATCTGGTTGCGTCTGGTTCTGACCTTTTTGGCCTGAAATTCTATGCTCCATGGGTCATGCGCCTCATCAAGCTACACTCTGCTATCAACTATCAGCCCTCTGCTCGCAATCATCTGATCTTTCTACCCGAGGTTGATATGTCAGTTGAAGCCATATACCACGAGCCCGCCAAAACGCCTCTTTGTCTTCAAAATGCAGATCACCATAGCTTCTCTCAACCCATGGAAGGCGTCCAGCGATAACTCGTGTCTATCCAATGGCTGGGAACACTCAGATGCCTCACCGCGCATAAACTGAAGCTACTGAGAGCACAATTGCCCAAAGGCCTAAGAAGCGCTCTCGTGTCCTAAATGACCGAGAACTTCTTGTGGCACTGCATCAGAAACAAGACAAGCATCACTTTTGGCTCAAGCGACAGATGCAAAGCCTCTTGGTGGATGTCAATCGCATTCGAAATCTTGCCACCAAGAATGCTTTTGTCACTCACAAGACCTGTCGTCGATCATGGAAGAGTTTGACGCTGCTCAGTGTTGAAGCAGATCTTCAAGACGATGGCTTCACTGAAAGATTCAAGTTTGACTCCACTCCTCCAAGGAATGCGGTCCTACGTCGAACTCCCTCCCTTGAAGACTCTGACTATTCTTCCTCCGCGGCAACTGTGAATGCCAGAGTGATCGATGATGAAGCCGATGCTACTTCACCGCCCCCTACTTCTGCACGCATCGACACTACACCAAGTTCGTCTGCACCGCCAAACAACAACGACAACCCTGCTGCTTCACCTTCTCCTCATGAAAGTGAGTAGATTCTCTATGTCTTCAAACCTTTTTGGTCCTTACTGACAAAAGGGGGAGAAGCATATGAGTTTGATAGTCTACAAGCGGTTTCATATGGGCGGTTGCTTTATATTTTGCCTAGTGTTTACAACTCTCGCTTTTGATACATTTGGTTCTTTGAGTTGTAACACTTAAACTTGATGGTCGTCTCCTACTTATTTGCTTTTCTGTGATGCGATGATAAATTCCGCATGTGCGATGATAACTTCCGCACTTAGATCATTCTGCAGACGTCCATTTTTCATTATGCATGTCATTCTCTTAGTTATATCATTTCATGCATGATGAATTATCTTCATAAGTTGAAGAGGATCTCCGCAAGTACAACCTGCCATGTGCATTTGCATTCCAAAAGCAAATTACTTATATGCACATCTTCAGGGAGAGCCCTTGCCACTTATGAAGACAATACCCTATCCTTTACAATTTCACATACTTTATCCCCGTTGAAAACTTCAACCAGTTTGTCATCAATCACCAAAAAGGGGGAGATTGTAAGTGCATCTAGTGCCACCCCTAGTTGGTTTTGGAGTATTGACGACAAATTTGGTTGAGGGACTAATGTGTTTGTGAGAATTGCAGGATAACACAAGTAGTGTCCTTCATTGATTCGGTTTACCTACCGGAGATGAGCCCTAAAAATGTATGAAGACATTGGCGACAATGGTGGTATGTGAAGATATTCATATTGAAGACTATGACATGAGAAGACATTGAGTGAAGACTATGGAGCCTTGAAAGATCGTGTCGTTTCGTTGTTTCCTTTCTCTTCGTTGTTGAGTCATAGGAACCACCGTACTGTTAAGTGGGGTCCAAGTGAACAAAGTCAGAATGACTGAAGTGATGCTCAACCCAAATCCTATGTCTTCGAGCAAAGACAATGAGAGAAAATCTTATCCCGAGTTGGATGAGTCAGCTTTGCTTGTAGCCCAAGTAAAGTTGACGTGTGTGTTTGAAATCTGACCGTTGGAAATGTGTCAGTTCCTTAGTGACCCAGGGTCATTTCAGACATATCAGGTCGGGTTGCCTAGTGGCTATAAATAGCCCACCCCCTACACCATAAATTGGTGGCTGCTCAGAGTTATTGCACGACTTTTGTCGTTTGAGAGCAACCCACCTCGAAGCCTTTGAGAGAGAGAAATCCTTGCGAGGACAAAGCCCAAACACCCAGAGCCAAAGAGTGTTAGGAACCACTGAAGTCTTTCTGTCTGCGTGACCTGAAGTCTTATTACACTTGAGGACTGTGAATCCTCCAGCCGGTTAGGCGTCGCGTTCTGAGCATCCAAGAGTCATTGCGGATCGCCCGTGAACAAAGTCTGTGAAGGTTTGGAAGTATACCTTGAAGACTTACCAGAGTAATTGGGCGAGGACTGTGTGTCCTTAGCTCAAGGGGAATAAGGTGAAGACGCGGTCTTCGAGTTGAATCTCAGACTCCCTAACGAGACGTCTGATTGTCACAACAAGCTGAACTGGTCCAACAAATCCTATGTCTTCAACAAGTGACTGGTTCTATCCTCTCCCTTCCTTTACTTAGAGTTTGTCTTCGTGAAGTCATTGCCTATTTGCCGTACCTGTTTGACTTCATTACTTGACTACTATCGTTGGTTGGCTTCATACTATCTTCCATCCTGATCCTTACTACTAAGCAGCTATTAGTCTTTGTACTTTCACATTATTGTATACTTGACTATGGTTTGCTTGTTGTAGTCTATCTTCCGCTGCATATCAATTAGGTCAATTCTATTGTTTGTCTTCGAAACTTCCACGTTTATAAGACTTTCATAAAAATCGCCTATTCACCCCCCCCCTCTAGTCGATAACTAGCACTTTGAGGTTTCACTAGTAGCTTCTCTCAAGATAGCATAAGTATTATGGTGGGTGAACAAATTACTGTCGAGCAATTGATAAAATTGAGCATAGTTATGAGAATATCTAGGTATGATCATGTATATAGGCATCACGTCCGTGACAAGTAGACCGACTCCTGCCTGCATCTACTACTATTACTCCACACATCGACCGCTATCCAGCATGCATCTAGAGTATTAAGTTCATAAGAATGGAGTAACGCTTTAAGCAAGATGACATGATGTAGAGGGATACACTCATGCAATATGATATAAACCCCATCTTTTCCTCGATGGCAACAATACAATACATGTCGTTTCCCCTACTGTCACTGGGATCGAGCACCGCAAGATTGAACCCAAAGCTAAGCACTTCTCCCATTGCAAGAAAGATCAATCTAGTAGGCCAAACCAAACTGATAATTCGAAGAGACTTGCAAAGATAACCAATCATACATAAAAGAATTCAGAGAAGATTCAAATATTGTTCATAGATAATCTTGATCATAAACCCACAATTCATCGGGTCTCGACAAACACACTACAAAAAGAGTTACATCGAATAGATCTCCAAGAAGATCGAGGAGAACTTTGTATTGAGATCCAAAGAGAGAGAAGAAGCCATCTAGCTAATAACTATGGACCCGAAGGTAGGAGGTCAACTACTCACACATCATCGAGAGGCTAGGGTGTTGATGTAGAAGCCCTCCGTGATCAATGCCCCCTCCGGCAGAGCGCCGGAAAAGGCCCGAAGATGGGATCTCACGGGTACAGAAGGTTGCGGTGGTGGAAATAGGGTTTGGCTCCTCTGCTGATGGTTTGGGGGTACGTAGGTATATATAGGAGGAAGAAGTAGGTCGGTGGAGCCACGAGGAGCCCACGAGGGTGGAGGGCACGCCCAGGGGGGTAGGAGCGCCCCCTGCCTCGTGGCCTCCTCGTTGGTTGCTTGATGTCCCCTCCAAGTCCTCTGGATCACGTTTGTTCCAAAAATCACGTTCCCGAAGGTTTCGTTCCGTTTGGACTCCGTTTGATATTCTTTTCCTTCGAAACACTGAAATAGGCAAAAAAAACAGCAATTTGGGCTGGGCCTCGGGTTAATAGGTTAGTCCCAAAAATGATATAAAAGTGTATAATAAAGCCCATTAAACATCCAAAACAGAATATATAATAGCATGGGACAATAAAAAATTATAGATACGTTGGAGATGTATCAAGCATCCCCAAGCTTAATTCCTGCTCGTCCTCGAGTAGGCAAATGATAAAAACAGAATTTTTGATGTGGAATGTTACCTAGCATATTTCACAATGTAATTTTCTTTATTGTGGCATGAATGTTCAGATCCGAAAGATTCAAGATAAAAGTTTAACATTGACATAAAAAATTAATACTTCAAGCATACTAATCAAGCAATTATGTCTTCTTAAATAACATAGCCAAAGAAAGCTCATCCCTACAAAATTATATAGTTTGGGCATGCTTCATTTTTGTCACACAAGATGCTCTCATCTTGCACAACCCTGATGACAAGCCAATCAATTGTTTCATACTTTAGTAATCTCAAACTATTTCAACTTTCACGCAATACATGAGCGTGAGCCATGGATATAGCACTATGGGTTGAATAGAATATAATGATGGGGGTTGTGTGGAGAAGACAAAAAAGGAGAATGTCTCACATTGACGCGGCTAATCAACGGGCTAGGGAGATGCCCATCGATTGATGTCAATGCAAGGAGCATGGATTGCCATGCAACAGATGCACTAGAGCTAATAAATGTATGAAAGCTCAACAAAAGAAACTAAGTGGGTGTGCATCCAACTTGCTTGCTCACGAAGACCTAGGGCATTTGAGGAAGCCCATTGTTGGAATATACAAGCCAAGTTCTATAATAAAAATTCAAACAAGTATATGAAAGTGACAAAACAAGAGACTCTCTATCATAAAGATCATGATGCTACTTTGAAGCACAAGTGTGGAAAAAGGATAGTAGCATTGTCCCTTTTTATCTCTTTTTATTTCTTTTTTTGGGCCTTCCTTTTTTTATTTGGCCTTTCTCTTTTTTTGGGACAACGCTCTATTAATGATGATCATCACACTTCTATTTATTTACAACATAGTGATTACAACTCGATACTAGAACAAAATATGACTCTATATGAATGCCTCCGGTGGTGTACCGGGATGGGCAATGAACCAAGAGTGACATGTATGAAATAATATGCATGGTGGCTTTTCCACAAATACTTTGTCAACTACATGATCATGCAAGGCAATATGACAATGATGAAGCGTGTCATAATAAACGGAATGATGGAAAGTTGCATGGCAATATATCTCGGAATGGCTATGGAAATGCCATAATAGGTAGGTATGGTGGCTGTTTTGAGGAAGATATAAGGAGGTTTATGTGTGATAGAGCGTATCATATCACGGGGTTTGGATGCACCGGCGAAGTTTGCACCAACTCTCAAGGTGAGAAAGGGCAATGCACGGTACCGAAGAGGCTAGCAGTGATGGAAGGTTGAGAGTGCGCATAATCCATGGACTCAACATTAGTCATAAAGAACTCACATACTTATTGCAAAAATCTACAAGTCATCAAAAACCAAGCACTACGCGCATGCTCCTAGGAGGATAGATTGGTAGGAAAAGACCATCGCTCGTCCCCGACCGCCACTCATAAGGATGACAATCAAAGAACACCTCATGTTTCAAATTTGTTACACAACGTTTACCATACGTGCATGCTACGGGACTTGCAAACTTCGACACAAGTATTTCTCAATTTCACAATTACTCAACTAGCACAACTTTAATATCACTACCTCCATATCTCAAAACAATGATCAAGTATCAAACTTCTCCTACTGTTCAATGCACTTATATGGAAGTTTTTATTATATCCATCTTGGATGCCTATCATATTACACTACTCGAATTAGCTTCTTTGCCGGCTGCCAACTCTTTGCCGTCCGCTTGCTGACGGCAAAGAAGGTCTCTGCCATCAGCCATGGGAAAACGAACGCAAAGATGTGGCTGATGGCAAACAAGGTCTTTGCCATCAACCAGTTCTTTGCCGTCCGCTAGCTGACGGCAAAGAGGTGGGTGGGTCCAGTTATTATTTAACCAACTCAAGCCCACCGGCCCTACCTATTTGTCATCCGCAAGCAAATGACAAAGAATCTTTGCCGACTGTTGGCTGACGGCAAAGAGGCGGGTACGTAACGGCTGTCCCGCCCCCGTCCTCTGTCTCTTCTCTCCACTCTCTCATTCCCTCCACACCGACACCCGTGATACGTCTCCAACGTATCTATAATTGAATATTATCCATCTTGGATGTTTAAAGGGATTTACAATGCACTTTTATATTATTTTTGGGACTAACTTATTAACCTAGAGCCCAGTGCCAGTTTCTGTTTTTCTCCTTGTTTCAGTGTTTCACAGAAAAGGAATATCAAACGGAGTCCAAACGGAATGAAACCTTCGGGAGAGTTATTTTTGGAACGGAAGCAATCAAGAAGACTTGGAGTGTATGTAAGGGAAGAACCGAGGAAGGCACGAGGCAGGGGGGCGCGCTCACCCCCTGCGCGCCCTCCACCCTCGTGGGCCCCTCGTGGCTCCCCTTACCGACTTCTTTCGCTTATATATGTCCATATACCCTAAAAACATCGGGGAGAAGAATAGATCGGGAGTTCCGTCGTCGCAAGCCTCTGTAGCCACCAAAAACCAATCAGGACCCTGTTCCGGCACCCTGCCGGAGGGGGAATCCCTCACCGGTGGCCATCTTCATCATCCTGGCGCTCTCCATGACGAGGAGGGAGTAGTTCACCCTCGGGGCTGAGGGTATGTACCAGTAGCTATGTGTTTGATCTCTCTCTCTCTCTCTCTCTCTCTCTCTCTCTCGTGTTCTTAAGGTGATACGATCTTGATGTATCGCGAGCTTTGCTATTATAGTTGGATCTTATGATGTTTCTCCCCTCTACTCTCTTGTAATGGATTGAGTTTTCCCTTTGAAGTTATCTTATCGGATTGAGTCTTTAAGGATTTGAGAACACTTGATGTATGTCTTGCCGTGCTTATCTGTGGTGACAATGGGATATCACGTGATTCACTTGATGTATGTTTTGGTGATCAACTTGCGGGTTCCGGCCATGAACCTATGCATAGGGGTGGGCACACGTTTTCGTCTTGACTCTCCAGTAGAAACTTTGGGGCACTCCTTGAAGTTATTTGTGTTGATTGAATAGATGAATCTGAGATTGTGTGATGCATATCGTACAATCATACCCACGGATACTTGAGGTGACATTGGAGTATCTAGGTGACATTAGGGTTTTGGTTGATTTGTGTCTTAAGGTGTTATTCTAGTACGAACTCTATGATAGATTGATCCGAAAGAATAACTTTGAGGTGATTTCGTACCCTACAATAATCTCTTCGTTTGTTCTCCGCTATTAGTGACTTTGGAGTGACTCTTTGTTGCATGTTGAGGGATAGTTATATGATCCAACTATGTTATTATTGTTGAGAGAACTTGCACTAGTGAAAGTATGAACCCTAGGCCTTGTTTCCTAGCATTGCAATACCGTTTGTGCTCACTTTTATCATTAGTTACCTTGCTGTTTTTATATTTTCAGATTACAAAAACCTATATCTACCATCCATATTGCACTTGTATCACCATCTCTTCATTAACTAGTGCACCTATACAAGTTACCATTGTATTGGGTGTGTTGGGGACACAAGAGACTCTTTGTTATTTGGTTGCAGGGTTGCTTGAGAGAGACCATCTTCATCCTATGCCTCCCATGGATTGATAAACCTTAGGTCATCCACTTGAGGGGAATTCGCTACTGTCCTACAAACCTCTGCACTTGGAGGCCCAACAACGTCTACAAGGAGAAGGTTGCGTAGTATACATCAAGCTCTTTTCTGGCGCCGTTGCCGGGGAGGTGAGTGCTTGAAGGTATACCTTTAGATCTTGCAATCAAATCTTTTAGTTTCTTGTTTTATCACTAGTTTAGTCTATAAAAGAAAACTACAAAAAATGGAATTAAGATTTCCTCATATGCTTTATCTTTTTAATGTCTTTCGTGAAAATGATGGGAAGGAAAATTGTGCTCAACTGCTAGAAGAAGAATTACATAGAATGCTTGGCATAAAATATGTGAATGATGAGCATGATTGCAATGTTATTAGTATGAATTCTTTGAATACCCATGATGCTAATGATATTCAAAGCCACAAGCTTGGGGAAGCTATGTTTGATGAAGATGATATTTTTTCTCCCCCAAGCTTTGATGAGCAAATTTACTATGATGAAAACATGCCTCCTATCTATGATGATTATTGTGATGAGACTTATGCTATAAAGAATAATGATAACCATGCAACTTGTCATCATGATTTTAGTTGTCAATTGGATTATGCTTCACATGATGTTATTTTGTTGAGTTTGCTCCCACTACTATTGATGAGAATAGATTTGCTTATGTGGAGAGTAATAAAAATTCTATGCTTGTAGATCATGAAAAGAATGCTTTAGGTGCTGGTTATATTTTTTAATTCATTCATGATGCTACTGAAAATTATTATGAGGGAGGAATATATGCTTGTAGGAATTGCAATAATATCAAGTTTCCTCTCTATTTGCTTAAAGTTTTGAAGTTATGCTTGTTTTGCCTTCCTATGCTAGTTGATTATTGTTCCCATAAGTTGTTTTATCACAAAATCCCTATGCCTAGGAAGCGGTTAGACTTAAATGTGCTAATCATATACCTCATGATGCTCTCTTTATGTTTTAACTCTTATCTTTTATGTGAGCATCATTGAAATCATCATGCCTAGCTAGGGGCGTTAAACGATAGCGCTTGTTGGGAGGCAACCCAAATTATTTTAGTTTCTTGCTTTTTGGTTCTGTTTAGTAATAAATAACTCATGTAGCTTGTGTTAAGATGTGGTTTTATGTTTTAATTAGTGTTTGTGCCAAGTAAGACCTATAGGATCTTCTTGGATGATAGTTATTTGATCTTTCTAAACATTTCAGAAACTTTCTGTTCACGAAAACAATTGTTTAAAATCACCAGAAAGTGATAAAATAATGATTCCAATTTCATAAGATAAATAATCAAATTATCTAGGTCTTCCTATTTTGGTACAATTTTTTGAGTTCAGAAGTTTTCGTTAGTTACAGATTACTATAGACTGTTATGTTTTTGACAGATTCTGTTTTTCGAGTGTTGTTTGCTTATTTTGATGAATCTAAGAGTAGTATCGGAGGGTATGAACCATAGATAAGTTGTAATACAGTAGATATTACATCAATATGAATTTAGAATGAGTTCATTACAGTACCTTGAAGTGGTGTTTTGTTTTCTTTGGCTAACGGAGATCACAAGTTTTCTGTTAAGTTTTGTGTTGTGAAGTTTTCAAGTTTTGGGTAAAGATTCGATGGACTATGGAATAAGGAGTGGCAAGAGCCTAAGAATGGGGATTCCCAATGCACCCCAAGGTAATATTCAAGGACAACCAAGAGCCTAAGCTTGGTGATGCCCCGGATGGCATCCCCTCTTTCGTCTTCATTCATCGGTAACTTTACTTGAGGCTATATTTTTATTCACCACATGATATGTGTTTTGCTTGGAGTGTCATTTTATTTTCTTTAGCTTTGCTTTCTGTTTGAATAAAATACCAAGATCTGAAATTATTAAATGAGAGTGAGTCTTCACATAGCTACATAATTATTTAACTACTCATTGATCTTCACTTATATCTTTTTGGAGTAGTTTGTCATTTACTCGTGTGCTTCACTTATATCCTATGAGTAAATGGTTGAATGATTTGAATGTCATAAATCTGAAATTATATATGTTTCATATGCCTTTCCCATGGGGAGTAATGACTTCACATATAAGAAGTAGAGGTGGTAAATTTATTGAAGGTTAGCAAACATTGTATTGGTCACTTGAACAATTCATGAAATAATATTGAAGGAAGAGAGATTTCACATATAATACTATCTTGGACATCTTCTATGATTGTGAGCCCCATTAATTATTTTCAAACCTGAGCAAATTAGTTGAACTTGGACAAGGAAGACAACATAATGAGTTATGTTTGGATATATTTTATAGGTTATATTGTTATGGATCCTCTAACATGTGGTGCTTGCTATTTAGAATCCTTTGCTAGCCAAAATATCTGTACTAAGCGGGAATACTGCTTGTGCATCCAAATTCCTTGAACCAAGTTTCTTCCATGAGTGTCCACCATATCTACCTATATGCGGTATTTACCTGCCGTTCCAAGTAAATTTGCATGTGCCAAATTCTAAACCTTCAAATAATAATCTGTTTTGTATGCCCGAATCGCTCATGTAGCGAATAGGGGCTGTCAGTATCTTCCATGCTAGGTGGGTTATTTTCACAATGAGTGGACTCCGCTCATCATTCACGAGAAAATGGCTGGTAACTGGGATGCCCAGTCCTATGATCAAAAGATCAAAAACAAATTCGCAAATAATTTAAACAAAACTCCCCCAGGAATGTTGATAGTTGGACGGCACCGGTTATTTCGGACAAGCTGTGGAGTGTGAATGTTGGTGGAGGGGGAGTAAAAACTTTACCTTTCTGCGTGGGAACCGCCTATAATGTATCTAGTATGGAAGATATTGGGAACTCTTGGTCGTTATGTTGACAATGAAAGCATACCTCTCAAAATTATTTTCATCTCCGCTTTAGCTTGAGCTCGCACCTCTGCAAATCCCTGCTTCCCTCTGCGAAGGGCCTATCTTTTACTTTTATGCAAGAGTCAATAGTATTCCTTCTCATTCCAACCTATTCTTTAGTTGACAAGCATCATGTGATTGAAAAATCTAAGCATATAGGGCCATTCAAATATATTTGAGCATGAATTATTATTGTTGACATTACCCTTGAGGTAAAAGGTTGGGAGGCGAAATATTAAGCCCCTATCTTTCTATGTGTTTGATGAATACTATTTGTTCAAAAAATATGCTTTGGGTGGTAGCAATCATGGAAGACTAAATGATAGTTGAGTATGTGAAGTTTGCGGAATCAAAGCTCGGACATAGACTCTTCCTGAAAATAAGATGAATTGTAATTGTTTGATGACTAATAACACGGTTTATTAGTTTTCAAGAAAGTTTATGATCTATACTTTAACATGTGAATAGTTTGTTACTTGATCATGCAAAGTTCTATGAGTTGAGCTACTATTATGACATATAATGATGCTAGAAAAGGTGATTGAAATTATCATTGATGAAACTTATGCACCTCTAGCATTCACACTTCATAAATTCTTTCTTTTATCATTTACCTACTCGAGGACGAGCAGGAATTAAGCTTGGGGATGCTGATACGTCTCCAACGTATCTATAATTTATGAAGTATTCATGCTATTATATTATCCATCTTGGATGTTTAATGGGCTTTACTATGCACTTTTATATTGTTTTTGGGACTAACTTGTTAACCCAGAGCCCAGTGCCAGTTTCTGTTTTTCTCCTTGTTTCAGTGTTTCACAGAAAAGGGATATCAAATGGAGTCCAAACGGAATGAAACCTTCGGGAGAGTTATTTTTGGAACGGAAGCAATCCAGAATACTTGGAGTGTATGTAAGGGAAGCAACGAGGAAGGCACGAGGCAGGGGGCGCGCCCACCCCCTGGGCGCGCCCTCCACCCTCGTGGCTCCCCTTACCGACTTCTTTCGCCTATATATGTCCATATACCCTAAAAACATCAGGGAGCAGAATAGATCGGGAGTTCCGCCGCCGCAAGCCTCTGTAGCCACCAAAAACCAATCGGGGCCCTATTCCGGCACCCTGCCGGAGGGGGAATCCCTCACCGGTGGCCATCTTCATCATCCCGACGCTCTCCATAACGAGGAGGGAGTAGTTCACCCTCGGGGCTGAGGGTATGTACCAGTAGCTATGTGTTTGATCTCTCTCTCTCTCGTGTTCTTGAGGTGATACGATCTTGATATATCGTGAGCTTTGCTATTATAGTTGGATCTTATGATGTTTCTCCCCCTCTACTCTCTTGTAATGGATTGAGTTTTCCCTTTGAAGTTATCTTATCAGATTGAGTCTTTAAGGACTTGAGAACACTTAATGTATGTCTTGTCGTGCTTATCTATGGTGACAATGGAATATCACGTGGTTCACTTGATGTACGTTTTGGTGATCAACTTGCGGGTTACACCCATGAACCTATGCATAGGGGTTGGCACATGTTTTCGTCTTGACTCTCCGGTAGAAACTTTGGGGCATTCCTTGAAGTTCTTTGTGTTGGTTGAATAGATGAATCTGACATTGTGTGATGCATATCGTATAATCATACCCACGGATACTTGAGGTGACATTGGAGTATCTAGGTGACATTAGGGTTTTGGTTGATTTGTGTCTTAAGGTGTTATTCCAGTACGAACTCTATGATAGATTGATCTGAAAGAATAACTTTGAGGTGGTTTCGTACCCTACAATAATCTCTTCATTTGTTCTCTGCTATTAGTGACTTTGGAGTGACTCTTTGTTGCATGTTGAGGGATAGTTATATGATCCAATTATGTTATTATTGTTGAGAGAACTTGAACTAGTGAAAGTATGAACCCTAGGCCTTGTTTCCTAGAATTGCAATACCGTTTGTGCTCACTTTTATCATTAGTTACCTTGCTGTTTTTATATTTTCAGATTACAAAAACCTATATCTACCATCCATATTGCACTTGTATCACCATCTCTTCGCCAAACTAGTGCACCTATACAATTTACCATTGTATTGGGTGTGTTGGGGACACAAGAGACTCTTTGTTATTTGGTTGCAGGGTTGCTTGAGAGAGACCATCTCCATCCTACGCCTGCCAAGGATTGATAAACCTTAGGTCATCCACTTGAGGAAATTTGCCTATGTCCTTCCAACCTCTGCACTTGGGGGCCCAACCACGGCTACAAGGAGAAGGTTGCGTAGTAGACATCAACCCGCGCCCGCCACCGCCGACCCCGTCTTCCGTAGCCGACCGCCCCGCATCCCTCCCTACGCCCCCCCCCCCCGACCTCCGCCGCACCCCGCCGCCCCTTCCACGTCGCCCTGCCCCCGCCCTCCCTCCGCCGCCATCCCCACCCACACTAGCACGTCTGCCGCCCCCATCCCATCCGGCGTGGCCGCCTCACCGCCCGCACCCCTCCCCGACCTCCACCATGGCCCCGCCGTCTCTTCCACGTCACCAGCCAGCCGCCGCCGCCCCCGCCTGGCCGACGTCCCCGCCTATCCCACCGCAGCCATCCGCCTCCTCCTCCACTGGTGCGCGCCTCCTCCAGCAGCCACCGCAACCATCCGGCCTCCTCCTCCACCGGGTCGCCGCCTCCTCAAGCGGCCGCCGCAGCCGTCCGGTCTCCCCCTCCACCAGGTGATCTCCTCCCCCTTTTTTTGTTTAATTAGTTTCTTTTTGTTTCTTCTAGTTTAGTTTCTGTTTTAGTTTAGTTTTAGTTTTAGTTTAGTTTTAGTTTAGTTTATTTTAGATTAGTTTTAGTTTTAGTTTATTTTAATTTACTTGATTTTAGATTAGTTTTAGTTTTAGTTTATTTTATTTTAGTTTATTTTAGATTAGTTTTAGTTTTAGTTTAGAAGAAGAAGTAGAAGGAGGAGGGAGGAACAGGAGGAGGGAGAAGAAGAAAGAAGAAAAGAAGAAGAAGAGGAAAAAGGAGAAGAAGAAGAAGAAGAAGAGGAGGAGGAGGAGGAGGAGAAAAAATAAGAAGAAGAAGAAGAAGAAGAATAAGAAAGAGGAGAGGAGAAGAAGAAGAAGAAGAAAGAGGAGAGGAGGAGAAGAAGAAAAGGAAAAAAGAGACCCCGACCCCGACCGACACCTGACACCCCGACAACCCGGCACGACACACCGACTCCGACCCCCGACACCCTAACACCACACCCCGACCCCGACCCCGACCCCCGACCAACCGACACCCTGACACCACACCCCGACCCACACCCCGACCCCGACCCCGAAACCTCGACACCCCGACCCCCGACACCTGACACCACACCCCCCCCGACCCGACCACCGACACCCCGACACCTGACACCCCGACCACCGACACCCTGACACCACACCCACCCTTACCCCGACCCCCGACAACCTGACACCACACCCCGACCCACACCCCGACCCCGACCCTGACACCCTGACACCCCGACCCCGACACGACACCCGACCCCGACACCCTGACACCACACCCCGACCCCATATATATTTCTGTTGATTGGGTGTATTTTTATTACGTTCATGATTATGATACACTTAAATTATATACATATTATTATGTTCATGTCAGGTATCCAATTTTTTTATGTTGTACTAATTTCGTTTACTTTTTGTCATTGCAGGTGTTGACAGGATGGTGGGCAAGGGTCCAGAGCGCCCCGATCCTCCTGCGAGCGCTACTGGGAGGGGTGGTTCCATTATTTCAGCCCAGCCCCTCCGGAGAACGCTGCTAGATAGTATGCAGACAACTGCGGCGGGCGCTTCCTCTTCGGCTGGGAGAGGTCAGGGGAGGACGAAGAAGGCTGGTAGAGGTGGACGTGGCAGCGGGAGAGGTAGGAAGGCTGCTACGCGTTCCTTGCCGTCACCCTCAGCTGATTCACCCGACCACAGGACTGCTCCGTCTGACGTGGACCCGTCTCGGACTCCGGTCCATGAGCCTCCAGTCGCCGATCCTTCGCCCCAGCAGACTCGGGTCGCTGATCCTTCGCCCCACCTGACTCGGGTCGCTGATCCTTTACCCCACGTGAGTCCGGTCCCGGGGTCTTCGTCCCAGAAGACTCCGGTCATGGGGTCTTCGTCCCAGAAGACTCCGGTCATGGGTTCTTCGTCCCAGAAGACTCCGATCCCGGAGGCTTCTTCCCACGAGACTCCGGAGGCTAGTGGCCATAGTGATGGTAGCGAGGACACCTTTTCTGATGATAGCTACAGCGACGACGAGCTGGTTTAGAAGGGTAAGAAGGTCTACAAGCGTGGTTGTACAAAGCTCCCGCCCATGCCGGCGACCCCCGACCAGAGGTGGTTGATTGCGCCTAAAGGGTTGAAGTAAGTGCATTTAATATTTTTTAATCTTTTGCCTTCATGTTCCTTCAAATTAATATCTAATGCATTGGACTTGTCATACTGTAGGGGCTGGGTATACCCCCGTGGTGTCCGCAGGCCCAACCAGGTCCTTGGTGTGATTTGCCGACAACACTTCCCTGGGTGGGTCACGTTGCCCGGTGAGGGTCAGGTTCCACAGCCAGCACTGAGCTAGGAGCTGTACTCGGTTGCCTCGGCCCCGCCGGTGGAGATGTTCGGCGATGTCTTGTGCGAGACGGTGCCCGACATGGTGTTTCGTCGGTTTTGGGTAATTTCTCCTTTACAGAATTAAAATTCAACACTACCTAGTGATTACCTAGTGATTGTACTAATCCGTGTTGTCTTTTTTGATTGCGGACCTTCTACAGGGTTTCAGAGGGAGAGCAGGAGGCCGCGTCTATGGTTGTCGAAACCGAGTGCAAGCGCCTACTTCAGAACTTATAGCACAAGGCTCGGGTGTAGGCCGTTCGAGACTACTACGCCTCGAAGGGTATTAGGAGGAAAAATGCGAAGTGTCGCGGCAAGTTTCTTAGTAAGGAGAAGTACATGCAGGTAATTACCTATTCTTAAGGCATAGAACTAAGTTTTCTTGATTTGATTCGTAGGCGTAGCACTGAAATTTCTCTTGACTAACTTAGGTGACCCCGAGATGGTGTGTGGATAAGATGGACTGTTGGGAGGCATTGGTGGATGTGTGGTGCTCTCCCGAATGGCTAGTCGAACACCAGAGGGCCAAGGATAAGCGCGACCAAATGGAAGGTGTGCCACACCATCAAGGGAGCTCCAACCTGTTTGAGTACGGGGATAACTGGGTATGTGGTTTGCTACATGATTCATGCAATTTCATTCTTCATGCTAGCATTTATCCCTTCCAAAATGACTTAATATGCTTAGTTAGTTAAGAAATGGCATAACTACCTTGGATAGTTCATTTATTACATATTTAGCTCCAAAATGACATAATAACCTTAGATGGCTCTATAAAATGACTTTATATGCTTTAGTTAGTTAAAAAATGGCATAACTACCTTCGATAGCTCAATAACGACCTAAACTAATCTTAGCTAGTTCATTCATGACATAATTAGCTTATTTTCCTCGAAAATGACATAATAACCTTTCTTAGCTCCAAAATGACCTATTTACATAGCAATATCATTCTTCATGCTAGCTTGAGCCCTTAACTAATATTTTGTTCCTCTCTCTTAGGCGCACCACCACAAGAAGCATGTGCCAAGTCTGTTCGACCTCTATGGCATGGCCCATATGGCCCCGTACAAGAAGGCCAAGCCATTCACGGATTCTGACCTAGAAGATCCAGAGAGCTTCACCAACATGTCCTCCCACCACAAGCTTGTGAAGTACACAGACGAGGGGAAGGCGAGGAAAGGGGAGGACTTTAACCCGAGCCAGGATCCTTTTGATACAAAGCTGGTGATGATATCTGGTGGCGGGAGGTCCCATGGCTCTCAAGCCATTGGTGATGGACTGATACGTTGTCCTAAGACTCTCCCACAGATCAAGAAGCGCTTGAGTAGCTCTGATCCTGAGATAACGCCTTGTGCATGATACGTCTCCAACGTATCTATAATTTTTGATTGCTCCATGCTATATTATCTAATGTTTTTGGGCAATATTGGGCTTTATTTTCCACTTTTATATTACTTTTGGGACTAACCTATTAACAGGAGGCCCAGCCCAGAATTGCTGTTTTTGCCTATTTCAGTGTTTTGAAGAAAAGGAATATCAGACGGAGTCGAAACGGAACGAAATCAATTGGAGAAGTTATTTTTGGAAGGAAAGCTACCGGATGGACTTGGACCCCACGTTAAGGAAGGAATGAGGAAGCCACGAGGGTGGGGGCGCCCCCCCCCCCTAGGGCGCGCCCCAGCCTCATGGGGCCCTCGTGGCTCCCCTGACGTGCTTCTTCCGCCTATATAACTCCACGTACCCTAAAACTTCCAGAACGGAGAATAGATCGGGAGTTCCGCCGCCGCAAGCCTCTGTAGCCACCAAAAGTCAATCAGACCTGTTCCAAGACTCACCGGAGGGGGAACCTCACCGTGGCCATCTTCATCATCCAGGCGCTCTCCATGACGAGGAGGGAGTAGTTCACCCTCAGGGCTGAAGGTATGTACCAGTAGCTATGTGTTTGATCTCTCTCTCTCGTGTTCTTGATTTTGCACGATCTTGATGTATCGCGAGATTTTCTATTATAGTTGGATCCTATGTTTCTTCTCCCCCTTTATTCTCTTGTCATGGATTGAGTTTTCCCTTTGAAGTTATCCTATCGGATTGAGTCCTTAAAGATTTGAGAACACTTGATGTATGTCTTCTCGTGCGTATCTGTGGTGACAATGGGATATCACGTAATTCACTCGATGTATGTTTTGGTGATCAACTTGCGGGTTCCGCCCATGAACCTATGCATAGGGGTTGGCACATGTTTTCGTCGTGATTCTACGGTAGAAACTTTGGGGCACTCTTTGAGGTTCTATGTGTTGGTTTGAATAGATGAATTGAGATTGTGTGATGCATATCGTATAATCATGCCCACGGATACTTGAGATGACATTGGAGTATCTAGGTGACATTAGGGTTTTGGTTGATTTGTGTCTTAAGGTGTTATTCTAGTACGAACTCTAGGGCTGTTTGTGACACTTATAGGAATAGCCCAACGGATTGATTGGAAAGAATAACTTTGCGGTGGTTTCGTACCCTACCATAATCTCTTCATTTGTTCTCCGCTATTATGTGACTTTGGAGTGACTCTTTGTTGCATGTCGAGGGATAGTTATATGATCCAATTATGTTATTATTGTTGAGAGAACTTGCACTAGTGAAAGTATGAACCCTAGGCCTTGTTTCCTAGCATTGCAATACCGTTTACGCTCAATTTTACCACTTGTTACCTTGTTGTTTTTATATTTTTAGATTACAAAAACCTTTATCTACCATCCATATTGCACTTGTATCACCATCTCTTCGCCGAACTAGTGCACCTATACAATTTACCATTGTATTGGGTGTGTTGGGAACACAAGAGACTCTTTGTTATTTGGTTGCAGGGTTGCTTGAGAGATACCATCTTCATCCTACGCCTCCCATGGATTGATAAACCTTAGGTCATCCACTTGAGGGAAATTTGCTACTGTCCTACAAACCTCTCCACTTGGAGGCCCAACAACGTCTACAAGAAGAAGGTTGCGTAGTAGACATCAAGCTCTTTTCTGGCGTCGTTGCCGGGGAGGTGAGTGCTTGAAGGTATATCTTTAGATCTTGCAATCGAATCTTTTTGTTTCTTGTTTTAGCACTAGTTTAGTTTATAAAATAAAACTACAAAAAATGGAATTGAGTTTGTCTCATACGCTTCATCTTTTTAATATCTTTCGTGAGAATGATGGAAAGGAAAATTGTGCTCAATTGCTAGAAGAAGAATGCATTAAAATGTTTGGTACTAGATCTTTGTATGATGAGCACGATTGCAATGTTGTTAGTATGAATTCCTTGAATACCCATGATGCTAATGATATGCAAAGCCACAAGCTTGGGGAAGCTACGTTTGACGAAGATGATATTTTTTGTCCCCCAAGCTTTGATGAGCAAATTTACTATGATGAAAGCATGCCTCCTATCTATGATGATTATTGTGATGACACGTATGCTTTAAAGAATAATGATAACCATGAAACTTGTCATCTTGATCTTAATTTTCAGTCATATGATAGTTATTTTGTTGAGTTTGCTCCCACTACTATTCTGAGTGAGAAGAATTTTGCTTATGTGGAGAGTAGCAAATTTTCTATGCTTGTAGATCATGAAAAGAATGCTTTAGGTGCTGGTTATATTGTTGAATTCATTCATGATGCTACTGAAAATTATTATGATGGAGGAATATATGCTTGTAGGAATTGCAATAATATCAAGTTTCCTCTCTATGTGCTTAAAGTTTTGAAGTTACGCTTGTTTTGCCTTCCTATGCTAGTTGATTATTGTTCCCATAAGTTGTTTGATCACAAAATCCCTATGCATAGGAAGTGAGTTAGACTTAAATGTGCTAGTCATATTCTTTATGATGCTCTTTTTATGTTTCAATTCTTATCTTTTATGTGAGCATCATTGAAATCACCATGCCTAGCTAGGGGCGTTAAACGATAGCGCTTGTTGGGAGGCAACCCAATTTTATTTTAGTTTCTTGCTTTTTGGTTATGTTTAGGAATAAATAATCCATATAGCTTCTGTTTAGATGTGGTTTTTGTTTTAATTAGTGTTTGTGCCAAGTGGAACCTTTGGGAAGACTTGGGTGAAGTCTTTATGATCATGCTGTAAAAAACAGAAACTTTAGCGCTCACGAGATTAGCTAGAACTTTTTACTGGAAAGTGCTATTTAGTTGATTCTTTTTGAATATTACTACTAGACAAATTCCTCAGGTCCAACAATTTATTTTAGAATTTTTGGAGTTCCATAAGTATACGTTTGATACAGATTACTACAGACTGTTCTGTTTTTGACAGATTCTGTTTTCATTATGTTGCTTGCTTGTTTTGATGAATCTATGGCAAGTAAAATAGTTTATAAACCATAGAGAAGTTGGAATAAAGTAGGTTTAACACCAATATAAATAAAGAATGATTTCATTACAGTACCTTGAAGTGGTGTTTTGTTTTCTTTCGCTAAGGGAGCTCACGAGTTTTCTGTTAAGTTTTGTGTTGTGAAGTTTTCAAGTTTTGGGTAAAGATTCAATGGAATATGGAATAAGGAGTGGCAAGAGCCTAAGCTTGGGGATGCCCAAGGCACCCCAAGGTAATATTCAAGGATAACCAAGCGTCTAAGCTTGGGGATGCCCCGGAAGGCATCCCCTCTTTCGTCTTCGTTCATCGGTAACTTTACTTGGAGCTATATTTTTATTCACCACATGATATGTGTTTTGCTTGGAGCGTCATTTCCTTTTGTTAGTATTTGCTTTCTGTCATTTAGATTAATTCTTTGCATATTTAGTTTCAATAAAATGTCAAGGATAGCTTTTGCGATGCTAATTTTGCAAGTATGCATGTTGCTGTTTGAAAACAGAAAGTTTACCGCTGTAGCAAAAATTCCCTAGAAAAGTAAGAATGTGATAAAATGTTGAAACCTTTTGCATAAGAAGCTCTGATAAATTTACTACAGTGGGAATTTTCTTTCATATTTTTTGGAGTTAGAGAAGTATGATGAATCTTGCATTCTTTACAGACTGTACTATTTTGGCAGATTGCTGTTATGTCTGCATTGTTTGCATATGTTTGCTTGTTTAATGATTCTATTTGATGATAGGAGTATTAAATATGCAGAGGCATTTAGTATGCAGTGTCAAATAATAATTTTAGTGATTTGCTATAGTATAGTATGATAAGGTTTTTGCATTGGTTTATACTAACTTATCTCACGAGTTCATGTCGAGTTTGGTGTGGATGAAGCTTTCGAGATTTAGGAAATCGAGATATAAAAGGAATTAAGGAGACACAAAAGCTCAAGCTTGGGGATGCCAAAGGCACCCCAAGATCTTATTTCAAGAAGTCTCAAGCATCTAAGCTTGGGGATGCCCCGGTAGGCATCCCACCTTTCTTCTTCAACAACTATCGGTTAGTATCGGTTGAGCCTAAGTTTTTGCTTCTTCACATGAGTTGTGCTATCCGTGCAATGTAGTTTTATTTAGCTTTGCTTGCTTTTTGAATAAAATACCAAGATATTAAATTATTAAATGGGAGAGTCTTCACATAGTTACATAATTATTTAACTACTCATTGTTCTTCACTTATATCTTTCGGAGTAGTTTGTTTTTGCTCTAGTACTTCACTTATATCTTTTAGAACACGGTGGTGGATTTGTTTTATAGAAACTATTAATCTCTCATGCTTCACTTAGATTATTTTGAGAGTCTTAAATAGCATGGTAATTTTCTTAAATAATCCTAATATACTAAGCATACAAGATTTGTAAGAATTCTTATGAGTGCGTTGAATACTATGAGAAGTTTGATGCTTGATAATTGGTTTGAGATATGAAGATGGTGATATTAGAGTCATGCTAGTTGAGTAGTTGTGAATTTGAGAAATATTTGTGTTAAAGTTTGTGATTCCCGTAGCATGCACGTATGGTGAACTGTTATGTGATGAAGTCGGAGCATGATTTATTTATTGATTGTCTTCCTTATGAGTGGCGGTCGGGGACGAGCGATGGTCTTTTCCTACCAACCTATCCTCCTAGGAGCATGCGCGTAATACTTTGGTTTGATAACTTGTAGATTTTTGCAATAAGTATATGAGTTCTTTATGACTAATGTTGAGTCCATGGATTATACACACTTTCTTCCTCCCACCATTGCTTGCCTCTCTAATACCGCGCACCTTTCGCCGGTATCATACACCCACCATATACCTTCCTCAAAACAGCCACCATACCTACCTATCATGGCATTTCCATAGCCATTCCGAGATATATTTCCATGCAACTTTCCACTGTTCCTTTATTATGACACGCTCCATCATTGTCATATTGCTTTGCATGATCATGTAGTTGACATTGTATTTGTGGCAAAGCCATCGTTCATAATTCTTTCATACATGTCACTCATGAGTCATTGCACATCCCGGTACACCGCCGGAGGCATTCATATAGAGTCATATTTTTTTCTAAGACTCGAGTTGTAATTCTTGAGTTTTAAGTAAATAAAAGTGTGATGATCATCATTATTAGAGCAATGTCCCAGTGAGGAAAGGATGATGGAGACTATGATTCCCCCACAAGTGGGGATGAGACTCCGGACGAAAAAAAAGAGGCTATAAAAAAGAGAAAAGGCCCAAATAAAAAAAATAAAATTAAAAAAATGAGAGAAAAAGAGAGGAGGGACAATGTTACTATCCTTTTACCACACTTGTGCTTCAAAGTAGCACCATGATCTTCATGATAGAGAGTCTCTTATGTTGTCACTTTCATATACTAGTGGGAATTTTCATTATAGAACTTGGCTTGTATATTCCAATGATGGGCTTCCTCAAATGCCCTAATTCTTCGTGAGCAAGTGAGTTGGATGCACACCCACTTAGTTTCTTTTTGAGATTTCACATACTTATAGCTCTAGTGCATCCGTTGCATGGCAATCCCTACTCACTCACATTGATATCTATTGATGGGCATCTCCATAGCTCGTTGATACGCCTAGTTGATGTGAGACTAGCTTCTCCTTTTTTGTCTTCTCCACAACCACCATTCTATTCCACCTATAGTGCTATGTCCATGGCTCACGCTCATGTATTGCGTGAAGATTGAAAAAGTTTTGAGAATGTCAAAAGTATGAAACAATTGCTTGGCTTGTCATCAGGGTTGTGCATGATTTAAATACTTTGTGTGGTGAAGATAGAGCATAGCCAGACTATATGATTTTGTAGGGATAACTTTCTTTGGCCATGTTATTTTGAGAAGACATAATTGCTTTGTTAGTATGCTTGAAGTATTATTATTTTTATGTCAATATGAACTTTTGTCTTGAATCTTTTGGATCTGAATATTCATACCACAATTAAGAAGAATTACATTGAAATTATGCCAACTAGCATTCAACATCAAAAATTATCTTTTTTATCATTTACCTACTCGAGGACGAGCAGGAATTAGTGCACGGCCCGCGGAGCTTGCCATGGCGGTTAGTTATTCGGACTCTCTCACCTTTCCTCCATTACATTGTGTGTGCGTCCGTCGATGATTACAATGCTAACGAGGAGTGGTGTGTTACAGGCTATTGTTGAGAAAGAGATATTGAAGACGAAGGTGCTTGTGGAGGAGGCAAAAAGGGAGGCACAAAGGGAGGCGACAGACAGGGAGAGGGAGATGGAGGAGAGGACGGCTAAGCTGTTGGAGGAGGAGAGGAACCGGAACGACAACGCTAACCGGGCCCTATACGAGCTCATCGTGGTACATTTCTCGTGCATATTAGCCCAATCATGCACATAATGTCCGCAAGGACTATCTAATATGACTGACTCGTGAGAACCAAATGTGCAGACCATGTGCGAGCAAAACGGTCAGGCCCCTCCGCCGATGCCCCAGATTGCTCCGGCGACCAAGGTGAGTTTGATTTGAATGTTCGTTGCTTACTACTATTCACATTTCAGTTTGCGGACTTGCTAACGAAACATTATTGGAAATGATCTTTGGTGCAGCATGGCTCCCGACAAGCATCGACCACTCCTTCTGCTAATGCCGGAACCCCGACCGGTCCTTCACCTTCGTCTGGCACTGGCGCAGCCCCGACCATTCCTACACCTCCGTGATAACGGTATTTTTCTTGTTATTTAGCGTGTTTAGTCCATTTATGACATAATTTAGCCTATTATTCCACAAATGACATAATAAGATGAAGAAAATCAAGGAAGAGGAAGGAAAGAAGGAATAGGAAGGAAAGAAGAACAAGAAGAAGGAGGAGGAGAAGAAGAAGACTACTTATTCTCCTCCCCCTCCTCCTCCTCCTCCTTCTTCTTCTTCTTCTTCTTCTCCAAAATGAAGTTAGCTCTAAGTTATATCAAAAATGGCATAATATGCTTAGTTAGGTCAAAAATGGCATAATTAGGTAGGTAAGCTCAAAAATGGCATTTTTCTTCTTATTTAGCCTATTTAGTCCATTTTATGACATAATTTAGCCTATTTAGTCCACAAATGACATAATAAGATGAAGAAAATCAAGGAAGAGGAAGAAATGAAGGAATAGGAAGAAAAGAAGAAGAAGAACAAGACTTCTTCTTCTTCTTCTTCTAGTCTTCTTCTTCTAGTCTTCTTCTTCTTCTTCTTCTTCTTCTTCTTCTTCTAGTTTTCTTCTTCTTCTTCTTCTCCAAAATGAAGTTAGCTCTAAGTTATATCTCATAATATGCTTATTTAGGTCAAAAATGGCATAATTAGCTAGGTAAGCTCAAAAATGGCATTTTTCTTCTTATTTAGCCTATTTAGTCCATTTATGACGAAATTTAGCCTATTTGGTCCACAAATGACATAATAAGATGAAGAAAATCCAGGAAGAGGAAGAAAAGAAGGAATAGGAAGAAAAGAAGAAAAAGAAAAAGAAGAAGAAGAAAAGAAGAAGAAGTTCTTCTTCTAGTCTTCTTCTTCTTCTTCTTCTTCTTCTAGTTTTCTTCTTCTTCTCCAAAATAAAGTTAGCTCTAAGTTATATAAAAATGGCATAATATGCTTAGTTCACTCAAAAATGGCAAAATTAGCTAGGTTAGCTCCATTTTACCTAAGTATGCTTACTTCTTCTTCTTCTTCTTTTTCATTTTCTTCTTCTTCTTCTGATTCTAGTCTTCTTCTTCTAACTTTCTTGTTTCCCATTTTGCAGATTTAATTCATTATATGGAAGCTTGCATGGATGGAGTGCTTGTTTCCCTTTTCTTTTCTTTTTTGTATCGATGAAAAATGTGGAACTTGTTATATGGATGCATGGAACAGTGTTGGATGAACATTGTGATGTTACTGTAATATGTATGGATGGAACTCTGTTTCTTATTATGTATGTATCCTGTCATGGATGGAGCTATGTGTTGGATACATCATATGTCTGCTGTGCATGTGAAAAAAAAATATGTATATCTGTGTGTGAATTCATATGAAATTAAATGGATTCAAATAAAAACAAGGGATATGTAGCTTTGCCGTCCGCTAGCAGACGGCAAAGAGCTTCGCCGTCTGCTAGCAGACGGCAAAGAGGACACGTGGCAGCTACCTGTAAAACCTAGGAACACTACCTGTAAATAACTTTGCCGTCCGCTAGCGGATGGCATAGCTGGCCACGTGGCAGCTGCCCAGTGCTGCCTAGCTGAGCTCTTTGCCGTCTGTCAGTGGACGACAAAGTGATTTGACTCTTTGCCGTCCACTGGTAGACGGCAAAGAGAACGTTAACCCCCTAACGGCTGTCACGCCACCGCACTGTCGTCCGTTTTCTATGCCGTCTGCTGACCTCAGATGGCAAACGACACAATCCTTTGTCGTCCGTTTCCAGGAAACGGACGTCAAAGAAGGCCTTCGCTGGCACGTGTTCAGACGGACTGTTTGTCGTCTGCTGGTGGACGGCAAAGAAATTTGCCGTCTGTGATCCATGCCTTTGCCGTCTGCCATGGCAGACGGCAAAGAAGCTGATTCCAGTAGTGTTAGGACTAATTTCATAATTAAAGCAAATTACCATGCTGTTTAAGACTCTCAAAATAATATAAGTGAAGCATGAGAGATCAATAATTTCTATAAAATAAAACCAGCACCATGCTCTAAAAGATAAAAGTGAAGCACTAGAGCAAAAACTAGATAGCTCAAAAGATATAAGTGAAGCACATAGAGTATTCTAATAAATTCCGAATCATGTGTGTCTCTCTCAAAAGGTGTGTACAGCAAGGATGATTGTGGTAAACTACAAAGCAAAGACTCAAATCATACAAGACGCTCGAATCATGTGGTGAATAAAAATATAGCTCCAAGTAAAGTTACCGATAGACAAAGACGAAAGAGGGGATGCCTTCCGGGGCATCCCCAAGCTCAGGCTTTTCATTGTCCTTGAATTTTACCTTGGGGTTCCTTGGGCATCCCCAAGCTTAGGCTCTTGCTAATCCTTGTTCCATAATCCATCAAATCTTTACCCAAAACATGAAAACTTCACACCACAAAACTTAACAGAAAATCTCATGAGCTCCGTTAGTGAAAGAAAGCAAAACACCACTTCAAGGTACTGTAATGAACTCATTGTTTATTTAGATTGGTGTTAAACCTACTGTATTCCAAATTCTCTATGGTTTATAAACTCTTTTACTAGCCATAGATTCATCAGAATAAGCAAACAACACACGAAAAACAGAATCTGTCAAAAACAGAACAGTCTGTAGTAATCTGTAACTAATGCAAACTTCTGGAACTCCAAAAATTCTAAAAACATAGGACGACCTATATAATTTGTTTATTGATCTACTTCATTTGGAATCAGTATTTTATCATGTTCTGGTGATTTTTAACAATTGTTTTCGTGAACAGAGAGTTTCTGGAATTTTCAGCAAGATCAAATAACTATCATCCAAGAAGATCCTATTGGTTTAACTTGGCACAAACACTAATTAAAACACAAAAACACATCTAACCATAAGCTAGATGGATTATTTATTCAAAAACAGAAAGGAAATATATATTGGGTTGTCTCCCAACAAGCGCTTTTCTTTAAAGCCTTTTAGCTAGGCATTGATAATTTTAATGATTCTCACATGAAAGATAGCAATCTAAACAAAGAGAGCATCATAAAACATGTGACAAACAAATATAAGTCTAACATACTTCCTATGCATAGGAATTTCATAGGCAAACAAATTATCAAGGCAAGCAAAAATTAGCATATGCAAGGAAGTGGAAAGAAACAGTAGCAATCTCAACATAACGGGAGGTAATTTAGTAACATGAAAATTTCTACAACCATATTTTCCTCTCTCATAATAATTACATGTAGGATCATAAGAAAATTCAACAAAATAGCTACCACATAACATATTCTCAACACGATCCACATGCATGCAAAGTTGACACTCTTCCAAAATAGTGGGATTAACATTAACTAAAGCCATGACTTCTCCAAACCCACTTTTTTCAAAAATATCATAAGATTGATCATACTCCAAATATGTGGGATCTAAAGTTGACACTCTTCCAAACCCACTTTCAATATTATTTCAAACATTATTATCAATCTCATATTCATCATGGGTCTCAAATAAATTTTCAAGATCATAAGAAGAATCACCCCAATCGTGATCATTGCAACAAGTAGTAGACATAGCAAAACTAGCATCCCCAAGCTAGGGTTTTGCATATTACTAGCACAATTGACATCAAGAGAATTTATAGTAAAATAAATGCAATCATGATTTTATTCAAGGAGCTATCTTGAATCTCTTCATAGATTTCTTCATCATAATTTTCAGATTCACGAATTTCAAGCAAAACTTCATAAAGATAATATAGTGCACAAAACTCACTAGCAATTGGTTCATCATAATTGGATCTCTTAAAAAGATTAGCAAGCGGATGAGGATCCATAGATCTTAGGTTCTCTGTTTAGCAATAAATACACAACTATTCCAACCAAACGAGTAAACGAGCCAAGTAAAAACGAAAAGACGAACGGAAGAAGGGCGAATAAAACGGCAAGGGTGAAGTGGGGGAGAGGAAAACAAGAGGCAAATGGCAAATAATGTAATGCGAGGGATAATAGTTTGTGAAGGGTACTTGGTATGTCTTGACTTGTGCGTAGACTCCCCGGCAACGGCACCAGAAATCCTTCTTGCTACCTCTTGAGCACTGCGTTGGTTTTTCCCTTGAAGAGGAAAGGGTGATGCAGTAAAGTAGCGTAAGTATTTCCCTCAGTTTTGAGAACCAAGGTATCAATCCAGTAGGAGACCACGCTCAAGTCCCATGCACCTACACAAATAAATAAGAACCTTGCAACCAACGCGATAAAGGGGTTGTCAATCCCTTCACGACCACTTACAAAAGTGAGATCTGATAGAGATGATAAGATAATATTTTTGGTATTTTATGATAAAGATAAAAAGTAAAGATTGGAAAATAAAAGTAGATTGGAAACTTATATGATGGAAAATAGACCCGGGGGCCATAGGTTTCACTAGTAGCTTCTCTCAAGATAGCATAAGTATTTCGATGGGTGAACAAATTACTGTCGAGCAATTGATAGAATTGAGCATTTATGAGAATATCTAGGTATGATCATGTATATAGGAATCACGTCCGTGACAAGTAGACCGACTCCTGCCTGCATCTACTACTATTACTCCACACATCGACCACTATCCAGCATGCATCTAGAGTATTAAGTTCATAAGAACGGAGTAACGCTTTAAGCAAGATGACATGATGTAGAGGGATAAAATCATGCAATATGATATAAACCCCATCTTTTTATCCTCGATGGAAACAATACAATACGTGTCGTTTCCCCATCATCCTTGGGATCGAGCACCGCAAGATTGAACCCAAAGTTAAGCACTTCTCCCATTGCAAGAAAGATCAATCTAGTAGGCCAAACCAAACTGATAATTCGAAGAGACTTGCAAAGATAACCAATCATACATAAAAGAATTCATAGAAGATTCAAATATTGTTCATAGATAATCTTGATCATAAACCCACAATTCATCGGATCTCGACAAACACACCGCAAAAAGAGTTACATCGAATAGATCTCCAAGAAGATCGAGGAGAACTTTGCATTGAGATCCAAAGAGAGAGAAGAAGCCATCTAGCTAATAACTATGGACCCGAAGGTCAGAGGTAAACTACTCACACATCATCAGAGAGGCTAGGGTGTTGATGTAGAAGCCCTCCGTGATCAATGCCCCCTCCGTCGGAGCGCCGGAAAAGGCCCCAAGATGGGATCTCACGGGTACAGAAGGTTGCGGCGGTGGAAATGGGGTTTGGCTCCTCTTCTGATGGTTTGGGGGTACATAGGTATATATAGGAGGAAGAAGTAGGTCGGTGGAGCCATGAGGGGCCCACGAGGGTGGAGGGCGCACCCAGGGGGGTAGGCGCGCCCCTGCCTCATGGCCTCCTCGTTGGTTGCTTGACGTCCAATCCAGGTCCTCTGGATCACGTTTGTTCCGAAAATCACGTTCCCGATGGTTTCATTCCGTTTGGACTCCGTTTGATATTCTTTTCCTTCGAAACACTGAAATAGGCAAAAAATAGCAATTTGGGCTGGGCCTCCGGTTAATAGGTTAGTCCCAAAAATGATATAAAAGTGTATAATAAAGCCCATTAAACATCCAAAACAGAATATATAATAGCATGGAACAATCAAAAATTATAGATACGTTGGAGACGTATCAATCAGCATACCAATGCGTCAACATTGCCTGCTCAGCAAACCAACGCATTGGCACGGCCTCTTCAACACACCGACAAGTTGGCACCACCTGCGCAGAAACCCGACATAGCTTCCACGCCTGGTCAGTAGTCTGATGCCCCTGCTCCTACAGCCCAGTAGTCCGTCACAACAGCACCACCAGCTCAGCAGTCCGGATTAGCTAAACTGTCTGCTAAGGTGTCCTTCATAGCTTTACCGTCTGTTCGGGAGTCCGCCTTTCAGCCATCCAGTCCTTGGACCAGAAGTTCTTCAACTACCAATAAGGAAGCGGGCAGAAAGGCTGCACCCGTGAGGAGGCGACCTACGAGAGCGAAGAGGAATGAGAACGATTGTCTCTTACTTAAGCCACTCATCATTGATATGTCTCCAACGTATCTATAATTTTTTATTGTTCCATGTTGTTATATTATAATTCTTGGATGTTTTACAATCATTTTATAAAAAAATTATATCATTTTTTGGGACTAACCTATTGACATGGTGCCCAGTGCCAGTTGCTGTTTTTTTTGCTTGTTTTTTTAATTCGCAGAAAATCAATACGGAGTCCAAACGCAGCAAAACTTTTTGGAGAATTTTTCTAGACCAGAAGACACAAGATGGGACGAAGAAGTACCAGAGGGGTTCCCCGAGGGGGGCACAACCCACCTGGGCATGCCTGGGGCCCCAGGCGCGCCCTGGCGGGTTTTTCCCACCTCGGTGGCCTCCTGCACCGCCTCTTTGCTCTATAAATACCCCAATATTCCAGAAACCCTAGGGGAGTTGACGAAAATCAATTCCAGCCGCCGCAAGTTCCAAAACCACCAGATCCAATCTAGACACCATCACAGAGGGGTTCATCATCCTCATTGGTGCCTCTCTGATGATGCGTGGGTAGTTCATTGTTGACCTACCGGTCCATAATTAGTAGCTAGATGGCTCTCTCTCTCTCTCTCTCTCTCTCTCTCTCTCTCTCTCTCTCTCTTTTCATTCTCAATACAATGGTCTCTTGGAGATCTATTTGGTGTAACTCTTTTTTTGCGGTGTGTTTGTTGGGATCCGATGAACTTTGAGTTTATGATCAGATCTATGTTTTTATCCATGAAAGTTATTTGAGTCTTTTGATCTCTTATATGCATGATTACTTATAGCCTCGTATTTCTTCTTCGAATCATTGGTTTAGTTAGGCCAACTAGATCAATTTTTCTTGCCATGGGAAGAGGTGGATGGGTTCGATCTTATGGTGCATGATCTCAGTGACAGAAGGGGAACCGACATGTATGTATCGTTGCTATTAAGGATAACAAGATGGGGTATATTTCTACATAAATAGATCTTGTCTACATCATGTCATCGTTCTTATTACATTACTTCATTTCTCCATGAACTTTAACACACTAGATGCATGCTGGATATCGGTCAATGTGTAGTAGATGCAGGCAGGAATCGGTTGCCTGGATAATCTTGGATGTGATGCCTATATAATGATCATTGCCTGGATATCGTCATGATTATTTGAAGTTCTATCAATTGCCCAACTGTAATTTGTTCACCCACCATATGCTATTTTTCTCGAGAGAAGCCACTAGTGAAATCTACGGCCCCCGGGTATCTTCTTTATCATATTTTCCTTCGAGATCTATATGTATTCGCTTTTATTTTCAGATCTATATTTCCAAAAACCCAAAAATACCTTGCTGCACTTTATTTTATTTTGCATGTTTATCCAATCTATAGTATTTTTATCCCGTCAACTCGACAATTTCTGGCACCGTTACCCGAATGGGATTGACAACCCCTTTAACATGTCGGGTTGCAAGTATTTGTTATTTGTGTCCAGGTACCGTTTATGTAGTGTTGCGTAATTCTCCTACTGGTTTGATAACGTTGGTCTCATCACTTAGGGAAGTACCTACCGTCGTTATGCTGCATCATCCCTTCCTGTTTGGGGAAATACCGACGTCGTTCAAGCCGCATCAAAAGGAATTTCGGGCGCTGTTGCCTTAGAGACATCATCAACATCTACCAGGTTCCTAATAACAAATCTCATCTCCTTGCAATTTACATTATTTTCCATTTGCCTCTCGTTTTCCTCTCCCCCACTTCACTAAAATTTGCCGTTTTAATCGCCCTCTTTTTCGTTCGTCGTTTTTCTCGCCAGATATGTTTTTGAGTGCAAACTTGTTGCGTAATCACAATGACTCAAGAGAACACCAAGTTGTGTGATTTCTCCTAGGACAACAACAATGATTTTATTAGCACTCTAATTGCTCCACCCGCCACTAGTGCGGAGTCTTGTGATATTAATGTCACTTTGTTGAATCTCGTTATGAAAGATCAACTTTCCAGTACTCCTAATGAGGATGCCGCATCCCATCTAAACACATTCGTGCAATTATGCGATATGCAAAAGAAAAAAGATGTGGACAATGATATTGTGAAGTTGAAATTATTTCCGTATTCTTTGCGAGATCGTGCAAAAACTTGGTTTTCTTCTTTGCCTCGCAATAGTATGGATTCTTGGGATAAGTGCAAGGATGCTTTTATTACTAACACTGGTGCGCGTCGGTCCTAAACAAATGGTTTAAAACCCCTTTCCTCGATGGCATCTGGAACCGTCTCCAAGTGAGTGTGGGCGATAGGGGGGTCCTTCCCGCACGACCCAGAAACCGTCGGGGATATGCCCTCCTGGCACACCCGTTTGGCAAAATGAGGTCGCGTGCGACCGGCGAGCGCTCAAATATGGAAATACGTACAGTACACATAAAAAATACGATTATACGGCGAAATCGTTTCCGGTCGCAAGTACATCCCACACAGTCAGTCCCCGCTAAACGTTTTCGTTCGTATGCACATTCCACACAGTCGCTCCAAGGAAAACGTTTCTGTTCACCGGTACATCACACACAATTTTTCCAGTTAGATCGTTTGCGTTATTGAATGTAGCACACATGGTCCATAGAAGAAACTGTGTGGCAAAGGCTGTCCATGACACCTAGTTTCACGCAAATAGTTTTCAAGAGAAAGTCGTGTGTGATTGTTCATTGATCCAACACGGTTTATTCCTAGAAACTGTGTGCGTTGCCTGAGGTCATGACCCATGGTATTTTTTCAACAACCGTTTGCAATATCAAAACCCAATTAGCAGGCTAATTCGCCATTAGCAGGCTAATTGCCCTATTATTAATAATCCATTTATTAATCTAATTGACATTCATATTATGCACACAATATATTTCATTTCCATATTAAGGAAGCAGAATTTCATAATTGAAATACATCGAGTACAACATGATATAGCTTCAAAGACTCAGCTACCCCATTACACAATCAAGCACTAAATGCAAGTTCCACATGCAACATGTAGAACCTTTCGAAATTAGCATCATAGATGGTATATAGACAAATGCATCTCATCTGGAAAACTGCTGAAGCGGAAGGTGAATATTGAGCCTTCATTCATGTTGAAGGTCTTTCAACTTTAGGCCAGTGCCTGTGGATGATTGCCGTCCGTCCTTCGACCTCTTCAGGAACACTTCAATATTGAACTGTGGGTGTTGTATGAAAACCTTCCTCGCCTCTTGACCATAGTGGTCGTTTGAGAGGTAATCATCAGTGAACTGCTTTGGAAAGGCCTGAAAACAAGGATGTGCATAAATATCTTCTCTATATTGGAAATGGGGCAATGGAATAAAAATGGCAAGGTATAATAATTAGTACCATCTTGTAGTGAACTGATGTTTTCTTCATTGTGCACACAAAGATCTTGTTGTTTTTTGTTACTAATTTATTTATCCTAACAATCTTTCTGAGTTTCTTGATTTGATTGATATTCATGGACAACTCATTTCCCCATATGCAAAAAAGGTCGAACAGTGGATCAAAACCTCTGACATCAGGACATACATGTGCAAGACCAAATTCTTAAAAACCAAAATATTAGAATGGTTCCTGCAATTGCACAATAATGTGCTATTAGACAATGGACCATGCACGTGCTAACCTCGATTGTAAACCTCAGTGCTTCCCATTGTTTCCTGCAACACATATAAGGTAGTTAGTCATCGTGTTAAGTAAGGGTTCGCATGCTATCAGTAAAATATGTTGATGAAAAATAAGCACATTGCAGATTCATCAGATTAATTGAAGCCACACGGAAAACCCTTTTACCCAAACCAAGCATGATTAAGAACTAGGAAATATAGCACTTGTATATGTTTCTCATGTATTAAGTGCAGCCAAATTTGATTTATTCCTCACATGCACAACAATACAAAATTCTACCCATGACAATTGGACATCGCATTGCAGAATTGAACCAAGCAGTTAACTAAACACCACAACAAATGAACCAAACATTAACTGAGCACCACATTGCACAATATAACATTGAACCAAGCAGTTAACTAAACACCACAACAAATGAACCAAACATTAACCGAGCACCACATTGCACAATATAACATACTCCTAATAGAAGATCAAAGAGTTAACCAAACAGCTAACTACAACCAATTGTAGCAATTGTATTTGTTTCTCATGTATTTACTACAGCCAAATTCAATTTATTCCTCACATGGTATATAATAACAGAATGCACCCACAATTTTGTTAAGATAAATTCGATTTATTTCTCACATGGAAGACAATACAAAATTGTAGCCTGAAGAATTGAACATCACATTTGCAGAATTGAACCAAACAGTTAACTAAAGACGACAACTAATTAACAAAACAGTTAATAAGTGAGCACCACATTGCACGACATATAGAACATATACACTAGAGCAACAAATTGCATGGTGAAATTAGATAGCACAATTCACTAGATTTTGTGAAGGAAAGGCAGGAGCAGCACACGCAACGGGTAAACCGAGCATGCTTAACTGGCGTAGCTAGCAATTGGCAAGGTGCTCCTCCAGGATCTGGGGGTCGACACAATGGCAGCCATCACGACCTCATCCACGCGTGCAGCCGCGATTTGCTTCTCCACTACCAAATGCTCCTTGAGGTCCTGGCTATACTGCGTGCACCATGGCTTAGGCCGGCGCTTATTTGGTGGAGGGGTCGGTGATTTCGGTGGAAGGTGTCACGCTCGCGCTGGCGGTCGGGGCATTTGGGATGTGGAAGGAGGAGGAGGATGGGGGTCGGATGTGGAATACCCGCCTGGATAGAGGAGGCCGAGCATCGTGAAGGAGGGTCGGCGGCGAGGAGGCGGCGGCGCTGCAAGCAAGGGGTGATGGTTTCAACTTGGAAAGGAAGGCAGAAAGAGGGAAAATGTGGCTTTTGGTAAGGGGGAGGGGACGGGGAGGTAGACATTTCCGCGGAAGCCGAAAATTTGGAATCGCTTCAGCCAAAAAACTGGCGCGCAAAGTGTCATCAGGCACGGTCCCTTATTCAGAACTGTGTAGGATATGTGGACATCACAAACGATTCAGATAGCTTAACCCGTGTGTGATGAGTTTGAACATCAAAAGTTCTGGTTCAAATTTCGATGGTTACAGTGGTCATCCACGTCATTGCATAATTTGGCGACACAAAGGAGACTGCAGCACACCCACACTTCTTAATCGAGCAAGTTCATCAATTAAATAGAGCTAGCTGACCTAAACATTACTCTAACAAATTAAAGACTGGTGCTCTTAATTAAACAAAACATAGAGTACTAGTACGACTGGTGCTCGTCGATCTCCGCCTCCGCCTCCATGTCCAGCTCGCGCCCGACGGTCTCCTGGGGAAGGGGATCCATGGCATCCATCACACCATACTCGGCAAGCATCTCGCAATCCGCGTCCGCCATCTCTTTGGAAAAGGCCGCAATGTCTGGGCATGGACGGACGCGATTTGGGCTCTGACGGGCTCCATTCTCACAAGGTATGCGTCGGAGGAACGGACGGCTGCTCAAACGCTCTCGGTGATTGCCAGCTCTTCGGCCGTGGGTTGCCGACAGTTGTCGGAGAAGCTTCGTTCGATTTCTGCGGTGACCACCAGGAGCTGGGCGTGGGCGGTCTCGACATGGTCGTGGGCGGCCTCCATCACGGCTAAGGCCGCCGCTGCAGAATGGACAGCTGCTGTGCCGCTCTCGCCAGTTGCTATCCCCGAGGCAGATGTTGCTGCCGCCACCTAAGAAGCAATAGAGGCCGTTTGGGCTGCCTTTGCCGCCTGGTCGCAAATTGCAGCCGTGCTCATGCACCTTATTAGCACGCACATGGCGGCTGCGGCCGCGCTCTCACCGGAGTGGGCCATCGAAGTTGCCCTCACGACGCAGGTCCACGTGCCCATCATTCACCGGCGACGTTTGAACAGTGAAATGATATTTGGGGAGCGAGCTAGTTTGTTTGAGACGCCGGCTGTGGATTGTAGCTGACGCACCTTCTCGCGTAAGCCATATGCATACAATACACCGACGGTGCTCCAAGATATTTTGTACTAGATCTCACACGGTTGCTGATAAAAAACTGTGTGCGATCTACTTGATTTTTCATCTTGATTTGAATTACATAATGGGGTCACAGTGGCAATGGACGGTGTTTGAATTGCTAGACCTTTTATCTAGAGTGAACATGCAGCTATATGTGTGTCGTAAAAGAATTGGAATTATTCAGGGTTCGTTTGAACATTTTATACATTAAATTGGTTTTCTAGCCATTTCAGGTGAACAATTCAAATTTGAACTACATGCACATGCTCCAGTGCATATAAATTGGTTGAAAAATCAAATCTTTGTCCTTGGGGGCATGCTTAGGTCCTATGCAAGAAATGGGAATGAATTTCAAACACCGAGGCACCGTTGATTGCCTGCAAAACATTGAGATGCCTGGTTTATAAATTCTAGTAAATTCAAAACTCGTCTAAAATTCATGAAACTTGGCATGCTATCATGGAGCGGCATCAACATGTCGTGGTACAAATTTTGTCCCATTTGGGGTAGGTTTGGGTATATGCTTCTCACAACCCAGAGCTTCTCACAACAAGCATGATGGTTTCCGGTAGGGAACGTCCCACCTTTGGGGACGAAACGGTATCCATTGCCTCTTATTGCTTTCAAATTTTTTTCTCATGTCAACATAGAACAACAGGGGTGTGGTGTGATTTTTTGTGATTTATCGGGGTTCGTTTGGACATTTTTATGCATTAACTGAGTTTTCAATGCATTTTATGTGCATAATTCGAATTTGAACTACATGCACATGCTCCAGTGCATATAAATTGGTTGAAAAATCAAATCTGTGTCCTTGGGTGCATGCTTAGGTCCCATGCAAGAAATGGGAATGAATTTCAAACACCGGGGCACCGTTGATTGCCGGCAAAACACTGAGATGCCTGGTTTTAAAATTCTAATAAATCCAAAACTCGTCTGAAATTCATGAAACTTGGCATGCTATCATGGAGCAGCATCAACATGCCGTGGTACAAATTTTGTCCCATTTGGGGCAGGTTTGGGTATATGCTTCTCACAAACCGGAGCTTCTAACAAGAAGCATGAGGGTTTTCGGTAGGGAACGTCCCACCTTTGTGGACGGAACGATATCCATTGCCTCTTATTGCTTTCAATTTTTTTCTCGTGTCAACATACAACAACTGGAGTGTTGTGTGAATTTTCGTGATTTTTTGGGGTTCGTTTGGACATTTTTATGCATTAACTGAGTTTTCAATGAATTTATGTGCATAATTAGAATTTGAACTACATGCACATCCTCCACTGCGTATAAATTGGTTGAAAAATCAAATCTGAGTCCTTGGGTCCATGCTTAGGTCCCATGCAAGAAATGGGAATGCATTTCAAACACCAGGGCACCGTCGATTGCCGGCAAAACATTGAGATGCCTGGTTTTTAAATTCTAGTAAATCCAAAACTCGTTTGAAATTCATGAAACTTGGCATGCTATCATGGAGCGGCATCAACATGCCGCGGTACAAATTTTGTCCCATTTGGGGCAGGTTTGGGTATATGCTTCTCACAAACCGGAGCTTCTCACAACAAGCATGATGGTTTTCGGTAGGGAACGTCCCACCTTTGTGGACGAAACAATATCCATTGCCTCTTATTGCTTTCAATTTTTTTCTCATGTCAACATAGAACAACAGGAGTGTTGTGTGATTTTTTTTGATTTTTCGGGGTTTGTTTGGACATTGTCATGCATTAACTGAGTTTTCAATGCATTTTATGTGCATAATTAAAATTTTAACTACATGCACATGCTTCAGTGCATATAAATTGGTTGAAAAATCAAATCTGTGTCCTTGGGTGCATGCTTAGGTCCCATGCAAGAAATGGGAATGAATTTCAAACACCGGGGCCCCGTTGATTGCCCGCAAAACATTGAGATGCCTGGTTTTTAAATTCTAGTAAATCCAAAACTCATCTGAAATTCATGAAACTTGGCATGCTATCATGGAGTGGCATCAACATGTCGTGGTACAAATTTTGTCCCATTTGGGGCAGGTTTGGGTATATGCTTCTCACAAACCGGAGCTTCTCACAACAAGCATGATGGTTTTTGGTAGGGAACGTCCCACCTTTGTGGACGAAACGATATGCCTTGCCTCTTATTGCTTTTAAATTTTTTTCTCGTGTCAACATAGAACAAAAGGAGTGTTGTGTGAATTTTTGAGATTTTTCGGGGTTCGTTTCGACATTTTTATGCATTAACTGGGTTTTCAATGCATTTATGTGCATAATTCAAATTTTAACTACATGCACATGCTCCAGTGCATATAAATTGGTTGAAAAATCAAATATGTGTCCTTGGGTGCATGCTTAGGTCCCATGCAAGAAATGGGAATGAATTTCAAACACCAGGGCACCATTGATTGCCGGCAAAACATTGAGATACATGGTTTATAAATTCTAGTAAATCCAAAAATCTGTTAACCATTCACGTGACGCCATGTGTCTTGGTTTTAATGGCTGTAGGAGGTGTCGGCATTCTAGGAACGGGGGTCCCCAGACTTGCCTGCCTGCGGCCTGCGGTGTGGCTCAAGTGGTCGCCCAGTACGACCCATCTTCATCAACACAAGACTCAAAACCCTCGCGAGGGGCCAAGCCTCCCGGGGCGGACGACGCAAGGCTTCCTCAGGGACAGCCTCGCCAGGCAGGCTTGCAAGGAGGCGGAGAGATCAAGGCAGGGTACCTTGCTAGGTGCTCGTGACGCAAGCCATGACGATCGAGGCCAGGCGGGCGCCAGGCGGGCGCCGGCCTGCGTAGTGTCCTTGTTTCCTCTTTGGTGAAAAGGGGGCAAGCACAGACGCGGAGTACCGAGGCATCAGGCAAAGGTTGCCATTTCGGTGCAACGAGACCAAGACCAGCGGAGCGGCAGGATGGAGGTCACCATGGAGCCCAAGACGACATCATCGCCAGTGCTTTTGGCAGCCGAAGACCAACTTCAGTCAGGATAACTTGTACTAGATGTTCCCCTTCGAAATGGCCGTTGTTGGCGCCCTTCCCGCTCAATATTTGGGGAGAGGCCCAAGGCCTCTATAAATAGAGCTAGCCACCACGGTAGATAGAGAGACTTTGGAAGCCTGTCCAGAGAGAGAGAGGCGATCGAACTCACCCAAGCAGTTCATCGCATCAGCCCAAGAACACCTCTCGCGAGGTTGTTCTTCCCTTGTACTCTTCATCATCAGCCCCCGAGGCAATCCACCACACCACACACTGGAGTAGGGTATTACACCACAATGGTGGCCCGAACCAGTATAAATCTCGTGTCCCTTGTGTTGTTCATCGTTCCCAGCTTAGATCTCACGAGGTGATCGGACGTAGATCGGTAGGGGAGAGATCTTCGTGCGCACCCTAGTGTTCAAACCTTAAGGGTCTGCCGGAACCCAACATCCGACATTTGGCGCGCCAGGTAGGGGTGCGCCGAAATCTTTCTTCCGCTGTTCACGTTCGATCTTCCGTCGTGTCCATGGCGGACGCTCGCCGGGCTCGCGCCAAACGTCGGGCTGCTCTCGCTGCCCGTGTTGCCCAGACGGCGCCCGTCGGCGGGCGCCCCCATCGTTCCCCGTCGCCTGCCGCCCACGCCGCCACCGGCCGGCGGGGAACGAGTAGTAGGCCTCGTCTCTGCATCCATCAGTGCGGCGGGAAGGCCGCACCGCCAGCCCGTCGCTGACTGCAGCTGGTTCGTCGTCCCACGCCCGTCGCGCCCCCACGGACGCGCATGCCGCGCTGCTCCTGGCACGTGAGCTCCTGCACTACCGTCCCGTCGACGACCTCTACGAGGACTGGCTTGCCCGCATCACCGAGCTCGTCAGCGCCGCAGGGGGCTCTCCTATGCCGTCCCTCTCGCTGCCTCGCCCTCCATCCTGCGCAGGAGGCGTGGATCAGGAGGTGCCTCCGCCACCTCCTCCCCAAGAAGGCGCCCTGGCTCCAAGGTGCACGGCCCCAGGACAAGACCCACCGCGTCTGGTGCCTGCGCAGCAAGAAAGGAGCTGCCAAGAGATCCCTCGTCCCCAAGACGGTGCCCACGTGCTCCCAACACTAGTGCGCCGTGATCGCATCCCTGTGCCGGCACGCCAAGACCCCGCGCTGCTCCAAGCGGCGGCGCGTGGGAATCCCCAGGAGCAAGCCCAGCATCAGCAGAGGGCTCCGGTGGCCACCGCAGGCTGCCGTGCCTTCACCCCTGACTTGCGCAGTGTCGCCTGGCCAGGCAAGTTCAAGCCTGACCTGCCTCCCCGCTACGACGGCACTGCAGATCCAGTGGAGTTCCTACAGTTCTACGAGCTGGGCATCGAAGCCGCCAACGGGGACAAAAAGGTCATGGCGAACTGGTTTCCCATGGCGCTCAAGGACGGTGCCCGCACCTGGCTCCTGAACCTGGCTCCTGGCATGATCTCCTCCTGGGAGGAGATGCGCACCCGCTTCATCGCCAACTTCCAGGGCACTCGCGACCGTCCGTCGGCCGTGGGTGACCTGTGCCGCATCAAGCAGCAACCTGGAGAGACCTTGCAGAAGTACATCCAGCGCTTCAACAACACTCGCCTCAAGATCCCCAAGGTGACCGAGGAGGCCATTATTTCAGCGTTCTCAGATGGCGTTCGCGACGTCAATATGAAGGAGGAGCTGGCAATCCATGAAGATCTGTGCACGTCTCTGGAGTTGTTCAACCTGGCGACCAAGTGTGCAAGGGCTGAAGAAGGGCGCCTCTCCCTTCTCGAGCTCCCAGCGGCAGACCCAGAAGAGAAGAAAGCCAAGGCCAAGGATGTGAAGCGCAAGGGAGTGGCTGTACTCGCAGCGGAGCCGGACACCAAGCGCGGCAGGGATCAGCCGGAGTCTTCCAAGGGCAGCCGGTACTGCGTGTACCACGATCTCCACACCCACAACACCAACGAATGCCAAGAGCTCAGGGCCGTGCGAGAAGGCCGCGTCGGTCGATGCCCCGAGCGCAACGATCGGGGCTACGGCCGAGGCGGAGCAAGAGGTGGAGGATAATGGGACGACTGTGGCCCTCGCCAAGGGTGGCGTGACTGACCTCGCGAGGACCGCTGGCAGGACCAGCCTCGCGAGGGAGCCTGGAGAGATCAGCCTCGTGAGGACCGCCCGCAAGGCAACGCAGGGCTTCCTCCTTTTCCACCACCACCAAGAAGGAATGAAGACCATCATGAGGACGAGGGGGCTGGGGGCTTCCAAGAGCCACGTGCAATCGCTTGCATCCTGGGCGGTGCTCAGGCCCCAGCCTCGCAGCGCATCTTCAAGCAGTTTGCTCGTGAAGTGAATGCAGTCCTCCCCAAGCTTGAGGCCACGCACCCTCTCAGGTGGCCTGCGTGCGCCATCATGTTCAGCTCAGCGGATCAGCTCAAGTGCGCGGCGACGGCCGGTGTTCTCCCAATGCTCTGTTCCCCAGTCATCAGCATTGTGCAGGTCACCAGGACCCTCATCAACGGCGGCGCTGGACTCAACGTCCTGTCCGTCGAGACGTTCAACAATCTCCAAGTACCATATGATCAGCTTCAGCCAACCAAGCCTTTCTCAGGAGTCACTGATGGTTCCACTGTCCCGATAGGGCAGGTCCGCCTTCCTGTCACCTTTGGACAGCGCAGCAACTACCGCATCGAACTCATTGACTTCGACGTCGCTCACATTCGCCTGCCATACAATGCCATCCTCGGGTATCCGGCCCTGGCCAAGTTCATGGCAGTAACCCACCATGGGTACAACGTCCTCAAGATGCCAGGAAGCGGTGGGGTCATCACGGTCCCTTGTGAAGAGAAGGATGCGGTGTGCTCCCTCAAGCGCGCCTTCCAGGCAGCGTCGATCGAGGACCCGGACAGCAAGAGTGGAAACCTCCCTGGAGCAGCTCCCAAAAAGAAGAAGGCATCACCTGGCTCAAGGCCTCAGGAGGCAGGCGCCTCCGGAGGCGCCACGTCTGGACATGCGCCCATCCAAGGGGCGCCACCCTCCATCGCATAGGAAGGCGCGCCCGGCGCCCTCCTCGGGCAGGGCTCGGGGGCTCTCTCCTGGGGAGCCACCGACTTTGCTAAGGTCACGAGGGAGTCGCTTGGGCACAACTTGGAGGCGTGCTTCGTGGCACGCTTCCCTCAGGAAGGCGTAAGGAAAGAAGGACCCAACCCTCAGGAGTTCATCACCAAGGCCGTTCAGGATGTGGAGGAATCAAGAGTCATGCGCGGCAACCGCCGTCTACCCGGTGTAGCTCCCCATCCAGGTGAGGATGGCGGGCTGCGCGTCTGCATCAACCACCCAGGGCTCAATCGAGTCGCTTCTTAGGAGTGCTTCTGGCCTTCGCGCGTGGGGCGTTGCGCGGGCCCACCGCACAGCTTCGTTCGCATGCCTTTCGGCTTGCCGAATGCGGCTACAGCCCATCAGCGCTTGATGAGGAGCATTCTGGAAGCTCGGGTGGTCAAGCATCGCGCGTTCCCGGATGAGATGGAGATGGACCTCAACGGGCCGCCCGGACCTCCTGAGCCTCCCAAGGCTCGGAGTCCCGAGGGCTCGTGAGAATCAGCTCCTTCACCCCGCATCATCAGCTACTCCGACACTCGCCCTGCCACAGGATCAGGTGACTTCTTTTCAGTTTTCGTTTCAGCTGGGAGCGCCCTCAGGGCTGCATCATTCCCAGGTCGCGTGGGTCCGTCCCTGCGACATGTATCCGTTTTGCCTATATCTTCTGTTTATCTTGTTGGGGGTGCCCCTTAGGCCGCATCATCCCCAAGCTGCTCGGGCCTGACCCAGTGGCATTTGCTTTCTGTGCATCTACCTAAGTTGATTTGCTCCTTCATTATTAACCAGCTTGAGATAATCGCTCACTCGATTGACACCTACCTTTGGAGCCGCTCGCTCTGGCACGGCGCTTGCGCATGGGTCCGTCCCTGCAACACCGAAAAATCTGAGCGGCAGAGCTCTGGCCGCGGCAGCCCCGCATAGCGCCACCTCGCCAGGCCCTCAGTGCCCCCAATCACTCCCTCGGAGCAACCAATGGCTGGCTGGCAACCGTAACGGCAGAACTTGTTTTCTCTCATGATTGGTGTGCAGGGACCGCTTCAGGAGCAGCGCGGGGGGCGTCGCAAGCTCTCTCTCCCTCTCTCCCGCACGATCCGCTCGTGCGTTAAAAGGGGGGCGCCTGAGCATCGCGACTCATGGGCTCTTACTGGCTCTCCAGCCCTCACCCCCTGGCCTTGACCCACGGCATCGCGACCTGTCATACCAGCAATGGCTGAGCTCGCTCGAGGGCCGGAACCTGAGGATGTAGAGCATGAAGGAAAATGCGGGGAAGAGGGGGGAAGCTCACAAAGGCCTGACTCAGCAACACCCCAGCTGCCGGCACGCAGGCCCGGCACCTCACCGAAGGACTACTCCAAACCTATGAGACAAGTCACGCAAAAGCTAAATCGACTCAACGCCAAACCCTCGCCTATTGCAGTTCTGTCGTGGCGATGTTGCCTGCCTTTCTTGCCCAGCGGAGGCTGCTTGAGTGCTAAAGGGGACCTCCTGAGCATCGCGACTCAGGGGCTCTTACTGGACCTTGGGCCACTCACCTCCTGGCCTTGACCACGGCATCGCGACCTGGCATACCAGTGACGGCTGAAGCCTCCCTGGGGACCGAGACCTGTCAGCGTAGAGCACCAAGCCCTCGTGAGGAAAGAAAGGGGGAGCTGAGCCGGGGCAGGACACGCATCTTGCATCGATTCATGACAAAGGATGAACAATTCACAAAAGACATGGCATGCGCCTTACATGCCCCCATGGGGTGTCATTTCGATTCCTTGCAGGGAACAAAAGGTGCTATCCTAAGGAGCGCTAACTACGCGCGCCTCCGGGGAGACACCATCATCAACAGTGGGCAGCCAGGCGCCGGCACCAACCCCATCCAGACCAGAGCCGCCAACGGCCTGGCACGGCTGCCCTGCTTCGAGCGCGACGCGAGCTCGGAGGCTCATAGCTGTCGTCGCTCGTCTCCGGAGTCGCGCGGAGCTTGGCGGAGTCGTTGGACCCTCTGGCTCCTCCGCTGCTGCCTGAGGAGCTGCTGGGGAGGCGATTGGCCGGCCTGGCCCACGCCACGCCGGTGCCCCGACCGCCTTTCTCGGGGCAGCACTCCAGCCGGCGGCCTTCCGCGTCGAAGATCTTGAAGAACATCACGGAGGTGCCGTCGTATTCAACATGAATTACGAGGGCGCCCCTTGTCTGGCAGACCCGGGCGATCTCACCCCAGCCCCGGGTCATGAAGACCTTGCCCGGAGCGACTACCGCAACCTCCGCCCCGGTTGCAAGGGTGCTGCAGTCGGCGTGCTGCAGCCAGAGCTCCAGAGATCCGCTCGGCAGCATCTCGAAGGCAAAGGAGGAAGGAATACGAATCCAAGATTGCGGAGGCATGGCGGTGTGAAGCACGAATTCACGGGATGAGCCCTCGGCGTGGACGCCAGGGGTGACAACGCAAACTGTCGTGACTCGCCGGCGACGCCTGCGCCGCCGGCGATGTCGTTCAGCGGCTTCTTCTCCAGGGCCCTCCACCAAGATGTATGTGACATGGAAGAGTAACCCATGAGCCTAATTCATTGTGCATTTGCAGTCCAAAGCAAATCTAAAACTATGCAAAATTTAGGGGAGCTCTTGCTTATCACATACTTCTCAAAGCGATTTATGTTATTTAAATTTTATTATCATTTGTCGAAGCTTTGATATATATGTTGTCATCAATTACCAAAAAGGGGGAGATTGAAAGTGCAACTATCCCTAGGTGGTTTTGGTAATTCATAACAACATATAGCTCATTGAGCTAATGCTATTCCAAGACTATTGTTTCAGGAAAGCTCAATGAATGGCATGGCATGGATGATGAAAGTGGATCCCTCAAAATACTAAGGACAAAGGATTGGCTCAAGCTCAATAGCTCAAGACTCTTCATTTTACATTTTAGTGATCCAAGATCACATTGAGTCTATAGGAAAAGCCAATACTATCAAGAAGGGATGAGGTGTTGCTTAATGAGCCTCTTGCTTCATGTGCTTAGTGATATGCTCCAAAACCCTCAACTACTTTCCCACATCCACAAATGACCTAAACCTAAAGCGAAAATCAGTCACACCGATTCTTTCTATCCGGCACCACCGATTCCAAAAGTCATAGCCACTGCCACAAACCCTAAGCAAATCGGTCTTACCGATAGGGATCTCGGTCTAACCGAGATGGGGTTGCAATCTCTCTGTTTCCCTTCGTAACGTTTCGGTCTAACCGAAGTGAGCGATCGGTCCCACCGAGATTGCAATGTAAACTCTCTGTTCCCTTTTTGTAACATTTCGGTCTCACCGAAAGAGCAAATCGGTCCCACCGAGTTTACCTGACCAACTCTCTGGAAAGCTTATTACCAAATCGGTCTCACCAAGTTTGTGTAATCGGTCTCACCGAGATTACGTTATGCCCTAACCCTAACCGAATCGGCCTCACCGAGATGCATGTCAGTCCCACCGAAAATCACTAACGGTCACTAGGTTTACTAAATCGGTCCGACCGAGTTTAACGATTTGGTCCCACCGAGTTTGGTAAATTGTGTGTAACGGTTAGATTTTGTGTGGAGGCTATATATACCCCTCCACCTCCTCTTCATTCGTTGAGAGAGCCATCAGAACGAACCTACACTTCCAACTTACCATTTCTGAGAGAGAACCACCTACTCATGTGTTGAGGCCAAGATATTCCATTCCTACCATATGAATCTTGATCTCTAGCCTTCCCCAAGTTGCTTTCCACGCAAACCCACTTTCCACCAGATCCAAATCCTATGAGAGAGAGTTGAGTGTTGGGGAGACTATCATTTGAAGCGAAGAGCAAGGAGTTCATCATCAATGCACCATTTGTTACTTCTTGGAGAGTGGTGTCTCCTAGATTGGCTAGGTGTCACTTGGGAGCCTCCGACAAGATTGTGGAGTTGAACCAAGGAGTTTGTAAGGGCAAGGAGATCGCCTACTTCATGAAGATCTACTGCTAGTGAGGCAAGTCCTTCGTGGGCGACGGCCATGGTGGGATAGACAAGGTTGCTTCTTCGTGGACCCTTCGTGGGTGGAGCCCTCCGTGGACTCACGCAGCCGTTACCCTTCGTGGGTTGAAGTCTCCATGAACGTGGATGTACGATAGCACCACCTACCAGAACCACGCCAAAAACATCTGTGTCTCCAATTGCGTTTGAATCCTCCAAACCCGTCCCCTTACTTTCTTGCAAGTTGCATGCTTTAATTTCCGCTGCCTATACACTCTTTGCATGCTTGCTTGAATTGTGTGTTGATTGCTTGACTTGTCCTAAAATAGCTAAAATCTACCAAACTCTAAAATTGGGAAAAGGTTAAGTTTTTATTGGTCAAGTAGTCTAATCACCCCCCCTCTAGACATACTTCAAGGTCCTACAAGTGGTATCAGAGCGCTGGTATCCATTTGCTTTGATTTCCATAGCTTTTGGTGGTCATAGCCTTGGTTTCACAACCTAGGAGAATATGGCGTCTAGCGAGGGAAATTATCACCGTAGAGGTCCTTACTTTGATGGTACTAATTTTGCTAGTTGGAAGCATAAAATGAAAATGCATATTCTTGGACATAACCCCGCCGTTTGGGCAATTATTTGTATTGGGTTGCAAGGTGAATTCTTCGATGGGAGAGAACCGAACCGTGAAGCTAATGCGGAAGAATTGAAGATGTTGCAATACAACGCTCAAGCATGTGACATCATCTTCAATGGATTGTGCCCCGAAGAATTCAACAAAATCAGACGTCTTGAGAATGCAAAGGAAATTTGGGATACTTTGATTGATATGCATGAAGGTACCGAATCCGTCAAGGAATCCAAGTTGGATGGGCTCCAAAGTCAGCTTGACAAGTTCAAAATGAAGGATGGTGAAGGTGTCGCTAAAATGTACTCTAGGCTTGCTCTTATCACAAATGAGATTGCCGGCTTAGGGAGTGAAGAGATGACCGACAAATTCATCATCAAGAAAATCCTAAGAGCATTGAATAGAAAGTATGATACCGTGTGCACATTTATCCAAATGATGCCAAACTACAAAGATCTCAAGCCAACGGAAGTCATTGGAAGAATTGTTGCTCATGAGATGTCACTCAAGGATAAGGAGGAACTTCACAACAAGTCAAGTGGTGCTTACAAAGCCTCAAGTGAAGCCCCCCACATCATCAAGTGAGAAACCAACCTTCAATGAAGAATTGAGCTTAATGGTGAAGAACTTCAACAAATTCTACAAGAGTAGAAGCAAAGAAATAAGCTCCAAGTCAAGGTCTTACAATGACAAGAGATCTTCTAGTCGAGAGCACAATTGCTACAATTGTGGGAGACCCAGACACTACTCAAATGAGTGTACGGCACCCTACAAAAGAAGAGAAGATTCTCCAAGAAGAAGGAGCAAAAGAGAAGAATCACCACCAAGAGAGAGGAGGAGTAGAGATGATCATTATGAACGAAGACCCTCACGGAGAAGTAAGGATTCGGAAAGAAAGGACAAGTCATCAAGGAGCTACACAAAACGAAGACAACAAGCTCATGTTGGTGAATGGGTTTCCGGCTCCGACTCCGAAAATCACTCCGAGAGAAGCTATCACTCCGACTCCGAATATACTCAAGATGAAGGTGTTGCCGGTCTAGCACTTGTGTCAACCAACTCCTACGACATATTTGACTCACCAAATGAAGCAATTGGAAGATGCTTCATGGCCAAAGGTCCAAAGGTAACACATCCCGAGTATGTTGATTTTAATAGTGATGAAGATGACTTGCTTGTGGATGATGATTTACTTGTTGACAACTCTAGTGATGAATACTATGATGAAACGTCAATTAATCATGATAATCAAACGAATGACAATGATAAGGAGAAAATTGAGCTTCTAACTAAAGAACTAAACACTCTTAAGTTGGCTCATGAAACTATCTTCGAAGATCATCGAGAAGTTTTAAGGGCTCATGAGAAGTTACGCTTTGAAAAGCTCAATCTTGAGCAAGAGTATGAGTTCTTAAAGGCAATCAATGATGATCTTCGCAAGAAAAGTTCTTCTTACATTGCCAAGCATTTACTCTTATCTACTTACATGCCTCAAGTCAAGTCTAGCAACAAGTACAAGAAAGAAACTTCCTCTAGTAGTAACAATAATAATGTCAAATCCAATATTGTTGCTTCTAGTAGTTCTCTTGATTCCACTAATTATTCTCTTAGCCAAGTTACACTTGAGCAAGAAAATAGTTTATTGAAGGGAATTATAGAGAAAGGTGTTTACAAGAGCCTTGCCGGAGTAAGCAATTCGAGGAAATTGTACATAAGCAAGGAAGGCACCGAAGAATCAAGGTGTTGGTTTTGAACGAAAGTTCAACGCCAATGGAGTTGAGTGGGAAGAAGATCAATACCCCAAGACAAAGTTTGTTCCTCAACAAGAGAAGTATGATCCTACTTCCTTCAAGGGACACAAGCTCAAGATGATCTTCCACCACAAGACCACAAGAACAAAGGCAAGGACAAGCTTCAAGAAGAGATTGATGCATTTGAAGAAGCACCTAAAGCCTCGCTCAAGTGGGTCCCCAAGACTACGCCAAGTTCTACTTCATCAAGTACAACTATAACTCCAAGGATTCCCATCAAGATGATGTGGATCCCAAGAAGAAGAACTAGAGAGTTCTTGAGGGTGACTCCGCCAACATTCTTCACTCATATAATTTTGGCAAGAACAAGTGCAATCAACTTTCACATCTTGCACTAGTTCAAGGAGTCACAAACCCTCATGTTGGTAAGGCAAGGGACAAGGTAACCTAATGTTTTCATGGACATCATCTTGTGTGTGCATCACTCTATGTCTATGGATATTCTTGTTTGTTCCTTGTGGGACTAACCCATGTAGGCAAGTTGAAAGTGCAACTCACTCCAAAGGATTGCTCCAAATGATCTACATCGACATTGAGCATCTACATCTTCAACACCTACATGAAGTCATCATCGACCAAACCCAAGGTTAGTTCGTCCCTCTAAGGGGGGATCTCACATATAGGGGGAGCTTAACTCTAAGAATTGAGTCAAAGCAACTCTAATGGTGTGAACACATTAATGCTTTATGTAAAAGTGGTAACCCCATTTGAGCTTAAACGATGAGTATGACCTATGATCAAATGTTCTCATTTGACTCCTAAGTCAATATACTCATATATAGATGACCTAGTCATCGCCAATTGTTTGATAGATGCTAGAATTGGTTGTGCATGCTTTGCCACATATTTCAATTGCCATCTTATTGTGTGAGCATGTTGGTGCATATTTTTCTCATTTAAGGACATCCACTTGTTGTTTTGATTGTTTGGTTCTTTCTTCTTTTGGCCAAGTGGATGGATAAGAATGCCTAAGAACCTTCTTTAGCTATCTATGCTTTTCTCGTCTCAAACTCTATTCATGCTACATCACAAAATTTGATCAAGTCAGATTCGAACCACTCTGTGTGAGGAGCACTCGGAGTCCCCGATTCATCATAGACTTAAACTTCCAAAACCTCTTAGTGATTCTCGGTCTGACCGATCCTTCCATTTCGGTCCTACCGAGATCATCAAGTTGATCTGAGTTTTCAATCTCGGTGCAACCGATTTGAACTTTTCGGTCTCACCGATTTGCTGTAACTGAACATAGTTATGCATTTCGGTGCCACCGAGTTGTTCCACTCGGTCACACCGACAGGGTCGAGCTATATATAGCCACAGGCAAAATTTTGGAAATTTCTCCGAAACCCTTCGCCCGCGCAACAGCTCGTTCTGCCATCATGGTCTCCGGATCGTCTCCTCGACGCCAGCAGCCTCCTGTCGCTGGTCTCCGCCGCCGTCAACGGATTTCGTCCCTGCCGTTGTCGCCGTAGCAAGTCCACCGCCAAGTTAGGGTATGGACTTAATCTTTGTGCTATCCACGTCTAATTCCGGGCACATTGTTTTCATATTGATTCTTGCCACGATTGAAACTCATCTATCCAGCCAAAGTAGTTCATAGATTAGATGTGATTCAAATTTTTAGGGTTAGGTTTCCGCCGAAACCATCTCGGACCCACCGAGTTGAAAAAATCGGTCTCACCGATTTGGCTTATGCCATAGCACTAGTGACTCTCGGTCTGACCGAGAATTAGTAATCGGTGCAACCGATTTGAGGATTCTGTGAAACCCTAGCAGTCTCGGTACCACCGAACTGAAACTCGGTCCAACCGAGATCATCGATTAGGTTCCAAAACTGCTTGGTATCACCGAGTTTGAAAATCGGTGGATCCGAAATGCTTCTCGTGGAAAACTAAGACTGGACTTTTGAGTCATTCTTTGCAAAACGTCTGCATTTTGTGATGATCATCTTTTCTATCTCATCTATAACTCTTCACAGGTCAGCAGTCAGCTTTTGCAAGATGTGTGATCAAAGTGACAGCCGAACAGTCGGAAGAGCAGATGGACTTGAGTGAGGGCACTAGTCCCTCAACTTCAGATGAAGGGAGCAGAAGTACTCCTAGCAATTTGCCTAAGGCTGCAACTAGGCAAAGGAGGAAAAGAACTTCAGATTCAGAGGATGAAGATTACAAAGTCGAGGAAGATGAGGCAACTTCCAAGAAAGTGGTGCTCAAGAAGGAATATGGCTCAACAAAGAATACAAAGCCGTGCATGAAGACCAAAAGGCCTGCAGGAAGACAACCAATGTCCAAAGCCGAGTGTCACACAAGCTTCTTTGGAAACCCAACCCAAAGAACCAACTGCTGCAGAAGGGAAGAAAAGAAAGGAAAGGGTCAAGAAGACCATGGTCAGAGTTGTTGGTCAACCTTCCATGATGGAAGAGGAAGAGCTTGCTGCCCAGCTCCAAAGGCACCAAAGCTTATGGGTGACGCTATTAGATCAGGGGCTGGCACATCTAAGCCCAAGGAAGCACCCAAAGCTGCCCCCAAGGCCAAGTCTGCACCAAAGAGGAATACCAGGAGCATTCCAGCTGCTGAGAAGAACAAGGCCCCAGTGCCTGAGGATGCTGATGAGGAAGATGAAGAAGGACAAGTTCTAAGAAAGCTCAAGCCCAAGATACCAGACCACAATGATGCCCATTCTGTGGTGAGGACATGAGAATCGTGGAAGGATTCTGTATTGAGACTGTGGAGAATGGAAGATCCATATGCTTCAAGAATAAGAACTGTTGTTGACTACAGGTTCCACACAAAGGAACAGCAGGACTTCTATGAAACAATTTTGTTGGACAAGAAGCCCATAGTCTGTGACATGAGGTGGGTTGACCGGAAATTCATCAAGGAAAATGAACAGCACTACCCTGGAGTGCAAGAGAGTTTTGTTGCTTGTGCAGTTGCAGATTTTGTTGGACAGAAGTTCACCAACTGGAATGATGAGCTTATCATGCAGTTCTACTCCACATCACACTTTTACCCAGATGGAAGAATAGTTTGGATGTCTGAAGGTACAAGGTACCGGTCCACTATTGAAGAACGGGCAAGTCTGATCAATGCCCCCAAGGAGAATGAGGATGACCTAGACATTTATGCAAAGAAGAAGATGGGTCACAATTCAATGGCTCACATGTACAAGGAAATTCCAGACAAGGCATTAGAGACTCACAAGTTTGGATCAGTTCACTTTCTGCTGTCAGGGTTTGCCAACCATAAATTGGATTCTGAGGCACACTTTGTTGCCCAAGTCTGGTGACCACAACATGATCAGAGGGCATGCCATCAACATGTTGCATGTGTTTGATGTGCCACAGAAGTTCAAAGTCATGAACTTGATCATTGAAACAATCAAGAGGACTGCAGCAGATCAGAAGAGGAGCTGTGGATATCCACCTCAGATTCAAGAATTGATAAACTCAAAGATGGGCACAGGAAAATATCAGTTGGATAAGGAACACTTTCCACTTTATCCAGACTTTGAGGACAATGAGGTTGTCATGAATGAAGATGATCCACAATCAGTTCAAGCTCAGGAGAAGAAGGAGAAGGCAAAGAGGGAGGAGGCTGCCAAGATGCCAACTCAAGAGGAGGCATCTGAGTATTTCTTGAAGAACAAGCAGGAGTAGCTCAGATACTTAATAGCATCAACCCTGAGGATTGAGAAGGGATTGGCCACCCTCACTCAAAATCAGGAGAGCTTGAGAGAATCATAGAACAAAAGTTCTATAACTTAGATGTGAAAGTAATCGAGATTCATCTGCAGTGGAGGAACTACAAGATGACATGCAGGAGAGGAAGGGCAAGACTACCACCAATGTGTTTGCCAGAGTGCCCAGAGCCCAGAGGTCAGATGCAGTGCCAGTGACAGACACTAGAGTAACAACTTCAGCACCAGCCACTGCCCCTATAGCCTCATTGCCACCAGCTCCAGCATCTACATCAGCTCCAGCTCCATCTACTTCAACTGAAGCTTTCGTCCTCGGCGTTATCCGGACTCCATCACCAAAAGATCAAGCCTGAGAGTCGATCTAGCACTATGCATTTTCTATGAACTTTTTGGTAACTTGTTGCCAAAGGGGGAGAAAAATGTATAGATCATAGGCTTCGAGAGAGAGAGTGTTGATTTTGTTCTCTCTTGCTTTATTTGGTGGTTTTTCAATCTTTGTTTGCTTTTGGTTGAGATACTATGCTTGTGAGACATTGATGATCATGTGTTTGATCATACGCTACACTTATGCATGCTTGATATTATCCTATCTACCTTATGTGATCACTCACTATGCTTGGTGATGAGTGCATGTATTCATTGTTTATTATTTTGAGCGCTCCACCAAGATGTATGTGACATGGAAGAGTAACCCATGAGCCTAATTCATTGTGCATTTGCAGTCTAAAGCAAATCTAAAACTATGCACAAATTTGCAGTCTAAAGCAAATCCAAGACTATTGTTTCAGGAAAGCTCAATGAATGGCATGGCATGGATGATGAAAGTGGATCCCTCAAAATACTAAGGACAAAGGATTGGCTCAAGCTCAATAGCTCAAGACTCTTCATTTTACATTTTAGTGATCCAAGATCACATTGAGTCTATAGGAAAAGCCAATACTATCAAGAAGGGATGAGGTGTTGCTTAATGAGCCTCTTGCTTCATGTGCTTAGTGATATGCTCCAAAACCCTCAACTACTTTCCCACATCCACAAATGACCTAAACCTAAAGCCAAAATCGGTCACACCGATTCTTTCTATCCGGCGCCACCGATTCCAAAAGTCATAGCCATTGCCACAAACCCTAAGCAAATCGGTCTTACCGATAGGGATCTCGGTCTCACCGAGATGGGGTTCCAATCTCTCTATTTCCCTTCGGTCTAACCGAAGTGAGCGATCGGTCCCACCGAGATTGCAATGTAAACTCTCTGTTTCCTTTTTGTAACATTTCGGTCTCACCGAAAAGAGCAAATCGGTCCCACCGAGTTTACCTGACCAACTCTCTGGAAAGCTTATTACCAAATCGGTCTCACCAAGTTTGTGTAATCGGTCTCACCGAGATTACATTATGCCCTAACCCTAACCGAATCGGCCTCACCGAGATGCATGTCAGTCCCACCGAAAATCACTAACGGTCACTAGGTTTACTAAATCGGTCCGACCGAGTTTAACGATTCGGTCCCACCGAGTTTGGTAAATTGTGTGTAACGGTTAGATTTTGTGTGGAGGCTATATATACCCCTCCACCTCCTATTCATTCGTTGAGAGAGCCATCAGAACGAACCTACACTTCCACCTTACCATTTCTGAGATAGAACCACCTACTCATGTGTTGAGGCCAAGATATTCCATTCCTACCATATGAATCTTGATCTATAGCCTTCCCCAAGTTGCTTTCCACTCAAACCCTCTTTCCACCAGATCCAAATCCTATGAGAGAGAGTTGAGTGTTGGGGAGACTATCATTTGAAGCGAAGAGCAAGGAGTTCATCATCAATGCACCATTTGTTACTTCTTGGAGAGTGGTGTCTCCTAGATTGGCTAGGTGTCACTTGGGATCCTCCGACAAGATTGTGGAGTTGAACCAAGGAGTTTGTAAGGGCAAGGAGATCACCTACTTCGTGAAGATCTACCGCTAGTGAGGCAAGTCCTTCGTGGGCGACGGCCATGGTGGGATAGACAAGGTTGCTTCTTCATGGACCCTTCGTGGGTGGAGCCCTCCATGGACTCGCGCAGCCGTTACCCTTCGTGGGTTGAAGTCTCCATCAATGTGGATGTACGATAGCACCACCTATCGGAACCACGCCAAAAACATCCGTGTCTCCAATTGCGTTTGAATCCTCCAAACCCTTCCCCTTACTTTCTTGCAAGTTGCATGCTTTAATTTCCGCTGCCTATACACTCTTTGCATGCTTGCTTGAATTGTGTGATGATTGCTTGACTTGTCCTAAAATAGCTAAAATCTACCAAACTCTAAAATTGGGAAAAGGTTAAGTTTTTATTGGTCAAGTAGTCTAATCACCCCCCCTCTAGACATACTTCAAGGTCCTACAGTTATCCCTACAAAATCATATAGTCTGGCTATGCTCTATCTTCACCACACAAAATATTTAAATCATGCACAACCCCGATGACAAGCCAAGCAATTGTTTCATACTTTTGACATTTTCAAAACTTTTTCAATCTTCACGCAATACATGAGCGTGAGCCATGGATATAGCACTATATGTGGAACAGAATGGTGGCTGTGGAGAAGACATAAAGAGGGAAGATAGTCTCACATCAACTAGGCGTATCAACGGGCTATGGAGATGCCCATCAATAGATATCAATGTGAGTGAGTAGGGATTGCCATGCAACGTATGCGCTAGAGCTATAAGCATATGAAAGCTCAACAAATGAAACTATGTGGGTGTGCATACAACTCGCTTGCTCATGAAGACCTAGGGAAATTTGAGGAAGCCCATCATTGGAATATATAAGCCAAGTTCTATAGTGAAAAATTTCCACTAGTATATGAAAGTGACAAAACGAGAGACTCTCTATTATGAAGATCATGGTGCTACTTTGAAGCACAAGTGTGGTAAAAGGATAGTAACATTGTCCCTTCTCTCTTTTTCTCTCATTTTTTTATTTGGGCCTTTTCTCTTTTTTATGGCCTCTTTTCCTTTTTTTATTTTTCGTCCGGAGTCTCATCCCGACTTATGGGGGAATCATAGTCTCCATCATTCTTTCCTCACTTGGGACAATGCTCTAAAAATGATAATCATCACACTTTTATTTTTTTTCTTACAACTCAAGAATTACAACTCGATACTTAGAACAAAATATGACTATGTGAATGCCTCCGGCGGTGTACCGGGATATGCAATGATTCATAAGTGACATGTATGAAAGAATTATGAACGATGGCTTTGCCACAAATACGATGTCAACGAAATGATCATGCTAAGCAAAATGACAATGATGGAGCATGTCATAATAAACGGAACGGTGGAAAGTTGCATGGCAATATATCTCGGAATGGCTATGGAAATGCCATGATAGGTAGGTATGGTGGCTGTTTTGAGGAAGGTTTATGGTGGGTGTATGATACCGGTGAAAAGTGCGCGGTATTAGAAAGGCTAGCAATGGTGGAAGGGTGAGAAAAATGCGTATAATCCATGGACTAAACATTAGTCATAAAGAACTCATATACTTATTGCAAAAATCTACAAGTTATCAAAGCAAAGTATTACGCGCATGCTCCTAGGGGGATAGATTGGTAGGAAAAGACCATCGCTCGTCCCCGACGGCCACTCATAAGGAAGAAAATCAATAAATAAATCATGCTCTGACTTCATCACATAACGGTTCACCATACGTGCATGCTACGGGAATCACAAACTTTAACACAGGTATTCCTCAAATTCACAATTACTCAACTAGCATGACTCTAATATTATCACCTCCATATCTCAAAACAATTATCAATCATCAAACTTTTCTTAGTATTCAACACACTCAAAAGGAAGTTTTACAAATCTTGAATACCAAGCATATTATTATTTTAAGCAAATTACCATGCTATTTAAAACTCTAAAAATAATCTAAGTGAAGCATGAGAGATCAATAGTTTCTTTTAAAAAAATCCACCACCATGCTCTAAAAGATATAAGTGAAGTACTAGAGCAAAACTATAAAGCTCAAAAGATATAAGTGAAGCACATAGAGCAAATCTATAAAGATCAAAAGATATAAGTGAAGCACATAGAGTATTCTAACAAATTCCAATTCATGTATGGCTCTCTCAAAAGGTGTGTACAGAAAGTATGATTGTGGTAAACTAACAAGCAAAGACGCAAATAATACAAGATGCTCCAAGCAAAACACATATTATGTAGTGAATAAAAATATAGCTCCAAGTAAAGTTACAGATGGAAGTGGACGAAAGAGGGGATGACTTCCGGGGCATTGTGGGGACCCCGACTCATAAGTCGTGATCACCGAATGCACGTGTATAGTGATCCCAGAGATCAATGCTCACTGAACACACAGAAGCTGAATAATAAGAGTCTTACATCCATACATACCGTTTTACACAAGTAGGACCATTATGGTCAAGTCTTGAGTATTATCATCGCAGCGGAAATCTTCGTCGATAACTTGGACCCATGCCATCTGCCTTAACCCTACAGGCATTCTGACTGGGAAAGCGTCCTAGCTCGCACGATCATCACCAAGGAACTCTTCAATATATCCTGTTCTTTCATGCCTGGCCAATAAAATAACCAGTGGCAAGCCAATGAGTATTTTGAATGTACTCTCCAGCAACCCATGATTTGGTTCAAAGTAACAATGCAATTGTACAACGAGTAAGCAACCTAGCTTCAAGCTAGATATGATGTCCTATCAACTTGTGAGATATGCATCAATAAAACATGGGTAACCTCGAGAACAGGTTACAGATATCAACATAAATAGAGTTGAATCAATGTCATGTCATTCAACGTGTCAAGTCTCCACCTTGACACAAATAGTTCCTTTCCACACACACATGCATCGTGATTTGTAAAATTTCTGGACATAGTTTAAGTAGCACCTCCCAACTGTCCATGACCGTGGACTTGGCTATTCGAATAGTTTGACACTCTGCAGAGGTTGCGCACTTTACCCACAAGATCCGGGAAGCTTTCGTGTCAGCCACGATCCCGCAGTACCTCAAGTACTCGGGGGAAGCACCCGATCACTATCTTTCCCTAGACGACACTAACAAGGAGTCCACACACACATGCATACACGAAGGGACCAACGTGTGTCCGGTGCCCTGTGAAAACAGTCATGGCCGCCCTACCTGGCACGACCCCGTCCCGAGAGAGAGCACCAACTCTCCCCCGTCACTAGTAATGCGGGCTCCAAGCTAGTATCGGCCTAGGTAATTAATAATGCCCCATCCCATAAAAGGGGTAGAGTGGTTGCACATGTTTGGTTGGGACGGTAATCACACATAAATCTAATCCATCATTTTACGCACACACACCAAAATCTCTCTCTGGTACACCACTTCTTCCTCAAGTGGTGACCTTAGATCAACATCTCCCAAGGGCATTAGGGGCACCCGATGGGGTTTTCGAAAGAATGTAACCATGAAGAGTTCATGGTACACATGCATCATTATGCATCAAATAGTCTCCTGAAAATGCAATCATGAACAAGGTAAGGTCATGAGTAGGGGTATGCATCATGTGGTGGTTCACAACAAGTTTACCACCGTCATACTTCATCATCATGCAATCGGAAAAAGGGTACCGATGAACAAGAGGGGTGTCATGGTCAAAGGGCTGCTTTCCTGGTTCATCAGAGTCTTGAAATCTTCTGGTCCTTCTCCAAATACTCCGTCTAATTCATCAACTAACGTCAGAAACAAACACAATAAGCAACACAACAAGGCAAAAATAAAAGTGCTCTAAAATTGCAAGTTGGACTTTTCTAGGATACCTTTGGTCATATGAGGTATGACCAAAGTGGTTTCAATGGGATTTGATCAATGGATATCTCTGAATATTTCAATATAATGGAATCAAGGGATTTGTGGATTTGCAAGAAGTGTACAGAAATATATTTTTGAAAAATGAGCAGAGGCACCCATTTAGCAAACCATGATTTTAGAAGCATCTAGGAGTTGGTTTCACTGGATTTGCAGTTCAAATGAATTTCCTATGAATTTGCAAAGTTGACAAATATGAAGAAATGGCTCATTATTTTGTGGGGTACAGAAAGTATTAAGAAAAATGTTCATAAACTATGTTATGAACTTAGAAACATCTAGGAATTTGAATCATGGCATTTGGATCAATTTTGAGCTCTCTGTGATTTTCTATAGTTCATCACAGAAATGGAAAATTGGGTTTTGTGAAATATGTGTGAAAGAAAGTATTCTGGAAAAATGTGCATGGTACTCCTAGAGGTAGGTAATGATTTATGGGGTCACTAGGAATTTGAATCAACAAATTTGGAGTTAAAATGAATTGATTATGGATTTTAGAAGTTCAGAATAAAAGAAAAAGGAAAAGTTTAGGCTTATACCTAAAAGACGCACTGGGCGTGAGATAGCTAGTGGTCCGGTCCAGCAGATCAGCAGCGTGCGGGAAAGGGCCACGTTGAAGGCAGATTCGGCGAAGCTGTTTCCACTTAAAACCCGCGGGCCCGGGCGCTGACTCGCTGACGTGCAGGGCCCGCCCACAGACCGTCACGGTCGTCTTCAACCTCGAGCGGCTGGCGCGGCCGACGACTACGGCGATGATTGCCGGCGACCCGACCACCTCCCACGGCGCCGCCCACCGTCGTACTCGGGGAGCCAATACGCATCCATCCATGGGTGGCACGGTCGCCTAGGAGTACGGGGTCGAGCAGGGCGTTGGTCGCGGCGGACGAGGCCGAAGGTGATGGTGGCATCGGCGCTACAGGGCACCGGAGCAGAGGAAGAAGAGGGGGGAGGTTCCTCCGTGGCCTGGGGGTTTTCCTGATGGAGAAACGAGGGGGGAAGGAGCCCTGGTTCGTGGGAATTTAGGAGAAGGCCGGTGGCTCGACTCCGGCCATAGAGGTGCAAGGAGGGCGCGAGGAAAGGAGTGAGCCGGTCGGGGTGATGCAAAGGAGGTAGAGGGAGCGAAAGGAGGCCAGAGAGGGCTCGGGGGTGGCCTTTTAGGGCGGGGCGATGGTGCACCGTGGACGAGTGCGCCGGCGAGGTCGTTGCCGTTGCTAGTGGTCACGGGGGCTCGTGTGTGCATGTCCGGGGCGTTTGTAGAGATGGTCTACGGACGGGGGAAGGGAGGGAAGGAGCGGCGAAGTGGCAGAGCGCCGCGCGTGTGGGCTCGCCCATTGGGATTCTCGGGCGGCTCTGGCGCGCGTGCGAGGGGGCAGCAGGAGGGAGAAGGGGGAGGGGGACCAGGCCGTGGCGTGTCGACTGGCGTGCTTGGGCGGCGCGAGGTGGACGGGAGTGCGGCGGCAAGGCTCGGCCGCCACTGTAGCGCGCTCCAGAGCAGGCTTTTGGCTGGCATGAGCGCGTTTTGCGCGCTCTGCCGTGTCCACTTGCGTCTGGAGTGTGCTGGGTGATGGGCTAAAGCCTGGGGTGACGTTGGAGAGCTAGCAAAGTCAAAGAAAGAGAGGGGAGAGCAGAAAGAGAGGGAAAGTTGCTGGACAAAGATGAAAAATGAGGTTCTCACCCCCAAATAATTGAGCTGAAACCATCCAACTTTTGCCAGTGGTAGAGGGGTTCTAGGACATGATGTGGTAGGAATTGTGGCTCAAGGAGAATCCATCTGGTGCCCCAAATGTTGATCACAAAATTATGGCAGAAGGTGCTTGATGGTAGTTTGGTCAAGCAAATGGATCCCACTTGACATGAGAATCAACAGGATCAAATGGAATATATAATTGAGGATGATCACCAAGTTTGATCTCATTTGAAGAAAGTTGCCAATGTAACTTTGGCAAACCCTAGAAATTAGCAGAAATGAACTTGTGTAGATCTAGTTGAGCAAATCACTTCTCCTTGATGCACCATTTGGTGTAGTGGCCTCATTTGGTCATGTGAATATGCTCACCAAGGTTGGGGTCAAGGAAAGAAAGTTGGTAGTACATAGTTGTTCAAATTAGATTCTGGTCAGAGAGGGTTTTGGGGCACTTTGATCAATATAACATTTTCTCCAACTTATGCCATTTGGTCTAGATGAATGATTAGACCATTTGAGCATGTTCACAAGGTTTGAGAACATTTGGACATGTTTGGCAATGTAAAGTTGCTCAAACTTCAAAATGGACAGAAATGGTTTTGAGGGGATTTCATGGGGTTATACTATTCTCCATGACATGATACTTGTCAAGATCATCAAACATGTCATATGTGACATGCTAGATTTTTCTTGGAATTTTTGGAGAATATTTCCTTTAGAAATATTTCAAATCCTTCAAATGGGCAGAAATGGTTTTGGGAGCTTTTGTCCAATATTTTGAACATAACCATGTGTTGAAAATCTTATATATGGAAAATATATGTCCACTGAGTTTCCCTGATTTTTGTCAATATTTTTGAAACAACAAAATAATTTTTCCCTATTAAAGACCATTTCTGGCCTTAAGAAAAAGCTTTTAAATAAAATAGGAAAATAACTTTTAAAATTACATTTTTGTGGTTTCTGGGTATCCTATATCTAATAGGAGTCAAATATATTTTTGGAAAGATTTTTACTTCCCTTAATTAAGTACTTGTAGTGCAAACCTCAATTCAGGGGTTTTTGAAAAACTATTTTTTTGAAAATACTATTTGGCCAACTTATTTTTGTAAGAAATTATTTTTATGTCCTATACACATGGCATGATCATTGGGAAAGGTTTTAGGATCAAGGAGAAGTAGTATAAGATTTGGAGGATTTATTTTATTTTTAGAGCACTTGCAAACAACAGACAAAAACCAATCAAGGCAAGGTCCAAAACACTCAAAAGTTTTTGTCAAACCACGTTTTATCATGATTGTTAGCTTAAGTGTAGTGGCATGAAAATCAGGGTGTGACAGGCATCCCCAAGCTTTGACTTTTTGGTGTCCTTGGAATATCTAGGGGGTGCCATGGGAATCCCCAAGCTTAGTCTCTTGCCACTCCTTGTTCCATAATCCATCAAAAGATTTCACCCAAAACTTGAAAACTTCACAACACAAAACTCAACAGAAATCTCATAAGCTCCGTTAGCGAAAGAAAACAAAAGACCACTTCAAGGTACTGTAATGAACGCATTCTTTATTTGTTTTGGTGTTAAACCTACTGTATTCCAACTTCTCTATGGATTATAAACTATTTTACTAGCCATAGATTCATCAAAATAAGCAAACAACACACGAAAAACAGAATCTGTCAAAAACAGAACAGTCTGTAGTAATCTGTAACTAACACAAACTTCTGGCACTCCAAACTTCAGCCAAAATAGGAAGACCTAGGAAATTTTTTTATTGATCAGCAGCAATTGGGATCACTATTTTATCACGTTCTGGTGATTTTTAACAATTCTTTTCGTGAATAGAAGGTTTCTGGAAATTATAGCAAGATCAAATAACTATTATCCAAGAAAATCCTATAGGTTTAACTTGGCACAAACACTAATTAAAACATAAAACCACATCTAACAGAAGGTAGATGGATTATTTATTCAACGACAAAAAGGAAATATATTTGGTTGTCTCCCAACAAGCGCTTTTCTTTAAAGCCTTTTAGCTAGGCATTGATAATTTTAATGATGCTCACATGAAAGACAAGAATTGGAGCACAAAGAGAGCATCATAAAACACGTGACAAACACATCTAAGTCTAACATACTTCCTATGCATAGGCATCTTATAGAAAAACAAATTATCATAGCAAGCAAAAACTAGCATATGCAAGGAAGCGGAAAAGAACAATAGCAATCTCAACATAACGAGAGGTAATTTAGTAACATGAAAATTTCTATAACCATATTTTCCTATCTCATAATAATTACATGTAGGATCATGAGAAAATTCAACAATATAGCTATCACATAACATATTCTCAACACGAACCACATGAATGCGAAGTTGACACTCTTCCAATATAGTGGGATTATCATTAACTAAAGTCATGATCTCTCCAAGCCCACTTTTATCAAAAATTTCATAAGATTGAATGTTATCCAAATATGTGGGATCTAAAGTTGACACTCTTCCAAACCCACTTTCAATATTATAGCAAACACTATTATCAATCTTATATTCATCATGGGGCTTAAATAAATTTTCAAGATCATAAGAAGAATCTCCCCAATATGACTATTGGACATAGCAAAACTAGCATCCCCAAGCTTAGGGTTTTGCATATTAGATATTAGGAATAAATACTCAACTATTTCAACCAAGTGAGAAAACGAGCCAAGAAAGACATCAAGGCGAACGGAAAAGAGAGGGCGAATAGAACGGCAAGGGTGAAGTGGAGGAGAGGAAAACGAGAGGCAAATGGCAAAAAATGTAATGCGAGAGATAAGGGATTGTGATGGGTACTTGGTATGTTGAATTTTGCGTAGACTCCCCGGGAACGGAGCCATAAATCCTTCTTGCTACATCTTGAGCTTGCGTTGGTTTTCCCCGAAGAGGAGAGGATGATGCAGCAGAGTAGCGTAAGTATTTTCCTCGGTTTTTGAGAACCAAGGTATCAATCTAGTAGGAGGCCACGCGCAAGTCCCTCGTACCTACACAAAGCAAATAACTCCTCGCAACCAACGCGAATAGGGGTTGTCAATCCCTTCACGATCACTTACGAGAGTGAGATCTGATAGAGATGTTAGATAATATTTTTGGTATTTTTGGTATAAAGATGCAAAGTAAAATAAAAGGCAAAGTAAAGAGCAAAGCAATAATAAAGCGTAGGAAGATTAATATGATGAAAATAGACCCGGGGGCCATAGATTTCACTAGTGGCTTCTCACAAGAGCATAAGTATTTTACGGTGGGTGAACGAATTACTGTTGAGCAATTGACAGAATTAGGCATAGTTATGAGAGTATCTAGGTATGATCATGTATATAGGCATCACGTCAGAGACAAGTAGACCGAATCATGCCTGCATCTACTACTATTACTCCACTCATCGACCGCTATCCAGCATGCATCTAGAGTATTAAGTTAATTAAAACAGAGTAACGCCTTAAGGAAGATGACATGATGTAGAGGAATAAATTCATGCAATATGATAAATACCCCATCTTGTTATCCTCGATGGCAACAATACAATACGTGCCTTGTTGCCCTTACTGTCACTGGGAAAGGACACCACAAGATTGAACCCAAAGCTAAGCACTTCTCCCATTGCAAGAACTACCAATCTAGTTGGCCAAACCAAACGGATAATTCGAAGAGACTTGCAAAGATAACCAATCATACATAAAAGAATTCAGAAAAGATTCAAATATTGCTCATAGATAATCTTGATCATAAACCCACAATTCATCGGCTCAACAAACACACCGCAATAAGAAGATTACATCAAATAGATCTCCACGAGAGAGGGGGAGAACATTGTATTGAAATCCAAAAAGAGAGAAGAAGCCATCTAGCTACTAACTATGGACCCGAAGGTCTGAAGTAAATTACTCACACTTCATCGGAGAGGCTATGATGATGATGTAGAAGCCCTCCGTGGTGGATTCCCCTTCTGGTGGAGCTCCGGAACAGGCCCCAAGATGGGATCTCGTGGATACAGGAAGTTGCGGCGGTGGAATTAGGTTTTTGGCTCCATATCTGATCTGTTGGGGGTACGTAGGTATATATAGGAGGAAGGACTACGTCGGTGGAGCTTCAGGGGGCCCATGAGGCAGTGGGCGCGCCCTAGGGGGGCGCCCTCCACCCTCGTGGCCACCTCCCTCCTTTTTTGACCAAGGGTCCAAGTCTCCTGGATCTTATCTGATGAGAAAATCACGTTCCCGAAGATTTCATTCCGTTTGGACTCCGTTTGATATTCCGTTTCTTCGAAATACTGAAATAGGCAAAAAAACAGCAATTCTGGGCTGGGCCTCCGGTTTATAGGTTAGTCCCAAAAGTAATATAAAAGTGGAAAATAAAGCCCAATATAGTCCAAAACAATAGATAATATAGCATGGAGCAATCTAAAATTATAGATACGTTGGAAACATATCAGCGGCACCGAAGGCCGCACGCTGATGGGACCCGCGACGCTCCGCACTTGCCCCTTCGCTTCTCCGCTAAGCCAAGTCCGAGCGCACCTTGGGCCCGGGGGCTACTGTCGGCGTTCTGGGAACGGGGGTCCCCAGACTTGCCTGCCTGCGGCCTGCGGCGTGGCTCAAGTGGTGGCCCAGTACGGCCCATCTTCATCAACACAAGACTCAAGACCCTCGCGAGGGGCCAAGCCTCGCGGGGCGGACAATGCAAGGCTTCCTCAGGGACGGCCTCGCTAGGCAGGCTCGCGAGGAGGCGGAGAGATCAAGGCAGGGTACCTCGCGAGGTGCTCGTGACGCAAGCCATGACGATCGAGGCCAGGCGGGCGCCAGGCGGGCGCCGACCTGTGCAGTGTCCTTTTTCCTCTTTGGTGCAAAGGGGGCAAGCACAGACGCGGAGTACCGAGGCATCAGGCAAAGGTTGCCATTTCGGTGCAATGAGACCAAGACCAGTGGAGCGGCAGGATGGAGGTCACCATGGATCCCAAGACGGCGTCATCGCCAGTGCTTTTGGCAGCCGAAGACTAACTTTAGTCAGGATAACTTGTACTAGATGTTCCCCTTTGAAATGGCCGTTGTTGGCGCCCTTCCCGCTCAATATTTGGGGAGAGGCCCATGACCTCTATAAATAGAGCTAGCCACCACGGTAGATAGAGAGAATTTGGAAGCCTGGCCAGAGAGAGAGAGAGGCAATCGAACTCACCCAAGAAATTCATCGCATCAGCCCAAGAACACCTCTTGCGAGGCTGTTCTTCCCTTGTACTCTTCATCATCAGCCCCCGAGGCAATCCACCACACCACACACTAGAGTAGGGTATTACACCACAACGGTGGCCCGAACCAGTATAAATCTCGTGTCCCTTGTGTTGTTCATCGTTCCCAGCGTAGATCTCACGAGGCGATCGGACGTAGATCGATAGGGGAGAGATATTCGTGCGCACCCCAGTGTTCGAACCTTAAGGGTCTGCCGGAACCCAACATCCGACAAGAGGTGCCGTGCGGACAGCTGCTTGACCTTGACTGAACGGGAGGCGTGCGAGCGCCGTCCCGTGCGCAGGCTGACTGAGAGGCGTGCAAGCTGTCCTTGAGTGCGCAGGCTCACCGGGAAGCGTGCGAGCTGTACGCTACGTAGTATCACTGGGATGCGAGCCCGTTGACTTCCATGGCCGCCCGCCTTGCTCGCATCCTCTCCATTAATGGCGCCCAAGCCACAGTTAATTTGCTTTATAAATATAAAACACTCATCACAAACGTTTTAGTTAGAACACCCGTATGCAAACCGACAGCTTCCCCAGGAAGCCAAGAGAAAATGTACCGAGCATGATTTTACAGCTCTTGATCGCAAACGTTTTAGATAGAACACCCATATGCAAAGTGAGAGCAGCGCAGGATTTGTGCATCACTTCAATGCAAATGGTTGGTTTGGATGACCCGTATGGAACCACGTACAAACAATTTGGTCAGATTTGTCAATCCTTGTAACACTGCGATTTGTCAAAATATGAAGCTAAAAATCACTAGGAGTATCTAATTTTTGCAACTAAAATTCAGTAATTAAGCATAGATTTCATTCATAGATTAAGCACTCGTTCTTAATTTATACAAAAAGTTCAACTTGATAGCCAAACCGACCAAACTTTTCCCCAATTGTTGCCAACCATGTACTGAAATAGCTAGTTCAACTATGTATACTAGCTAATTTTAAGTACGTTTTACAGTTCCACCACATCTATAGTCAGATGAACTGAACAAAATAGCACCTAAATACTACTACTACTATTGCGGAGGGGCTTTGTACTACTTCCGGCTGCCTCTCCTCTGCCAAGCCCGCTCAATAAGAGGCGGAGGAGGAGGAGCCTACCGACGAGCTAGGCAACGGCAATGCGGCGCCTGCCGCTAATGCAGTTTCAGTGACGCTCGCCTCGAACGCCCTCTGCCGCTCCAGACGACCCCTCTCGAAGCGGTGATTCTCCTCGTAGATCTCCTAATTCCTCACCTCTCAGGCGGCGTGTGCCGCTGCCACTACGGCGGTAAGGCTCTTTGCATGCTCAACGAGGCGCTCCTCCTCCTCCTGCAGGAACTCGGTGTAGCATGCAAGGTCGCTGTCGCACGTGCGGGCATCCACCTCCGCCTCCCGCCTTCGGGCGGCGGTGACGGAGCGGGTGATGATCCCGGCGGTCGACGGTGGGCTGGCGGCCACGGCGGCCGACGACGGGGTGGCGGCCACGACCACCAGCTCCCGCCTTCGGGCCACGGTGCCGGAGCGGGTGATGGCCACAGTGCCGGCAGTGGGGTGGCGGCCACGACGGCCATGTCCCGCCTTCGGGCCGCGGCGGCGAAGCGGGCGATGGCCCTGGCTTTCGATGGTGGTGTGGCGGCAACAGCGGTCGACAATAGCTACCAACGGGCACCGGCAGCGGAGCGTGTGGTGGGAGTTCCGCACACACCCAACAGGGACGCCACGCGCACTACACTACACTGGGGACTGCGCCGCTGCCGCGGTGTAGCCTCCCTGCTGGAGCTGTACTCTGATGACGGCGGAGTGGCTGAGCGACGACGACGGACCGGTGCCATTGGCGAATGTGGGAGAAGAAGACAAGATAAGCTACTGGGATGGAGGGGAAAATGCGACGCAGGACTCGCCGGCCGTGAGGGTTTTTATAGCAGGCCGGTAAGCATTGGGATTGTGGGGGATTTCACCGAGTTGGGCGGGAAGCTTGCGCAGGAACCTGCGAGGTTGCACGGGAATGGGCTCACCGACGATTCATTGGCGCCACCATTTGGCAAAAAGAACGCCCCTGTGTGCTGCGCAAGCTTGCGCTGTAAGCCGTCTGCGGCAGCGGGGTGACAAGACGTGCGAGAGGATGACGAAAGTCCACGTACACATACGGTTAATAAAAAACTTTTGTGATTTAATTACCTACTATACCACCATCCTGGTTTATAATTATGATTTAACTAATAAATACGAATGCATGTCGCCAAAGATTATATAGTTGGATTTGTATTTGAACATAGTTTCCAATTATATAATTTTTAAAACATGCATTAACATTTTGTTGGTTAAATTTGAGGTCAAAGTATGGCACGAAATATAAAGGAGACTATAGACTAGACGGAGGTGGTACCACACGGCCGCTCTCTATGCAGCGAGGCAACTGTCGGCCGGCTTGTAGGCAACCATTTGCTGTGTGTTCAACTGCTCCATGCGTCTGGTTGTTTGCGGTTCAGGCGGGCGCGGCGCGCTCTGCTCGCGTCCCGCTGTGCGCGCTCTGCTCTCGCGTCCCTTCGGGTGCTCTTCCATCGTCCCTCCACATGCGCTGCCAGTGTTTTCGGCCCGCGCACGATCACGCACGTTCGTGTGCAAGCGGTTGCGCCAGGCGCGGCGCAACGATGCAGTTACCCGCTGCAAAAACTGCCATGCGGACGCGCCGAGAATCCACTCCGCCCGGCCCCTTTTATTCCTGCGACCATTTACCTTCATCTCTCGTCTCACACGTCACAAGAAGCACACCGACGTGGACACATATAGAGAGGACATCCAGCGGTTCCGATGGCGCTCCCCATGGCTCCAATGGCGCTCCCAGCGGCCGACGACGACAACGGCGGGCAGTTCACCATGCATCACGTAGTTGACACCCATGTGAGGGGGAGGCCCTCTCGGTGGCGTACACGAAAGATCCGGTCTCGGTGGAGAGCTCCATCCAAACTATGGAGTAGTTCCTTGCCGAGGACAAGTACCGAGTGGTCGGCTTCGACCTCGAGTACACCATCGGTCGTGCCGGGCACGATCAGAAGGTTGCCATTGCCCAGTTGTGCGTGCGACATTACGTCCTCGTCTACCACTTCCACCTTGCCACAAGGCCTTGTGAGCGTTTCTCCAGGTTTATCAAGAGCTCCGACTACAGTTTCGCTACGGTGAACACCACCAACTATCTAAGAGCGCTCAAGGTTTTAGGCTTGAAATGCCCGAATCTTGTAAACATCCAGCACCACTACAAGGTCTGGGCCACCGACAAAAGCAAACTAAACTCCCTGGTTGACCTCGCCTTGGCGATCATCGACCCCTACTACGCGAAGATGAAGCAAAACAGAAATAAGGACAAGAACGCCTGGCACAACGTGTGGCATAAGAGACTGGATGAACAACATGTCAAGTACGCGGCCATGGACGCGTACACAAGCTATGAGATGTACAGGCGGATCGTTGACATGAGGAACTATCTTCTTCCTGACCCAGACGTGGGATCTAGCCACATAGCAGTGGCCGGAGCGTCACAAGAAGTAGATGACTAGAAGATCGTTTATCCTACTTTAGAATGCATGCAATTATTTATTGAGGTGTGTGCGAATGATTTGTATAGTCACTTATGTAATTGGATGTTTATTTGAGTTATATATATATACATGTTATTCTACTATAGACAGAGCAATTCACACGGCTTATTAGCAGCAATCGTCTATGTTATTATTGGTCTTCGCACACATTTCAGATTACGGACCTGTTTGCCGCGTATTACACACATCTGGTTCAGTTGAACCGTTTCCATTGTGTTTCCTAATCAAACACAGTTCATCCCAGTGAACCGTATGCTTTATATCGCACACACCTTCATCTGGCTGCATGTTTCTTTTGTGCCTCCTCATCACAAACAGTTCATTGAGCTGAACCGTATGCCCTGCATCGCACACGCAACTAAATTCTGAACCGTGTTTGATGCATCTGTCATCGCAAATGTTTTGCACCTTTTTTGACAATTTTTTTACACCACCGTTTGCGATTATGGCATCGCACGCAGTTTCGTCGAAGGGTCTCTGATCGTAGTGTCGCATTTGGACCATCCTGCAGTAGTGTAAGTATTTTCCGCCCATGAAAATTATTTTCCTTAGGACTCAAATCATGAATTTTAAGCAACTTGAGCATGAACATGTTGCACAATCTTGGGAAAGAATGAAATTGACCTACTCATGGTTTAAATCTTTGAATGCTCATACAAAAATTTTATGCGGGATTGAATTTTGTTTCTTGAAATCTTTTAGATTCCGCTGCGGGGGGTACTTTTATGGAAATTACTTTGGGTGAAGCTACTAAATTGCTTGATAACATTATGGCAAATTATTCACAATGGCATACTGAAAGAGCTCCTACTAGTAAAAAGGTTAATTCAGTTGAGGAAATAAATTCTTTGAGTGAACATGTTGATGCTCTTATGAAGTTGGTTGCTAATAAAAATGCTCCCATTGATCTTAATGATGTGCCTTTGTCTACTTTGATCGGCCCAACTAGTGATGCCATAGATGTGAATTTTGTTTCTCGAAATAATTTTAATAACAATGCTTATTAAGGTAAGTTTAATCCTAGACCTTTTCCCGGAAATCCCTCTAATAATTATGGTAATTCCTATGGTAACCCTTCTTATAATAATAATAGGAACACATATGATCTTGAGAATAATATTAAATAATTTATCAATGCTCAAAAGAATTTTAATACTACGGTAGAAGAAAAGTTGAGTAAGATTGATGATATGTCTAGAAGCATTGATAGAATTTCTCATGATGTAGAAAATCTCAAGATGAAAATTTTTGTGCCTAGGGTTGAAGAATCAATTAAAGCTTTATATGTTTCTATGAATGAATGTAAGAAAAGAACCGCTATGCTTAGAGCTAAAAGAGAATTTTTAGAAAAAGAGTTTTCTAGCGATTGCTTTCATAGAAATGATGAAGATCTTAAAATGATTGGTGTTTTTTCTATTGATTCTTTGTTTAGTAAAATTAATATTGATGAAAAGCAGCTGAAGAAGAGTCAACTTTAGTTAGAAGGCTTCCCGATAATTCGAAGTGTGAAAATCTTGTTGAGAAAATTGATAAAAGTGGGTTTGGAGAGGTCAAAACTTTAACTAGTGATGTGCCCACTCTTTTGGATTACAAAGACTTTAATTATGATAATTGTTCTTTGATTTATTGTATTTCTTTGTTACAATCCATGATAAATTCACCCCATGCTTATGAACAAAATAAAGCTTTTACAAAACATATTGTTGATGCATGATGAAAGCTTTGGAAAAAAAGTTGGAATTAGAGATTTCAATTCCTAGAAAATTACCTGATGAATGGGAAACTACTATCGAAGTCAATATTAAAAATAAGGAGTGTTTTTCTTTGTGTGACTTGGGTGCTAGTGTTTCCACAATTCTGAAATCTTTATGTGATGTGCTTGGTGTTACTGATATTGAAGAATGTTCTTTAAATTTGCACTTGGCCGATTCTACTATTAAAAAGCCTATGCGAAGAATTAATGATGTTCTTATTCTTGCAACTAGGAATTATGCGCCCACAGATTTTATTGTTCTGGATATTGATTGCAATCCGTCTTGTCCAATTATTCTTGGTAGACCATTTTACGCACTATTGGTGCCATGATTGATATGAAAGAAGGCAATATTAAATTTCAATTTCCACTAAGGAAGGGTATTGTCGGTGTACAAAAGTAGGGGTCCTATTTTATACCCCTCTACTTGTGCGTGGGCAGTTAGAGCCGCGCCTGCGGCCACACTTAGCGGGGTAGAGGAAGGAAGAAAAGACACAAGACGACCAGAGCAACGCCAAGCCAGAATGACGAAGAGCAGAAAGGCGGCCTCCACAGCCCCGGCAAGAACCTTGCCAGGGCAACATGCCCAATGCCAGAAGGGCTGCCACCCTTGAGCCTGTTAGTTCCGACGCCCTCAACCACATTGGAACCAAAGCTCGGGAGGCGCCTCCGTGGTGGCATGCAGACCTTTGTGAAGACCAAGGACATGGAAGATTAGATGAGAATCAGAAGATGAAGATCCTCGGCAGGATCCTTGCCGAGGATACCCATGAGAACCCCCGACAAGACCCTTGCCGGGGAGCCCACGACGCCGCGTCAAGACCCTTGCCGGGGCCCCGGCAAGACTCTTGCCAAAGACATCCTTGGGGCCACAGCCAGGCCCCCACCAGCCAAGACTCCACCGCCTTCTCCACTTAGTTGCCAGCCCACCAACTAGGCGAGCACCTGCGTGGCGACGTGCGGCCTCCAGGCCAACTCAGCAAGCACCTGCGTGGTGGCATGCAGATCTTCGTGAAGACTCTGCCATCGCACCAACTCAGCAGCCAGCCAGCCATCGTGGCACTACACGCCTCGTCGGGTCGGACGCGCGTCGAAGCCAGGCGAGGCGGCGACAGCTGGGACGAGCTTCCTTGCCGTCCCCGATAAAGCATGAAGGACATGTCGGCAACACATTAAATGCGTTTGTCCTACGGTGCCAGGAGATAGACTCGACTACTGTACAACTTTCCACCTCCTGTGTGCCACTGTGGCAGCCCCTTCTGACTATAAAAGGAGGCCCGCGGCGTACTAAGGAAGGATTCCGACTTTTTGGACCATGGACGCTTTGTAGCTAGTCCAAGAACATCAGATAAACAAAAACCAGCAGGAGTAGGGTATTACGCATCACTTGCGGCCCGAACCTGGATAGTCCCCCGTGTTGATCCCTCAAACCCGCTCTTTCCACAGCCCCGCGCCCGCCAACCATTGCAAAAGGGATTCTTCGTGATCCCGTAGGTGTCGTTTCCCCCAACTTTTTCGCGCCAGCCAGCCAGTGTGGCACTACGCGCCTCATGGGCTCGGACTTGCATCGAAGCCAGGCAAGGCGGCGACAGCTGGGACGAGCTTCCTTGCCGTCCCCGATAAAGCATGAAGGATGCGTCGGCAGCGCATTAAATGCATTTGTCCTACAGTGCCAGGAGATAGACTCGACTACTGTACAACTTTCCACCTCCTGTGTGCCACTATGGCAGCCCCTTTTGATTATAAAACGAGGCCCGCGGCGTACTGAGGAAGGATTCAGACTTTTTGGACCCTGCATGCTTTGTAGCTATTCCAAGAACATCCGATAAACATAAACCAGCAGGAGTAGGGTATTACGCATCACTTGCGGCCCGAACCTGGATAATCCCCCTGTGTTGGTCCCTCAAACCCACTCTTTCCACAGCCCCGCGCCCGCCAACCGTAGCAAACGGGATTCTTCGTGATCCCATAGGTGTCGTTTCCCCCGACAGGTATGGAACACTTCGCTAGCACAAGAATTAGGACACCATATGAATCAATCATGAGGGCATCTTATGGATCTAGAAACAAAGATGACAATACTTAGATCTTTGCATTATGCCTAGCTAGGGCATAAAACGATAGTGCTTGTTGGGAGGCAACCCAATGAATAATATTTATTTTTGTCTTTTTCTTTCTGTTCTTGAGTGTTTGCAATATTATGCTACTATTATGATTGTGTTTTTTTTTGTGTTTAGTTAGTGTTTGTGCCAAGTAGAGCCTTTGGGATAGCTTTGGTGTTAGTTGATTTGATCTTGTTGGAAAACAGAAAATTTTCCAGTAAAATAATTTTGAAAAATCACAGAAGCAACGAAAAATTCTAAACTTTTTACACAAGATTGATACACAAATTGCCTGTGTTGTCCTAATTTTCAGAATTTTTGGAGTTGTAGAAGTATGAGAACAATTCGCATCTTTACAGACTGTTCTGTTTTTGGCAGATTCTGTTTTCTTTGCATTATGTGCTTATTTTGATTAATCTATGGTTTGGATTGGAGGTTATAAGCCATGGTAAATTTAGAATAAATATATATAATACAATAACAAAATTGAATGGGTTTTCTACAGCACTTAAAATAAAGATTGTTTTTCTTATACTAACGGATCTCACGAGGGTTTTGTTGAGTTTTGTGTGATTGAAGATTTCAAGTTTTCGGTGAGATCATGATGGCTGAAGGAATAAGGAGTAAGAAGAGCCTAAGCTTGGGGATGCCCATGGCATCCCAAGCTATTATCTAAAGACAAGCAAGAAACTAAGATTGGGGATGCCAGAGTGGCATCCCCTCTTTCTTCTAACGACCATCAGTATTTTACTTGTAGCTATATTTTTATTCATCACATATCATGAGTTTTGCTTGCAGCGTCTTGTATGATATGAGTCTTTGATTGTTTTATTTTTTATTTTGTGTCATGAATCCTTGCTGGACACACCTATCTGAGAGAGCCAAAATTATGCTATGACTTGTTAGAATTGCTCTCTAGGCTTCACTTAAACCTTTATGAGCTATGGAATTGCTCTAGTGCTTCACTTATATCTTTTTGAGCATGGTGTGCTTTAGTATTTTTGAAGAAATGCTCTCATGCTTCTCTTAGATTTGTTGATAGTTAGTAATTTTTTTAAGAAATTCTCTCTTGCTTCACTTAAATTATTTTGAGAGAAGAAAAATTTTATGCTCATGTTGTTCACTTAGATTTGTTTGAGCTATCAAAAGCAACATATGAAATTAGTCCCAAAGTGATAGATATTCAAGAGGGATATAATAAAAACTTTCATGAAGATCATTGGACAAAATAAACTTGATTCCTTGTAATAGTTTTGTGCTATGATGATATAATATGTGAGCCAGGTTCATGAGTAATTATGCTTTAGTAAGAATATTGGCGTTCAAGTTTGTGATTCCCTATGCAAGCACGAAAGTCAATAGTTATGCAATGAAATTACATCCTACTTATGGTGCATTATTCGGTGTTAGTTATGCTTAATGCTCGCTTATGAGATTTTTCCTTTCTTGGTTTGTCGCTTCTCAATCTTTTGCTAGCCTTCATTTTGCACCAAATATGATCTCTACTTGTGCATGCAAAATCCTTAAACTAGTTTTTCCATATGAGTCCACTATACCTATCTATATACGGTATTCTTTTGACGCTCTAAGCAAATTTGTATGTGCCATCTCTAATTTTCAAAATAACTTTCTCTTTTGTGTGGTCGTACTGCTCATGAAACGGTAGGGGTGGTTGATATATTTCCATGCTAGATGTGTTATTCTAAAGATGAGTGTTTATTCACTTGTCATTGCACGAGAGTACGACAAAGGTATTAGGGACGACCAGTCCCGAAATGAAAAATTAATTTACTTTATGTTGTCAAATAATAAATTCCTTGGAAAGTGTTGGTATGGAAGGCACCCGTGAATACGACTAGCCATGGAAAGTGAAAGTATGCTGGAAAAAGGAATAAACTATATTTTCTGTTTGGGAAACGCCTATGATATATCTATCATGGAAAGTATTGGGAACTACTCGATCCTTTTCATTGACAGGAAAAACATGCCACCCAAAATGTTTTATCTCTATCTTTTTCGCTTTGAGCTCTGGCACCTCTACAAATCCCTACTTCCCTCTGTGAAGGGCATTTCTATTTTACTTTATGCAATTTTTATTTTGAGTCTCCATCTTCTCTTATAAAGCACCAACTAAGGAGCACTATGATCGTACTTGAGCATTGGGTGTAGCTAATATGCGAGTGTGTTTCGTGAATGGATCAATGATTGAGCATAATGGGCTAGGGATAACTTGCTTTAATGTTGATATTTTGAAAGACATGGTTGCTTGTTGACATGCTTGAGTTTTGAAATATTCATCTCAAAACTAGACTCTTGCTTTGAATCATATAAAAGTCCAAATGTCCATGCTACAAAGAAAAGAATATGTGATGAATATGTTAGGCAGTATTCCATGTCAAAAATTATGTTTTTATCATTTACCTACTCGAGGACGAGCAGGAATTAAGCTTGGGGATGTTGATAAGTCTCCAACGTATCTAGAAATTATGATTGTTCCATGTTGTTATATTATCATTCTTGGATGTTTTACAATCATTTTATAGCATCTTTATATCATTTTCCGAGACTAACCTATTGACATAGTGCCTAGTGCCAGTTGTTGTTTTTTGCTTATTTTTTACTTCGCAGAAAATCAATACCAAACGAGTCCAAACACAACAAAACTTTTTGGAGAATTTTTCTGGAATAGAAGACACAAGAAGGGTCGAAGAAGTACCAAAGGGGTGCCCCGAGGGGGGCACAACCCACATGGGCCCACCTGAGGGCCCAGGCACGCCCTGGTGGGTAGTGCCCACCTTGGTGGCCTCCTGCGCTGCCTCTTTACTCTATAAATACCCCAATATTCCAGAAACCCTAGGGGAGTCGACAAAGATCAATTCCAGCCGCCACAAGTTCCAGAACCACCAGATCCACTCTAGACACCATCACGGAGGGGTTCGTCATCCTCATTGGTGCCTCTCTGATGATGCGTGAGTAGTTCATTGTAGACCTATGGGTCCATAATTAGTATCTAGATGGCTTCCTCTCTCTCTTTTGATTCTCAATACAATGGTCCCTCGAAGATATATTTGACATAACTCTTTTTTTTGCGGTGTGTTTATTGGGATCCGATGAACTTTGAGTTTATGATCAGATCTATGTTTTTATCCATGGAAGTTATTTGAGTATTTTGATCTCTTATATGCATGATTACTTATAGCCTCGTATTTCTTCTTCGAATCTTTGGTTTAGTTAGGCCAACTAGATCAATTTTTCTTGCCATGGGAAGTGGTGCCTTGTGATGGGTTCGATCTTACGGTGCTTGATCCCAGTGACAGAAGGGGAAGACGTATGTATCGTTTCTATTAAGCATATCAAGACGGGGTCTATTTCTACATAAATAGATCTTGTATACATCATGTCATCGTTCTTATTGCATTAATCCGTTTCTCCATGAACTTAATACACCAGATGCATGCTGGATAGCGGTCGATGTGTGGAGTAATAGTAGTAGATGCAGGCAGGAGTCGGTCTACTAATATTGGACGTGATGCTTATATAATGGTCATTGCCTGGATATCGTCATGATTATTTTAAGTTCTATCAATTGCCCGACAGTAATTTGTTCACCCACCGTATAAAAATTTTCTCGAGAGAAGCCAGTAGTGAAATCTACGGCCCCCGGGTCTCTTCTTTATCATATTTTCCTTCGAGATCTATTTTTATTCGCTTTTATTTTTAGATCTATATTTCCAAAAAAAAAAATACCTTGTTGCACTTTATTTTATTTTGCATTTATTCGCGATCTATTTATCCAATCTATCATATTTTTATCCCGTCAACTCGACAATTTCTGGCACCGTTACCCGAAAGGGATTGACAAGCCCTTTAACACGTCGGGTTGCAAGTATTTTTTCTTTGTGTGTGGGTACCGTTTACGTAGTGTTGCGTGATTCTCCTACTGGTTTGATAACCTTGGTCTCATCACAGAGGGAAATATCTACCGTCGCTGTGCTGCATCATCCTTCCTCATTGGGGAAATAGCGACGTAGTTCAAGCCGCATCAATCGCCCAGAACCAGTAGGAGAATCACGCAACGTCGGGTTGCAAGTATTTTTTCTTTGTGTGTGGGTATCAAACCAGTAGGACAAGCCCTTTAACACGTCGGGTTGCAAGTATTTTTTCTTTGTGTGTGGGTACCATTTACGTAATGTTGCGTGATTCTCCTACTGGTTTGATAACCTTCGTCTCATCACTGAGGGAAATACCTACCGTCGCTGTGCTGCATCATCCTTCCTCTTTGGGGAAATACCACGTAGTTCAAGCCGCATCAATCGCCCAGAACCAAATTAATAGCAAGTTGTTCGGATCGGAGAGTAATGTTATTTCTGACGGCATGGATGATGCACAAATAGAATTGGTACTTCCTAAAAATGAAGTAGACGTACTTGAAGCACGCAATTACGTCCATCGCCAGCCATTTCTTTTTTGGCGATTACATTGATGAGTGCAGATCCAGTTGCCACGCGTTACATAAATATTGCATGGATCTAATGTTAGCAGGTCATCATATTCTGCTAGTCTACTACAACAGATGTCATTTCCGACATGATCCTGTTTCCATCAGTGTGGATTTTGAGGACTTACATCTCTTCTTCAACCTCAACGTGCTCGATGCCACTCTTCTTAGATGCCTGATTTTGTAAGTACTTAACAAACTCTGATCAACTTCTCCATACAAGGTTGTAAATGATAAACAACTAACTACATTTTGTTCCTTTCAGGGGATTGAACACGCAGAGAAGAAAAAGGGAGAGTGTGTATTTCATAGATCCTGCATTAGCAAATGGCACAACATTACATGGTAAAGATGAACGGGAGTGGGCCATTAACACGGTCGCCCGTATCTTCCAAAACACGTCCCATGTAAAAGCATTTCTCTGGCCATATCATATTCGGTAAGTCAAATAAACAACCACGCATACACTAATTATCGTTTAGATTTCGACATAATTCGTAAGAGAAAGGATCGATATGGTTGACTAGAGGGGGGGTGAATAGGCAACTACCAATTTTAACTTTTCTTATCAAATTAGGGTTAGCAACAAATAGGTTGTCTAGATATGCAACTAGATGAGCAACCTATATGATGCTAACAATACAAGCAACACAAGCAAGCAAAGGACACAACACAATAATAACTTGCACAAAGTAAAGGTAAGAAATAGCCACAAGTGGAGCCGGTGGAGATGAGGATGTGTTACCGAAGTTCCTTCCCTTTGATGGGAAGTACGTCTCCGTTGGGGCGGTGTGTAAGCGCATTGCTCCCCAAGAAGCCACCATATTCTCCTCACGCCCTCAAACAATGCGAGATGCCATGATTCCACTAGTGGTGCCCTTGAAGGCGGCGACCAAACCTTTACAAACAAGGTTGGGGCAATCTCCACAACTTAATTGGAGGCTTCCAACAACACCACGAGGCTTCACCAGAATGGAATGTGGCTCTGAGGTGACCTCAACCATCTAGGGTGCTCAAGCACCCAAGAATAACAAGATCCGCATGGAATTAGTGGGGGGAATCAAATTTCTCTTGGTGGAAGTGTAGATTGGGGCCTTCTCAAACAAATCCCTAGAAAGTCAACAAGTTTTTTTTACTATCGATAGTAGGGTAAAACCCCACTACAATTTTTGTTCATAAAGGAAAGTCAACGAGTTTGATTGACTAGGGAGAGAGATCGAGCGAAATTTAGCTTTGGAGCAACAATGGAGTTTGGGGGAGGAAGAGGTGAGTCTTCTTGAGGAAGAAGACCCCTTTTTATAGTGGGGAACAAATCCAACCGTTACGCTCTTCTTAGCCCGCACACAAGCAGTACTAACGCTGTGGGAGTGGTACTACCGCTTCCTAAATTATGTCAAGGAGAAAAAGGAAAGTGGGGAAAACAGAGCGTCGAGCGGTAGTAGCAGCGGTGGTACTACCGCCTCTACTGCTGCTCCCACTTCTGCCTGTCCTGCAGGGTCTAACGAGGTTGCACGGTAGAGACCCTGAGGTACAACCGTAGAACCTGACACGAAAAGTCGAGATCACAGCAGTCAGCGCTAGTACAGGCGGAACTAGCTGCGGTACTACAGCTGCCGCCCGTGGTACTACCGCTGCCGCTCGCGGTACTACCGCTTGCAGCTCCCCACCACTTCTTTAGCAAAATAGATGGACTACTCCAAAGAAGCGGACCCCCTCTTGATAGTATGATTTTCCCTACGACGCAAGTCCACCGAAAAATAAATGCAGGAAAGAAAACCGTCTTCACTCTGAAACTCTGAGGGGCTTGAAGCATCTTGTGCCATATGTTTGAGAATCTGAAATGCTCAATGCAGATGATTAGTCCGCGAACGCATTGTCATCAATCACCAAAACTACTTAGGGAGAAATATGCCCTAACAATCTCCCTCTTTTTGGTGGATTGATGACAACATGGGATTTGCACTAAAGATATAGCAACAAGGTGTGCAAACCCACAGTCTACAAAATATAGACGGGCTCCGCCTAGATGTTTGCACTACTTTAGATTTGATTTTGAAGTGCAAAGTGCAATATTTAGGATCAACACCCCCTATATTTTATAGACCAAGCAATTCTTGCAAAAACATAATAAGCATGTTAGCATGCAAGTAATAACATGTGAGCATACGGATAATGCCATAACCATAAGATACATCTCACATGCAATGGCAAATAATAACATGAATTACTCGACATATTAGATAGAGATAGGGTAGCACATATGTCTCACACCATATGGTCTCAAACTCATAAGACAGACACATGAAATAGTTCGAGCGAGGAAAGCAACGACAAATAAGAGGACACACACTCCACACAAGACACAACAAATCCCTAAACACTCTCCCCCTCTGGCATCGAAACACCAAAAGGGTAGAGAGTACACCTAAGAACGAAGGTGGTAGCAATACTCCACAACAACACCAACCGTGCTCCTCCTCCTCAAACTCCTCTGCAGCAGGTGGTGGACCTCCAGTTCCCTCATCAGAATCAGTCCACGGGCAGAGATGTCTGATCCAAGCATCATCATCGGTGATCGTGTCCTTGGAGCCACTAGCAACGTCGAGGCCAACCTACCTCATGATGGCCTTATCCCGACTTTGGGCCTTCTTTGCTTCCATGTGAGCCTTGTACTGTCCCTTTGCCTGGAAGCAGAACAACTTCTTCATCTTCTGCTTGAGCTTCTTAGCCGAAGAGGGCTCCTCTGACGGTGGCTCATAGTCCGACTCATCATCCTCATCAGACCTGACAATGTCACTCTCTGGGGGAGTAGGAGCAGAAGTCCCCCACTTCTCTTTCTGTCTCAGCTGAATAACATCATGAGATACTAACTCCCCAATGATAAGCTCCACATCTGGAAACGAAGAAGCCCACGTCTCCTCAATGAGCTGCATCAAGTAAGGGCCATAGATGATGCACTTACACTCCATGAAAGCACAGTGAAGTTCTGACCATATAACATGGGAAACATCCAACACCTCCTGAGTGTTGGTGAACGTAGTAATTTCAAAATTTTCCTACGCACACACAGGATCATGGTGATGCATAGCAATGAGAGGGGAGAGTGTTGTCCACGTACCCTTGTAGACCGACAGCGGAAGCGCTAGCACAACACGGTTGATGTAGTCATACGTCTTCACGATCTGACCGATCCAAGTACCGAAGGTACGGCACCTCCGAGTTCAGCACACGTTCAGCTCGATGACGTCCCGCGAACTCCGATCCAGCAGATCTTCACGAGAGAGTTCTGTCACCACGACGGCATAATGACGGTGATGGTGTTGCTACCGACGCAGGGCTTCGCCTAAGCACCGCTACGATATGACCGAGGTGGAATATGGTGGAGGGGGCACCGCACACGGCTGGAATAGATCAACAGATCAACTCGTGTGTCTTGGGGTGCCCCCTTTCCCCCTATATAAAGGAGCAAGGGAGGAGGAGGCCAGCCCTAGGAGGGGCGTGCCAAGGGAGTAGGATTCCTACTCCTAGTAGGTGTAGGTTTCCTCCTTTCCTAGTCCAACTAGGAGAAGGGGGAAAGGAGGGGAGGGGAGAAGGAAGGGAGAGGGGGGCCGCGCCCCAAACCCCTTGTCCAATTTGGACTGGTCTTGGGAGGGGCGCGCGCCACCTCCTTGCTACTGCCTCTCCTTCCCACTAAGGCCCGTTAAGACCCAATACTTCTTCCCCGTATTCCCGTAACTCCCCGGTACTCCGAAAAATACCCGAATCACTCGGAACCTTTCCGATGTCCGAATATAGTCGTCCAATATATCGATCTTTACGTCTCGACCATTTCGAGACTCCTTGTCATGTCCCCGATCTCATCCGGGACTCCGAACTACTTTCGGTACATCAAATCACATAAACTCATAATATCGATCGTCACCGAACTTTAGGCGTGCGGACCCTACGGGTTCGAGAACTATGTAGACATGACCGAGACACGTCTCCGGTCAATAACCAATAGCGGAACCTGGATGCTCATATTGGCTCCCACCTAATCTACGAAGATCTTTATCGGTCAAACCGCATAACAACATACGTTGTTCCCTTTGTCATCGATATGTTACTTGCCCGAAGTTCGATCGTCGGTGTCTCAATACCTAGTTCAATCTCGTTACCGGCAAGTCTCTTTACTCGTTCCGTAATACATCATCCCGCAACTAACTCATTAGTTACAATGCTTGCAAGGCTTATAGTGATGTGCATTATGGAGTGGGCCTAGAGATACCTCTCCGACAATCGGAGTGACAAATCCTATTCTCGAAATACGCCAACTCAACAAGTACATTCGGAGACACCTGTATATAATCACCCAGTTACGTTGTGATGTTTGGTAGCACCCAAAGTGTTCCTCCGGTAAACGGGAGTTGCATAATCTCATAGTCATAGGAACATGTATAAGTCATGAAGAAAGCAATAACAACATACTGAACGATCAAGCGCTAAGATAACGGAATGGGTCAAGTCAATCACATCATTCTCCTAAAGACATGATCCCGTTAATCAAATGACAACTCAATTCTATGGCTAGGAAACATAACCATCTTTGATTAACGAGCTAGTCAAGTAGAGGCATACTAGTGACACTCTGTTTGTCTATGTATTCACACATGTATCAAGTTTCCGGTTTACACAATTCTAGCATGAATAATAAACATTTATCATTATATAAGAAAATAAATAATAAATTTATTATTGCCTCCAGGGCATATTTCCTTCAGTCTCCACTTGCACAAGAGTCAATAATCTAGTTCACATCGCCATGCGCTTTAACATCAATAGTTCACATCTTTATGTGGTTAAAACCCATAGTTCACGTCGATATGTGACCAACACCCAAAGGTTTTACTAGAGTCAGTAATCTAGTTCACATCGCTATGTGATTAACACCCAAAGAGTACTAAGGTGTGATCATGTTTTGCTTGTGAGATAATTTTAGTCAACGAGTCTGTCACATTCAGATCCGTAAGTATTTTGCAAATTTCTATGTCTACAATGCTCTGCACAAAGCTACTCTAGCTAATAGCTCCCACTTTCAATATGTATCTAGATCGACACTTAGAGTCATCCAGATCGGTGTCAAAGCTTGCATTGACGTAGCTCTTTACGACAAACTCTTTATCACCTCCATAACCGAGAAATATTTCCTTATTCCAATAAGGACAATTTTTGACCGCTGTCCAGTGATATACTCCTAGATCACTATAGTACCCTCTTGCCAAACTCTTGGCGAGGTACACAATAGGTCTGCTACACAGCATAGCATACTTTATAGAACCTATGGATGAGGCATAGGGAATAACTTTTCATTCTGTTTCTATTTTCTGCCGTGGTCGGGTTTTGAGTCTTACTCAATTTCACACCTTGTAACACAGGCAAGAACTCTTTCTTTGACTGTTCTATTTTCAACTACATCAAAAAACTTGTCAAGGTATGTACTCATTGAAAAAACTTACCAAGCGTCTTGATCTATCTCTATAGATCTTGATGCTCAATATGTAAGCAGCTTCATCGAGGTCTTTCTTTGAATAAACTCCTTTCAAACACTCCTTTATGCTTTGTAGAATAATTCTACATTATTTCTGATCAACAATATGTCATTCACATATATTTATCAGAAATGTTGTAGTGCTCCCACTCACTTTCTTGTAAATACAGGCTTCACCGCAAGTCTGTATAAAACTATATGCTTTAATCAACTCATCAAAGCGTATATTCTAACTCCGAGATGCTTGCACCAGTCCACAAATAGATCGCTGGAGCTTGCACATTTTGTTAGCACCTTTAGGATTGACAAAACCTTTTTGGTTGCATCATATACAACTCTTTTAACAAATCCATTAAGGATTGTAGTTTTGTTATCCATTTGCCAGATTTCATAAAATGCGGCAATTGGTAACATGATTCGGACAGACTTTAAGCATCGATACGAGTGAGAAAATCTCATCGTAGTAAACACCTTGTACTTTGGCAAAACCTTTTTCGACAAGTTTAGCTTTGTAGATAGTAACACTACTATCAGCGTCCGTCTTCCTCTTGAAGATCCATTTATTTTCTATGGCTTGCCGATCGTCGGGCAAGGCAACCAAAGTCCACACTTTGTTCTCATACATCGATCCCATCTCAGATTTCATGGCCTCAAGACATTTCGCGGAATCTGGGCTCATCATCGCTTCCTTATAGTTCGTAGGTTCGTCATGGTCAAGTAACATAACCTCCAGAACAGGATTACCCTACCACTCTGGTGCGGATCTCACTCTGGTTGACCTACGAGGTTCGGTAGTAACTTGATCTGAAGTTACATGATCATCATCATTAGCTTCCTCACTAATTGGTGTAGGAGTCACAGGAACAGATTTCTGTGATGGACTACTTTCTAATAAGGGAGCATGTACAGTTACCTCATCAAGTTCTACTTTCCTCCCACTCACTTCTTTCAAGAGAAACTCCTTCTCTAGAAAGGATCCATTCTTAGCAACAAATATCTTGCCCCCGGATCAATGATAGAAGGTGTACCCAACTGTCTCCTTTGGGTATCCTATGAAGACACATTTCTCCGATTTGGGTTTGAGCTTATCCGGATGAAACTTTTTCACATAAGCATCGCAACCCCAAACTTTTAGAAACAACAACTTTGGTTTCTTACCAAACCACAGTTCATATGGTGTCGTCTCAACGGATTTAGATGGTGCCCTATTTAACGTGAATGCAGCTGTCTCTAATGCATAACCCCAAAACGATAGTGGTAAATCGGTAAGAGACATCATAGATTGCACCATATCTAATAAAGTACGGTTACGATGTTCGGACACACCATTTATGTTGTGGTGTTCCAGGTGGCGTGAGTTGCGAAACTATTCCGCATTGTTTCAAATGAAGACCAAACTCGTGAGTCAAATATTCTCCTCCACGATCAGATCGTAGAAACTTTATTTTCTTGTTACGATGATTTTCCACTTCACTCTGAAATTCTTCGAACTTTTCAAATGTTTCAAACTTACGTTCCATCAAGTAGATATACCCATATCTGCTCAAATTATCTTTGAAGGTCAGAAAATAACGATACCCGCCGCGAGCCTCAACACTCGTCGGACCGTATACATCAGTATGTATTATTTCCAACAAGTTTGTTGTTTGCTCCATTGTTCCGGAGAACGGAGTCCTAGCCATCTTGCCCATGAGGCATGGTTCGCAAGCATCAAGCGATTCATAATTAAGTGATTCCAAAAGTCCATCAACATGGAGTTTCTTCATGCGTTTTATACCAATATGACCTAAACGGCAGTGCCACAAATAAGTTGCACTATCATTATTAATTTTGCATCTTTTGGCTTCAATATTATGAATATGTGTATCACTACGATCGAGATCCAACAAACTATTTTCATTGGGTGTATGACCATTGAAGGTTTTATTCATGTAAATAGAATAACAATTATTCTCTGATTTTAAATGAATAACCGTATTGCAATAAACATGATCAAATCATATTCATGCTCAACGCAAACACCAAATAACACTTATTTAGGTTCAACACTAATCCCGAAAGTATAGGGAGTGTGCGATGATGATCATATCAATCTTTGAACCACTTCCAACACACATCGTTACTTCTCCCTTGACTAGTCTCTGTTCATTCTGCAACTCCCATTTCGATTTACTAATCTTTAGCAACTGAACTAGTATCAAATACTGAGGGGTTGCTATAAACACTAGTAAATTACACATCAATAACATGTATATCCAATATACCTTTGTTCACTTTGCCATCCTTCTTATCCGCCAAATACTTGGAGCAGTTCTTCTTCCAGTGACCAGTCCCTTTGCAGTAGAAGCACTTAGTCTCAGGCTTAGGTCCAGACTTGGGCTTCTTCACTTGAGTATCAACTTGCTTGCCGTTCTTCTTGAAGTTACCCTTCTTCCCTTTTTCCCTTTTCTTGAAACTAGTGGTCTTGTCAACCATCAACACTTGATGTTTTTCTTGATTTCTACCTTCGTCGATTTTAGCATCACGAAGAGCTTGGGAATCATTTTCGTTATCCCTTGCATATTATAGTTCGTCATGAAGTTCTAGTAACTTGGTGATAGTGACTAGAGAACACTGCCAATCACTATCTTATCTGGAAGAGTAACTCCCACTTGATTCAAGTGATTGTGGTACTCAGACATTCTGAGAACATGCTCACTAGCTGAGCTATTCTCCTCCATCTTGTAGGCAAAGTACTTGTCAAAGGTCTCATACCTTTCGACATGGGCATGAGTCTGAAATACTAATTTCAACTCTTGGAACATCTTATATGTTCCATGGCGTTTCAAAAAACGTCTTTGAAGCCCCAATTCTAAGCCGTAAAGCATGGTGCACTAAACTATCAAGTAGTCATCATACCGAGCTTTGCCAAACGTTCATAACATCTGCATATGCTCCTACAATAGGTCCGTCACCTAGCGGTGCATCAAGGACATAACTCTTCTGTGCAGCAATGAGGATATACCTCAGATTGCGGATCCAATCCGCATCATTGCTACTAACATCTTTCAACTTAGTTTTCTCTAGGAACATATCAAAAATAAAACAGGGAGCTAAACGCGAGCTATTGATCTACAACATAGATATGCTAATACTACCAGGACTAAGTTCATGATAAATTAAAGTTCAATTAATCATATTACTTAAGAACTCCCACTTAGATAGACATCCCTTGAATCATCTAAGTGATCACGTGATCCAAATCAACTAAACCATGTCCGATAATCACGTGATATGGAGTAGTTTTCAATGGTGAACATCACTATATTGGTCATATCTACTATATGATTCACGCTCGACCTTACAGTCTCCAATGTTCCGAGGCCATATCTGCATATGCTAGGCTCGTCAAGTTTTACCCGAGTATTCTGCGTGTGCAAAACTGGCTTGCACCCATTGTAGATGAACGTAGAGCTTATCACACCCGATCATCATGTGGTATCTCGGCATGACGAACTTTGGCAACGGTGCATACTCAGGGAGAACACTTTTATCTTGAAATTTAGTGAGAGATCATCTTATAATGGTACCGTCGATCAAAGCAAAATAAGATGCATAAAAGATAAACATCACATGCAATCAATATAAGTGATATGATATGGCCATCATCATCTTGTGCTTGTGATCTCCATCTCTGAAGCACCATCATGATCACCATCGTCACTGGCGCGACACCTTGATCTCCATCGTAGCATCGTTGTTGACTCGCCAACTATTGCTTCTACGACTATCGCTACCGCTTAGTGATAAAGTAAAGCATTACAGGGCGATTGCATTGCATACAATAAAGCGACAACCATATGGCTCCTGCAAGTTGCCGATAACTCGGCTACAAAACATGATCATCTCATACAATAAAATATAGCATCATGCCTTGAACATATCACATCACAACATGCCCTGAAAAACAAGTTAGACGTCCTCTATTTTGTTGTTGCAAGTTTTACGTGGCTGCTACGGGCTGAGCAAGAACCGTTCTTACCTACGCATCAAAACCACAACGATAGTTCGTCAAGTTAGTCTTGTTTTAACCTTCTCAAGGACCGGGCGTAGTCACACTCTGTTCAACTAAAGTTGGAGAAACTGACACCCGCCGGCCACCTGTGTGCAAAGCACGTCGGTAGAACCAGTCTCGCGTAAACGTACACGTAATGTCCGTCCGGGCCGCTTCATCCAACAATACCGCTGAACCAAAGTATGACATGCTGGTAAGCAGTATGAATTGTATCGCCCACAACTCACTTGTGTTCTACTCGTGCATATAACATCTATGCATAAAAACTGGCTCGGATGGCACTGTTGGTGAACGTAGTAATTTCAAAATTTTCCTACGCACACACATGATCATGGTGATGCATAGCAACGAGAGGGGAGAGTGTTGTCCACGTACCCTCGTAGACCGAAAGAGGAAGCGTTAGCACAACGCGGTTGATGTAGTCGTACGTCTTCACGATCCGACCGATCCAAGTACCGAATGTACGGCACCTCCGAGTTCAGCACACGTTCAGCTCGATGACGTCCCGCGAACTCCGATCCAGTAGAGCTTCACGAGAGAGTTCCATCAGCACGATGGCGTGATGATGGTGATGATGTTGCTACCGACGCAGGGCTTCGCCTAAGCACCGCTACGATATGACCGAGGTGGAATATGGTGGAGGGGGGCACCGCACACGACTGGAATAGATCAACAGATCAACTTGTGTGTCTTGGGGTGCCCCCTTGCCCCCGTATATAAAGGAGAAAGGGAGGAGGAGGCCGGCCCTAGGAGGGGCGCGCCAAGGGAGTAGGATTCCTACTCCTAGTAGGAGTCGGTTTCCTCCTTTCCTAGTCCAACTAGGAGAAGGGGAGAAAGGAGGGGAGGGGAGAAGGAAGGGAGAGGGGGGCCGCGCCCCAAACCCCTTGTCCAATTCGGACTGGGCTTGGGAGGGGCGCACGCCACCTCCTAGCTGCTGCCTCTCCTTCCCACTAAGGCCCATTAGGGCCCAATACTTCTTCCCCGTATTCCCGTAACTCCCGGTACTCCAAAAAATACCCGAATCACTCGGAACCTTTCCGATGTCCGAATATAGTCGTCCAATATATCGATCTTTACATCTCGACCATTTCGAGACTCCTCATCATGTCCCCGATCTCATCCGGGACTCCGAGCTACCTTCGGTACATCAAATCACATAAACTCATAATACCGATCGTCACCGAACTTTAAGCGTGCGGACCCAACGGGTTCGAGAACTATGTAGACATGACCGAGACACGTCTCCGATCAATAATCAATAGCGGAACCTGGATGCTCATATTGGCTCCCACATATTCTATGAAGATCTTTATCGGTCAAACCGCAAAACAACATACGTTGTTCCCTTTGTCATCGGTATGTTACTTGCCCGAGGTTCGATCATCGGTATCTCAATACCTAGTTCAATCTCGTTACCGGCAAGTCTCTTTACTCGTTCTATAATACATCATCCCGCAACTAACTCATTAGTTACAATGCTTCCAAGGCTTATAGTGATGTGCATTACCGAGTGGTCCTAGAGATACCTCTCCGACAATCGGAGTGACAGATCCTAATCTCGAAATACGCCAACTCAACAAGTACCTTCGGAGACACCTGTAGAGCACATTTATAATCACCCAATTGGGTTGTGACTTTTGGTAGCACACAAAGTGTTCCTCCGGTAAACGGGAGTTGCATAATATCATAGTCATAGGAATATGTATAAGTCATGAAGAAAGCAATAGCAACATACTGAACGATCAAGCGCTAAGCTAAAGGAATGGGTCAAGTCAATCACATCATTCTCCTAATGACGTGATCCCGTTAATCAAATGACAACTGATGTCTATGGCTAGGATACATAACCATCATTGATTAACGAGCTTGTCATGTAGAGGCATACTACTGACACTCTGTTTGTCTATGTATTCACACATGTATCAAGGTTCCAGTTAATACAATTCTAGCATGAATAATAAACATTTATCATGATATAAGGAAATAAATAATAACTTTATTATTGCCTCTAGGGCATATTTCCTTCACTGAGTGTCTTGTTGCTTCTGGTAGAAGAGAAGTAGGTTCGCTAGATAGGAGCGCACCATATCCTGGTTTCCAACGCGAGGGAACAAAGTGTTCCTGAAGATCAGATGCATGATTTCAAGAAAGGACCAGAGCTCATAGGAGACGTGCCTAGTTTTAGAAGCCTTTTTGGTAGAGAAAGGCCAAAGAGCCTCCTTGTGAGTAGCAGTAGCCTCCCAGTGAGGGCGAAACCCAATTTTGGTTTGGGCGCCCTTATCATCATAAGATAGGATTTCCATGAAGCTCTTCCAAGAAGCTGACAGACACTGACCATTGGTCATCCAAGTAAGAATCTTGTCCACATAAGGTCCAAAGTGCACTATCGCGAAGAACTGAGCCACAAGCTCCGCATCAAAGTCCTTGTTGAATGAGATGATCCTCTTGATATCTAGCTCCTCGCACCTCTACAAAGAGGCTCCAAAGTAAGCCAAGTCCTTCTCCATATGAGTGAGGTCAACAGAGACACCTGTAGAGCACATTTATAATCACCCAATTGGGTTGTGACTTTTGGTAGCACACAAAGTGTTCCTCCGGTAAACGGGAGTTGCATAATATCATAGTCATAGGAATATGTATAAGTCATGAAGAAAGCAATAGCAACATACTGAACGATCAAGCGCTAAGCTAAAGGAATGGGTCAAGTCAATCACATCATTCTCCTAATGACGTGATCCCGTTAATCAAATGACAACTCATGTCTATGGCTAGGATACATAACCATCATTGATTAACGAGCTTGTCATGTAGAGGCATACTACTGACACTCTGTTTGTCTATGTATTCACACATGTATCAAGGTTCCAGTTAATACAATTCTAGCATGAATAATAAACATTTATCATGATATAAGGAAATAAATAATAACTTTATTATTGCCTCTAGGGCATATTTCCTTCACTGAGTGTACTGTTGCTTCTGGTAGAAGAGAAGTAGGTTCGCTAGATAGGAGCGCACCATATCCTGGTTGCCAACGCGAGGGAACAAAGTGTTCCTGAAGATCAGATGCATGATTTCAAGAAAGGACCAGAGCTCATAGGAGACGTGCCTAGTTTTAGAAGCCTTTTTGGTAGAGAAAGGCCAAAGAGCCTCCTTGTGAGTAGCAGTAGCCTCCCAGTGAGGGCGAAACCCAATTTTGGTTTGGGCGCCCTTATCATCATAAGATAGGATTTCCATGAAGATCTTCCAAGAAGCTGACAGACACTGACCATTGGTCATCCAAGTAAGAATCTTGTCCACATAAGGTCCAAAGTGCACTATCGCGAAGAACTGAGCCACAAGCTCCGCATCAAAGTCCTTGTTGAATGAGATGATCCTCTTGATATCTAGCTCCTCGCACCTCTACAAAGAGGCTCCAAAGTAAGCCAAGTCCTTCTCCATATGAGTGAGGTCAACAGACTTGACTTTCACATACAGATTCTTCTTCCCCTTCAACACATCATGATAGATTGACTACTGCATCTTGTTCCAAAATGGACGACTGACAAGCGAGGGATCCTGAGGCACCCGGTATGAATTGTGCTTATGCGCAAAACAGAACTCCTGGGCAGACATCTGTTGAGCACCCTTGGTCCCCTTGCCCTAGGAAGTAGTCACTTTGACTCTCTGTCTTGGCTGCTCACTAGAACCACTCTCTAGCACATCAGCAAAACGGTAACACTTGGAGCAACGGTACGAGCGGAATTCTTGTGATGAGCCTGATGCCCGGAGCTCCTACCACCTGGAACACACACACAAAAGCACAAAGGAAGAATGAGTAAACAAATTGCATAAGCCAAAGAAAAGGAGATACACAAGAGTGAAGGTTGAACGGTAAAAACTGGAAATTGGCAGCTCGAGCAGTAGTACCGCACCTCCCCGCGGAAGTACCGCTCACAAGCGGTAGTACCGCTCCAGAGGAGAGGTAGTACTGCTCGAGGCAGAAGTCAGCGGGGTTGACAACTGCCACGGAGAGATCCGGTACTACGGGTGGTGCCAAATTCAAATTTGCGCGGTTAAACCTTCAATCTACCTACTCTAGAAGTCTCCCAAGTCCTACTCATGCCTCAGTTTGACAAAAAATGATGAAAGCAATGGATAGAGACCTAGACCTAGATTCAAGAAATCAAATCATAGGAGAGAGGAATGGGGGCAATACCGGCTTCCATGGCACGAGGAGAAGGTGGGGATCGATCCTACCGGTCGGAATCGTGGGAGACCGCCCGGAACCGGCAGCCAAGCAGCGGTCCTCTGGTGCTTTCTCGTTGCCTGAGAGAGGAAAGGGAGAGGAGGAGAGAGGCGAATGGGTATGGGGGAGTGGAAACTCCCCATGCCCAACTCATAACCCCCCACACCCAACCACTGAGCGATAGTACCGCCCCAGTACGAACCCACAGCAGAAGGCCTGGTAGTACCGCTCGGGCAGTATTACTAGGGAGCAAGGTGGTAGTACCACTAACAAGCAGTAGTACCGCCCGGACACTGCGGTAGTACCGCGTAGATGACAACAAGCATGAACAAAGAGGGAAGAGGAGGCTTATGCAAAAAGAAGGAAAAGAACAAGGAATGGCTCGGGTTGAGACAAGAAACAACAGCAAAAAGGAAGAGACACTCCAAGTACTAAAGCAAGAGAAAAGAGAAGAAAACTTGAAGCGGCTCAAAACACACACAAAGTCCTCAAGACTAGATACAAAAATTAGCCAACTTGAGAAGTAACCTCTCAAAGAGAGGGCGGTGTCCGAAGCCACCTATGTTTGAGTCAATTGATATGGCATCGCGAAGATTTTAACCTTGGGCCTATGACCAAAACTCATCTTTGAAGCACAAGTACCATAAAAATGGCTAATGTGAAAGACTTGATTGATTTATGCATAATGGGGGGAGGGAGAGTTCACTGAGAGAACAACACTCCTGCTATGTCCATGCCTACATCTAGAACTAGATACAATGATGAATGCGGTGGGGTGTGCTAGGTTCAAGCCACATTGCTCGAATCAATAATATTTAGCTCATGCCTTAACTCGCGAAATCTTGCTTCATCTAGAGGCTTAGTGAAAATATCCACTAGTTTCTCTTGAGTGTTGATGTAGATGATCTCAATATCTCCACGCTTGATGTGGTCCCGAATGAAATGATGACGAATCTCAATGTGCTTCGTCTTGCTATGTTGCACTGGATTGTACGAAATCTTGATAGCACTTTCATTGTCACATAGAAGAGGCACTTCATCACAAGTGACACCGTAATCCTTTAAAGTTTTCCTCATCCATAGACATTGTGCACAACAACTTGCGGTGGCTATGACTCGGTGCGGGAGTCCTGGATTAGGGGGTATCCGGACAGCCGGACTATATCCTTTCGCCGGACTGTTGGACTATGAAGATACAAGATTGAAGACTTGGTCTCGTGTCCGGATGGGACTCTCTTGGCGTGGAAGGCAAGCTTGGCGATACAGATATGTAGATCTCCTTCTGTTGTATCCGACTCTGTGTAACCCTAGCCCCCTCCGGTGTCTACATAAACTGGAGGGTTTAGTCCGTAGGACAACAACAATCATACCATAGGCTAGCTTCTAGGGTTTAGCCTCTACGATCTCGTGGTAGATCAACTCTTGTAATACTCATATTCATCAAGATCAATCAAGCAGGAAGTAGGGTATTACCTCCATAGAGAGGGCCCGAACCTGGGTAAACATCGTGTCCCTTGCCTCATGTTACCATCCGCCTTAGACGCACAGTTCGGGACCCCCTACCCAAGATCCGCCGGTTTTGACACCGACATTGGTGCTTTCATTGAGAGTTCCACTGTGTCGCCACTGCAAGGTTCTATGGCCCCTTCGATCATCGACAATGATGCGGTCAGGGGTGAGGTTTTCCTCCCCGGACAGATCTTCGTGTTTGGCGGCTTCGCACTGCGGGCCAACTCGTTTGGCCATCTGGAGCAGATCGAAAGCTACGCCCCTAGCCATCAGGTCAGGTTCGGGAACTTGAATTAACGCTGCCGATATCCGCAGAGACTTGATCTTCGACGAATTCGGGCCCATGCCAGGTGTGCCGCACGATCACGACGAGCACGATATAGCTCTGCCGTCGGACGGTGTTCGAGAGATCACGCCAGCAACTACATCGGCCTCTAGTCCGGAGCAGATCGCGCCATCCGAGGACGGGAGGATAGACTCCGCCACGGAGGCCGCACCCTCAGTGGCGATAGAGCCGAATACTGACCTTACCCTTCACGAGAGCCGTGTCGCCGAACTGCTGGACTCGTCCTCGGCCACGGACTCCGTACCACCCGCGCCCATACCTATCGAATCCGATTGGGCACCGATCATGGAGTTCACCTCCGCAGATATCTTTCAGCACTCGCCCTCAACGACATACTGAACTCATTGAAATCTCTCTCCCTGTCTGGAGAACCTTGGCCGAACTATGTCCGGCTAGAGTGGGATGCGGACGACGAAGAAATTCTATCCCCACCCACCACCCACTTAGTAGCCACTGTCGACGATTTAACCGACATGCTCGACTTCGACTGCGAAGAAATCGATGGTATGGACACCGAAGCCAGAGACGAACATGAACCACTGCCCACAGGGCACTGGACCGCCACCTCATCATATGATATATACATGGTGGATACACCCAAAGAAGGCAATGGCGACAAGACAACAGAGGACGACCCCTCCAAGAAGCAACCCCAGCACCGACATCAGCGGCGCCGCTCTAAGTCTCGCCACAGCAAAAGCGGCGATCAGTACTCCGGACAGTGCCGAAGATGATGACAATCCCCTCCAGAAAGATTAAGAGCCGGAGGATGAACAAGCCAGCCCTCCTAAGAGAGCGGCAGACGGAGAAACGTAGGATGACAACTATATGCCTCCCTCCGAAGACGAAGCGAGCCTCGACGACGAAGAATTTTGTCGGATTCCGGGTTCCGGCAGACCCTCTAGGTTCGAACTCTAGGGTGCATGCGGAGATCGCACCTCCAACCTACCTACGTCTCATCGCCTCGCAAGGATCTAAACTACACAAAGAACAGCACAAGGGACACAAGGTTTATACTGGTTCGGGCCACCATGGTGGCGTAATACCCTACTCCAGTGTGTGGTGTGGTGGATTGCCTCTGGGGCTGATGATGAACAGTATAAGGGAAGAACAGCCTCGCGAGGGACTGTTCTTGAGCCGGTGCGATGATCTTCTAGGGGAGTTCAGTCGCCTCTCTTTCTCTCTCTCTAAATGCCCATCCCCTATCCTGTGGGTGGCTAGTCCTATTATAGGCGAGGCCCCGGCCTCTCCCAAAATATTGAGCGGAAGGGCGCCAACAATTGGCCATTTTGAAGGGGAACATCTAGTACACTTATCTGACTAAAGTCGGTCCTCGCCTGCCAAAGACTCTGACGGTGACGCCGGCTTGGGCTCCACGATGACCTCCTTCCTGCCGTTCTCTGGTCTTGGTCTTGTTGCACGAAATGGTTGCCTTTGCTCGATGGCTTGGCCTGCGCTTGCCTCCTTTGCACCAAAGGGAAATGAGGACATCACTGGGCTGGCGCCCGCCTGGGCGCCCTTGGTCGTCATGGCTTGCGTCATGGGCACCTCGTGAGGTACCCGCCTTGATCCCTCCGCCTCCTCGCGAGCCAGCCCTAACGAGGCCGTGCACGAGAAGCTTCCTATCGTGCGCCTCATGAGGCTTGGCCCCTCACGAGGGTCTTGAGCTTGTGTTGATGAAGATGGGCCGTACTGGGCCACCCCTTGAGCCACGCCGCAGGCCGCAGGCAGGCAAGTCTGGGTACCCCCGTTCCCAGAAGCCCGACAGTAGCCCCTGGGCCCAAGGCGCGCCTGGACTTGGCTTAGCAGAGAAGCGAAGGGGCAAGTGCGAAGCGCCGCGGGCCCCAACGGCCTGCGGCATTGGGCGCCGCGTGGCGGTTGATAGGACACGGGTGTCCCTGCTTCCCAACGACGCCTTGGCAACTGCACGAATTGACAAGGGAGTGGAACCCATCTAGGCTTTACCTTCTTTGCCTTCTCGAGTCATTGCCCAGATCCCCTTTCTCGCTCCTATCCTTCCTGCTTCCGAAATCCCCAGATCTACCCCAACCCTGCGCCCTAGCAAGGCATGGCGCCTCGCCAGGCCCCGACCGGAGCTTGGTTCTCGACCGCTTTGGACTCTCCGAACGTGTCGGAGAAGAGCCTTGCCCAGGCGCGCCAGATGATGGTGGCGCAAGGCAACGACAGGGCGGCGGTTCTCAAGGTTGGTTCCGCCCTTCCCGAGGACCAAGGAAGCACCTTCTACCCGCTCTTCGTGAGCGCCATTGCTGCCGGTCTGGTGCCTCCCTTTTCTGAGTTCTTCTTTTCTGTCCTCCGCCATTACAAACTGCAAGCTCTGCACCTCCACCCCAACTCTGTTCTTCTCCTGGCGATCTTCGCCTACTCGCGAGGCTCATGTCGGGTGCAGCCCTCAGTAGCCTTGCTGCGCCATTATTTTTACCTCCGGGTCTCTCGCGGCTCCATCACCGCGTGCGCGAGCTTTGTCGCGTACGGCAGCTCCAACGCCATCTCGAAGTCCGAGAAGAGGATTGAAGGCTTCACGAGCAAGTGGGTCATGATGGATGCTGGGCGCATCCATCCCCGGCTGATTCTGCCCACGGAGCAGCCCAAGCCCATCGACGCTTGGTCTCGTGCGGAGCTCGTGGATTCCCGCGCGAAGCCATTGCTGGAGAGGATGGACGCGAACCTGTGGCCGGGCAACCTGGCAGCGGCGAAGCTGACCGGGGCGTCGCTCCTGAGGGAGTTCTTGGAGCACCGGGTGGCCCCGCTTCGGCAATACTCGCTCCCGCTATGGAGGCCTCGCCCGAACCCCGTAGTCTTGGCCGACGAAGATCTGGCCGCGGTCCTCCAATCCTTGGTCAGGGGTGACGTGGCGAGGCTAGTGGGTGCTCCTGTACCCCTGTTCCTTCGGGATGATTGGGAGCAGGTGGTGAACTCCATGCCCACTTTCGACGGGGACGGGCCTGTGCCCGCGGAGGTTCCCGAGGACCTGGCGGCCCTGGCGACGGTGAACGTATCCTCCGGCGACTCCATCGAAGAGGAGGGAGAAGAGGAGCGGGAAGAGGAGCCCGATTCCGAGGCGACCGACGGGGAGTCGAGGGCGCCCCTCCCTCGGCGCAGGTCCCACGCTCTCCGCCTCTTGCCGGACGACGACGAGGATGGCAACGAGCAAGGTGGCGAGAGCTCGCCCCTGATCCCGAAGAAGGACAGGACGGGGTTGGTTCCCCATGGGTCTGCTCTGGCTCCGAGGCGATCTGCAGACACGCCTCCTGCTCTCGAGCCTCTTGAGGTTGATCCCAGCAGCCGGCTCTCGGGCTTCAAGTTCGGCGGAGGTTGCTTGAGCCCATGACGCGATGACCAGATAAGTGCTTGATTCTCGTTTTCTTCTTGCTTCGTTGTTGAGGCTTGATGTCCGTATTCCTTGGCTAGGCCGGTGCCTGCGGCGAAAAAGCTGAAGGGGGCTCCTGAGGCTTCGCCCGGGGCAGCACCTCCATCCGCGGGAGAAGGGGGCGACAAGACGCGGGTCTCTCCTGCCCGGTCATCCTCGCGAGGCATGGCGGGGCTAGCTGGGGCGAGCTCAGCCCCCATGGCCCAAGCGACTCCCGAGGTGTCCTTGCCTGACGCCACTGCCGCAGTCGTCGGGGCACAGAAGGTCCCGATTCATGGTGCTGTGATTACGCTGCCGTCTTCTCCTCATACTCCGCCAACTGCCATCTCTCCAACTCCTTCTACTGTCCTGGATCATGCTGCTGCTAAACTGGACCGGCTGCGGAAAGATCTTCTAGGCGCTGACCCTTGCTTGGTGGCCGGGCGCCTGGAGCTAGCCTCTGGCTAGGTCCATTCTGATGCTTCCATTCGAGCGGCGCTGGTTCAGGCCGCGACAGCTTGCGACGAGGAGAAGCAGGCCATCCTTGAGGCGAAGGCCGCTCGCGACGCTGCCTTGGGTGAGGTAGCAGATGTCCGAGGTCGCTGCGAGGTGCTGGAGAGTGAGTTGCAAGGCATGCGCGACCAGCTTGCCAAGGAAGCCCGTGTCCTCCAAGAGAAGGAGGCAGAGATGAAGGCTCGTGAGGCGGCCGCCAAGGTCCGGGATGCCAAACTTGATGAACACCATGGCTGCTTGGGTGCGCTGGAGCAAGCGTTGGAGGCGAAGAGGTTCGAGCTGGACGGCAAGGCGCGGGTCCTGGGCGAGGACCGCGTGGCCTTCACGAAGCTTGAGGTGAAGGCTCGCACCTTGCTGAAGTTGCTTTACGATAGCGGCCTGGAAAGCCCGCTGGCCGGCGCCAAGGACGGCCCCGCCAAGCTGCTTCCCTTCCTGGTCCGCGCCCTTGAAGATGTCGCCCTTGGCCTTGGCCCCACGGCTGAGGCCGAGGCGCGTGTCCTTTCTTCTGCAGCGCTGACGTGTGTCTTCACCCACGTCTACCTTTGCGACCCCAGCGTTGACCTTGACAACCTGCTGGAGCCTGTGAGCGGCGAGCTTGCTGCTGCCACTGCTGAGGCTGTGAAGGGTTGAGCGGAGGCTCTGCTGGCGAAGTTCCGGGCCTTCAGCACCAAGCCAAAGCGAGGCGCTGCCGATCCTGGGGTTCCACGAGGCGAACCCGCCCAGCGCAGCTCCGCCGCCAGCGATGGTGCTACCGAAAAGTGACCCCTTCGTGGCTCCTGTCCTGCTTTCAGCTCCTGCAACATGCATCATGCCTCGTGGGCGCGCGAGACTTTTGCTTTGCTGAAAATAGTTTTGGACAGTAATATTTGCTTTTGAATTCCTTGAGATTTGCGCTTTTCCTTCCTACTTTCTTATGTTCTAAATCGGCAGAGCCCGGCCCCGCGCATACCTCAGCCGCCGTTAGCCCCGACCGGAAACCAGGACGGGACCAAGGAGTGAGGGGCTACGTGACAAGTTAGGCTCCTGAGTCGCGATGCTCAGGAGTCCCCCTTTACGCACGAACAACAAGTAGGGAGGTGAGATGTATGGGTGAATTTACCGTTCTACATCGGCAGAGCCCGGCCCCGCGCATACCTCAGCTGCCGTTAGCCTTTCGGAACTAAGGGGTGAGGGGCTACGTGACCAGTCAGGCTCCTGAGTCGCGATGCTTAGGAGTCCCCCTTGACGTTCAAATGACCATCGTACCTTGGCTCCGCTCGGGGAGAGACGTGCGACGAACCAGGCCCGAGGGGCCTGGCTGGGTGGCGTGCGTCTGGGCGTGACCCAGGCGTAGCCCCCGTGCCCAGCCCCCTCACGTGGCACTCCCGAGGGGAGGCGTTACGATGAGGCCGGACATTGAGCTCTGGGGTCCCTGAGGTTGATGCGGCCGGGGGCCAGCGTGGAGCATAGCGCCTCCGTATGTGTACGAGCATAGCTGCTCCTCGGCAGTGTCGTCAGCCAGCGCAGAGCATGGTGCTTCCGCTGGTGCGTGGGAGGGGGCTCCCCTTCGGGAGGGCCCCCCGGGGCGTGTACAGCCCCGCCCTGACACGTGGCTGGCACGGTAGGGCCTGACGAGGTGTATCTGGGCACCCGTGAGCCAGCGCGGGACTCACGGGGCCCTACCACAAGGCGGGTTGCGCCTGGCTCTGGGCCTTTACTTGTAATGTGTTCCTGCAAATTTGGTTAGATGTCGGCGCTCTACGTCCTCGGGTCCCGGCCCTCGAGCGGGCTCAGCCGTCGCTGGTATGCCAGGTCGGCGATGCCGTGGACAAGGCCAGAGGGTGAGGGCTGGAGAGCCAGTAGGAGCCCATGAGTCGCGCTGCTCAGGTACCCCCCTTTAACGTGCAAGCGGCCAACATGAAGGAAGAAGGGTGACGTGGGCAGGCATCAAATAACGATCATGATGGGCCAAACGCACGACCCGAATAAACGCAAGAGGGATACATGCCACTGGGTTTGGCTCGGGTGGCTTGGGGATAATGCAGCCCGAGGGGCGCCCCCAATAAAGCAAACTAGAAACATGAATCAAAAGGGACACATGCCGCATGGACGTACCCACGCGGCCTGGGAATGATGCAGCCCTGGGGGGTGCTCCTAGCTGAAAATGAAACTCGAAGGACGTCACCTGGTGATGTTGGAGATGAAGGGATGTTGAAGTAGCGGACGTCGTGTGATGCGGAAGCCGATCTTCACGAGCCCCCAGGCCCAGGAGCCTCGGGAAGCTCCGGAGGCGCTGGTGGCTCCTCGCGGACCATCTCCATCTCCGCCAGGACTGCGGAACACCTGGACGCTTGAGCCTCCAAGATGCTCCTCATGAGGCGCTGACGCACGACATCCACGTTTGGCAGGCCGTAAGGCATGCGAACATAGTTGTGGGGTGGACCTTCAAAGCGCCCCACGCGTGAGGGCCAGAGGTGCTCCTGAGAGGCGGCTCGGTTGAGCCCTGGTATGACGATGCAGACGCGCAGCCCACCATCCTCGCCTGGATGGGGAGCTACGGCGGGTAAGCGGCGGCTGCCACTCATGACTCTTGACTCCTGCAGCTCCTGAATGATCTTGCTGACGAACTCCTTACGGTTTGGCCCTCCTTGCCTTGCTCCTTCCTGAGGGAAACGTGCTTTGAAACACGCCTCCAAGTGGTGCCCGAGCGCCTCCCTCGTGATCTTAGCGAAGTCGGTGGCCCTCCAGGAGAGAACCCCCGAGCCTTGCTCGAGGAGGGCGCCGAGCGCGCCTTCCTATGCGACAGAGGGAGGTGCCCCCTGAACATGCGCGGACCTTGAGGGGCCTGCCTCCCGAGGGGTCGGGCCAGGCAATGTCTTCTTCTTCTTAGGAGCAGCCTCGGGAAGCCTCCCGCTCCGGTGATCTGGGTCTTCAACTGATGCGGCTTGGAAAGCACGCTCCAGAGAACACACTGCGTCTCTCTCTTCACAAGGCACTGTGATGACTCCACCACTTCCTGGCATCTTGAGGAAATTGTAGCCATCATGGGTCACGGCCATGAACTTGGCCAGGGCTGGGTACCCAAGGATGGCATTGTACGTCAGGCGAATGTGAGCGACGTCGAAGTCAATGAGCTCGGTGCGGTAGTTGCCGCGTGTCCCGAAGGTGACAGGAAGGCGGACCTACCCTATCGGAACTGTGGAGCCATCAGTGACTCCGGAGAAAGGCTTGGTTGGCTGAAGCTGATTGTATGGCACTTGGAGATTGTTGAATGTCTCGACGGACAGGACATTGAGCCCTGCTCTGCCATTGATGAGGGTCCTGGTGACCTGCACATTGCTGATGATTGGGGAACAAAGCATCGGGAGGACTCCGGCTGTGGCTGCGCACTTGAGCTGATCCGCTGAGCTGAATGTGATGGCGCACGCTGACCACCTGAGGGGGCGTGTGGCTTCGAGCCTAGGGAGGACTGCATTCACTTCGCGGGCGAATTGCTTGAAGATGCGCTGAGAGGCTGGGGCTTGAGCTCCGCCCAGGATGCAAGCGATTGCGCGTGGCTCCTGGAAGCCCCCAACCCCCTCGTCCTGATGATGGTCTTCATTTATCCTTGGCTGCGGTGGCAGAGGAGGGAGGCCTGCGTTGCCTTGTAGGCGATCCTCGCGAGGCTGATCCCTCCAGCCTCCCTCGCGAGGCGGGTCCCTCCAACCTCCCTCGTGAGGCTGATCCTGTCAGCGGTCCTCGCGAGGTCGGTCACGCCACCCTTGGCGAGGGCCACGGTCTTCCCATCGTCCTGCACCTCTTCCTCCTCCTCGGCCATAGCCCCGGTCGCTGCGCTCGGGCGTCGGCCGGCACGCACGGCTCGCACGGCCCTGAGCTCTTGGCATTCGTTGGTGTTGTGGGTGTGGAGGTCATGGTACACGCAGTACTGACTGCCATTGGATGACTGAGGCTAATCCCTTCCTTGCTTGGTGTCCGGTTCTGCTGCAAGCACGGCAGCCCCCTTGCGCTTCACATCCTTGACCTTGGGCTTCTTCTCTTCTGGGTCGGCAGCCGGTAGCTCGAGAAGGGAAAGGCGTCCTTCCTCAGCCCTGGCGCACTTGGTCGCCAAGTTGAATAGCTCCAGGGATGTGCACAGGTCTTCATGGATCGCGAGCTCTTCCTTCATCTTGACGTCACGCACACCGTCGGAGAAGGCTGAGATGATGGCCTCCTCAGACACCCTGGGGATCTTAAGGCGAGCCTTGTTGAAACGTTGGATGAACTTTTGCAGGGTCTCTGTCGGTGTCAAAACCGGCGGATCTCGGGTAGGGGGTCCCGAACTGTGCGTCTAGGCGGATGGTAATAGGAGACAAGGGACACGATGTTTTTACCCAGGTTCGGGCCCTCTCGATGGAGGTAATACCCTACTCCTGCTTGATTAATATTGATGATATGGGTAGTACAAGAGTAGATCTACCACGAGATCAAGGAGGCTAAACCCTAGAAGCTAGCCTATGGTATGATTGTTGTTAGTCCCATTTAACTAAAACCCTCCGGTTTATATAGACACCGGATAGGTTAGGGTTACACAAAGTCGGTTACAATGGTAGGAGATCTACATATCCGTGTCGCCAAGCTTGCCTTCCACGCCAAGGAAAGTCCCATCCGAACACGGGAAGAAGTCTTCAATCTTGTATCTTCATAGTCTTGGAGTCCGGCCGTGACGATAGTCCGGCTATCCGGACACCCCCTAGTCCGGGACTCCCTCAGTAGCCCCTGAACCAGGCTTCAATGACGACGAGTCCGGCGCGTTGATTGTCTTCGGCATTGCGAGGCGGGTTCCACCTCCGAATATTTCATAGAAGGTTTTGAACACAAGGATAGTGTCCGGCTCTGCAAAACAAGTTCCACATAACACCGTAGAGAGAATAATTTTTGCATGATCTGCTGATGTATTCAGCGTGACATCACACCACGGCCTGGCCTTTATATGAATCTTTTTCTTTGTTCCTCCTCAACGTGTTTAGTGAGGCGGTTTCCTTGGCACGTCTTATCAAAGCATAGATCGTGCCCCCTTATTCCAGGATTCTCATCAATACAGACGTGGGTAACCCATCCGCGCCATTGATTACGGCGCTTGGGAAATAAGCGAGTTTTATCAGTGGTGGGGACGATAGCCGTCCGTCCATATAAGGGATAAGGATCCAACTTTTCACCCACGCCTTCTTCCTCCTTTGCTTATCCATTTCACAAGACTTTCGAGCTCCAGCGCCCAAGTCCGCACATCCCACCTCAACCTTCTCCAACCATGTCGAGAGGCGGGAGGCAGGTGGATGGCCTCCTCCGTCACGGAGGGCACATCACAAGACCGCGGGAGGCCGGATACTTGTCCGGCGATATCAGCGCCAGAGCTGCCCGGCACGCGGGGCAGCTCATTCCAACCCCTGTGCCCCATGAGAGGGTAGTGTTTCTCCCCCACTTCCTCTGCGGACTAGGTTTTCCACTTCACCCATTTGTCCAGGGGCTCATGTTCTACTACGGCCTGGACTTCCATGACCTGGCCCCGAATTTCATCCTCAACATCTCGGCGTTTATCATCGTGTGCAAGGCTTTCCTCTGCATGCAGCCCCACTTCGGCTTATGGCTGAAGATCTTCAACGTTCGGCCGAAGGTAGTGGGCGGCCGTCAAGCAGAGTGCGGAGGCGCCATGGTTGGCAAGATGGCCAAGGTCCTATGGCTCGAGGGTGCCTTTGTGGAGACAATAAAGGGGTGGCAATCGGGGTGGTTCTACATCACCGAGCCACGCGACCCCGAATGGTTGGCGACCCCCGAATTTAGATCTGGCTTCCCCACACGGCTCTCGTCATGGAAGGAGACGGGCCTGACGTGGGGGAATTCGGAAGAGCTATCCGGACTCCAAACATGCGTCCGAAACCTGGTGGACAAGAATCTCAGGCTTGTCGACGTAATCCAGGTGATGCTCATCCGCCGGATCCTCCCATGCCAACAACGGGCCTTTAAGTTGTGGGAGTTCGATCCGGCACAGCACCGAACCTTGATGTAACGCCCTCGATGCGGCTATATCTCCCACGTGTCGAGGCACGACTTAGAGGCATAATCGCATTGAAAGCAATGTCACAAGTGAGGTAATCTTCACACAACCCATGTAATACATAAGGGAAAGAGATACATAGTTGGCTTACAATGCCACTTCACACAATACATAAATAAACATCCATCATTCAGAGTACACTCAAGGTCCGACTACGGAACCAAAATAAAAGAAGATACCCCAAATGCTACACAGATCCCGATCGTCCCAACTGGCTCCACTATCGATCATCGTGAAAAGACACATAGTAACGACCACGCCTCGTCGAACTCCCACTTGAGCTCGGATGCGCCACCAGACCGCATCGCCGGCACCTGCAACTGTTTTGGTAGAATCTGTGAGTCACGGGACTCAGCAATCTCACACCCGAGATCAAGACTATTTAAGCTTATAGGAAGGACAGAGTTGTAAAATGGAGCTGCAGCAAGCGACTAGCATATATGGTGGCTATTTCGCAAAAGAGAGCGAGAAGAGGAGCAAAGCACGGTCGTGAAACTAGTAGCGATCAAGAAGTGATCCTGAACTACTTACGCCGACATAACTCCAACACGTGTTCACTTCCGGACCACCGAGAAGAGACCATCACGGTTACACACGCGTTGATGTGTATTTTATTTGAGGTCAACTTCGGTTTTCTACAACCGACATTAACAAATTCCCATCTGCCTCATAACCGCGGCACGGCTTTGAAAGATAATACCTGCAGGGTGTCCCAACTTAGCCCATTATAAGCTCTCACGGTCAACGAAGGATATTCCTTCTACCGAAGACCCGATCAATCTCGAATCCGGACTACAAGACATTTCGACAGCAATAAAACAAGACCAGCAAAGCCACCCGATTGTGCCGACAAATCCCGATAGGAGCTGCACATATCTCGTTCTCGTGGCACATCCGGATGAGACAGCTACGAGTAAAACCAAGCCTCGAGTTTCCCGTGGTGGCCCAAGAAGCGTTTGGTTCGGGCCAGCACTCGAAGGAGCACTGGTCCGGGGTTAAAATAAAGATGACCCTCGGCTCGCGAAACCCGGGGAAAAAGGCTTAGGTGGCAAATGGTAAAACCAATGTTGGGCCTTGCTGGACGAGTCTTATTCAAAGCGAACTGTCAAGGGGTCCCATAAATCACCCAACCGTAAGGAACGCGAAATCAAGGAACATAACACCGTATGACGGAAACTAGGTGGCAAGAGTGGAACAAAACACTGGCATAAGGCCGAGCCTTCCACCCTTTACCAAGTATATAGATGCATTAATTATAGCAGATATATATTGTGATATCCCCAATAAGTAAACATGTTCCAACAAGGAACAACATTCCATGTTCCAACAAGGAACAAACTTCAACTTCACCGCAACTAGCAACGCTATAAGAGGGCTGAGCAAAGCGGTAACATAGCCAATCAACGGTTTGCTAGGAAAGGATGGTTAGGGCTGACATGGCAATATGGGTGGCATGATATAGCAAGTGGTAGGCATCGTAGCATAGGCATAGCAAAAGAGCGAGCAACTAGCATAGCAAAGATAGAAGTGATTTCGAGGGTATGGTCATCTTGCTCGCAATGTTCTCGAGTTGTCGAAAGCTTGATCCTCGTAAGCGTTCTCAACAGGTTCCTCGCTCACATACTCGCCTCCGGCTCTACCCAAAGCAAAAACACAAACAAAGGAACCACAATAAATCACGGTGCAATGCACAATCAACATGATGCAAAACATGACATGATATGCGGATGTGATATGCAATGCGTATGCGCCCGAAGGAAAATGATGAACCAGGCATCAACTTGGCAAACCAAGTATGCCACTGAAAGATGAGATGATTTCGTTGAAATCGATATAAAGATCACCGAATCGGATGCACGGTTTGCAAATGACAAGCAAAACAAGAATGGCACAAATCTGCCATTAACAGCATGATGCCACTTAGCAAGCAACAATAAATTAAGCTACTGCACCCAAACGTATCAACAAAGTATATGGCAGTGATCTACACAAGATGCTTGACAAAAGATGAGCACTGAGCTACGGCTAGTTCACATCATAACAGGTTCAAACAAGCATGGCAAAAGTGCACAAAATATCAGGCTGGACATGGCAAAAACAGCATCAGGTTGCAATGTTCAGAGCAACAAAACTACATGCTACAGGAACTTATAATAGCAAAACAAGGCATGGCATGAATCTACTCAAAGCATAGAACAAAAGTCCCTTACTGACCATAAGCCAAAAGGATCAGAAAATATAGTAACACCCATGTCAATATTGAAAGTTTCATTACAGATTCAGCAACATGGCATGTCAAAACTGATAACAAGTAGGCATGTTTACAAGCTCAATGCACTCACTACAGAGCCTTATATGATAAACTAAGCATACATACATCAAGAAGACATGGCATAGAAGACATACATGGCAAGAACAATAATATAGCATACATGGATCAACCACAACAACCTTGGCAAAATTGAATAACATGTAAACAATCTGCCAGAAACATTTGATAGCAAAAGTAGAGCTCGATTGACTCAAGCTATGGCACTCCATAATTGCAAACAAAGGCATGGATGGATAGAGCAAGACATGTTTAACAAAACATCCTTACTGAAGTATCTCAAAATATGCATAGATCTCTCGGTATCATCAAGTTAACATGGCATCAAAATATCAGCTAAACAGAGCTGAAAACAGCAACATCAGGACACCTACTTTGCATGCTTGTGCTAGTCACCACATAGATCACAAAAATACATGGCATACACCCCTGGAAAGATGGCATGGCATATTATAAAACACATGTAGGACTCAAATTCATAGGGTGCACACATCAATCATGGCAAAAATAACAAAAGTGCAAGTTCTGTTAAGAAACATAAACTAACATCACATAGCCCTCTTCCAACAGCATTTCGGGCATCAAGATGAGCTCAAATGAAAATGAGGCAATGAGATGAAATGATCTACACTTCGATACGAACATTTTGATATATTATACGCGCAAAATGGATCTACGGATGCAAAGTTACGCTACGTTGAAAATGCCACGAAATAAACATTGGATGAAATACTTAGAAGAATTGAGGGGGGAAGAAAGTCAACGGGAGGATCGAGATCCGATCGGGCCGATCCGATCGGCGACGGCGGCGGCGGAGCGGGCTCGCCGGAGCCCGCCCGGGCGAGGAGGAGAGGGCGCCATGGGGTCGGGGCAAGCGGCGACGGTGGCCGGGCGGCGGGCGGCGGCGCGGCGGGCGGCGCGGCGCGGCGCGGCGGCGGCGTGAGGCGGAGGTCGACCGGAGCGGCGGCGGCGGCGGCCGGCGAAAGCACCGCGGGGCGGGCGGGCGGTCGCTGGCGGCGGGGCGCTGGGCGCGGCGGGCGGCGCGGGGGCGGCGGCGCGGGGAGGTGGCGCGCATGATTGGGTGTGGGGCGGCGGAGATTTTCTTCCGGCGGCGGCGGACGCGTCCGGTGGCGCGGGGACGAAATTTTTAGGGTTTCGGGGGAAGAAGACCCGGATTTGGACGGGGGAGTTTGCTTAAATAGGCATAGAGGGAGCTAGGAGAGTCCAAATGAGGTGTAGTTTTCGCCCACACGATCGTGATCGAACGACGGAGAGCATGGAAGTGACTTAGATGGGTTATTGGACTATTTTGGAGGGGTGTTGGGCTGCAACTTAAAAGAGGCCTTTGCGAGAGTGCGGTTAACCGCTGAGTACCAAACGAGCTCCAAATGACCAAACTTGACCGGTGGTCTACGGTGGTATACCAAGGCCACTAGACAAACCTCGGTCCATTCCGAGAAGGTTTAGTACCCGCACACGGAAAAAGCGTAAAAGGGCCACCGGGGAGATAGGAGTGCCGATTGCAAAACGGACAACGGAAAAATGCTCGAATCATGAGACGAACACGTATGCAAATGCGATGCACATGATGACATGATATAAAATGCATGACATGGACAAAATGCAAAATGAAGAAAACCCAACCACGGAGGGAATATCATATCACAATGCCGAAAATGGCAAGAGTTGGAGTTACAAATATGGAAAGTTACGTCCGGGTGTTACAACACTCCACCACTACAAGAGGATCTCGCCCCAGATCTAGGACCGAAAGAACTCCGGATATTCGAACGGAGGTGATCCTCGCGCCCCGGTGGCTTCTCGGTCGGAATGGTGTGACCACTTCACTTTCAGGAATTTGATTGACTTGTTGCGAGTCTTGCGCTCGGTTTCTTCAAGAATAGCAACGGGTGCTCATGATAAGAGAGATCTTCTTGAAGGTCAATCTCTTGAAGTTGATAGTGCGTTCAGAGTCTTGAAGCACTTGCGAAGCTGTGACACGTGAAACACATCGCACGCTTGCAAAGTTGGATGGAAGCTCGTTGATAGGCGAGATCGCTTCTTTTCCAATGATCTTGAAAGGACCCACGATCTAGGGGCAAGCTTCCTTTGATACCGGGTTTACGAGTGCCTTTCATTGAGAGACGCGAGGTAGACATGGTCTCCGATTTCAAAAGCCACATCACGGTGCTTATCATCATAATAGCTCTTCCGCGCGATTGCGCGGCTTTGAGATTCTCACGAATGACTTTGCACATTTCTTCCGCTTCGTGATCAAGTCATTGCCAAGAAGTTGGCGCTCACCTGTCTCGCACCAATTGAGAGGAGTACGCACTTTCGCCATAGAGAATTTCGAATGGGGCCTTGCCCAACTCGCTTGGAAGCTGTTGTTGTAGGAGAACTCGCATATGGAAGACAATCTTCCCACTTCATACCGAAAGAAATGACACAAGCCCCGAGCATATCTTCAAGGATTTGATTTACTCGCTCAACTTGGCCACTTGTTTGAGGATGGAAAGCTGTGCTGAAACGAATGTTGGTGCCCATGGCCTTCTCAAAAGAATCCCAAAACTTGGAGGTAAAGATGCTGCCACGGTCTCAAGAGATCACTTGTGGAATGCCGCAAGGAGACAATCTCGAGGTGTATAGCTCGCCAACCGAGCTGCTGTGATGGATTCTTTGATAGGAAGAAAATGAGCCACTTTAGTAAGCTTGTCAATGACAACGAAGATAGCATCATTTCCACGCTTGACTTTGGAAATCCAGTCACGAAGTCCATTTCAATATGATCAAACTTCCATTCGGAATAGCAAGAGGTTGAAGGAGACCAGCTGGTCTTTGGTGTTCGCTTTCACTCTTCTCGCAGACATCACATTCATTCACGAATTGAGCAATTTCTCGCTTCATTCGAGTCCACCAATATGACTGCTTGAGGTCATGGTACATCTTCGCACTTCCGGATGAATGGATAGAAGCGAATTGTGAGCCTCGCTCATAATGACTTTTCTCGAGATCACCCTTAGGAACCACAATCCGTCCTCAAAGAAAAGAGTATCTTTGTCATCAATGTGGAAGCACTTGTACTTGGAAATGCCCTTGTCGATACCACGCTTCACCTTTTTCACCATGGTATCCGAAGTTGAGCCTCACGAATCTGATCTTCCAAAGTAGGAGAGACTATGAGGTTGGCAAGAAAGCCTTGAGGAACAACTTGAAGATTCAGCTTGCGGAAAGCTTCACAGAGATCCGCTGAAAGGGCTTGAGGATTAGACTGCTGCGAGAAGCCTTCCCGCTCAAAGCATCTGCAATGACATTGGCCTTGCCCGAGTATATTCAATACTTGGGTTGTACTCTTGAATCATTTCACCCATCGAGTCTGCCTGAGGTTGAGGTTGGGTTGAGTGAAGATATACTTGAGACTCTTGTGATCGGTGAAAATGTCCACTTTCCTTCCCAACAAGAGATGTCTCCATGTTATCAATGCATGGACAATCGCCGCCAACTCAAGATCGTGAGTGGGGTAGTTCTTCTCGTTGGGCTTCAATCGGCGAGAGGTATAAGCCACAACTCTCTTCTCTTGCATTAACACAGCACCGAGACCTTGAAGAGAAGCATCACGTAAAACTTCAAATGGCTTGGATTCATCAGAGGAGTCAAGACAGAGCTGTGACGAGTTTCTCTTTGAGAGTATTGAAAGCAACGCCACACTCGGAGACCGGATATACTTCACATGCTTCGGAGGAGGTTGGAAAGAGGCTTTGCAATCTTGGAGAAGTTCTCAACAAATCTTCGCAATAGCTTGCAAGACCAAGAAAATCATGGAGCTGCTTGACATTCGAGGAGGTTCCCAATTCACAATTGCGGACACCTTCTGGATTAACAGCGATGCCCTTGGCGGAGATGATATGACCAAGATAAAGCACTTCATCAAGCCAAAATTCACATTTGGAGAACTTAGATAGAATTGATGCTCTCGAGCTTGTCTAGCACCAATCGCAAATGTTTGGCATGATCCTTCTTATTCTTGGAGAAGACCAAAATATCATCAAGATAGACCAAGACGAATTCATTGGTGTAGGGGTTGAATATGAAGTTCATCATCCGAGAGAATGTTGGAGGAGCATTGACAAGGCCGAAAGACATGACAAGATATTCATAAGAACCAAAGCTTGTTCGAATGCTGTCTTGGGAATATCTTGTTCACGAATGCGAATCTGATGATAACCCATACGAAGGTCAAGCTTGGAGAACACTTTAGCACCTTTGAGTTGCTCGAAAAGCTCATTGATGTTGGGAAGTGGATACTTGTTCTTGATTGTCTTCTTATTCAATGGACGGTAATCGACGAAAGTCGGTCCGCGCCATCCTTCTTCCGGACAAAAGAACACCACAACCCCAAGGAGATGAACTCGGTCCGATCAAACCAGACGCTCTTGTTCATCGAGCTGCTTCTTCAATTCCTTCAGCTCATCAGGTCCAAGCTTGTATGGACGCTTGCAAACGGGTTCATGCGTGCTCAAGATCGATAACGAACTCAATCGGCCGATGAGGAGGCATACCCGAAGCTCTTCCGAAAGACATCTTGGTACTCACAAACGATCGAATCGAGAGATAGCATCCAATTCGCCTTTCTCATTGAGAGAAAACAACCAATGGTTTCATCACGAGCGCATAGATGATCACATCATTAGAAGAGTGAGTCAATTGAATTTCCGGCAGCACAATCAAGCTGAGCTTTGTGCTGAGAAAGCCACCCATTCCGAGAATAAGATCAATATCCGAGTCACCAAGAACAATTGGTTTAGCAGAAATCTATAATCGCCCATCTTGATACCGACATTTGGAACCAACATGGTAGATCTCAAACGCTTAGCCGGAGAAATAACTTGCATAGCTTTAGGTAATGCCTCAGATCAAAATTGTGCTTGGATGCAAAAGGATATGACATGAAAGAATGCGATGCACCAGATCAAATAAGACTTTTGCAGAATATCATTAATCGAGAGATTACCCATTATCACATCAAGATTCCTCCGCTTGAGCTGCATTCATCATATTGACCTTTGCAGACTTGGGATTATGCTTGACCACTGCATTGCTGGAAGATTTCACAGGAGGAGGAGGCGGAAGGCGCCTCTGGTTGAAGCACTTGTTCGCATAGTGACCTTTCTGCTGACATTTGTTGCAAGTCACCTCAGAGAGCGGACGGTGGTAAGGAGCACTTGACCTTGGAGCTTGAGAATTAGACTTGTTCTGATAGCTTGGGTTGGGTGGGTGGGAAGATCCACGGCCACCTGAGTTCTTCTCACGATAAGGCCGACGGAACGGAGGAGGAGGAAGGTAGAACTTCGCTGCTTAGCTGCCACTTGAGAGGAAGAAGAAGACTGAACTGCATCCCCGATTCTCTTCTTAGAAGCCTCACATTTGAGCTGGGCAGCTTCTTGCTTCAGCGCCATGTTGTAGAATTCATCATACTTATCTCGCTCAAAAGCACAAGAGCTAATTGCAGATCTTCTCTCGCACCACCTCTGAATTGATAGATCATACTCTTTTCATCGTGCACGCCTTGCTTAGCAAAACGAGCGAAGCTTCGAACTGGATATTGTATTGATAGACAGACATGTTGCCTTGCTTGAGATTGCGGAACTCCTCACGCTTGCTCTCAACAACACTTTTCGAATGTGGTGAGCTCAAATCTCGGCGAACTCATCCTGTAATGACACGACCTCCTCTCGAATCTTTGTATTGTCGGTACCACTCAAAGAGCTTGATCCTTGAGTTGAAACGATGCAAACTTGACAAAGTCCTCGGTCCGACATTGCTACAATCAAAATGCTTGCAGATGTCCACAAGCCAATCGTCGCCGTCTGTGGCCTCAACACGTAAACCGAAAGACTTCGCTGATTAGCGAGGAACCGATCGAGAGTAGCAAAGTGCGGCTGATTGTTGCCTTGACCTTGATTTCCTTGATTGCCTTGCCCTGAGTACGCTTCTTGCAAGAGCTGCAAAATCATCTAAGCATTGGCATTGGTGGCTGCCATGATAGCTTGCCGTGCCTCCGGAGGCGGAGGTGGAGGTGGAGGGTTCGACCGATCCCCATCATTGCGATCCGGATTCGACGCTGGCGGAGCCATCCTCAAGAGGGTGACATCCGTTAGTCCTTTGATAGACAAAAGATAAGTAGAATCAACGGATAGAAATTGCAACATATAGTCTTCACAATAAACATTCAACAAGAATGAACGAATGAATTCCAAAGTTAATCATCACACGCCCATTAAGGTGAGAAGCCACTTAGATAAAGATATGGAAACAACATCTGCCTTAGAAACAAATCGAATATCACAACCGAAAACAAAAGATTGGCTTCTAGAATGAGCCGAACAAACACATGATAGAGATTTCGCCCAAAGTGTTCGTGGTGGGGCCCACACGGACACGACGATAGCGGACGTCACGAATGACAAACAAGACGCCCCTAATCAGCATAGCCAAGGATTCTTTAAGACGCCTCGCGACCATCAGAATCGACCGTGAATGGGCGGACCACTAGACGTTGAACCCCAATCTCAAATCATACATCCGTCGGAAAGATATCCCGTAAGCTACTAGAATTCCCACCTATAAACTCCCAAACTTTCTGGTTATGCAATCTGGTGTTGGGGATACAGGGACACAAAATATATCACCCAAACTAACAATACCTAGATCCAAATTGTATCCATCCGTCAACACATAACCAAGAAATCCTCGAAATCGTGGTACCTCGACCTTCAAAAACATCCGTTATACAAGTCATGGCAATACTCCCGAGCTCGCCCAAAGATCGGGTTATCGGGTTATCTCACCAACAACTGCACAAAAGAGATTTCGATGTCGGTAAAACTCGTATTCCAGAATCTGCAACGATAAAATTGTGACGACAACACCTCGGAGCTCAACTCCCGGACACCGCCACAACCCCTAAATGTCGAGGCACCAAGAACAATGTTCTCGCCACAAAACCATCGAACGATTCCAAGATACCCAAGTGATCCTAAATTTTTTTAGTGAAATTTGAGGAGAGAAGAGTCAAAACTCTACGTCAGGATACCTCACCAGAGCGACGAAGGACTGGGAGTAAAAAGAATCCTACTCTCGATATATATAATCCTAAGACTCAAAACATTTTCCATTCTAGACTCAACAACGCCAAACAAACAATCAAGTAGGGGCTCTAAGTCGGGAAGGCTCGATTACCAACTTGTAACGCCTCGATGCGGCTATATCTCCCACGTGTCGAGGCACGACTTAGAGGCATAACCGCATTGAAAGCAATGTCGCAAGTGAGGTAATCTTCACACAACCCATGTAATACATAAGGAAAGAGATACATAGTTGGCTTACAATGCCACTTCACACAATACATAAATAAACATCCATCATTCAGAGTACACTCAAGGTCCGACTACGGAACCAAAATAAAAGAAGATACCCCAAATGCTACACAGATCCCCGATCGTCCCAACTGGCTCCACTACGATCATCAAGAAAAGACACATAGTAACGACCACGCCTCGTCGAACTCCCACTTGAGCTCGGATGCGTCACCTGACCGCATCGCCGGCACCGCAACTGTTTTGGTAGAATCTGTGAGTCACGGGACTCAGCAATCTCACACCATGAGATCAAGACTATTTAAGCTTATAGGAAGGACAGAGTTGTAAAGTGGAGCTGCAGCAAGCGACTAGCATATATGGTGGCTATTTCGCAAAAGAGAGCGAGAAGAGGAGCAAAGCACGGTCGTGAAACTAGTAGCGATCAAGAAGTGATCCTGAACTACTTACGCCGACATAACTCCAACACCGTGTTCACTTCCGGACTCCGCCGAGAAGAGACCATCACGGTTACACACGCGTTGATGTGTATTTTATTTGAGGTCAACTTCGGTTTTCTACAACCGACATTAACAAATTCCCATCTGCCTCATAACTGCGGGCACGGCTTTGAAAGATAATACCTGCAGGGTGTCCCAACTTAGCCCATTATAAGCTCTCACGGTCAACGAAGGATATTCCTTCTACCGGGAAGACCCGATCAATCTCGAATCCCGGACTACAAGACATTTCGACAAAGAATAAAACAAGACCAGCAAAGCCACCCGATTGTGCCGACAAATCCCGATAGGAGCTGCACATATCTCGCTCTCGTGGCACATCCGGATGAGACAAAGCTACGAGTAAAACCAAGCCTCGAGTTTCCCGCAGTGGCCCTTGAGCGGCTCGGTTCGGGCCAGCACTCAAGGAGCACCGGTCCGGGGTTAAAATAAAGATGACCCTCGGCTCGCGAAACCCGGGGAAAAAGGCTTAGGTGGCAAATGGTAAAACCAATGTTGGGCCTTGCTGGACGAGTCTTATTCAAAGCGAACTGTCAAGGGGGTCCCATAAATCACCCAACCGTAAGGAACGCGAAATCAAGGAACATAACACCGTATGACGGAAACTAGGTGGCAAGAGTGGAACAAAACACTGCATAAGGCCGAGCCTTCCACCCTTTACCAAGTATATAGATGCATTAATTATAGCAGATATATATTGTGATATCCCCAATAAGTAAACATGTTCCAACAAGGAACAACATCTCCATGTTCCAACAAGGAACAAACTTCAACTTCACCGCAACTAGCAACGCTATAAGAGGGCTGAGCAAAGCGGTAACATAGCCAATCAACGGTTTGCTAGGAAAGGATGGTTAGGGCTGACATGGCAATATGGGTGGCATGATATAGCAAGTGGTAGGCATCGTAGCATAGGCATAGCAAAAGAGCGAGCAACTAGCATAGCAAAGATAGAAGTGATTTCGAGGGTATGGTCATCTTGCTCGCAATGTTCTCGAGTTGTCGAAAGCTTGATCCTCGTAAGCGCTTCTCAACAGGTTCCTCGCTCACATACTCGCCTCCGGCTCTACCCAAAGCAAAACACAAACAAAGGAACCACAATAAATCACGGTGCAATGCACAATCAACATGATGCAAAACATGACATGATATGCGGATGTGATATGCAATGCGTATGCGCGCCCGGAAGGAAAATGATGAACCAGGCATCAACTTGGCAAACCAAGTATGCCACTGAAAGATGAGATGATTTCGTTGAAATCGATATAAAGATCACCGAATCGGATGCACGGTTTGCAAATGACAAGCAAAACAAGAATGGCACAAATCTGCCATCAACAGCATGATGCCACTTAGCAAGCAACAATAAATTAAGCTACTGCACACAAAGGTAACAACAAAGTATATGGCAGTGATCTACACAAGATGCTTGACAAAAAATGTGCACTGAGATACGGCTAGTTCACATCATAACAGGTTCAAACAAGCATGGCAAAAGTGCACAAAATATCAGCTGACATGGCAAAACAGCATCAGGTTGCAATGTTCAGAGCAACAAAACTACATGCTACAGGAACTTATAATAGCAAAACAAGGCATGGCATGAATCTACTCAAAGCATAGAACAAAAGTCCCTTACTGACCATAAGCCAAAAGGATCAGAAAATATAGTAACACCCATGTCAATATTGAAAGTTTCATACAGATTCAGCAACATGGCATGTCAAAACTGATAACAAGTAGGCATGTTTACAAGCTCAATGCACTCACTACAGAGCCTTATATGATAAACTAAGCATACATACATCAAGAAGACATGGCATAGAAGACATACATGGCAAGAACAATAACATAGCATACATGGATCAACCACAACAACCTTGGCAAAATTGAATAACATGTAAACAATCTGCCAGAAACATTTGATAGCAAAAGTAGAGCTCGATTGACTCAAGCTATGGCACTCCATAATTGCAAACAAAGGCATGGATGGATAGAGCAAGACATGTTTAACAAAACATCCTTACTGAAGTATCTCAAAATATGCATGGATCTCTCGGTAGCATCAAGTTAACATGGCATCAAAATATCAGCTAAACAGAGCTGAAAACAGCAACATCAGGACACCTACTTTGCATGCTTGTGCTAGTCACCACATAGATCACAAAAATACATGGCATACACCCCTGGAAAGATGGCATGGCATATTACAAAACACATGTAGGACTCAAATTCATAGGGTGCACACATCAATCATGGCAAAATAACAAAAGTGCAAGTTCTGTTAAGAAACAGAAACTAACATCACATAGCCCTCTTCCAACAGCATTTCGGGCATCAAGATGAGCTCAAATGAAAATGATGCAATGAGATGAAATGATCTACTCTTGAGACGAACATTTTGATATATTATACGCGCAAAATGGATCTACGGATGCAAAGTTACGCCACGTTGAAAATGCCACAAAATAAACATTGGATGAAATACTTAGAAGAATTGAGGGGGAAGAAAGTCAACAGAGGATCGAGATCCGATCGGGCCGATCCGATCGGGCGACGGCGGCGGGCGGAGCGGGCTCGCCGAGCCCGCCCGGGCGAGGGGAGGAGAGGGCGCCAGGGGTCGGGCCGCAGCGACGGTGGCCGGGCGGCGGCGCGGCGGGAGGCCGGGCGGCCGGAGGCGGCCGGCGGGGCGGCGGCGGGCGGCGCCGGGCGGCGGGCGTGAGGCGGAGGTCGATCGAGCGGGCGGCGGGCGGCGGTTGCCGGGCGAAGCACCGGGCGGGGCGGGCGGTGTCGCGGGCGGGCGGCGCGCGGCGCTGGTCGGAGCGGGCTCATGGCCGGCTTCGGGCTGGGCGGCGCGAGGGGGCGGCGCGGGACAGGTGGCGCGCGCGGATTGGGCGAGGGGTGGCAGCGATTTTCGTCCGGCGGCGGCGGACGCGTCCGGTGGCGCGGGGACGAAATTTTAGGGTTTCGGGGGAAGAAGACCCGGATTTGGACGGGGGAGTTTGCTTAAATAGGCATAGAGGGAGCTAGGAGAGTCCAAATGAGGTGTAGTTTTCGCCCACACGATCGTGATCGAACGACGGAGAGCATGGAAGTGACTTAGATGGGTTATTGGACTATTTTGGAGGGGTGTTGGGCTGCAACTTAAAAGAGGCCTTTATGAGTGTCGGTTAACCGTTGGAGTACCAAACGAGCTCCAAATGACCCGAAACTTGACCGGTGGTCTACGGGTGGTATACCAAGGCCACTAGACAAACCTCGGTCCATTCCGAGAAGGTTTAGTACCCGCACACGGAAAAACGTAAAAGGGGCCGCCGGGGGAGATAGGAGTGCCGGATTGCAAAACGGACAACGGGAAAAATGCTCGGAATCATGAGACGAACACGTATGCAAATGCGATGCACATGATGACATGATATAAAATGCATGACATAGACAAAAAGCAAAATGAAGAAAAACACAACCACGGAGGGAATATCATATCACAATGCCGAAAATGGCAAGAGTTGGAGTTACAAATATGGAAAGTTACGTCCGGGGTGTTACACTTGAGCCGGCTCTTCGACACTACGTACGAAGATGCCTGGAAGGTGCTATTCAAGGGCGCTGAAGCCCCAACATCCGCTAGCAAGGATCGCGGATACAACTCGCGGCGCCCAGCCGGCGAGGTAAGTTATTTTACCCTTTACGGGACTCTTTTTTCATAGATTGACTCTATGTGGGATCTAAAACTCCCTAATCTTCGACAGATCGGTCAAGACGTCCGACAGATTAACTGTCCGGCTCCTTTGCCGGAAGACCTGGAGGACGCCTTGACATCAGGGAAAGCTGCTGGCTCCGCGCCCCATGTGGTGCCGGAGAAGAAGGCCAAGAAGGAGGCCACGAGAACTCAAGGAGCTCCCGACGCCAAAAAGCCGCCGATTCTGATGCGTAATCTTCTCCCGAGGACGAGGAGGAAGAAGAGGAAGCTCCTCCCCAGCCGGGGAGGAGAAGAAAAGGAAGGCCGCCTAACCGGGAGGCCGGAGGGTCCAAGAAGGAAGAACCCTTCCTCCGGACTTCTCCACCAATGTCGATTTACGACGAGGAGGAATGGCCTACAAGGGCCAAGCCCTCGCGCGATCGTAAGTGTCCGGATACCCATGGCTTTTTATTAGCGCAGAGTGTTCTCTAATGTCGAACAACCGCAGCCCGCCAAGGGCGAAGTTCGCCGATTTATCGAGCGGGTCCCCGGCTCGCCGGAAATGGAGAGTACTTGCCTCCGACCGCCTCCTCGCCTCACGCTGTGGACAATGTCACAAGGGCCCCAAGGGGGCTTGGTCAAGAGGAGGTAGCGCAGAGGTGCCACAAGGCAACCTCCCGACTCAGCGCTGGGGGCAAGACCCCACGGCTCTAAGCCCACCCTTGTCCGACTCCATGCCGAACCTTCGATGGTTCCGAGTCCGCAAGCGGACCTTCGAAGAAGGGTAAGACACCGTGTCCTCCATCCAACCGGAGGCACCGGATAGCTTATCGGAGGTGCTAAACAGCGCCCATCGAGGAGGAGCACCGCACCGTTATGAGTGCGGTGATTCAGATAGCCAGTCCGCCAAGAGCGGATCGACCAAGCTCTGCATCAGCCTTCTAACAGCTTTGAGGTAAGTATAGAATATGTAACAATATTACCGCATAGACAGAGCCCTGATGCTTAGTTCGTGTTCGGAAAGAAAAGCAGGAATAAGGATCTAAAAAGATATACGCGGGAGTCTAACATAAGTATGTCAATATGGGAATGCAGGTCATGCCGCTTGACCTCCGCCACACCGATCAAGGAGGTCAATGTAATGAAGCAGAACCTCGAGCGGTCCGAGAACAAGCTCGGACAAGCCAAGAAGCAGCTCGAGGACAAGGAAGGTAAGTAATACCTTGTTAAATAAATACCTTATAGAAAAGGTTTTGGTTGCAAAAAATAACAGGAATAACTTGGGTACTACAGGGGCCACGAACGAGGTGGCGACCTTGAAGGAAGCGGTGTCCGTGGCCAAAAACAAAGCGGCTGCGGAACGCACCGAGCGAGAGAAGGGAGAGGCGCAGCTGGCCAAGGTACGGCAAGAGCTGCAAGCTCTCGTGGAAAAACACGAGGGTTTGGAGCGTGACTCGAAGACTCGAGAGTCCGAGCTCACCTCGCTCTTGAGAGTGCCAAAGTTGCTAAGGCCTAGGCCCAAAAAGCCCTCCAAGAAATTGAGTCGTTGAAGAAGATAGCGGCGGGTAAGGCATTCTTTATGCAAAGCAAGCATGTGAAAGTGAATTACCTGTAGTGTTTCTGATGCTGCCGCATTCTACCGCGCCAAGGAGGGGAGCTCGACGGAAAAGGTGTTCGTCTCAAGATGTCGAGGCCGGACAGCCGGTGTTCCCTCGAGCGACCAGTGAAGCAGCTGGTCGAGCTCCACAAGGTCGCCGAACAGGCCATGAAGGGCCTTGTAGCCCGGCTGTGGCTATTGGAGGCCATGCCCGGGAGCTACTTCGCTTGGTGCAGCGGCCGGTGGACGCCCTGTCCCCGGATTGAAGTCATCAAGCGCCCGCTTGCATTGAAGGTGTCCGTCTGGCCCTTGCCCATGCTAAAGTGCACTGGGCAAGCTGGACGCGGAGAAGCTTGTGACGGACGGGCCACCAAGGGCCATGAGCATCGATGCCCGAAATGTACTATGAGGGCCTCTCAAGGGTGCCCACCAATAGCGGATGAGTGCTCCAAAGATGTAATTTTGAATAGGCTCGCATTTGTTATCCTCAGACGCTGAAAACTTGTTCATATGCGCTAAGCAACGCTTGTTAATTTAAAATATTACCTTCCGTGCGGCCGCTTATCAAATTTGAGAGATGGCAAGTCGTTGGTTTCAGCCCCCATGCCACGAAAGTGTTTGGGGTGTTCGGATAAACTTGAGCACTCTTGTTCCCATTCTTGGGTCCATCTAGGAGGCGCCAACACAACGTAACAAGGCAACCGGACTTATAATGCTTGAACACTCTCACTTAGCCATAGAATTCTATAATTTTAAATTTCGCAAAGCCCTAGTATTCGAAGACCGAGTTCGGGCGCTTATCCACGCCTTTGGTCGGACAATTCCGTTCCTCGCCTAAGCGGCATAAGTCTTTAGGGACCCAAAACCTCTCGAACAGCGCATCGCTCGCCTCTATCATGACGGTCCGTTTTAGCTTTCTCCATCGAGGTGCTCGACCCAGCTCAACTGGGGCACAATCGCAGTGGTTCTCCGTGCTACCTTAGCCGATATAGCGGAACGTAAGGTACCAAAACACGGAGCCGGCAAACCCAACTATTGACCCAAGACATGATTCGAGCCGATTCATATAATGCTATAAGTTCAGGGTGCCGCACTTGTGAAAGTGTTCGGACTTATCACACCATAATTTTGGGATACTTAAGCCCCTGGTGTATTGGCCGTACCAAAGTGTACGGTTGCAACATGTCATGAAAGGAACATATGTATAGGTAAAGCAAGTAGTGCAATAATAAGCAAAAGCTATGTATTGTTTATCCAAAAAAGGTACTGCAATGAAAGCAGAACGATACAAATAGTGCTATAAGCAAGGGATGGGACTATCTAACATGTCCCCCTCCAGGGGTAAGCTGCGGGATGGTATGTAAAATAGGTATAATGCTCGTAATAGAGACCACATGAACATTCGACATGGCTTTCCGCTTCCCTGGCTGTTGCATCGTGAGTTCGGCGATTCAAGTGCCGGACAGGACTTCTCAAAGACGGAGTGTCGGTGTACTAGAGTAGGGGTACCCTAGTACCCCGAACTCGCACGGACAGCAGCAATACTTACGGCCGGGCCGCTTGATGGCCGCCAAGGTTCTCGGCGCTCCTTTGGAGCCATTCAAGAACAAAGAAGTAAGACCCCGCAAGAGGAGCTTGCCGGAAGGCCACTCGAGGCGCAAAGGAATAAGGCCCCGCAAGAGGAGCTTGCCGGAAGTCTTGGCGGCGCTGAACCCCAAGCGCCGACAAGGTTCCCGCGCTGCAAGGCACTTGCCGGGCGGGCGACCTCTTCATCTCCGCCCCAGCTCACCCGCCAACGTGTCACCACGGGCTCTCCCAAGCACGCTGTCGACGGGCTGTGCAGCCAGCGGGAGTAGCGACAGACGGCGCCGATAAGCTACCATCGTGGCGGACGGAGGCGCACTTAACGTCCCTCGTTACACTGTTCGGGCGATCGCGACGGGCATTGATGACTCTTGTCCCTTGCCGCCGAGTTAGGTATAGGTTATCAGACATCGCATAAAGCGTGTACCTACCTAAGTTTTTACCGCCTTACCCTTGTCTACTTGCCAAATGTGGTAACCCTTGTGTCTATAAAAGGAGGCCCGAGGGCAACGTAGAGCAGGTTCTGCTGGTTTCGGTCCAGCTCCAGCTTAGTTCATCACATTCAAAGCTAGGTTTTGTAGCCCGCATTGCTCCCTAGCAAGAAGGGAAGAGAATCCAAAAGTAGCAGAGGAGTATTATCTCCCGGAGAGCTCCGCTGGGTAAAACCTCTCGCGCGCACGCCGATCCGCTTTGCGCAATCTCCGCCTCCGAATCCACAAAGGGACCTAGGTCCCGTGAGGTGCTCGTGGGGCACGATCAATTCTTCCCCGACATCTTTGGCGCGCGTAGGGGCGCCGAGGCTGTGTGAACCCGATCCGCGGTCGCACTAGCAACTCCATCGATGTTCGCCGACATGGCGCCAAGAAGAAGCCTTCGGCAGCAGCTGAGCCGTCTCGCTGTTAACCCACCACCACCGGAGCCGCCAGTGGTGGGGAACGCTGGCGGAGGGACCGCGCCATCGAGGGAGCCCACGATGCCGCCAGTCCAAGACAACACGGCGCTGGGCGCAAGGCGTCCGACCTGCACCGTGTCCATCGCAGGAGGCGCGATGACAGCGCCATGATACCCGCGCGCCATACGCCATTGGATCAAGGCTGCCGAGGATCCCGAGGTTCTCGAGACCCGCATGCACCTCAAAGATGTCGGCACGAAAGTGGGGTACGGTCAGCAATGGATGCTGCCCTCCTAACTTGGTTAGGAGTCCGAGCATATCCCGCTTTGCTCAGACGCCTTGCCGCCAACCACACCAGCGGAAGCATTGGCGAGCTCGCCATTACTAGATTACCCTCCGACGGCCGATAAGGTTGACGAGTGGAGGGCCACAATTCAGAGTCTCATCGGCTTCGCCAACGGCGACGTCCCGCGGCAACCGAGCGCTTCGCAACCTCGGCGAGGCGACAAGGCGTGAGCCGATGGCGACGAGACTTGCGGGGGTGCACCCACCGTACACTCCCCTTCCCGAAAGCCAAGATAGCCGACTCGCCGGATCCACCTCGACAGCATCGTCGGATCCGCGAGCTCATCGCGACCAGCGCCAAATTCTTCGGGAACGGCAAGACGAGGACGCTCGAACCCGTATCGAGCGCCGGAGAGAAGCGCGCCGTCAATCTGACCAACGCGCTGGGCCCACTGCCGATATGCACGCGCCAGGGGAACCAGCGACTTGTCAGACGCGTAGGTTGCCCCGCGCTCACTCGTGAGCTGCGGCAAGTCCGTGGCCCGACAAGAAAAACTTCAAACCAGATGTGCCGGAGAAGTACGACGGCAGGACACACCTGCCGGAGTTCCTCAAGATCTACACCATCGCTGTGCAAGCTGCGGGGGACGAGACGACAAGATCCTCGCCAACTACTTCCCTTGGTGCTCAAGCCAAACGCCGATCTTGGCTCATGCACTTGCCGGATGGCTCTATTTCTTCTGGCAGATTTGTGCCACTAGCTTGTTGGCGCCTTTCACAGCGGCCACAAGCCTCATGGCCAGGAGAGTGATTCCACCTGCTTTCCTGTATGAGGGGAGTCTCTCACAAATTTCATCCAGAGATTCAGTCGAGTGCACTACAACATCCCAGACGCCCACCCCGCTGGGTAAGGATCAGCTGCATTCCATCGTAATGTACGAAATCGCAGGATGAGGGAGGAGATGGCGATGTGCAAAGTGAAAGACGCCAGCGAGCTATACGCCCGGCCGGCAAGTGTGCACGCTACTGAAGAAGGAAGAAGACTCCTGTGAGAGAATGTGGGAGCAGAATCGATAGTGAAGGGGCCACCCCGGCAAGGAATAGCCGGCGGCGGAACAACAGGAGGAAGAAAAACCAAGAAGTACTAGTTGTCGAGCAGTCCGGCAAGGATGGTGCCGCCAACCAAGACAAGGCCGGTGGCTCCGGCAAGGAGATTTCCGTTGACGCCGACCGCCAAGCTTTGGCGGCTGCTGACAAGCCTGACAGCTCCAACAAGCACCAAGGGCCACGATCTCCAGAGCTGCAAGAAAGTCGAGCAGCTTGTTGAGCTACAAAAAGCTGAATACGAGCGGCGAGACAAGGAGAAAGCCCAAGAAGGTGCAGGTGCGACAAGTAAGAAGAGACCAGGTCGGGGAGGACGCCGCGACAAGGCCAAGCAGCGGCAAGGAGACAGACCTCCTCGTGGCCGCGACAAGGAAGAAGATGAAGATGAAGATGGCGAGGACGATGAGGACGAGGAGACTGATGAGCATGAGTTTCAAAAGGCTACAGAGGTCCTTTGCGTCGATGGTGGAGCGTCTCTGCACACCTCGCACCGCCAACTCAAGCAATGGATGCATGAGGTCAATGCAGCAGAACCATCCATAGAGTCACGCAAACCTCTGAAGTGGTCCAGCACGCCCATCATCTTTGACATCGAGGATCACCCTGATCGCATCACTGCGGTCGGGTGTTTGCCGATGTTGGTCTCACCAACCATCCGCAACCTCAAGGTCACAAAGATGTTGGTTGACGGCGAGGCCGGCCTGAATTTGATCTCCTCACAAAGGCTCCGTAAACTTCAAATCCTCGACAACGAGCTCAAGAGACCGTAATTTCAAGGAATCAACCCAGAAGGAGCAAGCCCAAAGGGAAGATCACGCTGTCGTAACATTCGGCAGCGAGCTCAACTTCAGAATCGAGAGGGTCACGCTCAACGCCGCCGATTCGATTGCCCTACAATGGCATACTTGGCCGCCCAAAGACTCGCTAAGTTCATGGCCGCCTCTCATTATGCATACAACCTACTCAAGATGCCCGGCCCGATAAGCGTCATTTCCATCCATGGCGACAAGAAAGACGCGCTTATTTGCACCGACAAGATTTACCGGGAAGCAGCAGCCGCAACAGAAAGCAAAACACTTGCCGCTGAAGCTCCCGGGGCGAAGAAGAAGATCACTAGGTCCGGCAAGAGCTCTGTTGCCCACTCCGGCAAGCGCACCTCTTCGGAGTGCTGCGCTACCGTCGAGGACGCACCATCAAGCTCCACCGGCAAGTGCAACAAGACGATGGCAGCTCCGCCAAAGACCAAGAAGGTGCCCGCCAAGGAGGACGGCACCGGTGGTACCTTCACCATCGCCACGCTTGATCCTAAATAGGAAGGCGAGCTCGTTGTTTTCCGCGGGCGAATGTCGATGTGTTTGCATGGCAACCATCCGACATCCCCGCGCTCCTGTGAAAGTAATTGAGCATCACCTAGCTGTCTGTCCTCACGCCGCCCGTCAAGCAAAAAGTTAGGAAACAGCAAAGGAGCGCCAAGAGTTCATAGCGAAGAAATCAAGAAATTGGAAGCAGCAGGGCTTGTCGAGGAGTCCTCCACCCCACGTGGTTGGCCAATCCGTAGTGGTATCAAGGCTAATGGGAAATGGAGACTTTGTATTGACTTCACAGATGTTAATAAAGCTTGTCCCAAAGACCCATTTCCCTTGCCGCCAGACGACCAGATTGTTGACTCCACGGCTGGATGCGATCTGCTTTCATTTCTTGATGCATATTCAGGATATCATCGATCTTCATGGCGTAAGAGGATGAAGAGAAACCGCTCATCACACCATGTGGCACGATCGCTTTATACGGATGCCTTCGGTTTGAAGAATGCTGGTTCAACCTTTGCAAGGGTAGTCCATGATGCTTTTGGACCTCGACACACGTAAATGTAGAAGCCTACATGGATGATATAGTGGTCAAAAGCAAGGACAGAGCGACTGGTTCAAGATTTGATGAGACGCTTGCAAACCTGCGCAAGATCAACCTCAAGCTCAACCCCGAGAAGTGTGTGTTTGAGTCCCTTCCGCAAGCTTCGGTTCTTTGTATCTCAATGGGAATTGAAGCCAATCCCGACAAGATCAAGGCCATTGAGCGATCAAGCACCAAAGCGCCAAGGATGTCAAGGCTTGCCGGTTATGCGGCTGCTCTCAAGCAGGTTCATCTCTAAATCTATCGAACGCTACCTGCCCTTTTCAAGATTTTGAAAAAGGCAGGTCCAATGAAATGGACTCGGCGGAGGCTGCGCCGCAGACTTGAAGAGATACCTGTCCTCCGCTTCCAATACTTGTCGCACCTAAGCCACAAGAAAAGTTTCGCTGTATATAGCGGCGACCAATCAAGTGGTTAGTGCTGCGTTAGTAGCGGAGAGGGAGGCGATGATGAGCCGCAACCGAGGCAGGCGATCCAGCGACAAGCAAGATGCTTCGCCACAAGTTCTGGTCCCGATAAGGGCGGTTCAGCGACGGTTGCGATAAGATACGGAAGAAGATGGTGCAGCACCCAGTCTACTTTGTCGGCCCTTCGCAGGGGCTAGATCGAGGTACTCGTGTGCGTGCTGCTTTTCGCCACCTCACGGCCTCGAGGAAGCTGCGCCATTACTTCCAAGCACATGAGATAACAGTTGTCACCGCTTCCAATGAAGAGGATATTGCAAAATCCGTAAGCAACAGTGCAGGATTGTTGAGTGGGCACCGAACTGCAAGCTTTGGTCTCAAGTTCAAAGCACTTCAACTATCCGCAGCAGGGCATTGGCAGAATTCATAGCAGAGTGGACGCCAACGCAAGATGAAGAAATTCCAGAGACGAGCATCCCCGTCAAGGAGGCAAATAAAGAATGGCTGATGTACTTTGACGGTGCCTTCTCACTACAAGGCGCCGGTGCCGGCGTGCTGCTTATCGCACCCACCGTAGAGCACCTCAAGTACATAGTCCAGATGCACTTTCCCAAGGAACAAGCAACAAATAACACTGCAGAGTATGAAGGCTTGCTTGCCGGACTCAGGATTGCGGTGGACCTTGGGATTAAGAAGCTCATTGTCAGGGGAGACTCACAACTTGTCGTCCGCCAAGTGAATAAAGATTACCGAGTCCGCTGATGGAAGCGACGATGAAGTGAGGAAGCTGGAAGAGCACTTTGAAGGCTCGCAAATGGAACACATTCCAAGAGCACGTAATGATATAGCTGATGGCCTCTCCAAATGTGCCGACTTAAGTTACCTGTGGAACCAGGGATTTTGTGCTCAAGCTGACTCAGCCAACCGTGACACCATCAACAGACAGAGCAAAAGAGAAAATTGGTTTCGGTGACTACTTTCCGCAGAGCCCCAAGCCGCCGCCAAGAAGGTCCCCAAAACCAACGCAATATCACCGAGGAGCAGTCTGCTTCCGACAAACCATGCTGTTTGTATCGCTGAAGCAACGCCTCCCGACAAGCTTAGCTCCGCAAGCTTGACGGGATCATCGAGCTCCCGCGACCCGCATGTCCTTGCCGAGAAGCCGATGGTCCCGCAGTGATAGATGAGCCTTTAGTCCTTGTTGTCGAGCCACGTGCTCCAACATGGGCACAGCAGATCGTCCATTTCCTTCGCACATGAGAACTTCCCAAGAGCAAGAAGAAGTGGAAAAGTAGCCCGGCAACAAGTATGTACCAGTTTGGTGACAACATCCCGTATGTAAGAAGACTCAACAGAGTGAAATTGAAGTGTATTTGCCGAAGATGGATGTAAGTCTGTTGGAGATACACGGAGGCATATGTGGTCACCACATTGGCGAAGAGCCCTTGCCGCAAAGCTTTCCGCAAGGTTTCTTCCGCCGAAGCCCTCCAGATGCAACCGCACAAGTAACCAAGTGTGAAGCGTGCTGGCCCATTCAAAACAGATACACCAGCCAGCTCAAGCTCTCCAGACGATCCTTTATCCCGGCCCTTCTCGGTCCTGGGCTCGACATCCTCGGCCCTTCCCCGAGCTGTCGGGGCTTTGAATACTTGTACGTCGTAATCGACAAGTTCACAAAGTGGCCGGTGGAACCAGTGAGGAAGGTGATAGCACAGCCACCGCCAAGTTCTTCAAAGTCAATTGTTTGCCGCTTCGGATTCCTAACCGGATCATCACCGACAACGGCACACAGCTTCACGAAGTCGCACCTTCATGCAAGACGCCCAAGATCTTGGCGCCAAGATCTGCTTTGCTTCGCTGCTCATCCGAGAAGCAACGGTCAAGCGTAGAGAGCAAACGCTGAAGTGCGCGAGGACTCAAGACCAGAACTTTCGACAGCTGCACAAGTGCGGAAGGAACTGGATCGAGGAGCTGCCAGCTGGTTCTTGGTCGATCAGACGACGCCAAATCGAGCCACCGCCGACACCTTTGCTCTAGTCTACGGAGCAGAGGCAGTTCTCCCCACGGAACTCGTGATACGGGTCACCTCGAGTGCTCGCTATGATGAGTTTGAGCAAGAGCAGCTGCGACAAGATGACGCTACGCTTCCACGAGGAAGATCGCCTTCAGCCGCCAGGCGAGCTGCTCGTTATCAGCAAGCTTTGCGCCGCTACCATAGCCGCAGTTAATGCCGAAGCTTCGAGGAAGGCGACCTTGTTCTTCGCGCTGCTCAATCCGCCAAGAATTCCAACAAGTTGACGCCAAGGGGAAGGCCCTTATCGGGTAAAACGAAGTCACTAGGCCCGCGCTGTCCGCTTTGAGACCAAGATGGCTTTCCGTGAGCAATTCCTGGAACATAGAGCATCTTCGCAAGTTTAACCCATGAGGCGCGGCTTGTTTAACCTGCTCCGCAACCACCCTTTGTACAAGTCTTGCCGCTGTTGCATGTAATCCTTTGTACAAAGCCAAGCGCAGACCCTCGTGCATCAAGAAGCCTATGGTTGCGCATATTTTGTCAATACATGCTTTCATAATCATATATGCATGTGTTTACTAACATCTTGTGCAGCACCCGCACCCGTAAGCTTTATAATGAGCCATTGGGCTCCATAACTTTCTTTTTTCTTCTTTCTTCTCAAACAAGGAGAAGGTTCCTCCACCCACAAGTTAACCGGGGAAAGGAGGAAAGAATGGTGTAATGCTGCTGCCGCCGAGGAATTGTCGCTTTGCCGGAAAATGGACAATGTAAAAGCTAAGTTGCTAAGTTTAAGCGACCAGTTTTAAATTTTCGTTATCTTCCTCGAACGATAGTACTTTGTATGGAAAACCTGTATGTGGAGGAACCAAATCGTGGATCGGTCGCGCCTTTACTTTGTTTCGAGTCCGCCAACAATTTAAGTGAGTTGCGGCTAGTCCGCGACGAGGTTGCTTGTCGGTAGCGACCCCGCCAATAGGCTGCTGAAGTTCAAGACTGGGCCAAGGCAAGGGTGCTCGTGATCGGCAAGTTTCCTAAAAGCGAGGGTAAAACATACAAGGAAGAAATCGAGTAAAGGAAATAACAAAGCATTCGATTGCCTAAGATAGTGTATATTACAAAATAGCTTATCGCGGCACTAGCTAAATCGTTTCGAATCAAATAACAAATAAGAAAAAAAAGCTGCGCCAAAGATCCAAGCCCCGCAAGCCAGAGTTACTCGGGCCCCGCAAGCCAGAGTTGCCGGGGCATGCGTTAGAGTTGCCGGGCTGCGGTAAGCCAAAGTTGCTACGGGCTACGGCAAGTCGAGTTGCCGGGCTGCGATATCGATAAGCCTTTTCGTTCTTTCAAACGCCCCTCTTTCATTAAAAACATTCTTCTGGATACAATCCGTGGAGAGGAAAACATGAAAGAGAGGATTACAAGTTCTTAAATGCATAAGGCTCAAGGCTTACAAATTAAAAAGATAAGATGTCCGTAATCCCTTTTCTGTCCCTATCTTTAGGAGGTAGGTTAAGGAGGCGGAAGGGCGTAAGGAGCGCCACGCGAGCTACAAAAAGCGAAGACACCAAGAGAACATGCCGGGCTCTCCAAGGCTTGACGGGACGGCGGCGACGGAAGCAGAGCTCGAAGACGGGCGGCAGGACGTCAAGACGCTGTCGAGGGCACTACGCCAGATTCGACTTGACGGCCTTGCCGCCATCCTCTTCCTTCCGCAGCCTCCCCACGCCAGCCACCCAAGGAGACGACCCCGGAGTTCAAGGAGCAGGCGACTCGATGATGGGGTCGCCAGTAGGCCATGAGCGGGCGCCCGACAACTAGTCAGCCCGCCACCCTCGCCGTCAGCTGTCTCTCCTCCTCGCACTCGCCAAGGAGGAATCTTCGCTGTCGGAGGAGCTATCCACGCAGCACTCGCCCGAAAGTGCAAGATCCTCAAGTCCTTGACGAGAGGAGATCACCCTCCATTAACTTAAAATGGAGGGTAAACCCCGCCAGCAGGTTGTGGATGCGGGCGAAGGTCTTCCACCCACGATCAAGATACATCACATTAGGGCTGGGAATACAACGCGACTCGCTGTGTCGCTAATCCCACAGCCCTCACGCAAACCTCAACGCCTCGGGCGGATCCGACTCCATCGCCATCGCGAACGGAGCTGGAAGCCGGAGACACGATGAGGCGCCTCGGCCGCAGCTTGACGAAGAACTCGCAAGGGTCGCCCCTCGTGATGGACCGGCCAAGGAAAGGAACCGCCGGGGCGGAGACGGCACGCCGCCTCGCCGCCTCTTTCCCCGAGCGCCTGGCTCGCCCACGACCTCGCCGGGAGGAACTGCCGACGGAGGCGGAGACGGCGGCCGCCTCATCCGCCTCCCCGAGATCCTCGGCCTGCCCACGACTCGCCTCCCTCCCCTTGTGGCTGGCTCAGCCACCACGGGCGTGATTGGGAGGAGGCGATGTCCAGCTGCGACCGCGCCGCCACCGATGAAGAATCAAGGTTCCTTTTCCATGGAGAATGGGAGAAAGGGAGCAAGAAGTGAAGGGAGGAAGGATGGGAGAATGCGGCTTCAAGCTCCCCTTCCGCCTCTTAGAAGGAGCAAAGTTGGGGGCTCGGCCGCCTGGCCGCGTAATCAAGGCACAGAAGAGCAGGAATCAGGGCAGACCTGCTGCTCTCTGCTCACGACGGCCCAAGATCCCACTTCCACCGTCTGTGACCCCGAGTGCATGGGAACCACGGGCGGAGATGCAGAATCGAGGCGACAGCATTTAGGCGACACTTCACGCCGCCCACTTCACCCACGCACACCACAATTAACGCTGCCGTCAGCTATGTAAGAACGCGATAGACGCCGCGCCGCTCGTGGGAGACGTGGTGGGTCCAAGGCAAGTAACGGCGTAGTCAATACCACGCGCGCCTGCGGAATCGCTTTTGGGCCTCGCCCAACAGTAGCTTGGCGCCGCAGGTGGCCCAGTTCGGCTCCTCTGCCGGTGTATTAGAGTAGGGGTACCCTTAGTACCCCGAACTCGCAGCACCGACAGCTGTAGCGCCACGGCCGGGCCGGGCTTGATGGCCGCCATAACCTCGGCGGCTCCTTTGGAGCCATTCAAGAACAAAGTAGTTCAAGACCCCGCAAGAGGAGCTTGCCGGAAGGCCACCGAGGCGCCAAGGAAACAAGTGTTGGGGAACGCTATGTAAAATTAAAATTTTCCTACGGTTTCACCAAGATCCATCTATGAGTTCTACTAAGCAACGAGTAACGAGAGAGAGTTTGCATCTACATACCACTTGTAGATCGAGTACGGAAGCGCTCGAGGGAGTGGTGATGATGAAGACGCTCCCAACGTGATTCCGATCACCGATGACCAAAGTGCTGAAGGACAGCACCTCCGTGTTCAACACACGACGGGATTTATGGCGCCTCCGCCTTGATCCAGCAAGAGTGAAGGAGAGGTTGAGGAAGACAACTCCAATGGCAGCACGACGCAAGGTGCAGCTTGGCACGAGCAGTTCTCCCAGCAGGCTTCGCCAAGCTTGCGGGAGAAAGAGAGGTGTTGGGAGGGAGGGCTGCGCCTCAATTGTGTTGTCAGCCCCCCCCCACCCTCTATTTATAGGAGGAGAGGCAGGGGGCCGCCCTCTAGGGAAAACCCTAGGGGGCGGCGGCCAAGGGAGAGGAGGAAAGGGTGGCTTGCCCCAAGCCAAGGGGCGCCCCCCTTAGGGTTTCCCTCCCAAACCCTAGCCAAGATGGGCCTAGGTGGGAGGCGCCCCAGCCCACCAGGGCTGGCCCCTCCCACTTAGCCCATGTGGCCCCCCGAGGGGTGGCCCTCCCGTGGACCTCCGAACCTCCCGTGGCCCCTGCATTTTACCAGATACCCTCAAACTTTCCTGAGTCCGCTTAACCACTTTCCATATATAAATCTTTACCTCCGACCATTCCGAACTCCTCGTGACGTCCGGGATCTCATCCGGACTCAACAACATTCGTAATCACATACTTGTCTTCCTATTAACCCTAGCGCCACCGAACCTTATGTGTAGACCCTACGGTTCGGGAGACATGCGATATGACCGAGACTACCTCAAGTCAATAACCAACAGCGGATCTGGATACCCATGTTGGCTCTACATGCTCCTCGATGTTGTCATCGGATGAACCACGATGTCAAGGGTTCAAGCAACCCCGATTCTATTCCCTTTGTCGACGGTATGTTACTTGCCCGAGACTCGATCGCCGGTATCCCAATACCTCGCTTAGTCTCGCTATCGCAAGTCACTTTACTCGCATCGCAATGCATGATCCCGTGACCGCACACTTGATCACTTTGAGCTCATTATGATGATGCATTACCGAAAGGGCCCAAGGATACCTCTCCGTAACACGGAGTGACAAATCCCGCCTCGATCCGTGTCAACCCAATGGTCACTTTCGAGATACCGTAGTGCACCTTTATAGTCACCCAGCCACGCCAGACGCTTGATACACCCAAAGCACTCCTACGGTATCCGGAATTGCACGATCTCATGGTCTAAGGAAGAGATACTTGACATTGGAAAAGCTCTAGCAAAACGAACTACACGATCTTTGTGCTATGCTTAGATTGTCTTGTCCATCACGCCATTCTCCTAATGACGTGATCCCGCTTGTCAATGACATCCGATGTCCATAGTCGAAACCATGACTATCTGCTGACCAACGAGCTAGTCAACTAGAGGCTTACTAGGACGATATTGTAGTCTATGTATTCACACGTATTACGATTTCCGGATAATACAGCTTATAGCATGAATAAAGACAATTATCATGAACAAGGAAATATAATAATAATGCTTTTATTATTGCCTCTAGGGCATATTTCCAACAGTCTCCCACTTGCACTAGAGTCAATAATCTAGTTTACATTGTGATGAATCGAACACCCATAGAGTTCTCGTGTTGATCATGTTTTGCCCATGAAGAGGTTTAGTCAACGGATCTGCGACATTCAGATCCGTATGCACTTTACAAATTTCTATGTCTCCATCCTGAACATTTTCACGGATGGAGTTGAAGCGACGCTTGATGTGCTCGGTCTTCTTGTGAAACCTGGCCCTTGGCAAGGGCAATAGCTCCAAGGTTGTCACAGAAGAGTTTGATCGGCCCCGACGCATTGGGTATGACTCCTAGGTCGGTGATGAACTCCTTCACCCAAATTGCTTCATGCGCTGCCTCCGAGGCTGCCATGTACTCCGCTTCACATGTAGATCCCGCCACGACGCTCGCTTGCAGCTGCACCAGCCATCGCTTCCACCATTCAACATATACACGATCCGGTTTGTGACTTAGAGTCATTCAGATCTGTGTCGGCTTAGCGCCGACGAACTCTGTTACGACGAGCTCTTCGTCACCTCCATAAACGAGAAACATGTCCTTTGTCCTTTCAGTACTTCAGGATATTCTTGACCGCTGTCCAAAGGTTCCTTGCCGGATTACTTTGGTACCTTCCTACCAAACTTACGGCAAGGTTTACATCAGGTCCGTACACAGATGGCATACATAATAGATCCTATGGCTGAGGCATAGGGATGACACTCATCTCTTCTTTATCTTTTGTCGTGGTCGGGCATTGAGCTGAGCTCAATCTCACACCTTGCAAAACAGGCAAGAACCCTTCTTGACTGATCCATTTTGAACTTCTTCAAAATCTTATCAAGGTATGTGCTTTGTGAAAGACCTATGAGGCGCCTCGATCTATCTCTATAGATCTTGATGCCTAATATATAAGCAGCTTCTCCAAGGTCCTTCATTGAAAAACACTTATTCAAGTAGGCCTTAATGTTGTCCAAGAATTCTATATCATTTCCCATCAAAAGTATGTCATCTACATATAATATGAGAAATGCTACAGAGCTCCCACTCACTTTCTTGTAAACGCAGGCTTCCATAAGTCTCAAGATAAACCCAAACGCTTTGATCATCTCATCAAAGCGAATGTTCCAACTCCGAGATGCTTGCACCAGCCCATAAATGGATCGCTGAGCTTGCATACTTTGTCAAGATTCTTAGGATCGACAAAACCTTCCGGCTGTATCATATACAGCTCTTCCTTAAGATAGCCGTTAAGGAACGCTGTTTTGACGCCCATCTGCCATATCTCATAATCATAGTATGCGCAATTGCTAACATGATTCGGACGGACTTAAGCTTCGCCACGGAGAGAAAGTCTCATCGTAGTCAATCCCTTGAACTTGCCGATAACCCTTAGCGACAAGTCGAGCTTTATAGATGGTGACATTACCATCCGCGTCTGCCTTCTTCTTAAAGATCCATTTGTTTTCTATCGTCACGATCATCGGGCAAGTCACCAAAGTCCACACTTTGTTTTCATACATGGATTCTATCTCGACTTCATGGCTTCTAGCCATTTGTTGGAATCGGGCCCGCCATTGCTTCTTCATAGTTCAAGGTTCACCGTTGTCTAACAACATGATTTCCGTGACAGGGTTGCTGCATTCACTGGTGCGGAACGTGTCCTAGTGGACCCACGGGTTCAAGAGCAACTTGATCCAAGTACCTTGATCATCATCATGAATTTCCTCTTCGCTTGGTGTAGGCATCACAGAACATTTTCCCGAGCTGCACTACTTTCCTGCTCAAGAGGTAGTACTTCATCGAAGTTCTACTTTCCTCCCACTTACTTCTTTCGAGAGAAACTCTTTTCCGTAAAGGTTCCGCTCCTGGCAACAAAGATCTTGCCTTCGGATCTAAGTAGAAGGTATACCCAAAGGTTTCCTTAGGGTATCCTATGAAGACGATTTTTCCGACTTGGGTTCGAGCTTTTCAAAGTTGAAGTTTCTTGACATAAGCATCGATCCCCAAACTTTTAGAAACGATAGCTTAGGTTTCTTCCCAAACCATAATTCATACGGTGTCGCCTCAACGGATTTAGACGGTGCCCTATTTAAAGTGAATGTAGCTGTCTCTAGAGCGATCCCCAAAATGATAGCGTAAATCGGTAAGAGACATCATAGATCGCACCATATCCAATAGAGTGCGACACGACGCTCGACACACCGCATACCGAGGTGTTCCAGCGGCGTTAGTTGTGAAACGATTCCACATTTTCTTAAGTGTACCAAATTCGTGACTTAAATATTCTCCTCCACGATCCGATCGTAAGAATTTTATCTTTCGTCACGCTGATTCTCTACTTCATTCTGAAATTCCTTGAACTTTTCAAAGGTCTCGACTTGTGTTTCATCAAGTAGACATACCCATATCTACTCAAGTCATCTGTGAGAGTGAGAACATAACGATATCCTCCGCGAGCCTCAACGCCATTGGACCGCATACATCGGTATGTATGATTTCCAACAAGTTGGTTGCTCGCCCATTGTTCCGAGAATGGAGTCTTGGTCATCTTGCCCATGAGGCATGGTTCGTGATGTGTCAAATGATTCATAATCAAGAGACTCCAAAAGTCCATCAGATGGAGCTTCTTCATGCGCTTGACACCAATGTGACCAAGGCGGCAAAGTACACAAGTATGTGGGACTATCGTTATCAACTTTACATCTTTTGGTATTCACGCTATGAACATGTGTAATACTACGCCGAGATTCATTAAGAATAAACCATTGACCATCGGAGCATGACCATAAAACATATCTCTCATATAAATAGAACAACCATTATTCTCGGATTTAAATGAGTAGCCATCTCGCATTAAACGAGATCCAGATACAATATTCATGCTCAAACTTGGCACCAAATAACAATTATTAAGGTTCATAACTAATCCCGTGGGTAAATGAAGAGGTAGCGTGTCGACGGCGATCACATCGACTCGAACCATTCCCGACGCCGATCGTCACCTCGCCCTTCGCCAGCCTCCGCTTATTCCGCAGCTCCCGCCGTGAGTTACAAATATGAGCAACGGCACCGTATCAAATACCCGTGAGTTACTACGACATCGGTAAGGTACACATCAATTACATGTATATCAAATATACCTTTGGTGTTGCCGGCCTTCTTATCCGCTAAGTATTTGGGGCAGTTCCGCTCCAAAGGACCCTTCCCTTGCAATAAAAGCACTCGGCCTCGTGCTTGGGTCCATTCTTTGACTTCTTCCCGCAACTTGCTTACCGGGCGCGCAACCTCCTTGCCGCCCTTCTTGAAGTTCTTCTTGCCCTTGCCCTTCTTAAACTTAGTGGTCTTATTGACCATCAACACTTGATGTTCTTTCTGATTTCAACCTCGCTGACTTCAAGATAGAGAACACTTCAGAATGGTCTTTACCATCCCCTGCATGTTGTAGTTCATCACAAAGCTCTTGTAGCTTGGTGGGAGCGATCGAGGATTCTGTCAATGACCGCCTCATCGTGGAGGTTAATATTCACCGGGTCATACGGTTGTGCAACCTGCATATCTTCGTAATGTGCTCACCGACAGTAACTGTTTTCTCCATCTTACAACTATAGAACTTGTCGAGATGTCATATCTCTCGACCCGGCGTGAGCTTGGAAAACAAGTTTCAGCTCTTCAACATCTCATATGCTCCGTGGATGCTCAAAACGCTTTTGGAGCCCCTGTTCTAAGTCGTAAAGCATGCCGCACCGAACGAGGGAGTAATCATCAAGACGAGACTGCCAAGCATTCATAATGTCTTGGTTCTCTCGACGGAGCGCCACCTAGCGGTCCTTCTAGGACGATTGTTTCCGGCAGCTATGAGGATGATCTCGTGTTCCGACCCAGTCCGTATAGTTGCTGCCGCCATCTTTCAGCTTGGTTTTCTAGGAACGCGCTGAAGTTCAAGTTGACATGAGCGCTGGCCATTTGATCTACAAGACATATAATTCAAAAGTTTTAGACTAAGTTCATGATAATTAAGTTCATCTAATCAAATTATTAATGAACTCCCACTTAGATTAGACATCCTCTAGTCATCTAAGTGTTACACGATCCGAAGTCGATTAGGCCGTGTCCGATCAACACGTGAGACGGACTAGTCTCGCCGGTGAACATTCTCATGTTGATCGATCTTCCATACGACTCGTGTTCGACCTTTCGGTCTCCGTGTTCCGAGGCCATGTCTTCACATGCTAGGCTCGCCAAGTTAACCCTAAGTGTTTCATGTGTAAATCTTGCTTACACCCGCTGTATGTGAACGTAAGAATCCATCACACCCGATTAACACGTGGTGCTTAGAAGCTTACTTAACCGTAGCAACGGTGCACGCTTAGGGAGAACACTTCTTGAAATTGTTCTAAGGGATCATCTTATTTACTACCGCTGCTCTAAGTAAACAAGATGTATAATCATAATAAACATCACATGCAATTATAAAGTAGTGACATGATATGGCCAATATCATATAGCTCCTTGATCTTCATCTTCGGGCTCCATGATCATCCTGTCACCGCATGACACCATGATCTCCATCATCATGATCTCCATCATCGTGTCTTCATGAAGTTGTCACGCCAACGACTACTTCTACTTCTATGGCTAACGCGCTTAGCAATAAAGTAAAGTAAATTACATGGCGCTCTTCAATGACACGCAGGTCATACAAAAATAAAGACAACTCCTATGGTTCCTGCCGTTGTCATACTCATCGACATGCAAGTCGTGATTCCTATTACAAGAACATGATCTCATACATCACAATATATCATCATTCATCACAACTTGGCCATATCACGTCACATGACAATTGCTGCAAAAACAAGTTAGACGCCCTCTAATTGTTGTTGCATCTTTTACGTGGCTGCAATTGGGTTCTAGCAAGAACGCTTTTCTTACCTAATAACCACAACGTGATCTTGTCAACTTCTATTTACCCTTCATAAGGACCCTGTTCATCGAATCCGCCCCAACTAAAGTAGGAGAGATGACACCCGCCAGCCACCTTATGCAACTAGTGCATGTTAGTCGGTGGAACCGGTCTCACGAAGAGCACGTAAGGTTGGTCCGGCCGCTTCATCCCACAATACCGCGGAAGCAAGAAACAACTAGTAACGGCAAGTAAGTTGACAAGATCCACGCCCACAACAAAATTGTGTTCTACTCGCAAAGAGAACTACGATAGACCTAGCTCATGATGCCACTGTTAGGGAACGCTGCAGAAAATTAAAATTTTCCTACGGTTTCACCAAGATCCATCTATGAGTTCTACTAAGCAACGAGTAACGAGAGAGAGTTTGCATCTACATACCACTTGTAGATCGAGTACGGAAGCTGCTCGAGGGAGTGGTGATGATGAAGACGCTCCCAACGTGATTCCGATCACCGATGACCAAAGTGCTGAAAGGACAGCACCTCCGTGTTCAACACACGACGGGACGATGGCGCCTCCTCCGCCTTGATCCAGCAAGAGTGAAGGAGAGGTTGAGGAAGACAATCCAATGGCAGCACGACGGCGTGGTGCAGCTTGGTACGACAGTTCTCCCAGGGCTTCGCCAAGCTTGCGGGAGAAAGAGAGGTGTTGGGAGGGAGGGCTGCGCCTTCAATTGTATTGTCAGCCCTCCCCCACCCCTCTATTTATAGGAGGAGAGGGCAGGGGGCCGCCCTCTAGGGAAAACCCTAGGGGGGGGCGGCCAAGGAGAGGAGGAGGTGGCTTGCCCCAAGCCAAGGGGCGCCCCCTTAGGGTTTCCTCCCAAACCCTAGCAAGATGGGCCTAGGTGGGAGGCGCCCAGCCCACCAGGGGCTGGCTCCCTCCCACTTAGCCCATGGGCCCCCGAGGGGTGGCCCTCCCGTGGACCTCCGAACCTCCCGGTGGCCCCTGCATTTTACCGTATACCCCTCAAACTTTCCGGAGTCCGCTTAACCACTTTCCATATATAAATCTTTACCTCCGACCATTCCGAACTCCTCGTGACGTCCGGGATCTCATCCGGACTCAACAACATTCGTAATCACATACTTGTCTTCCTATTAACCCTAGCGCCACCAAACCTTATGTGTAGACCCTACGGTTCGGGAGACATGCGACATGACCGAGACTACCTCAAGTCAATAACCAACAGCGGATCTGGATACCCATGTTGGCTCCTACATGCTCCTCGATGTTGTCATCGGATGAACCACGATGTCAAGGGTTCAAGCAACCCCAGATTCTATTCCCTTTGTCGACGGTATGTTACTTGCCCGAGACTCGATCGCCGGTATCCCAATACCTCGCTTAGTCTCGCATCGCAAGTCACTTTACTCAGCATCAGAATGCATGATCCCGTGACTGCACACTTGATCACTTTGAGCTCATTATGATGATGCATTACCGAAAGTGGGCCCAAGGATACCTCTCCGTAACACGGAGTGACAAATCCCGCCTCGATCCGTGTCAACCCAATGGTCACTTTCGAGATACCGTAGTGCACCTTTATAGTCACCCAGCCACGCCAGACGCTTGATACACCCAAAGCACTCCTACGGTATCCGGAATTGCACGATCTCATGGTCTAAGGAAGAGATACTTGACATTGGAAAAGCTCTAGCAAAACGAACTACACGATCTTTGTGCTATGCTTAGGATTGTCTTGTCCATCACGCCATTCTCCTAATGACGTGATCCCGCTGTCAATGACATCCGATGTCCATAGTCGAAACCATGACTATCTGCTGACCAACGAGCTAGTCAACTAGAGGCTTACTAGGACGATATCGTAGTCTATGTATTCACACGCAGTATTACGATTTCCGGATAATACAGCTTATAGCATGAATAAAGACAATTATCATGAACAAGGAAATATAATAATAATGCTTTTATTATTGCCTCTAGGGCATATTTCCAACATCAAGGCCCCGCAAGAGGAGCTTGCCGGAAGGCTTGGCGGGCGCTGAACACCTGCTGCGACAAGGTTCCCCGGCCAAGGCAAGGCACTTGCCGGGCAGGCGACCTCTCTTCATCTCCGCCCCAGCCACTCCGCCAACGTGTCACCACGGGCTCTCCCAAGCACGCTGCGTCGACGGGGCTGTGCAGCCGCCGGGAGTAGCGACAGACGGCAATCGACAAGCTACCATCGTGGGCGGACGGAGGCGCACTTAACGGTCCCTCGTTACAATCGTTCGGGCGATCCGCGACGGGCATTGATGACTCTTGTCCCTTGCCGCCGAGTTAGGTATAGGTTACCGTGACACTGCATAAAGCGTGTACCTACCTAAGTTTTACTGCCTTACCCTTTGTCTACTTGCCAAATGTGGTAACCCTTGTGTCTATAAAAGGAGGCCCGAGGGCAACGAGAGCAGGTTCGGCTGGTTTCGGGTCCAGCTCCAGCTTAGTTCATCACATTCAAAGCTAGGTTTTTTAGCCCACATTGCTCCCTAGCAAGAAGGGAAGAGAATCCACAAAGCAGCAAGAGGAGTATTATCTCTCCTGAGAGCTCCGGGTTGGGTAAAACCTCTCGTGCGATCACCTCGATCCGCTTTTGCGCAATCTCCGCCCCCCTCCGAACCACAAAGGGACCTAGGTCCCGTAGGTGCTCGTGGGGCACGATCAGTTCTTCCCCCCGACACGGAGTCCTGAAAGTAAGAAAAAAGGAAGAAAAAAGGAAAAAAGAAAAAGAATGACACAATCGGGAGCCCCTGGTGCGGTCGAGCTGCATTCTTGGCGTGCCGTGGTCTTGCCCCTCCCCATATGCCCATGGTATCTCCAGAGCGTAATTATGTACGCGTAATACTAGCTTCAAAATTTCGCGAGGGTGGGGGTTGGGGCCGTATTGCTACGCGTGCTTGAACCGTGCCAGGCGGTCTTGTTGTAGGTTACTCCGGGCGCGCTTGACAGTGTCCGGACGCTTAGTGGCCGGACTCGAGAATTGCTGTGAGAGGCTGCTTTGCACCTCCGCCGTGAGGGTCGCCGTGGTGCTCCTCCGCTCGAGAGAGCGCTCGTGTTTCCATTGACCGTGATTACCTCGAGGGCCTGGCATCTTGAGCTTGAGGTATGCGTGAGTGCGGCACCGCATTGAACTTTGCAAATGCGGTTCGTCCGAGTAGTGCATGATAGCCGCCATGAATGGGACGATGTCGAAGATTAACTCTTCGCTTCGGAAGTTATCTCGAGATCCAAGACCACTTCGAGTGTAACCGAGCCCGCATAACCGGCCTCTACACTCGGTATGACGCCTTTAAAGGTCGCTCTTTGTAGGTTTAATCCTTGAGGGTCTATGCCCATTTTGGCGACCGATCCCGATAAAGCAGGTTCAGTTGCTACCGCCGGCCCATCGTGACTCGTGAGGTGAAATCCGCTGATAATTGGGTCGAGAACCAATGCGCGGCCGCCGGACGGATGCTAGTGGGTGGTCCTTCGATCAAGGTGATCGGGCAGGAAGACCATGGGTTGAACTTCGGGTGACGGCTCCATCGCATATACGCCCCTTTAGTGCACGCTCCGCCTCCCTTTGGGTATGTGGGTTATGATATCATGTTCACCGTCCGCACTTGTGTAGGAAAACCCTTCTGTCTCTATTGTTCGGGCGGCCGAGGCTCTTCCTCGCCATCGCTATGCAGTCCCTTGTCATTGAGTTCGCACTTAACTTGCTCTGCTTGCTTGAACACCCAACAATCCCGCTGGTGTGATTGGCTGGAGCTGGGGTGCCATGTATCCGCACAAGCGATCGAGTATTCGGTCCTAGTTGGATGGGCCCCGGGTATTTCTTTTGAATGGCTTCTTCCGCTGACCGGTTTAGAGCCTCAACCGCATTGAAGGTCGATTCTTCAGATTATCACCGTTAATGCGGCGCTTTGTTCTTGTTATGGCTACACGACCGCCATTGCTGTCCTTGGTATCCAACTATCGGGATGTTTGGCCAAGTTGTTGCTTCGAGCTAGCTAGTTGTCCTCTCCCGCACAAAAGCGGTCATGAGTGTTGTGAGGGCTGCCATGGATTTTGGCTTTTCCTGTCCTAGGTGCCGGGCAAGCCACTCGTCATGATGTTATGTTTGAAGGCTGCAAGGGCCTCTCGTGATCCGGACAAATAACGATTTGATTTTTCTTTGTTAGGAACCGTGTCCGAATTGTCCGCCGATTCTTCCGGCTGCTGAATTATGTGGCTAAGGTCATCGGCGCCCGGTGGTCGCATTATATGTGCCCCGGAAGTTATCAAGGAATGCGGCTTCTGTGTCCTCCCAACAACAAATTGATTCTGGCCGGCAAGCTGTTGAGCCAATGCCGAGCTGGTCCTTTAAGCTTGAGTGGAGGTATTTGATGGCATGTAGATCATCACCGCTGGGCCATGTGGATATGGAGGAGATAGTCCTCGATCCGCACCGCAGGATCTGTGGTACCATCGATGATTCGATGTTTACGGGTTTGAAGCCCTCGATTTGAAGATCCACTACTTCATCCGTGAAGCATAGTGGTGTGCAGCGCCTCAGATAATATATCACGACGTAGCTCATATGAGCTTTGTTCATCGTGGTTCGGCCCGCCGGTTTGTCAGATCCGCACGACGGTAATCATCCCGTCTGCTACGCCCACTCTAGATCCGTAGAGATCGGTCTTGTATGTTTTGCCTTATCCTCCAATATATCTCTAAGTTCGGCGCTTTTTCCCTGCCTTGGTACTTTTTGAGCGGCGCCGGGTGTGGCTTGAGTGGAGGGCCGAGAGGCTTCTCTGTCGGGCTGGGGTGGCCGGTCTGCCATGTCGGCGCTGGTGACTTGGGTGCTTCCTCCTCCGACGAGGCAACGGCCCGCGCTTGGGGTAGCTTTTGGAGGGGCGCTCGAGTTCATACTCTTCGCTGCAAGGACTTCACCATCCGCACCAGCAGTGTCTTGATCATCTCTAAGTTGTTGCTACTTTTTCTTGAGGCTGCTTGCCGTGGCTATAAGCTCCGCGCTTGAAACGCCCTGTTCGGCGGGATCCTCGTGCACGACAAATTGCCGTCGCCGAGGCTTGCCTCATCTTCGGAGGGAGGCGATAATTATCGCCCTCGACCTTCTTTTTCTGCCAGACCGTCAGGCGGATTTGCTTCTCCTCCTCCCGCTTAAGTCCCGCTGGAGGGGGTTCTTCGCACTGTCCGGGTGTTATTATCTCCCGTGCCGGAATCACCGCTTTTATTGTGGCGGATTTAGAGCGGCGCCACGACGCCGGTGCTTCGCTGTTTCTTGAGGGGTCATCCTCCGCTGTTCCATCGCCGCTCCCATCTTTTGGGATGTCCACCATGTATATGTCATATGACGAGGTGGCCTTCCAAAGGCTCCTCGTAGGCGCTGGTCTTGGTCGCCTCCGCGCCGCCGCCCATACCGCGACGCCTTCGAGTCGAAGTCTCAGCATGTCGGTTAAATCATCGACAAGGGCTACAAAGTGGGTGGTGGGTGGCGCTGAATTTCTTCATCGTCCGCATCCCAACCTTCCTGTCCGTAGTCTCGCCAGGCTTTCCGGATAAAGAGAGAGACTTTAGCGACTTCAGAATGTCGCCAAAGGGCGAAGTGCGAAAGATGTCCGCGCAAAGGAACTCCATAACGGGCGCCTAATCGGATTCGACAAGGCAGGGTGCGGCGGTTCGAGTCCGCACCGGAGTCGAGGTCTTCGCAAAGAACAGGGATGGAGTTCAGCTCGACGCCATAGAGATTGTAGCCCCGAGGCGGTGTCTAACCACTGCCCTGATCGGGAATCCGCCCGGATTAAGGGTCGGAGCGGATGCTGGTGCGGCCTCCGTGGCACCGCTCGCCGCAAAGCTTGATCATGCCCATCGAGACAAGGCGGCACGCTTGGTCGAGGCTCAATCCGTCAAGATCAAGTCTCCGCGATATCGCCATATAGTTCAAACTTCCAAATCTGACCGATGGCCAGGGGCGAAGCTTTCGATCTGCTCCAGATGGCTGCTTAATTGGCCCGCAGCGGCAAAGCCGCCAACACGTAAGATCTCGTCCGAGGAGAAAAGTCTCACCGGACCGCGCCGTTGTTGATGATCAAGGAGCCATCGGGCCTATCGGTGACGGCTACGAGGAACTCTCAATGAAAGCACCAATGTCGGTGTCAAACCGCGGATCTCGGTAGAGGGTCCCGATCCAGCGCCTAGGCGGATGGTAACAGAGACAAGGACACGATGTTTTTACCTGTGTTCGGGCCCTCTCAATGGAGGTAATACCCTACTCCCGCTTGATTAATATTGATGATATGGGTAGTACAAGAGTAGATCTACCACGAGATCAAGGAGGCTAAACCCTAGAAGCTAGCCTATGGTATGATTGTTGTTCGTCCCCACTGACTAAAACCCTCCAGCTTTATATAGACACGGATAGGTTAGGGTTACACGTAGTCGGTTACAATGGTAGGAGATCTACATATCCATATCGCCAAGCTTGCCTTCCATGCCAAGGAAAGTCCCATCCGGACATGGGACGAAGTCTTCAATCTTGTATCTTCATAGTCTTGGAGTCCGCCGTGACGATAGTCCGCTATCCGACACCCCTAGTCCGACTCCTCGGCCCCGACCGCTGCTTGATGCGGCGAAGTCACCATGGTCGGGCCGATCAAGGGTGCCTTGGAAGTTGGCGGCGAATCGGTGCACATCTGGTTCCGTGGAGGAAATCGTACAGAGCTAGGTTCAGAGCCAAAAGGGCACCGCCCTTGAGCGCCATGGGAAACCAGTTCGACATGACCTTCTCGCCTCCGCTGGCGGCTTCGATGCCCAGCTCATAGAGCTGGAGGAACTCCGGGTCGGCCGTGCCATCGTAGCGCAAAAGGTCTCGCTTGAACTTGCCCGGCCAGGCCACGCCACGCAGCTCGGCAAAGGAAGGCACAGCAGCCTGCAGTGGCCACCGGAGGCCTTTGGTGACGGAGGGCTTGATCTTGCAGGTCTTCGCGGCGTTGTCACGGAGCAGCACGGTCTTGGCGTGGCCGGAGCAGGAGCGCTGTCGTGATAAAGCCAAAAGGGGAGCACTCGGCAGCTTCTTGGGGCGAGGGATCTCTTGGCAGCTCTTCTCTTGCTGTGCTGGTGCCGGACGGAGTGGGTTCCGCCAAGGGGCCACGTGCCTTGGGGCCAAAGCGCCTTCTTGAGGGGGAGGCGGCTGAGGCGCCCCCGGAGCTTCATCGTCCGCGCAAGGCGGGGCGCTGGGCAGCGAGAGGGACGGCGTAGGGGAGCCCCCAGCGGTGCTGACGAGTTCGGTGATGCGGGCGAGCCACTGTCAGAGGTCGCCGACGGACGGTAGTGCAGGAGTTCCCGTGCTATAAGCAAGGAGGCGTATGCACCAAGGAGCGCGACGGGCGTGGGGATTTAAGAACCGGCCGGAGCTAGCGACGCAGGTGGCGGTGCGGCTTTTCGCTGCACCGGCGATGTAGAGACGATGCTCGCTGCTCGTTTCGCCAGCCGGGCGGCGGCGTTGATGGCAGGCGATGGGGAATAGCGGGCGGCTGCGACGGGCCGCCCCGGCGACGCGAGTAGCGAGGGCGGCCTGCGCCGGGCGCGGACTCGACGAGCGCCGATATGGATGCGAGGGGCGGCGAAGAGCAGGGCGGTGGAAGGCGGATTCCGTGTACTTTACCGGGCGCGCCAAATGTCGGATTTCGGTTTCGCAGACCTCTAGGTTCAACTCGGGTGCACGCGGAGATCGCACCTCCAACCTACCTACATCTCGTCACCGCAAGGATCAAACTACACAATGAACAACACAAGGGACACAAGGTTTATATTAGTTCAGGCCACCATGGTGGTGTAATACCCTACCCAAAGGTGTGGTGTGGTGGATTGCCTCGGGCTGATGATGAATAAGACAAGGAAGAACAGCTCATGAGGGACTGTTCAGGAGCCAAAAGCGATGAACTGCTAGGGGAGTTCAGTCGCCTCTTTTTCTCTCTCTCTCTCTAAATGCCCATCCCCTATCCTGTGGGTGGCTAGTCCTATTTATAGGCAGAGGCCCTGGGCCTCTCCCCAAATATTGAGCGGGAAGGGTGCCAACAATTGGCCATTTTGAAGGGGAACATCTAGTACACTTATCCTGACTAAAGTCGGTCCTCACCTGCCAAAGACTCTGACGGTGACGCCGGCTTGGGCTCCACGATGACCTCCTTCCTGCCATTCTGCTGGTCTTGGTCTTGTTGCACCAAAATGGTTGCCTTTGCCTGATGCCTTAGCCTGCGCTTGCCTCCTTTGCACCAAAGGGGAAATGAGGACATCGCTGGCTGGCGCCCGCCTAGCTCCCTTGGTCGTCATGGTTAAGCGCCATGGGCACCTCGTGAGGTACCCCGCTTGATCCTCCGGCCTCGCGAGCCAGCCCGACGAGGCCGTGCTCGAGGAAGCTTCTGTCGTCTCGCCTCATGAGGCTTGGCCCCTCGCGAGGGTCTTGAGCTTGTGTTGATGAAGATGGGCCGTACTGGGCCACCCCTTGAGCCACGCCGCAGGCTGCGGGCAGGCAAGTCTAGGCACCCCCATTCCCAGAACACCGACAAATTTGTCGTCCCTGAGGATCCCGTGGAGCAGGAGCGCTTTAAGCGTCGGCTTATTGCCATAGCAAACAGCCTGAGGAAAAAGTAGCATCAGCTTAATGCTGATCAGGATCTGCTAGCGGATAGATGGACTGAAGTCCTTGCGGCTGAGGAGTACGAACTCTCGAACGCCCCTCCAGAGGTCACCCCGCGTTTGATGCGGCTGATCGGCCACCCTGTGGCCGAGATAGAGAGGCGGTACTGCCTGAAAATCAGCCGGCACCCTGCCTCCATTCAAACAAACATAACAAGGAAACGGGAAACACGCGAGACCTGCGAGCTGTATTGGAAGACAGGGCAAAACACGCTAGATCGATCTATGGATCACAGGGCCGTGCCCCTACAAGGGACGGTGACCGCCTCTCCAGATACAGTAAAAGCAATCCCGGACGGGCCGAATACAGCAGGCATGACTCGTACGAGCGGCATCACGACATAGCCCAAAGACAGAGGCGCAAAGACACCCCTATGCTTCACTTAATGATGTAATGGAGCATGAATTCCCGTAAGGTTTTAAACTCAGAAATATCGAATCATATGATGGTATTAACAGATCCCGCGTATGGATTGAGGACTTCCTCCTCCACATCCACATGGCTCATGGTGATGATCTACATGCCATCAAGTACCTCCCATTAAAACTCAAAGGACTAGCTCGGCATTGGCTGAATAGCTCGCCATCAGACCACGGCTGTTGGGAGTATCTAGAAGACGATTTCTCGACAATTTCTGTGGCACTTATGTGCGACCACCAGACGCCGGCGACTTGAGCCACATAATTCAAGAGCTGTGAATCGCCAGCAATTCGACACGGTTCCTAACAAAGAAAAACCAAATTGTCGATCGTCTGTGATGCGTAGTTTTAGCGGCATTCAAGCACAACATCCGCGGACAAGTGGCTCGCCCGCACTTCGCCAGAAAAGCCAAATCAATGGCAGCCCTCACGACACTCATGACCCGCTTTTGCACGGAAGAGGATAGCTGGCTGGCTCAGAGCAATAACATATCAAGGAACCTTGGCACTTCGGATACCAAGGACAGCAACGGCAGGTCACATCGCAGCAAACACAAGCGCCGCATTAACGGTGATAACGCCTAAAGACACGTAGTCAATGCCGGAATCAGAGGCTCTAAACCGTCAGCGAAAAGCCATTCAAAAGAAGTACTCCGGCCCGCCCAGCTTTGATCGCGATACTCGATCGCCGTGTCAAATACACGACACTTCGATAAGTTAGCCAATCACACCAACAGAGAATGTTGGGTGTTCAAGCAAGCCGCAAGTTAAATGTCAAGACAAGGACAAGGTTGCAGAGCGATGACGAGGAGGAGCCACGGCCACCAACACGGAGGATGTAAGAGGTTCCCCGACAAGTGAGGACAAGAAACATGATATACGCAACCCACATCCCCAAAAGGGAACGGAAGCGTGCACTAAGAGACGTATACGCGATGGAGCCCGTCGCCCCAAAGTTCAACCCATGGTCCTCTTGCCCGATCACATTTGATCGTAGGGACCACCCCACGTGTATCCGTCATGGTGGCTCTGCCGCATTGGTCCTAGACCCAATCATCGACGGATATCACCTCACTCGAGTCCTTATGGACGGCGGAAGCAGCCTGAACCTACTTTACCACGATATAGTGCACAAAATGGGTATACACCCCTCGAGGATCAAAACCACCAAAACGACCTTTAAAGGCGTTATTCCAGTGTAGAGGCCCATTGTACGGGCTCAATCACACCGAAGTGGTCTTCGGATTCCTGACAACTTCCAAGCGAGGAGTTAATCTTCGACATCGCCCTGCTCCGCAGCTGCTATCACGCGACCGCCGGGCGCACTGTGACGGTAAGATTCAATGCGGTACCGCATTATGCATACCTCAAGCTCAAGATGCCAGGACCTAGGGGGTCATCACGCTAATGGAAATATAGAACGCCGCCAGACGGAGGAGCACATCGCGCCCTCGCAGCAGGCAACAAAGCAGCCTTTTTGAGGCAATCCACCGCTCGGCGATCAAGCCCCGGACACCATCAAGCGGCCCGTATTAACCTGCAAGGATCGCCCGCACACTCTGTGAGCTCGCTTAGCACCGCCCCGCCTAGTCTTAGTACAACAGCAAAGTCCGTCCCACGTGTGCATAACTACGCATTGAAAATACCATGGGTATAGGCGGGGGCACGATCATGGCGCGTCCCACAATGCGGTTTAACTGCACTAGGGGCTTACTACCTTCATCACTCTCTCTCTTTCAGGACTCTACTCTCTGGAAGCCTTGTCCGACAGTACGGTAGCCGGACACATGATGCAACACCCAAGGAGGCAGGAAGCTACGTCATACAACGGAATCCCCAGGAGGTCTCTGATAACGAGCTAAATACTTGTTTTAAGATACCAGTCCACATCTTGCCCTTGGATGGGACATGTCAAATAGTCCTATTGTTTGCTTACCGCACCACTTGTATCAGTATGCTTTAACGCATTTCTTAAATAAACAATGCATAGTACTAGTCTATTATTGCATCCTATATTATTTTATATATATGCTTATCTATGACAATCATCACCCGTACACTGTGGTAGCTGGTTGCTATTTGAGAGGTCTCAAGTCCCTAAAGACTTTTTCCGCTTCGGGCGAGGAGCCGGCCTTGTCCGGCTTAGGCATGTATAGCGCCCAAATTCGCTTTCCGAAGACTAGGGGCTTCGCCAAAATTTAAAATTGTAGACTTCTATGGCTAAGGAGAGCGATAAAGCATTACAGCCTGATTGCCTCGTTCGCTATGCTGAACACCTCCTCAAGGACCCAAGAATGGGAAAAGAGTGCTCAGATTTATCCCAACACCCCAAAGACTAGTTGCATGGGGCGTGTTTACTACTAGAAACTCTCAGAATTAATAAACGGCCGCACAGAAGGTAATATTTTAAATACAAAAGCGTTGCATAACGAACATGAACTTGTTTTCATAAATACAAGGATCACATGAGGAAGTTCATTCAAAGATTACATCTTTGGTACATTCGTCCGCCACGAGACGGGCACCCTTCAGGACACTTTCATAATACATTTCGGGGTGGCGATGCTCCTTGCCCTGCGGCAGCCCCTCCTTCACCAACTTTTCGGCGTCCATCTTAGCCCAGTGCACCTTTGCACGGGCAAGAGCCCTGCCTGCACCTTCGATGCAGATGGACCGCTTGATGACTTCCAGCCGTGGGCAGGCATCTACAAGACGCCTCACCAGGCCGAAGTAGCTGTTGGGAAGGGAATCACCGGGCCACATCCAGACTATAAGGCCCCTCATGGCCTGTTCGTCACTTTGTGGAGCTCGACCAGTTGCTTCAGCTGGTCGCCACGGCATCGGGTGTTCGGTCCCAGATATCGAGACTAGCACAACTTCTCCGTCGAGCTTCTCCTCGCCCGGTAGAACTCGCGCATTAGACACACTACGGGCAGATCTGTGAACGCCCCGAGAGCTCCGAACTCGGTAAGTAAAAGGAATTTTCTTTCGATGCCTACTTTGCATAATGAATGCCTTACCCGCCGCTATCTTTTCACCGCCAACTTCATGGAGGGCCTTATGGGCTTCGCCCCGCATTTTTTGCACTTTCGAGGGCTCGGGCAAGCTCGGATTGTCGTGATCTCGAGTCAAGCCTGTGGACTCATGCTTCTTGACGAGCACTGGAGCTCTTGCTGCACCTCACCTACCCGGCTTCGGTCTTTCTCGCTTAGTGCGCCCTTGGTCGCTGAGCAGCCTCTGACAACGCCTTCTTGAAGGTCGCCACTTCGGTCATGGCCTCGCAAAATTCATGATGATCCTATTATTCTGCAACCAACCCTTTTTTTTCATATTGACAAGGTATTGCTTACCTTTGTTCTCCTCGAGCTGCCTCTGGCAAGGCCGAGCTCTTCCTTGATCGCTTAAGGTCCCGCCAGAAGCGGCAACCTCCACAAAGACGCGGCGACAACGCCAGCAGGGAAGCCTGCAGATTCACATAGACATACTATAATTAGACTCCTGCGATATTATTCGATCCTCTATTCGGCTTTTCTTCGCTAACGCCAAACAGAGCATCGGGGCTACCGCTCTATGCGGTGATATTTCCTATAATTTAATTACTTACCTCAAAGATCGTTAGGAGGCTGGCGAAAGCTTGCTTAGTCCGCTTTTGGCGGATCGAATCTTTCTCCATCACCGCACTCATGATAGTGCGGTGATTCGCCGATGGAAGCGCCTTGGAGCGCTTCCAGCAAGTTGTCATGTGCCTCTGGATGTACAGAGGTCACCAGCACGGGCGGCTTGCCCCTATTCGCAGGGGGTCGCCTGACAGAGTCCGGAACCGCTGAAGGTTCCGGCGCGGTGTTCGGCTGGAGGCCGAACTCGAAGCCCATGGGAGTCTCGCTCCCTTTGCGCCCAGGGTCTGGAGTGTCTCGCCTTGAGGCGCCTCCAGGACTACCTCCCCCGGCTCGGTGCCCTTTGAGACAACACCTCAGCATTCTCCGTAGGGCGAGGGGTGGAGGCGATTGGAAGTGAATCACTATTCATATCCGACGGGTACAAAGAACCATCTGACAAAGATACATCAATATGGGCTCGGGACGGACTGCATAATCATGTTCGGCGTGATGAGAAGCAGTGTGATAAAATATATCAAGAATTATTATGGTATCCGGATACTTACGACTTCACCAGGGCTTGTCCTGGCAACCACTGCTGTCATTGTGGGCGGCGGTCGTGGAGCAGTCCGAAGAAGGGTCCTTCCTTTCTTGACCTTCGCCTCCCGGTTGGGGTGGCCTTCCTTTTCTTGTCTCCACCGGCTGGGGGAGAACTTTACTCTTCCTCCTCGTCGTCGTGGGAGGAGTGCGCCTCGGAGGGTTCGGACGATGAGTCCAACACAACCTTGCGCCGGAGACCCTGCCGGGTCCCTCGTGGCCTTCTTCTTGGTCAGCCTCGCTGGCACTCGTAAGGTGCCGGAGTCAGCATCTCCGCCGAGAGCGCCTGCTGGATCTTCGGGCAGGGGGGCTGGGCAGTCAATCCGCTCGGCCATCTCCACCCAGTCCTGTCAAAGGCATGAGGGATTAGATCCTGCATATGATTAAATTGAGGAAATTAAACATCTTGTGATGTGTAAAAACCTACCGGATTGGCACGGCGCTTTGTGCTGAGTCCGGGGTCCTCGGTAAGGGGAGGAGGTACCTCGGCACCTTTAAACAGCACCTTCCAGACGCCCCAGCGTCCGTGGTCGAAAAAGCTCCTGCAGCGTCTGGTGCTCGGCCGGGTCGAACTCCCACAAATTGAATAACCATTGTTGACACGGGAGGATCCGGCAGAAGAGCATGACCTGGACCATGTTGACAAGCTTGATTTTCCTGTTCATCATGTTCTTGATGCAGGTCTGGAGTCCGGTCAGCTCTATCGGGTTACCCTAGGACAGGCCCTTCTCTTTCCAGGAGGTGAGCCGTGTGGGGATTCCGGATCGGAACTCGGGGGCCGCCACCCAGTTGGTGTCGCGCGGCTCGGTGATGTAGAACCACCCCGATTGCCACCCCTTTATGGTCTCCACATAGGAGCCGTCGAGCCATGTGACATTGGGCATTTTGCCCAGCATGGCGCCGCCGCATTCTGCTTGCTGGCCGCCTACAACCTTCGGTTTGGCATTGAAGGTCTTCAGCCACAGGCCGAAGTGGGGCTGGATGCGGAGGAAAGCCTCACACACGACGATAAATGTCGAGATGTTGAGGATGAAGTTCGGGGCCAGGTCATGGAAGTCCAGCCCGTAGTAGAACATGAGGCCACGGACGAATGGGTGGAGAGGAAATCCCAGTCCGCAGGACGAAGTGGGTGAGGAAGATTACCCTCTCGTAAGGTTCCGGGGTAGGGATGATCTGCCCCGCGTTGGGCAGCCGGTGCGCAATGTCCGCGGCCAAGTATCCGGCTCCCCGCAACTTCTTGATGTCCTCCTCCGTGACGGAGGATTTCATCCACTTGCCTCCCGCTCCAGATATGATTGGAGCGGTTTGAGGAGAAAAGGTGCAAGCTTGGGCGTTGGAGCTCGAGTGCGGAAGAATGGATATGCGTGAGGGAAGAAGGCATGGGTGCCTAGTAAAACTCGCTTGATCCCCAAGCGCCGTAATTGATGGCGCTGTTGGGTTCCCCACGTCCATATTGATGAGAATCCCATGATAAGGGGACACGATCTGTACTTCGACAAGACGTGCCTAGGAAACTGCCTCGCGATATGTGCGGTGGCTAGTTGTGAAAAACGGTTCGAATAATGACCGGGCCGTGGTGTGATGTCATGCTATCATGCGTCGGCAGATTAGATTTGTGGAAATATTATTCTCTCTACGATGGTATGTGGAACTTGTTTGGCAGAGCCGGACACTATCCTTGTGTTCAAGATCTTCTATGGAGTATTCGGAGGAGGAACCCTCCTTGCAATGCCGAAAACAATCTGCGCGCCGGACTCATCGTCATTGAAGCCTAGTTCAGGGGCTTCTGAGGGAGTCCTGGATTAGGGGGTATCCGGACAGCCAGACTATATCCTTTGGCCGGAGTGTTGGACTATGAAGATACAAGATTGAAGACTTCGTCTCGTGTCCGGATGGGACTCTCTTGGCGTGGAAGGCAATTTTGGCGATACAGATATGTAGATCTCCTTCTGTTGTAACCGACTCTGTGTAACCCTAGCCCCCTCTGGTGTCTATATAAATCGGAGGGTTTAGTCCGTAGTACAACAACAATCATACCATAGGCTAGCTTCTAGGGTTTAGCCTCTACGATCTCATGGTAGATCAACACTTGTAATACTCATATTCATCAAGATCAATCAAGCAGGAAGTAGGGTATTACCTCCATAGAGAGGGCTTGTACCTGGGTAAACATCGTGTCCCTTGCCTCCTGTTACCATCCGCCTTAGACGCACAGTTCGGGACCCCCTACCCAAGATCCGCCGGTTTTGACACCGACACTCGGCCTTGGTGGAGGATTGAGACACACAATTTTGCTTCTTCGAAGACCAACTCACCAAAGAGCAACCAAGGAATTGGCATCCTCCGAAATTTGACTTCCTCTCCCCATAGTCTCCTGCCAATCCGAGTCCGAATAACCCATGAGATCAAAGCTTGCTCCTTTGGGGTACCATAAGCCAATTTTTGGGGTATGAGCCAAATATCGAAAGATTCTCTTGACTGCCACGTAGTGGCTTTCCTTAGGTGTGGCTTGAAACCGTGCACAAATTCCACACTCAATAGGATATCTCGTCCAGATGCACAAAGGTAAAGCAAGGATCCAATCATGGAGCGATATACCTTTTGATCCACTGCTTTACCATTGGGATCACTGTCAAGCTTGCATTTGGTGGGCATGGGAAACTTGACCGGCTTGACATCATCTAGCTTGAATCTCTTGAGCATGTCTTGGGTATACTTGGCTTGGTTGATGAACGTTCCTTCTCTCCTTTGCTTGACTTTGAACCCAACAAAGAACTTCAACTCTCCCATCATAGACATCTCAAACTTCTCGGTCATTAGTGCCGCAAACTCATCATTGAAAGATTTGTTAGGACAACCAAATATAATATCATCCACATATAGTTCGCATATGAACAAATCCCCTTTGACCCTCTTAGTAAAAATAGTGGGATCAGTTGTCCCAATTTCATACCCACGATCTTGCAACAACTTGGTAAGGTGCTCATAACATGCACGTGGGGCTTGTTTAAGGCCATAGAGCGCCTTCTTGAGTTTGTATATATGATTGCGGAGCTTGGGATCCTCGAATTTTGGAGGTTGTTTGACATATACCAACTCATTCAAAGGACCATTAAGACATGCACTCTTCACATCCATTTGCTACAACTTAAAATCATGATGAGTTGCATATGCAAGCAACATGCGAATAGATTCAAGACGAGCAACAGGGGCAATGGTTTCACCATAGTTGATGCCCTCGACTTGGGAGTAGCCTTGTGCCAACAATCTTGCCTTTTTTCAAACAACCACATTGTTCGCATCTTGCTTGTTCTTGAAGATCCATTTGGTCCCAATGATATTGTGTTCCTCCGTTGGCCTTGGCACTAATTCTCAAACTTGGTTGTACTCGAAGTTGTTGAGTTCATCATGCATGGCTTCGAGCCAATCCACATCATCAAGCGCCTTATGTACCTTTTGGGGTTTAACACATGAAACAAACGCGTGATGCTCGCAAAAATTTGAGAATTGTCTATGAGTAGTTACCACTTTTCTCAAGCTTCCAATCACATTCTCCATGACATTTCGTTGATGCTTGAGCTTGGAAGCCACCTTGGTGGCACGAAGCTCCAAAAGTTCCTCAATTGGAGTTTGAGGATCATGCACTTGATTATCTTGAGCACCGTCTTGAGCTTGCTCTTGATCTTGAGCAACCTCTTGATCTTGAGCTTGCTTGGGGTCATGAACATGATCTTGGTCATCACTTGGTGAAACTCCATCATCATGAGGTTGATCTTGCCATTGATCTTGTTCACTTGGTTGAGGGTCTTCACTTTGTTCATCGGAAGCATGTGGGTCTAGCGTTGTTGATGGCTCCACTTGAGTAGAGCATTGTCCTTCTCCTTCGGCCACAAGGGATTCCTCAATGGGGAGTATTTGACCAATCCCCATTCTTATTATGGCTTGTGGAGGAATTTCATCACCTACATCACAAAGACCTTGTTGATCCACTCGGGAGCCATTATTTTCATCAAACTCCACGTTACACGTCTCCTCAATGAGTCCGGTGGACTTGTTGAGGACACAGTAAGCATGAGAGTTTGTAGCATATCCAACAAATATGCCCTCTTGATCTCTAGGTCCAAACTTAGACAAACGAACACCTTTCTTGAGAATAAAACACTTACAACCGAACACCCGAAAGTACTTGAGGTTGGGCTTGTTACCGGTAAGTATATCATATGGAGTCTTGTTCATGCCTTTGCGGAGGTAGAGCCGATTAATGCATGACATGCGGTGTTGATGGCTTTGGCCCAAAAGTTGTATGGAGATTTGAATTCCGCCATCATGGTCCTTGTCGCGTCCATCAACGCCTAGCTCTTCCTCTCCACCACACCATTTTGTTGAGGGGTATAGGGTGCGTCATATTTGTGCTTGATCCCCCCATCACTAAGAAACTCATCCAAGGTGTAGTTCTTGAACTCGGGGACTTTGACACTTCTAATCATCAATATCTTTGCTTCATGTTGACGTTGAGCTTCATTAGCAAAGCCGATGGCGGTTTGTTGGGTCTCACTCTTCCTCCTGAAGAAGTACACCCAAGTGTATCTTGAGTAATCATCCACAATCACCAAGCAATACTTTCTTCCCCCAAGACTATCAAAGGATGGAGGACCAAAGAGATCCATGTGAAGGAGCTCCAAGTGCCTCTTCGAGTAGATGAAAGTCGTGGGTCAGTGAGTGATGCATCTTGAACTACGCCGGTATTTCCCCAAAGATGATGGGATGATGCAGCACAATACGGTAGGTATTTCCCTCAGTGATGATACCAAGGTTATCGAACCAGTAGGAGAACCACGCAACACTATGTAAACGGTACCTGCACACAAAGAACAAATACTTGCAACCCGACGTAAAAGAGGGGTTGTCAATCCCTCTCTAGTATAAAGATAGATAAAATTTTAGTACTTTGGATAAATAGATCTCGCGAGAACACGAGATAAAATAAATAAGAATAAATTGCAGCAATGTATTTTTGGGTTTTTGGATTAATAGATCTGAAAATAAAAGCAAATAAAAATAGATCTCGACAGCAAATATGATAAGGAAGAGAGCCGGGGGGGGGGGCATAGATTTCACTAGTGGCTTCTCTCGAGAAAATAACATAAGGTGGGTGAACAAATTACTATTGGGCAATTGATAGAACTTCAAATAATTATGACAATATTAAGGCAATGATCATTATATAGGCATCACGTCCAATATTAGTAGACCGACTCCTGCCTGCATCTACTAATATTACTCCACACATCGAGCGCTATCCAGCATGCATCTAGTGTATTAAGTTCATGGAAAAATGGAGTAATGCAATAAGAACAATGACATGATGTAGACAAGATCGATTCATGCAGGAATAGACCTCATCTTGTTATCCTTAATAGCAGCGATACATACGTGTCATTTACCCTTCTGTCACTGGGATTGAGCACTATAAGATCGAACCCATCTCAAAGCACCTCTTCCCATGGCAAAAAGAGTTACATCAAATATTTCTCCAAAAGACCATTGTATTGAGAATCAAGAGAGAGATAGGAAGCCATCTGCTATTAACTAAGGACCCGTAGGTCTACAATGAACTACTAACACATCATCGGAGAGGCACCAATGAGAATGATGACCCCCCGCCGTGATGGTGTCTATATTGGATCTGTGGTTTCTAGAACTTGTTGCAGCTGGAATTGTGTTTCGTCGACTCCCCTAGGGTTTTTTGGCATATTGGGGTATTTATAGAGCAAAGAGGTGGTGCGGGAGGCGGCCGAGGTGGGCACAACCCTCCAGGGCGCGCCTGGGCCCCCAGGCACGCCCAGGTAGGTTGTGCTCCGCTCGGAGCCCCCCTCTGGTATTTCCTTGGCCCATCGTGTGTCTTCTGGTCCAAAAGAATTCTCCAAAAAGTTTTGCTGCGTTTGGACTCCGTTTGGTATTGATTTTCTGCGAAGTAAAAAACAAGCAAAAACAACAACTGGCAGTAGGTACTATGTCAATAGGTTAGTCCCAAAAAATGATATAAAGTTGCTATAAAATGATTATAAAACATCCAAGAATGATAATATAACAACATGGAACAATCAAAAAACATAGATACGTTGGAGACGTATCAGCATCCCCAAGCTTAATTCCTGCTCGTCCTTGAGTAGTTAAATGATAAAAACAAAAATTTTGATGTGAAATGCTGCCTAACATGTGCATCCATTGGTACGCGTCGGTGCTACACAAACAGTTTTTAACCCCTTTCCGCGACGACATTTGGAACTGTCGCCAAGTGAGTGTGGGAAATAGGGGGTACTTCCCACACGACCCAGAAACCGTCGAGGATATGCCCTCCTCGCACACACGCTCGGCAAAATAAGGTCATGTGCGACCGACGAGCGCTCAAATACGAAAATATGTATAGTAGAGCTGAAAATACGATTATACAGGCGAAATTGTTTCTGGTAGCAAGTACATCCCACACAGTCAGTCCCCGCTAAATGTTTCTGTTCGTATGTACATCCCACACAGTCGCTCCAAGGAAAATGTTTCCGTTCACAGGTACATCACACACAATCTTCCCCGTTAAATCATTTGTGATAGCATTGCCATTGCACACGATATTAACAATTTTATCGTTTTCGTTATTGAATGCATCACACACGATGCGTAGAAGAAACTGTGTGGCAAAGGTTGTCCATCACACACAGTTTTTATGTGGTAAACGTTTGCACAATGAGGCCTAACGCAAACAGTTTTCAAGGGAAGGTCGTGTGTGGTTGTTCGTTGATCCAACACAGTTTATTCCTAGAAACTATGTGCGTTGCCTGGGGTCATCGCCCATGGTATTTTATCAATAACCGTTTGCAATAGCAAAACCCAATTAGCGGGCTAATTCGCCATTAGCAGGCTAATTGCCCTATTATTAATAATCCATTTATTAATCTAATTGACATTCATATTAAGCACATAATATATTTCATTTTCATATTAAGGAAGCAGGATTTCATAATTGAAATACATCGAGTACAACATGATATAGCTTCAAAGACTCAGCTACCCTCATTACACAATCGCACCAAAGACCAAGTTTCACATGCAACATGTAGAACCTTTCGAAATTAGCATCATAGACGGTATATAGACAGATGCATCTCATCTAGAAAACTGCTGAAGCGGAAGGCGAATATTGAGACTTCATTCATGTTGAAGGTCTTTGCAACTTTAGGCCAGTGCCTGTGGATGATTGCTAGTCCGTCCTTTGTCCTCTTCAGAAACACTTCAATATTGAACCATGGGTGTTGTATGAAAACCTTCCTCGCGTCCTGACCATAGAGGCGGTTTGAGAGGTAATCATCAGTGAACTGCTTTGGAAAGGCATGAAAACAAGTATGTGCATAAATATCTTCTCTATATTGGAAATGGGGCAAAGGAATAAAAAAAGGCAAGGTATAATAGTTAGTACCATCTTGTAGTGAACTGATGTCTTCTTCATTGTGCAGACAAAGATCTTGTTGTTTTTTGTTGCTAATTTCTTTATCCTAACAATCTTTCTGAGTTTCTTGACTTGATTGATATTCATGGACAACTCATTTCCCCATAAGCAAAAAGGGTCGAACAGTGGGTCAAAACCTCTGACAGCAGGACCTACATGTGCAAGACGAAATTGTTAAAAAAATATTAGAATGGTTCCTGCAATTGCAAAATAATGTGCTATTAGACAACGGACCATGCACGTGCTAACCTCGATTGTAAACCTCAGTGCTTCCCATTGTTTCCCTGCAACACATATAAGGTAGTTAGTCATCAGGAGTTATGCCCCCGATTCGACCGTACACTAATTATACACACAAATGTGTACGATCAAGATCATGGACTCACGGGAAGATATCATAACACAACTCTAGACACAAATTGAAATAATACAAGCTTTGTATTACAAGCCAGGGGCCTCGAGGGCTCGGATACAAAAGCTCAATACACAAGAGTCAGCGGAAGCAACAATATCTGAGTACAGACATAAGCTAGACAAGACTGCCTTAAGAAGGCAAAAAAAAAAAACAACGACCGAAGAGGCAAGGCCTCCTACCTGGGACCTCCTAACTACTCCTGGTCGTCAGCGGTCTCCACTTAGAAGTAGGCATCCTCGGGGTAGTAGTACCAATCGACGGGGGTGGCATCTGGCTCCTGGGATCCACCATATGGTTGTAACAACTGGAAAGAAGAAAGAAGGGGGAAAATGGGTAGCAAAGCAACCATGAGTACTCATCCTAAGTACTCGCAAGTATCAGATCTATACTAAGTGTGCATTAATATCAAATGGCAGGGTTGTATCTGTGGACTGAACTGCAGAATGCCAGAATAAAGGGGAAGGCCTATCATATCGAAGACTAGCATCTTCAAGCAGCTCCAAGCATCTTGTAGCATGTAGAAGAGTAAAGAATAGCAGTTTATATTTAACAAGCATGTTGTAGTATTAACACCCAGAGATCCTTCCTCGACTCCCTGCGAGAAAGCAATCTTGGAGCCACATGTCCATCACATATCTCTAGTATCCATTTCTAGTTGTAATAGATTGGGATACAAGTCTGAACGTCCATTATTGTGGACACGATATTCGAATAGATAACTTCCCTGCAAGGGTGCACCACATTACCCAACACACTCGATCACTCTGGCCGGATGCACTTTCATGGGCCATGCCCGGCGTCGGAAGATCAACATGTCGCAGCCCTACCTAGGCTCAGTAGAGAGGTCCCCGCGGGTCTACATCCTAAGCACTCCGGGGTCTTGGGCCCATCGCCCATTGCACTCTAGGTCATTGCGAGCAGGGTGGATACCAGCATCGCCTCGGATGGCCAGCATGATCCGCCCGTGCCGCAATGTTGTACTGGCCGTCTGACAAAGCTTCGGCTGATACCACGGCGCCGAGGCCCATAACTATACTCGCGTGGTGGTTAGTGCGTAAAGGCAAAAGGCCAACTCAGAACAAATACCCAAACCTTTTAGTGCATTGGGTACTCGCGGAGACGAGCGGAGACTCACGATAATGTGACCTCATCGCCCTGTCTCATGGCCTTACGGCAAGGGCCCAGAATGCCCGGCCGTGCCACGTAGAAAACTCGCGGGTGCTCTACGGGCCCACTTGACTTTCACATCAACTCGCGGGTACCCCTCAGGGCCGACCCGACTTCAACAATGGTCTCAAGTAAAGTCAGCAGAACCATGTGCCAAAAACATCAAGGGGAAAACCCCAGGAATCTCCCTCGATGGATTCCACTTGATGTAATCATCAAGGTGAACATACAAGGAACCACCCTCGAGGTTCACACTTGAGGTGTTGCATGAAAGAGCCATATCGAGATGGTGAAGGAGGAACCACCCTCGTTGACCATGACCGAATAGCTACTATACAGAATTATCATCAGGAGTGCGTAATGAGGTATTACCGTTGGCACTCGATAGTAGCTTTGCAGGGTCGAGCAACAAAAGGGGCGTGATGTGATGTGAGGTGTCGGGCTCTGGTCGTTGATCACATTGATTGAGTTGTCGATGATGAAGCGGGGGCAACAAGGACAAGGTGGGGGTCACTGAAGGATCACTAACCAACCTAAAATTAGCAGTTTAGGATAAGCAGGTTACAAAAGTAGCATCAGAATAGGAGCAATCAATTACAGTAGAAAAATCTAATGCAAGCATGAGAGAATGGAATGGGCGATATCGGGATGATCAAAGGGGGGGGGGGCTTGCCTGGAAGCTTCGCTGAAAGGGAAGAAGTGTCGTCGGTGACGTAGTCGATCACAGGGGCAACAACAACGGTCTCGGGGTCTACCGGAGAGAAGAGGGGGAAGAAACAATAAATACAGAGCAAACAAGTGCAATACTTTGCATGTCAAGGAAATAAGCAGCGCTAGGGGTGTTCTAACGCAGGGCTACACGATACCAGCGAAGGGGGAAAACATCCGGGAAAGTTTTCCCGGGTTAGGCATTTTTCGGACAGATGAAAGAGAGGGGTCGGTTGTATGTTCTCAATGCTAGGGGCATATGACAGACGAATGGATGGCATATTCGGATTTGTCATATTTTTCTGAGCAACTCAAATATATAATACTTTTTCAGCCTAATTACGGATTATTTTATATTTTTTTTCAAAGTTTTAATAATATTCTAGATTTTCTAAATTGCTTTTAATTCTAAATAATAAACAGACGAATTGCTATGGGTACACAAGAGTGTACCCAGCAATGTGTGCATGTGCATGACATTGGGGGCCAGCGGCCGGGTTGACCCAGTCAATATTTTGACTAGTCAAAAGTGAACAGTGCACGTGGGTCCCAATTGTCACAGACACATTTTAATTAACAAATTCTTGTCTAATTTAAATAGCTTAATTAGGGGGGTTTGGGCTAAACTAATTAGGGCCTCCCTAATTAACACAGGGTCGGGCCCATGTGACACAGGCCCAAATCATCCTCTCGTGAGGTCGTGCCTGCACGCACGTACTCGTAGAGTATGGCGCCGGCGGCCATGGTCCTGGCCGGGGGGAGGGGAGGCACGGTGCATGGGGGTCGAGCTCTGGCGGTCGGGCGCGGCCTCCGGCAAGGCCACCGGCGGCGCGCAGCGAGGTGGAGGGCCAAGAGCCGGAGGGTCCGGCGGCGCGTGGGGTGGGAGTGAGGCGGGGCAAACGATGCGCGGGCACGGCCAAGCTCGTGCGGGCGCATGGACCGGGCAGCGGCGCAGGGCAAGCTGCAGGCGGGAGCGGGAGCGACAGCTGGCAGCAGCTAGTAGTGGCGGTGAGCAGCGAGAGCAGCAGTGCAGGTAGCGGCAACAACAGCGCTGAAGCAACAGCTGCAGCGCAGTGGGCGGGCGAGGCTGGTCGAGCGCGAGCGGGGAGGTGCGGGGCTAGCGCACAGGCGACAACGGCGACTGGACGTGTGAGCGGGCGCGGGGGCGACTGCAGGAGCAAGCGAGTGGGCAGCCACGACGTGTTGTGAGGAGTGGAGGCGGAGGGACGGGGCCATGACGGAGGGGCGGCGATATACAGCGCGAAGCAAGGTCGATGCAAGGGGGGAACGGAGGGGAGGCTCACCTTGGAGCTCAAGATGGCTCGGTGAGCGGCTTAGGAGCAGCAGAGGCAGTGGAATCAGTGAGGAACTCCGGCGACCGAAGCAGGAAGAAGCAGTCGATCCTGAAGCTTGATGGCACCCCGGCTCGATCTAGTGGCCGTAGTCGAAGTAGACGAGGCCATCGCGTCTCCTGCCGAAGTTTCAGTCGATGGGGGCGATAGTGGCCATGGTGACGATGGTGATGCGGTGACGATAGTGGCTATGTTCGACTGCGAGTTCTGGATCGAACGATGAAAGGGGAGATAGAATTAGGAGCTAGGGTTTCGGCCAAGGCGTGCGGCGGTGTTTTGTAGGGCACCGGGGGGTGCTGGATGGCCTCCACGCACGCCATGGCGCGACCATGCCGGTGGATGGCCGCCACGATCCCCCCGCCTCCTGTAGCGAGGTTGGGGATGAGGTGGAGGTGGGTTGGGCCATCCCTTTTGCAAGATGGGCCATAGTGCCTGTAGATTAGGTCCTCTACATCCTTTTTCTCTTTTCTCTTTTCTTAACATTTCTACCACTGCTTTCTATTTAGTTGCTATAGCAAATGAATTTAGTTGAGCTTGAAATTTGGCACAAAATTCAATCGCAATATCTTGGAGCGGCACATAAAGTTTTGAGTCATTTGGAAACTTATAAATATTTGTTTATTTTGAAAAGGTTACGGTGTTGGAGTTGTACCACTTTATATTTAACTAGAGATTAATCGGAGAGCCAAAGGATGTTGGATTCAACATGACAAAAGAATCAGGGGAAATTATACTAAAATTCGAAAAAATTAGTTTAATAGTTTGAAGAAATAATAATCCGACTTGTTATTTTAATTTTGGATATGACTCCGATTTTCATCAAGTGGCAAATTGGCTTAATAAAATATGATGACATGGCACAGTAGGGTGAGGTTACTGTCGCATGATTATCTGGGCGTTATATCAAGTTAAGTAAGGGTTCGCATGCTATCAGTACAATATGTTGATGAAAAATAAGCACATTTCAGATTCATCAGATTAATTCAAGCCACATGGAAAACCCTTTTATCCAAACCAAGCATGATTAAGAACTAGGAGATATAGCACTTGTATATGTTTCTCATGTATTAAGTGCAGCCAAATTTGATTTATTTTCCTCACATGCACAACAATACAAAATTCTACCTACAACAATTGGACATCGCTTTGCAGAATTGAACCAAGCAGTTAACTAAACACCACAACAGATGAACCAAACATTAACTGAGCACCACATTGCACAATATAACATACTCCTAATAGAAGATCAGACAGTTAACCAAACTAAGCATGCTTAACAACTTGGAAATATAGCAATTGTATTTGTTTCTCATGTATTTACTACAGCCAAATTCAATTTATTCCTCACATGGTATACAATAACAGAATGCACCCACAACTATTGAACATCGCATTGCAGAATTGAACCAAACAGTTAACTAAACACCACAACACAATGAACCAAACATTAACTGAGCACCACATTGCACAATGTATAACCAAACCAAGCATGCTTGACAACTTGGAAATATAGCAATTGTATTCGTTTCTCATGTATTTTGTGAAGATAAATTCGATTTATTTCTCACATGGAAGACAATACAAAATTGCAACCTAAAGAATTGAACATCACATTTGCAGAATTGAACCAAAGAGTTAACTGAAGGTGAGAACTAATTAACCAAACAGTTAATAAGTGAGCACCACACTGCACGACATATAGAACATATACACTAGAGCAACAGATTGCATGGTAAAATTAGATAGCACAATTCACTAGAATTTGTGATGGAAAGGCAGGAGCATCTCACGCAACGGGTAAACCGAGCATGCTTAATCAGCATAGCTAGCAAATGTCAAGGTGCTCCTCCAAGATTTAGGGGTCGGCATTAATGGCAGCCATCATGACCTCATCCGCGCGTGCGGCCGCGATTTGCTTCTCCGCTGCCAAATGCTCCTTGAGCTCCTGGCTATACTGCGTGCACCATGGCTTAGGCTGGTTCTTATTTGGTGGGGGGGTCGGTGATTTGGGTGGAAGGTGTCGTGCCGGCGGTCGGGGCATGTGGGATGTGGAAGGAGGAGGAGGATGGGGTCGGGTGTGGATTACCTTCCTGGATAGACGAGGCCGAGCAGTGTGAAGGAGGGTCGCTGGCGAGGAGGCGACGCAGTAAGCAAGGAGTGAAGGTCTCAACTTGGAAAGGAAGGCGGAAATAGGGAAATGTGGCTTTTGGTAAGGGGGAGGCGGCGGGGAGGTAGATATTTACGTGGAAGCCAAAAATTAGGAATCGCTTCAGCGGAAAAACTGGCGCGCAAAGTGTCATCAGACACGGTCCCTTATTCAGAACTTTGTATGATACGTGAACATCACAAACGATTCAGAGAGCTTAACCCGTGTGTGATGAGTTTGAACATCAAAAATTTTGGTTCGAATTTCCCTAGTTACAGTGGTCATCCACGTCATTGCATAATTTGGGTACACAAAGGAGACTACATCACACCCACACTTCTTAATCGAGCAAGTTCAGCAATTAAACAGAGCTAGCTGACCTAAACATTACTCTAACAAATTAAAGATCGGTGCTCTTAATTAAACAAAACAAAGAGTACTACTACGACTAGTGCTCGTCGATCTGTGCCGCCGCCTCCATGTCCAGCTCGCGCCCGACGGTCTCCTGGGGAAGGGGCTCCATGGCATCCATTGCACCATACTCGACAAGCATCTCGCCATCCGCATCCGCCATCTCTTTAGAAAAGGACGCCACGAGCTGGGCGTGGGCGGCCGCGATCTGGGCTTGGACGGGCTCCGTCGTCGCAAGGTACACAGCGGAGGAACGGACGGCTGCTCGAACGCTCTCGGAGATTGCCAACTCTTCGGCTGTGGGTTGCCGACCGTTGTCGGAGAAGCTTCGTTCAATTTGCGCGGTGACCGCCACGAGCTAGGCGTGGGCGGCCTTGACATGGTCGTGGGTGGCCTCCATCAGGGCTAAGGCCGCCGCTGCAGAACGGACAGCCGATGTGCCATTCTGGCCAGTTGCTATCCCGGGGCAGATGATGCTGCCGCCACCTGAGAAGCAACAGTGGCCGTTTGGGCCACCTTGGCCGCCCGGTCGCAGATTGCGGTTGCGCTCATGCACCTTGTTAGCATGCGCATGGCGGTGCGGCCGCGCTCTCTCCAGAGTGGGCCGCCAAAGTTGCCCTCACGACACAGGTCCACGTCCCATCTTTCACCAGCGACGATTGAACAGTGAAATGATATTTGGGGAGCGAGCTAGTGTGCTTGACACGCCGGCTGTGGACTGTAGCCGATGCACTTTCTCGCGTAAGCGATAGGCGTACTATACACCAATGGTGCTCCAGGATACTTTGTGTTGCATCTCACACGGTTGGTGATAATAAACTGTGTGGGATCTACTTGATTTTTCATCTTGATTTGAATTACGTAATGGGGTCAGAGCGGCAATGGACGGTGTTTGAATTGATAGACCTTTTATCTGCAGTGAACATGCAACTATATGTGTGTCGTAAAGGAACTGGAATTATTCAGGGTTCGATTGGAAATTTTATACAATAAATTGGTTTTCTAGCCATTTTAGGTGCATAATTATAAATTAAACGACATGCACATGCTCCAGTGCACCAACATGGGTTGTAAAATCCTATATATGTCCATGGGTTTATGCTTATGTCCCATGCAAGAAATGGGGATGAATTTCAAACACCACGACACCGTGGCTCTCTGGCAAACATCGACGTACTTGCTTTTGTAATTCTAGTAAATCCAAAAGTCATCTGAAATTCATGAAACTTGGCATGCTATCATGGAGCGGCATCAACATGCCGTGGTAAATTTTTTGTCCCATTTGGGGCAGTTTTGGGTATAAGCTTCTCATAAACCAGCGCTTCTCACAAAAAGTGTGATGGTTTCGGTAGGGAACATTCCACCTTTCTGGACGAAATGATATCCTTTGCCTCTTCTTGATTTCAATTTTTTTTCCTAGTGTCAACATAGAACAACAGGAGTGTTGTGTCAATTTTTGGCATTTTTTGGGATTTCTTGGACACTTTTATACATTAACTGAGTTTTCTATGCATTCATGTGCATAATTCAAATTTGAACTATAGGCAATGCTATAATGCATATAAATTAGTTGAAAATTCAAATATGTGTCCTTGGTTGCATGCTTAGGTCCCATGCAAGAAATGGTAATGAATGTCAAACACCCTGCCACCATCACTCGGCCGCAAACATTGAGATACCTGGTTTTTAAATTCTAGTAAATCCAAACCTCGTCTGAAATTCATGAAACTTGGCATGCTGTCATGGAAAGGCATCAACATGCCATGGTAAATTTTTTATCCCATTTGGGGCAGGTTTGGGGATATGCTTCTCACAAACCAGAGCTTCTCACAACAAGCCTAATGGTTTCGGTAGGGAATGTTTCACCTTTCTGGACGAAACGATATCAATTGCCTCTTCTCGATTTCAATTTTTTTCCTAGTGTCAACATAGAACAGCAGGAGTGTTGTGTCAATTTTTGGGAATTTTCGGGGTTCGCTTGGACATTTTTATACATTAACTGAGTTTTCTATGCATTCATGTGCATAATCCGAATTTGAACTATAGGCACATGCTCTAATGCATATAAATTGGTTGAAAATTCAAATCTGTGTCCTTGGTTGCATGCTTAGGTCCCATTCAAGAAATGGGAATGAATGTCAAACACCCTGCCACCCTCACTCGCCCGCAAACATTGAGATACCCGGGTTTTAAATTCTAGTAAATCCAAAACTCGTCTCAAAATTCATGAAACTTTGCATGTTGTCATGGAGCGGCATCAACATGTTGTGGTAAATTTTTTGTCCCATTTGGGGCAGGTTTGGGATATGCTTCTCACAAACCAGAGCTTCTCACAAGAAGCCTGATGGTTTCGGTAGGGAACGTCCTACCTTTGGGGACGAAACCATATCCATTGCCTCTTATTCCTTTCAAAAAAATTCTCGTGTCAACATAGAACAACTGGAGTGTTGTGTCAATTTTTGGGATTTTTCGGGGTTCGTTTGGACATTTTTATGCATTAACAGAGTTTTCGATGCATTCATATGCATAAGTCAAATTTGAACTACATGCACATGCTCTAATGCATATAATATGGTTGAAAATTCAAATATGTGTCCTTGGTTGCATGCTTAGGTCTCATGCAAGAAATGGGAATGAATGTCAAACACCATGCCATCGTCACTCGGCCGCAAACATTGAGATACCCGGTTTTCAAATTCTAGTAAATCGAAAACTCGTCTAGAATTCATGAAACTTGGCATGCTATCATGGAGCTGCATCAACATGCCGTTGTAAAATTTTTGTCCCATTTGGGACAGGTTTGGGTATATGCTTCTCACAAACCAGAGCTTCTCACAACAAGCCTGATGGTTTCGGTAGGGAACGTCCCACCTTTGGGGACGAAACGATATCCATTGCCTCTTATTCTTTCAAAAAAATTCTCGTGTCAACACAGAACAACAGGAGTGTTGTGTCAATTTTTGGGATTTTTCGGGGTTCATTTGGACATTTTTATGCATTAACTGAGTTTTCAATGCATTCATGTGCCTAATTCAAATTTGAACTACATGCACATGCTCTAATACATATAAATTGCTGGAAAATTCAAATATGTGTCCTTGGTTGCATGCTTAGGTCCCATGCAAAAAATGGGAATGAATGTCAAACACCCTGCCACTGTCACTCGGCCGCAAACATAGAGATTCCTGGTTTCTAAATTCTAGTAAATCCAAAACTCGTCTTAAATTCATGAAACTTGGCATGCTGTCATGGAGTGGCATCAACATGTCGTGGTAAATTTTTTGTCCCATTTGGGGCAGGTTTGGGTACATGCTTCTCACAAACCAGAGCTTCTCACAACAAGCATGATGGTTTCGGTAGGGAACGTCCCACCTTTGGGGATGAAACGATATCCATTGCCTCTTATTGCTTTCAATTTTTTTTCTCGTGTCAACATAGAACAACAGGACTGTTGTGTCAATTTTTGGGATTTTACGGGGTTCCTTTGGACATTTTTATGCATTAACTGAGTTTTCATTGCATTTATGTGCATAATTCAAATTTGAACTACATGCACATGCTGCAGTGCATATAAATTGGTTGAAAAATTAAATCTTTGTCATCGGGTGCATGCTTAGTTCCCTTGCAAGAAATGGGAATGAAATTCAAACACCAGGGGACCATTGATTGCCGGCAAACCATTGAGATACTTTGTTCTTAAATTCTAGTAAATCCAAAAATTGTCTGAAATTCATGAAACTTGGCATGCTATCATGGAATGGCACCCAACATGCAGTAGTATTTTTCGTGTCCATTTTCAGAGAAGGCGCACTCGAATAACAGCCAACAAAGGCATTTTGAAAAAATAGCTGCCACTTTAATATCGCAAACGTTTGTATAATTCAAATCATGTGTGTTCTGTTAACCATTCACATGACGCCACGTGTCTTGATTTTAATGGCTATAGGAGGTGCCGTGCGGACAGCTGCTTGACTGAACTGGGGGCGTGCAAGCGCAGTCCGGTGCGCAGGCTGACTGAGAGGTGTGCAAGCTGTCGTCCAATTTGCATGCTCATCGGGAAGCGTGCAAGTTGTATGCTGTGGAGGCACACTGGGAAGCGAGCCCTTTGACTTCCATGGCCACCCGCCTTCCTCTCCATTAATGGAGCCCGAGCCGCTGCTTAATACGGGCGGCCTTACTGTTTGCGTCCCATTCCCCTCCCTCCCGCAGACCTCCACCAACGCCACGGCGCAGAAGGATCATCTGCCACTAGTCTTCAAGTTTGGTGAGGTCGACTCCGAGCCGGAGGAGATAGAAAATAAGGAGGTATGGGGCCTCGTGGACATGGCCCAGAACGAGGTGGCCGCGGCGGTTGCTGCCCCCGCTCCCGTCCCAACTCCCATCCCCGCGCCCACACCAACGACCATCCCCGTAGCATTGACAGGCTGGTCGCCGAGCACTATCGCAGAGATGGAAGTCGCGGGCATTAGCGAGGTCCCCACGGACCCCCGCGAGCTTGTGTACATGCCAGAGCTAGCGCTTGTGCCCGTGTGCGCCCCTCCACCCACCACGGCGCCGGTCCCCGTGCGTTTGGCTGCATCGGCCGCGCCCGTGCCCGTGCGCGCGCGGCCCTCAGCGGCATGGGACGCCGCCGTCGACCGCTACTGTCGCCGCCCAGCCACTGCCGTCCTCCCGCGCCCCGCCCGTCGGTCGCGCGACAACATGATGTTTGATTTACATGTGAAGAACATTCTATGCTGCATTGAAGACTTCAACGACGGCGTCCCGGAGGACGACAACGATAAAGATGGAGCGGCACGCCGCTCTGCTGCCGCTGGAAATAGTTTTTTTCTTGGGTTTAAAAGTGTATCTCGATCATATGAATATAAATTCGAAGTATGATTGAATGAAATATATGGTTTGAGCGAAATTGTGGTTTTCTCTCTTAATGTACAGACTTATCAAATGATTTTCCTTTGAAAAAATGTCAATGGTTTTTAAATATAGAACACTCATCGCAAACGTTTTAGTTAGAACACCCGTATGCAAACTGACAGCTTCCCCAGGAAGCCAAGGGAAAATGTGCCGAGCAGGATTTTTGTGGCTCCTGATCGCAAACGTTTTAGATCGAACACCCGTATGCAAAGTGAGAGCAGGATTTGTGCATCTCTTCAATGCAAACGGTTCTTTTGGATGACCCGTGTGCAACCACTTTCAAAAAAGTTGGTAAGATTTGCATCTGTCATATTGGGTATGTTGCCATTTGTCAAACTGGAAAGATTGACATTTGTTGATCTAGTAACATTGCCATTTGTCAACCTTGTAACACTGCGATTTTTCAAAATATGAAGCTAAAAATCACTAGCAGTATCTAATTTTTGTAACTAAATTTAGTAATTAAGCATACATTTCATTCATAAATTAAGCAGTCGTTCTTTATACAAACAATTCAACTCGACAGCTGAACCGACCAAAGTTTTCACCAATTGTTGCCAACCACATACTGAAATAGCTAGTTCTACTTTATATAGTAGCTAATTTTAAGTATGTTGTACAAAATAGCCCCTAAATACTACTATTACTATGGAGGGGCTTTGTACTACTTCTGGCTGCCTCTCCTCTGCCAAGTGCCCTCAGTAAGAGGTAGAGGAGGAGGAGCCTACCGACGAGCTGGACAACTGCAATACGGTGTTTGCCGCTACTGCAGCTTCAGCGACGCTCACCTCGAACACCCTCTGCCGCTCCATAAGACCCCGATCGAAGCGGTGGTTCTCCTTGTAGATCTCCTCATTCCTCGCCTCTGAGGCGGCGTGTGCTATGGCCACTGCGGAGGTACGGCTCTTTGCGTGCTCGACGAGACGCTCCTCCTCCTCCCGCAGGAACTCGGTGTAGAGCGCAAGGTCGCTGACGCACGTGTGTGCATCCACTTCCGCCTACCGCCGTCGGGAGGCAGTGGCCGAGCGGGTGATGACCCCGGTGGTCGACGGTGGACTGGCGGCCACGGCGGCCGATGACGGGGTGGCGGCCACGACCACCACCTCCCGCCTTCGGGCAGCGGTGGCGGAGCGGGTGATGGCCATGGTGGTCGGCAGTGGGGTGGCGGCCACGACATCCACCTCCCGCCTTCGGGCCACGGTGGAGGAGCGGGCGATGGCCCTGGCTTTCGACGGTGGTGTGGCGGCAACGGCGGTCGACAACAGCTGCCGGCAGGCAGCGGCGGCGGAGCGTGTGGTGGGTGTTCCACGCACACCCAACAGGGACGCCACGCGCACTACACTACACAGGGGACTGAGCCGCCGCCGCGGTGTAGCCTCCCAGCTGGAGCAACCCTCTAATGACGGTGGAGTGCCTGAGCGACGATGATGGACCGGTGCAATTGGCGATTGAGGGAGAAGTAGACAAGATAAGCTACAGGGAGGGACGGGAAAATGCGACGCAGGACTCACTACAAAAAAGACACTTCCGTGATGATACGTGTTTGTCACAGTAGGTCACGTTTTTTGTCATGCATGTACATCCATGACAATTTTATGACAAAATGAAGCTAGTCATACCTATGCTGCCGTAGAAGTGTTCCATGACATTACCAAAATTATCATCACGGAAGTGTCCACTTCCATGACGATAAATTGCGCGTCACGGAAGTGCTTTCGTCAAGGGTGACCAACACGTGGCATCCACTGTAATGGGTCGTTGTTAAGCTGTCGGGTCCGGTTTTGGATCCGATAACCCGTTAACAGCACGGACCAATGGGAAATTTCCATGTGTAAAATTCAGATTGGCCGAAGGAAACACATGTCGGCTCGTCAGTGGGTTAGATAGGCGCCTATGATATGTCGACACATGCGACGGCCCACCACCGGCCCATTTAGCTTACAAAGACCGACCCATTTGACTTGGTCAAAAGTTAGTGGGCTGGCACATGGAAAGCCTGTTAACGGTCTCTTCGCAAATAGCCAATTTTACGGCCCGGTAACTCACGGCCCGTAGGGCCTACCCGAAATCGGCCCAACAACATCATGTGGGCCGTCGAATATAACACCAACCCGTTTCACTTTCGGCCCATGTATGGCCCATGACCTCTTTCGGCCCATATGAGTCCTTTGTATCTTTAGGCCCTTTAGAGGCCCACGGTGATTCTAGCCCATAATGAACAGTAAATTTATTTGTACCCGTTAACGGCCCATGATCCACATGGGCTGTTTCCACCCCGTGTTAGCTCTCGGCCTACTGACGGCCCATACGTTCTTGGGCTCCTTTCCGGCCCGTTACTGGCATGTTCCCCTAATGGGCCAAATTCGGCCCGTGGCAAGAGTCGGCCCGCTTACGCCTCGTTAACCCGCTATGCCGCTTCCATTCGTCCTATATTCTGGCCCATTAATGACCCGTCATGCCTGTAAGAATTAAGCCTTTGCTGACCTCAAGCCTGTTAAGGACCCGTTACCGTGCTGGGCCGATACCAATTACGCCCGTTTACGGCCCATGTAGACCCATTTATCCGACGGCCCGAGGCCGACCGATTCTACGGCCGTGTTGGAGGCCCATTTAAATATGGACCGTAGGAGGCCCATGGCTCCTGAACAACATAGCAAATGTCTGATAGTCTGGTTTCAAAACCATGCATATCTTGACGACATCGAACAATGTTTGTCCTTGTTTCACAAAGTCTCTGTTGGGGAATGGCTTGTGTCTGGAGCGCGGATATAACATTGTTTTGAGCTTGCATATCTTGATCATGAGCCAGTTTGGACGAGATTGCCTTAACTACCAACCCAGTATTACGCAGGAACGTGCTTTTGGCACTGTTAGTGGACATGTACTGACCCACTGCAGCAAGAGCTGACATTGTGGTTATAGTTGCCTCGCCACCTTTAGAAGGTGGCGGTTCCACCATTTTTTCCATAGCTTGCTAAAAAGTTGAGTTTTTACATTAGTAGTACCAGAACAGAAGTTATTAAGGAGGCAGCAAAACCAAACAAAATAGCTTTGGTCTATATACATAACTTATTATGATGAACCCATGTGAAATATTAGTTGTATTTTACTGCAAAGTACATAATAAAACCAGGTTCCAAACATTTGACCATGTACCATGGCTAATGTATTGTCTATTTCTTCACATTGTATTGACAACTAAGGATAAAGAGACAAAGTTTATAATACGACAAGCATAGTATGACATCATTCATATCACAAAACAACTTTGAACAGACAAATAGGCAATTGTGACATTGTGTGGGCAAGTCCAGCACGGAACTAGATTACAAGTCAAGATCAAAGGAACATCACTCCTCTCTTTTAAACCTTGTAAGGTCCGATGATACGCTAATACAATTGTGTATAAAATTGAAAAGAGTAATAGACATTGGCTGCAAACCATGCAGTTCAAGGAACAAGTCAGAGTAAGTAGTAGTTAAAAGGCATGCGGATTAAGGACTTGCAATAGCGGCTTTGACTGGTGTAGTCATGCCCTTGATCTTCCTGGTGTGACGGTCCTTGAAGATTTCCACAACATTTGGTTCAGGTACTTTTTGGTCCTTGCGGGCTTTCCTATGCATTTGAAACAAAGTCAGTATAGATCTGATAATATGGTACAGCGAAAAGAGTGAAACAGCAGCTAATTACAAGAGCCTCGCAGTGTGCAATATAGCTACGAGATCCTGTCGTCTGTTGGAATTTCACTTTCGTATGGTTGGCCTTGTTCCTTGAACAGTTCACCTACAAGAAGATAGATTTGTGTGGCACATGCGTAAATAGGACTTCAACATGTGATATGATCACATATATATAATGTACCTGATACTTCGGATTAGACCAGTGTTTAACGAGGCCTCTCCAGTCTTCATCCGATATATTTTCCACTGGAGATGTTTGGGCAAGTTCACCGTTAGCCTTGCCTTCAAAGTGAGTTTTCCTCAAGTTATACAGATACTGTCGCAGAGCAGACTTGAAAACATGGGTGCAAGCTTGTCTGGTTGCGTCATCTTGGCTATCCAACTTGAACCTCATACGTTGAAAATTATGGGAGTCTCATTATCAGCAACCTAGAAAGTATTGGACAGAGCAAGACGATATTACTAGTTTCCATACATAACCATACTTACAGATAAATGGTCGAGGAAGGTGTTGAATTGGTTTTCGTCTTTGTCATTCCTGTACTGAATCCATGTTGGGAGGATACGTACATGACATCTAACAGCAACCTCTGCCTCTAATACTAACTTGGCTGACTCTGTAGCATCACGTGGCCTTTTTAAACCTGCCTCAAAATGGATCTCCATTCTTCCTCCTCTAGATTTAGTTAACCTATCGAGCATTATCCCTGATGTTTGTTTCCTCTTGCTCCTAGGTGCTAGTCCAACAACGAACATAGGAAGTGTTAGTGTACATCAAACTATGAGACTACATATAAAGAAGCATGCAACTGTAACTTGACTCCAGCAACTACCTTCTTGCTGTTGAAGATCACAAAGTTCATCTGATCTTGCGAACTCATCTTGTGTCAAGAGGGCTTCGGAAGTAGTGTCAGGTGGCAAGGGAGCTCGGAAACGTGCTACTAGCTAAGTTGACCAACGAGTAAATCGTGCAACTGGTGGTACTGTGGAAGGTGTTGCAACAACTAGGGTTGTCTCTGCTTGTTTGGTGGTAGCTATTTGTTTCTGTTTGGCTTGTTCTGCAGCTTGTGTAGCATGGGATACACTGTTGGTACAATTTTCCTCTGGACTTTGACCTTCTATTGCACCATCAGTACCAGCAGAATCTGCAGGATTCTTCCGCTTCCCTCTCCATGTCGTTCTGTGTTGCTTCCTCTTTCTCTGTGCCATGTTAAGTCAAGCCGACAAGAAAAACGAATAAAAATTTAGTTCTTTGGAACAAATTGATGCGTGATACAGATGAACTGAACTTTGATGTTAGACAACCACATCATAGGAGGATGTAATATGTACGAAAAACAGGACGGCATGAGATAACCAGAACTATGATGTGTAAACTAAGCAGAAGACATTTCACTAAATTAGAAGCAATGCAATGGAAGGTAGACACCATATGAAAGATGCTACAAATATCGCTCTGCCAAGTTAACAGTGTCTCATCATAAATGCCGTTTAACAAAATGTGAAGCAGTACAAGAAATAAATCATATGCAAGATGCAGACAACATCACACTACAAAGTTAAAGGTCTCTCGTCATTAGTGCCATTGCATATTCACAACATTGCATATTCACATCTTATGATGTGTAAACTAAGGAGAAGGCATTTCAACAAATTAGAAGCAATGAAAGCTAGACACCATATGAAAGATGCAACGAATATCACTCTACCAAAGTAAAATTGTCTCGTCATAAGTGCCATTTCAACAAATTAGACATAGTACAAGCTTTAAAAGAATGCGAGATGTAACCTATATCACACTCCCAAGTCAAATGTGTCTTATGATAAGTGATTGTTGCAGGTTACACAACAGTAGTACTTTCATGTAAGAACATGGTGTGATAGACAGATATTGTATGTTCTAGAAACTAGAACACGTGTCTTAGTCACAAGTATAATGTGGAAAGTAAGCAGTCAAATTCAACAAAATTAGAAGCAATACAAGCTAGACATCATACATAACATCCAACCACATGTAACAGTGCCAAGTTAGAGGGAGCACCTGTGATGGTGCACTAGGGGAGACGTGCTCATCACCAACACAGCTACGTTGAGTGTCTATGCATGTGTTGTCTTGGAAATCATCTTGGGGAATGGAGGAGTAGAATCAGAGAGGCCCTCCGCTTGAAGGAGCACCTTCATCTGCTGCCTTGCTAACTTCCTTCCGCTTTATTGATTTTGAATTGTCAAGTAAAACCGACAAGAAAAAGCAATAAAAATCACTCTTCAGAACTCATTCGTGCATGATAGTGACAATCACTACATTTATGTAAGGCAAACACATGATTCCATGATGGAATAATACAAAAAACATGATGGCATGGCATATTCACAACTGTTTGTGTAAACTAAGCAGAAACCATTTCAACAAATAAGAAGCAATGCAAGCTAGACACCACATCAAAGATGCAACCAATATAACTCTGCCAAGTTAAAAGCGTCCCGTCATAAATGAAATTTCAACAAATTAGAAGCAGTGCATGCTATAAATCATATGAAAGATGCAACTAATATCACACTCCATATACTAAAGGTGTCTCGTCATATTTATTTATGCGGGATACAAAAAACAATAGTTTTATGTAAGGACATGCTTATAGACAGATGTACTATGTACTAAAAATAGGAAGGCATGTCACATTAACAGGTATAATGTATAAACTAAGTAGAATAGCACATGCAATTTAACAAGATTGGAAGAATTACAATCTAGACACCATATGCAACATGCAACCACATATCACGCTGCCAAGTTAGAGCAAGCACCTGCAATGCTAGTGTAGGGGAAATGCGGTAATCAACTATAGAGCTACGTTCACTATCTTCATCTAGCCTTGCTGTTTCTTGAGAATCATGTGGGGAGGCTGATGCTGCATTCTTTAAATGAGGATCTTTTATCACAGTAGTCAACTGGCCTGACTGCCTCAACATAAGTGATTGATGAGGGATACACAAGAACATTAGTTTGATGTAATAACATGGTAAATAGACAGATGTACTAGTATGTACCAAAAATAGGAAGGCATGTCATATTCAAAGGTATAGTGTGTAAGCTAAGCAGATGCAATTTAACCAAATTGGAAGCAATACAAGCTAGACATTTGGCTGGAGTGGTGAGCATGATCATCTAGGACCTGAGAGCCTGGTGGGAGGCGGGCTGCTTCGCCACCATCGTGGCTTTTTAGTTGACTTCCAGGTGATGCATGTCTGTGCTGGGCTTGTCACTGGCTCAGCCAGTGCCCTGACTAGCTATTTGTCTTCAGGTGCTCCCGGGATGGTGGTTCATGTAAAAAATATCTTTCCTTATCAAGATAAAGACCGACTTCGGCCTTTAAAATACAAGCTAGACACCATATGCAACATGCAACCATATATGACACTGTGAAGTTAAAGCAAGCACTGGGATGGTAGTTCACAATGAGCGAGATCATCAACTCGAGCTACGCTCCCGCCTCCATCTCACGACACTACACCCTTTAAAGTCTTGAAACGTGTCTGGCCTAGCCGCGTACCACGCTGGAGCGACTTCTCTCTTCTCTTTTATGCATCTGTCAAGGCGGGGTCTGAAATACCCTTGCATAAAAACACAATAGTGAGAGTATGGGGAAAGTGTGTGTAGAACTAGTGCACTGTAAAAGTAGAAGATAGCAGGTGGCTGACAAATAAATGACAGGAGACATATAATAGCTCTACAACATTGTATGGCAAACAAATTAGATTCCACTCCGCATGATTTTGTAATATATGAGCACAGGAAATGCAGGTACTCCTCTAGCACAACACCACATGTGGTCCTATTAAGATAATAGTCGACTAAAAATAAATAGGTCAGTCGATTTTTTTATGAACCGTCCTATCTATAAGGAACGGGCAGATGGCCTTCGTCTACCTCCCGCCAGTCACTGTTAACGATCTTTCTCAAACCGCCAGCGACCACCGGCCCAGACCCCTGCCTCCGCCACCCCGCCCTCCCCTAGACCTCACACCACTGTCGTTCTTAGCAGCGCCCCCAGGCCATCCTTTTAATCCCGGCCAACCTCCAGATTGGGCGCCAGCAGCTCTAGGCCCCACATGCCCCTAAGATAAACATCGAGGCGCTGCTTCCCCGGTGTAATAGGCGGACTAGCGCCTGTTACGTCGGGGAATGATTCCGTTAATTGGGAATCAACTGACCAGGAATTGAAATCCAGGGGGCGACGGACCTCGAGCTAAGGTGAAATAGTATATGAGGAGAAACCTTGTGCATTGCGAGTTACTAGGAACATCTAGTATCAAGAAGAAGCGGTCAACTAGTGTCTTCTGTGGGATGAATACCGTGCAAGCAGACACGTAAGATTTGCACGAATAAGGGAAGAGAAGTACCATTTTCGGTTGCCGACGTGGTCTCCTCCACATGTCGCGGCAATCTTCTTCTTTTTGCTAGGGGAACCGATGTTTCGGAGGAGGGTGCAGGCTTGGACGAACCCATGGCCAAATTGTTATCTGTGTTGCCGTGGCCGTATGTCGGCGGAGGGGAAGCAGATCCGAGGCAGCGAAGGATGGCGTAGCAGGAACAACTCCGGTGTGCTGGACGGTGGGGAAGTTGGAGAGGCAGCGTTGAGGCGCAGGACAGCGTGGTTGAAGTGGCTCGGGCACGGACGGCTCGGCCTCGGCTTCAACTACTAGCCATGGAGGGCATTGTGGTTGAGGTTGCGGTGGATGACGACGTCGGGGTATCGGCTCCGGCGTGATGGAGGAGGGCGGCGGTGGATGGGTGGGATGGGGTGGTGGACCAAGGACGCTGGGGTTTCGCGGCTGGTGGAGAGGTAGTTTTGGCGCCCATGGAGTACGAATGGGGAATCGGACGGGGGGCGGGGGAAGCTAAGGGAGATCCATGTTTCGGTCTGGGACGCGCTTGTTTTTGGCTTTTTTGAACAGATGGAAAGCGCTTGTTTGAAATTTGGGGAAAGTACAAACTTTACCCCCCCCCCCTCTTAAATTTCGGACCTACTGCGGGTCGGGGGTCAGATGGTAATCCCAGGTATCCCAAATAGTGGGCGGGCGCAATTTAGGCCACGCGCATGTGTGCTTAGGCGGCCATTGTGTATGAATGTTTTTCGGAGGCGGTTGCGTGGCGTCTAGATGAAGCTACAAACCTACCCTGATTAGACCTTTGGACATTGGGCTGGTAAATTTCACGGGTCGGAGTTAGAAAAGTAATTTCCTTCTACTACCAAACATTGGTCTCATGCGGTTTCGGGCGAATAGAGGCTCTTTTGGGTATTTTCGATATAACATTCCTCCCTCTCTTAACCATTTACGGCTATTTTCACTAACCTTTATCACAAGCACTCTTCCTCTCACAAGCATACACACGCACAATCCCCATCGACCCTTTCTACATACATAGAACTGCCTATGTGTCTCTTGTACGCACATTATCTTTAGGTCTGTCTCTCACGCATTGTCTCACACCTCTCTTCCTAATCGACGAGTATGATTCTAGCAGAGCATTCTATAGGATGCCCCTTAACGTTAGGTTGGATGAATAGTAATATCAGAGATAAGGGGTTACCTTAGTCCGAGAACCCATGGTTACAAATCCTAGCCGGCTTTGTCAGTGTACACAGAGTCCTTCACAGTTCTGCTATCGTTGTCTTGTACGACAAGTCATCCATGGGTCTCCCTAAATGCGTCACGGGCTGACAAATTTGGCGCAGGACGGAACCGAACCAAGGGCCTCACCTTGACCCACCGGACCTCACGGTGACACACCCTCTGCCCCCAGGTCTCGTTATCTTCTCACACCCACACATACCAACACAGACACCACACAAAAAAAATCTCCTCGTGGCTCTATCCCCTCCCCCTTGCATATACACACTCAAGGGAATCTCTTGCCATGACATCATATTAGTCTCTTTCTCTCTCTAGACCTCTTTCATTTCTCGTGCTATCTCTCACACGCCCCGTCCCCTCGCCGACCCCTCTATCCATGCCTCTCTCGAATACGTAATACACACACATACCTCTCTAGGCCCTGCCAAATACATCAACCACACATTCACACATGTTACATCGCGTACCCCATTGATCTAAAAAGCCTTCTTTTCCTGTTTATTTCGCATACAACATTCCTTTTGAATAAAGTGTGGCCAAAAAATTATTTTAGAATTTCTACGTATATACATCATTACAAAGTTATATGGAGGAGTATGAACATTAATTTGCATTGCATGGTGCCCATAATGATATTTATTCCACACTGTGAATTTTTATATTTTTATACTATATACAAAGTTAGTCATAATAAAGAGAAACGAAGAGCATATCTCTCCCCATCGCATACACCCCTCCACGCCCCTTTCACGTATGCGCACAAACTATCTCCAGATCCTCTAAAAGTAATCGCCCAGCACATTCACGCATGTTTCATCTTTGTTTCGTGATATATACACTGACAATCATTGTATTTGGAGCAAAAGCACAATCCGTATGTTGGACTTCAGAATCCACTCATTATGGTCACCATTTATGTTTTGTGGTTATTATACAGTCACGGGCTCACCGTACAGCTCTGTGTTTGCTCAAGACACGACTTGTTGACTAGTTAAACGCTCCACGTGGCACCTTTTGGTGTTGCATCACATTATCTCACTACCATTGGGCCCACCTATGGGCTTGTATCTAGTCTTCTACACTCTTATAAAAAACAGAGTTGGTGATGATGGTGTGCCTGCCATCCTGCAATATAGGCCATCCGATTTATATCTGACGAATAGGAAGGAAACTATGGCAATTTTGCAAAAAGGTACCCACACACCTCTCCACATTTGCAAATAAGGCCTTCCCTCATTCATCCTTTTCTATCACAAGATAAACTAGTCATACAAATGCATCTTCATGTTATGTGCAATGCACGTGCATCTTGGTAGTGAGAATGAAAACAAACGACAAAAAAATATTGGACGGTGGTTCGAAGTCATGACCGCAGGCACAACGGACAAGGTGGCCTTGTATTGGTATGTTGAGCCGTCCGTTTTAACACACAAGAGCTGGTGTGGTGATTATACACACACGCACGCATGCACACGAACTGCATGCACGCAACACTCACACGAACACATGCAGCCACGCACGCACGCAACACTCGCACGTACATACGCAGCCACGCATGCACGCAATACTCACACGCACACACGCACGCATGCATGCACACACCACACGACCAACACACACTCTCACGCTCAAGTGCTCAACCTACACGTGCACGCGCACACATCGGCCCCGCGGACACGCACACAACCAGTGATTCCGCCACGGGTTGGAGTCTTGTCGCGCTTGTGTAAATTTGTGTTTATCGACCTTTTCCTATGTGAACTGACATGTGGGACCCACAAGGAACATGGTCAATTTAACTAGTCAACATGGTGCCACACAGACTATTTGGCTACCAATGAGCGCAAACCGATGTTTGAACGGTGAGCAAGTGATCGATAATCACCGCAAAACGATATAGTGACCGTAATGAGCGATTTTGAAGTTAGGTGACCGATACGCTTTTCTCTCTCAGAGGCCCTCCAAAACTACATCTCTACACATTCTCGCTTGTTACATCTAACAACTATGCAATACAGCACTACTACTACACTCTAACACAATAAATTATATGTGTTTTTAGTTTTACTAGATATCATATTGTTACCCAATTATTTAGTTTGCATACATTAAAATTGCCTTTGAAATGTATGGCTAGTGTCATCTACCGCGCGGGAAAAATTCTGCCCTTTCCTGTTTAATTGGGTTTGTATCGATGGATCGTGCGAAACAGCAGAACTATAGTACTCCTACACAGTACAAGTGACAGTTCATGGGGCCGCCCGTGTCGTATACTCCTCCGTCGTAAGAGTGGAGCGCTCGCCTTCATAAATGTTCTAGTCCCGTTCGCCGACATGTGGGACATCATGCTACCGGGTCCATGTGCCATACCGAAATATAGTGCAGAGCAGCAGGGGTGAAGCACCCTAGTCATGGCGCCGGCGTAGTAATGAGCAATGAGGCGTCAAATCACAAAGCTGCACCTTTCCCGCAGTTAAGTTGGAGGGACGAAGTAATAATGCTAAAAAAAGAAGTTGGAGGGATGAAGCAACCATCATTTCACTCGTTGCTGAATCCGCTTCTCCCTCATCTTCTTCAAGTTAACCACGTGTTGCTTCTGTCGTTGTTCTGCCTCTGTGGGACGCGGATCGGCTTGGTAAAGCACTGACACATGGGACCGCATGTTAGCAAACCGCCAGGCCAACGTCCTATAAAAATAAGAAACCTCCCCCGCCATCCGCGCGGCAAAATCACCTCCTTTTTTACTAATCTTGATTCTATAATTTTTTAGATCAATATAATTGAGATTTGTATAGATAGCACATAGGAGCAAAACCAAGTGGTACGGTTAAGGGCATCCACAATGTATAGCCAAATGTGAAAATAGCTTTTGGCATCGATGGGAACCATTGTGGACGGTGCTGCCAAAGCCAAAAAGATGGAACTGAAGCTCCCTGATTGATTGATTGATTGATTGAAGGAATAGAAAAATGCAATGTCTCTCCTCTTGCTCCCGTGCTTGGACGCATGTACAATATAGAGCACAAAGTCTACTCCCCTGTCCCTTCTATCACAAATCACAAAGCATTGAGGCGTCAAATCACAAAGCATAGATGAAGCAACCATCATTTCACTCTTCGCTGACTCCGCTTCTCCATCGTCTTCTTCGAGAAACCACCTCACCGCAATAAGCTAGACGTAAGACGCTATTGTGTACTAGTAGTACTAGTGGATTTACACGTCCTTTGGTTCAACGGACTTCCTGGATGAAAATAAGGCGGTTGTCTCGGCTTGCAGGTGGTACTTGCAAACGACTTACAGTGGTCTCCCTCAATGGTGTTCTCTGTCTAATGCACTTCGCCAAACCACAACGCTCGAGATATCGTCGATGTCACCGCAATGGGGAAGGAAGTCAAAAAGTTACTACCTCCATTTTTTTGTACACAAGTCCAGTATATCAAAATTACAATTTGCAAAAGGCCACTAACACTAACCGTGGCAAAATTGATGGGGTTTGCCTCATACTAGCAACCAAGGATATTAATGTACCCTTGCATGCATGCGGAAGTGAGAAGGTTGGTTTGCATGGCGCTGCATTAATCAAGCGATGAGGAGTGAGACGGTTAGCTCTTTGGGCTTTGGAGAAAAAAATACGCATTAATTGACACGTCAAACGAGGATTTGTATCGATTAATCCCGCGAAGGAAAACCCCGCCTTTCTTTATTAACACTAGTACTCCTAGTATGTACATACTTATCCTGTTTGGGTCTAGGCCTTGCATTGCCATACTTCGCCACACATTTTTGCCAAGCTTGCCTAAAGTTTTCAAAATGAAAAGGAGGTACACTTGTGCACGGCTGTCGCGGTCGCACCGCACCCTCACACCGTCGCTCCGCACCCTCATATAGTCGCTCCTGCACGCCGCAAACCCAACCAAGGGAACGCACCCCTCACTGACACGTGCTACCGCATGTGAACAAACCAAACTCAGCCATCCAACCGCTGACACATAATTTTCATTCATACAGTATGTTTATCCAACCGCATGTTGGGGAGGATCCGTACGGCCCGTGCAGTGGTCTGTTGGGGAAGAAGAAGAGGTGAGGAAGAAGGGTTAGGAGACGTAGGATAATCATCCAACCGCCTGAAATGGTAGACCAACCCAAATGATGAAAGTTAGGCGACTTGCATAACAATATATGTTTTTACACAGCAAAAGATCCCTAAAAACAACAACATAAAGAAAAACTATCACTGCTCGCGGAACGAGATGGCCTCGTCGTCTTTGGCTGCGGGCGCGAACCAGCTGTACCTGCCGACGTGTGTCTCCGCACCGTGGTTGTCCTCGCCCTCCAGCTACTCGTTCACGCGGAGCCTGCGGGCGCTCTGCACGGACGAGAGGACCGCCCGGTTCAAGTCGAGGACGTCCGGTTCTGCCTGCAGGAGGGCCTCGATGGCAGCGTCATCCGCGCGCTCCGCGTCGAGTTGAGCCTCTGTTGCCCGGTTCAAGTCGAGGACGTCCGATTCCGCCTGCAGGAGGGCCTCGATGGCAGCAGCATCCGCGCGCTCCGCGTCGAGTTGAGCCTCCCCTGCTCGGTTCAAGTCGCGGACGTCTGGTTTTGCCTGCAGGAGGGCCTCAATGGCAGCGGCATCCGTGCGCTCCGCCTCAAGTTGAGCCTCCGCCGCCCGGTTCACATCCACGACATCCGGTTCCATCTGCCGGAGAGCCTAGATGGCAACGGCATGTGCACGCTCCGCATCGATTTGAGCCTCTGCCTCCCGGTCCTCCTTTAGTATCGCCAGGCTGAACCATTGTCTGCCTGCACCATGGGGGACCCGCACGCCGGCACAAAGTCGATGTCCATCGTCTCATACCCATCGGGGGCCTTCTACGCCGCGACCTCCGCCATGAACATTGGATCGGCTTCCTCCTCCTCATAGCTTGGCTCCAGATAACTTGGGGATTGGCACGCTGCAAAGTGAGCTTGGGAACGGAGGTCTATGGCGCCGACCGCCGCCGTGATTTCTGTGCGGCGCTCCGGCGTCAGCATCTTGTAGTACGTGATCTTGCGGCGCAATATGGTTTTCCGGTGAACTAGGGGACGCTTGATGCGAGCTAGGGGATCGAAAGGTGGGGGAATGGGCTGGAGAGGACGTGTGGTTTTGGGGCAGTGGCTGGTGTAGGCCGAGCAGCGAAGGTTCTAGCGTGAATAGTGGTTCAGGTGATGACCGGTCAATCGGTTTTGACTGTACATCTCTCTTGTCGCGTTCGCGTTGCACCCCGGCACACTGGACCCTCCACATCGCTCACCAAATGGAACGCGCTTCGTCTTGCGTTTTCGCTTATTTATGGGACCTAGTTGAGAGCAAACCGACGTCCCCCCCCCTTCCCCGCCTGCGTCATTTATACTAGCACTCCCTCCATTTTATGCGGAGTAAATAAAAACAGAGGGAGTATTTACGAATGAGGATCCCCTTATGTGGCTGAACCCATTGAGTAACTGACATGCGGGGCCTAGCAAGCATGGGTTCCGCCAATAAGTGAACGAAAGGGAGGGTAAGGCAGGGATACCTACGTAAGAGGATCCACTTCCACTACTTCTCCTCCTTCCATCTACAGGGCCTAAGGCGTTTTTCGAGGCTAACATTGACCAAATGTTAGAGTAATAATATATGACATGCAACTTACACAAAGCATACGGTCAAATTCGTATGTGAAAGGAGCTTCCAATGATATAATTTTCACATTCTACATCTCATGTACTATTAATCTTGTCAATAGTCAATGGCGGTTTTAAAAAACGCATTAGAGCATGGTTAATAATATAGCCAGCTGATGGCTATAAGGAACTGCCATGTCATCTATAGCCATCATCTATATGCACTCATATAGTAGTGTGGGCTATAAGGTTGGATATTTCCCGCAAAAAATATATAAGGTTGGCTAGTACTTTTTTCCATCTCCTCTCTATCTCTTTCTTCATATTTATTGTATTTAACTAGGAATGCGTATATAGCTAGGCTCTTGCATGAGAGCTCACTCTCCTTACTTTTTCAGATCTCTCTCCTCCACATAGACCCTATATAAATGGAAGGAGGGAGTACTATGAGCACTGCATACTCTACTACAAATGTTGTCAGTACTCCACTAGTACTATTGGACAGGGAGCTTAAAAAAAGTTACTATTGGACTGGCTATACGTGGCGAAATCCTAGTAGGATGAGCATGCGCAAGAATAAGCACATTCACGTGGTTGAAAACAACTTGGAAACCATGTCTGTTTGAATACAAATCTAGGAGTACGTACGAATCTAACAATATTGATTGGGCGTTGTTCAATGTTAATACTTTTTTCTGTAAGTTTGATCAAAGTAGAGATACTTTGACTACACATAAAACTTATATGTAAACTAGAAAGGATCGAAGGGAGTATATTGTACGTTCAAGAGCGAAATGAACATTGAATACCCTTTATATGTGATTTGTGGATGCTATGATCACCTGTTCAAAATTTTGAATCCGCCTTATGTATCACACATGCACCCACTCGTTCTCTCTCAATTTCATCTCGGGGTCCGGAGATCGATTGAAAGAGGTCTAGGGTGGGTATAATACGTTCGTTTCGCTTATGAACGTACAATATACTCCCTCTGATCCCGACAGACCACCCCCCCCCCCCGCCGGTCATTTCTATACCACTATATGGTGTGCGAATAGCTTCAAATATTGGTCGTTGGATATGCCCATGGAATGCATGGAATGGTCAAGAGAAGGAAAATCCGAGCATTATCATCCATTGGATATAGTTTTCAACTTATAGGATTCTGCCACATGGCCTTCTAATTGAACCCCCAACTCAACCATCTCATGTGTTCTAGAAGCATCTATTCACATGCTTATATGATACTCAAATAAAAAGAGACTAGAACAATCTGGATTCTATAGAGATAAGAACCAAGTTGGATCTTGTCCGATACGATTCTAGGAAAGATAACACATATTCAAATGTATTTTCCCATGCTTTATATATATATCTAAATGGCGTGCGAAGCACGTACAATTTACTAGTCTATCATAGAAATAGAGCAAACCTTTATCTCCTTGCATGACATGCAATTGATCTCTAAACACAATTGATCTCGTCAAGATGTGTCAGGGCATGAACCGAATGGGATTTCAAAACTAAGACAGGAAGCGACACGTAGTGGAGGCAAAGTGAAACTTTAAACGAACCGTTTGTTTGTATGCATGTTGGACAAATTACAACATTGGAAATACAAGCATGGTCTGGGCCCACATGCGAATGGTACTCGGCGGAATGTTCAAATGAGGCATGCGGGAGCGACACGCTCATCGTCGCTTTACGTGGTCGGTTTCAGTGTGCCGAGGGTGGCGTTAGCGCTGTGGCACGACCAGCAGATCAACACCTGGCTCGTCGAGGATGCACGGGGCGCCGAAGTGCGCGCACGCTGCGACGCATCCGCGGAGTGGTGTAGCGCGGCCAACTGCATCCCCAGGACCTGAGACCATGCCGGGTAATCTTGCTTTTTCAATGACATGTGGGGTTGCATGTGAGCAAAGGGCGTCTCCAACGTTGCGACGACCGCAACTGACTACCCTGGCACACTAAAAACCCTCGTCCCTCGTGCCGTCACCCGGTGCATTCTCACATGGCGCCAGCTGCCCGCATTCATGCCGTCCGTCCATATGCCATTGTTAAGATGCTCGGTGCCCGAGGAACCAACTCCGGCGACTTAATGTCGCACCCGGACGCTTGGCCTCACCGGAATGCGCTACTTAAAGCGGCAACGCCTAGCTAACCTCCACACCGTAGCGCTTCGTCCTGCTACCTGGCACCACATCCACCATGACCGCGAGCGCGAACGCTCTGCGGGAGAGCTTGTCTTCGGGGACGATGCTCGAGGTCGGCGCCCTCGCTCAAGTCACCTCTCGTGACACAATAGCGGCATAGCCGGACGCGGACATGACCGCACAAGTGGTGGCCACGTGCTACCTCTTGAGCTTGCGTCAAGTAGACCGAAACAATTCTGCATCTACTACTATTTCTCCACACATCGACCGCTATCCAGCATGCATCTAGAGTATTAAGTTCATAAGAACGGAGTAACACATTAGGAAAGATGACATGATGTAGAGGGATAAACTCAAGCAATCTGATATACACCCCATCGTTTTATCCTCGATGCAAACAATACAATGCGTGCCTTACTGCCCCTGCTGTCACTGGGAAAGGACACCGCAAAATTGAACCCAAATCTAAGCGCTTCTCCCATTGCAAGAAAGATCAATCTAGTAGGCCAAACCAAACTGATAATTCAAAGAGACATGCAAAGATAACCAATCATACATAAAAGAATTCAGAGGAGATTCGAATATTGTTCATAGATAATCTTGATCATAAACCCACAATACAACGGATCTCGACAAACACACCACAAAAAAAGTTACATCAAATAGATCTCCAAGAAGATCGAGGAGAACTTTGTATTGAGATCCAAAGAGAGAGAAGAAGCCATCTAGATAATAACTATGGACCCGAAGGTCTATGGTAAACTACTCACACATCATCAGAGAGGCTATGGTGTTGATGTAGAAGCCCTCCGTGGTCGATTCCCCCTCCAGCGGAGCTCCGGAAAAGGCCCCTCGATGGGATCTCACGGGTACAGAAGGTTGCGGCGGTGGAAATAGGGTTTCGTGGTGATCCTGGATGTTTTCAGGGTATATGAGTATATATAGGCGAAAGAAGTAGGTCAGTGGAGCTGTGAGGGGTCCACGAGGATGGGGGTGCACCTACCCCTGGGCACGCCTCCCTACCTCGTGGCCACCTCGTTGCTTCCTTGACGTCCGCTCCAAGTCTCCTGGATTGCGTTTGTTCCAAAAACGATCCTTGCGAAGGTTTCATTCCGTTTGGATTTCGTTTGATATTCCTTTTCTGCGAAACACTAAAATAGGCAAAAAAAACAGCAATTTGCACTGGGCCTCCGGTTAATAGGTTAGTCCCAAAAATAATATAAAATTGCATAATAAAGCCCATTAAACATCCAAAACAGATAATATAATAGCATGGAACAATCAAAAATTATAGATACGTTGGAGACGTATCAATGGATCGCGCGAAGCACCAAGTTTTTTTTTGTTATGGGGCGAAGCACCTAGTTTAAAAGGAAAAAAGGTGGTACACTCACAGCACCCCTGTCGCTGTCGCATTGCACCCCACACACGTTCAGTCCTGCACACGGCTCATGCAAATGGAACGCGCTTCGGCTTGCCTCTTCACTAACACATGGGACTGCACTTGGAGAAACCGACCATGTGCCAAACTCCCCGCCCACCGCAAAATCACCCCCCAAAAAATTCCCCAAATCCCAAATTCAACCGCCTTCGCCAACTAGCCAATAATATTCCGCAAACCCCTCCCCAGCCCCTCCACTCCATTCGCTCTGCCAAAGCCACCCTCCCCGCCGTGTCGATACGTCAGCGCCGCTATTCGTCGGGGGGACGCACCGCGATCTTCTCGCTCCCACATTACGCTCTCATAGACTGTCGTTCTCTAGCCGCGCCGCCATCGCTGGCGACATTCTTGTGGAGGCGCACGACGGTCAACTTCTCCCACGGTACGCGCATTCTAGACTGAGGCCCCGTGCATGTTGGTGTAGCGCTGAATGTTAGCTGATAGACGTTGTTAATCTCACTGTTTGCCGAAGTAGTTTACAGTCAATATGCTCTGCTTAAGAAGCTTCCTTGCCCTGTTCTGCACCCAATCTGCTTAGCTGAGATGGCATGCCAAGCCTGATTAGTTGCTAAAATATCCTGCCATATATTTATTGTGACGTAGATTGCCATGGTCTAGTAGCCAATCTGTTAGGTGAAATAGTTGTACACTGTTTTATACTCGATCTTTGTTGCTACGATGGCCTTCAATAGTTCGATGGCTGTGTGCTCGGCCTCATTGACTGCTGAAACAGCCTGCCATAATTTAGCACTCAAATCTGTTTGCTGAATTAGCTTTACATATATCTCGTTACTTAGATCTGCTTGTCCAAATATCTTGTCATAGCTTAGACATCGACCTAGGTATTTTTTTTCTGGACTTCATAAAAAAACATATATGTTCTTCCTGTAATATCTAGTAGAAGAACTAATTTGTATGTCTAACAGATGGACAGGACTTGGATAACTTATTCTCAAAGATTCTCCACTGCATATGTCTAGGGGGTTGAAAACTTCCTGAACTTTATCAGAGTTGAGTACGGTGGTCCGAAATCAGATGTGGTCTGCCCATGTAGCAGTTGTATGTATTCAGTTACAAGACCCCAGTCAACTGTGCAAAATCATCTACACTTGTATGGGATGTCGGTCACATATATTAGGTGGGTTCATCATGGTGAAGCTGTGAATGTCAATGTTACTGACTACGTGGAAGCAGCGGATCAACATCTTGATCTGCCTGATGATTAGGTGGAAGAGGAGGAGGAGGTGGTGGTGGCGGAGCCAGTGAGTTTGACCAACATTGAAACAATGCTACGAAATGCTCGTGCATTTCGTGAACTTTCACCTGCAGAAGAAAAACAGTGGGCCCGCATGTTGGAACAATGCAACGTGGTTGTCACCCCAGGAAATAAGATGTTAGTATTCTCAGCTATGGTCACCTTTGTTCAGGTGAAGACATCTGAGCGGATGACCAACAAATCATTCGATGCCATGTTGGCTGCTTTCCGCAAATCATTCCCAGATGCGTCTGAGCTGCCACACACCTATAGTAAAATGAAGAATTTCCTTCGTGCAGTTGGAATTGGATATGATATGATCCATGGTTGTAAGAATAATTGTGTTCTGTTCGGGAAGGATTATGCCAACTTAAGTGAATGCCCGAAATGCAAATCATCAAGATGGAAAGATGGCGATGCTGTGAAGAGGATTCCTCATAATGTTCTGGGACATTTTCCAATTACACCAAGATTGCAGAGGTTGTTTCATGATGTTGAAACAAGAGATGATGTACTGTGGCATTCTAGGAACCAGGAGTACAGAGATCAGAATGTAATGAGCCATCCATCTCATGGTAGTGAGTGGCAAAGCTTCAATCAGAAACACAAAAAGTTTGTTGCTGACCCGAGAAACATTAGACTTGGCTTAGCTTCAGATGGATTTAACCCATTTGGCCACCAGAGCGCCACATATCGCATGTGGTCAGTGCTTGTTATCCCTTACAACATGCCTCCAAATGTCTGCACCAAAGAATCAAACTACATGATGGCCTTGCTCATCCTAGGTCCAAAAAGTCCTGCAAAGGATTTTGATTTATTCATGGAGCCTCTTGTGGAGGAACTTCAACAGCTATGGAGGGGTGTTCTCACTCGAGACATATATCGCAGACCACCAGCTGATTTCTTTCTGCATGCTGTTATAATTTGGTGCATCCATGATTATCCGTCTTTGGGCACTATGTCAGGGCGAACGACACATGGTTACAATGCATGTGTTTGCTGTGACAGGAATCCGCTGTCATACGGAATACTTAGCAAGATCTGTTACATTGGACACCACCTTTTCCTTGCCAAGGACAAGCCGCGTCCTACAAAATACCGAAGACATGTGTTCAATGCAAAGCATGAAAACCGTGATGCGCCAAAGAGGCTCACCACCGATGAGTTGCAAGTGGAATTAGAGAAGGGCAGGCATATTACACCAGGAAACCATCCTGGTAATGGTAGAGGGAAAAGGAAGCGTGTCAGTGCAGAAGAGAGATTATTTTTTACCCGCAGGTCCACTTTGGGACTTGGAGTATTGGAAAGATTTGGATCTGCGGCATAATCTTGATGTGATGCACATCAAGAAAAATATATGTGACAGCATTATCGGCACACTTCTTAATATTGAAGGCAAGATGAAAGATACCTTAAAATCTAGGATTGATTTACACACCTGGGTATCAGAAGGGATTTGCAGGTGCAAAATGAAGGTAAACCACAGGATATGGCACCAGCTGTGTACGTCTTGGACAAGGTAAAAAGAAAAGTATTCTGCGAGGTCTTGTCACGTGTGAGATTCCCACATGGATTTGCTTCCAACCTTGCAAGGAGAGTCAGTGCAGATGGAAACAAGGTACAAGGGTTCAAAACTCATGACTGCCACGTCCTACTTCAAAGGGTTTTACCTGTTATCCTTAGAGGATTGAGCCGCCCTGACTTATACAAAGCAGTTGTAGAGTTGGGACAATTCTTCAGGTAACTCTGCAGTAGAAATATCAGGATGGATGCTTTGGAGCGTCTTAGAGACAAGATACCAACTATCCTTTGTGACCTTGAGAAGATATATCCACCAGCCTTCTTTGATGTGATGGTGCATTTGACTGTTCATCTACCTGATGAGGAACTACTTAGAGGTCCAGTATAGCATGGCTGGATGTACCCTATTGAAAGGCGGCTAGGCACTTTCAAGGGCTATGTTAGGAACATAGCTAGACCTGAGGGTTCCATTGCAGAGGCCTACATTGCTACAGAAGCGTTGACATTCTGCTCAAAATACATTGAAACAACTGATCAGCTTAGCAAAGAGGTGGGTTAAGACAATCCTGGGCTCAATGTTTTCGATTATTCTGTTCGAGTTACAGGGAAGAGTCGACAAGAGGACAAACCTAAAGATTTGGACAAAATGGTTTGGTATGTGTTGAATAACTGTCCTGAGATACTACCTTATATCAAGTAAGTGCTATGTACTGCAGCTTATACATCATAATCTAGTAAACTTGCAGCACATTCTTATATATTTAGATGTTTGACGCAATCACTATGTTGTATAGCATCTACAAAAAGGAGTTATTGCCGCAAAATCCAAGAAACATTGACAAACTGGTTATGGCAGGATTTGCGAAATGGTTCAAGAGCCATGTAGGCTTTTGAATTGCAATGTTAGTTTTTTTAATATATTGAGTACATAAGATGATCAACTTGTCTATTTTCTAAACATAGGTTAAGAAGATGCGGGAGAATGGGAAGGCAGTTGATGATGCCCTTTACACACTAGCAATGGGTCCTGATACTCGGGTAAGACATTATGAATCTTGCGTTGTTGGAGGTGTGCACTACAACACCCTTGCACGCTATGAAGGCAAGAAGACACAAAACAATGCCATCATGAGCACAGATACGTACGACAGAGTGACAACTGAAATTTATGCTAACATAACAGACATTGGTCAGTTGCAGTATATCTCTAGTTTCTAGGATCATCGGTGTGTGATTATGTTGTGCTGTCGTTGGTATAACTTGTTTTCCAGGATCGCAAAACCCAGAGCTGATGATTATTTCAAATCCATCAGTGTCAAGGTGGCGTACCAGAACAACGAGCCTTTTATTTTGGCAAATCAAGCAACACATATATGTTTCTTGGAAGACACATTTGCACATAGCGATGACTGGAGAGTATTGCAAAGGTTTGGGCAGAGGAATTTGTTTAATGAAGTTGCACAACAAGATGATGCTTACACCGCTCCTGATGTACAAGATTCCACAGATGTTCCTAATATCTTTCAGAACCATCATGTCAATGATGCTGGCGAAAAGATTGCATGTCGTGCTGTGGACATACAAGAGTTGATCAAGAAGAAGCCAACGTTCGAGGACATTGAGGATCAAGAAGAAGATGACACTCTGGGGAATTACGATTCAGATTGATACACATGGCGAAGATGTTGACGCTGCCACTGCGGATGATGATTAGATTGCTTTTGTCGTATTTGCCTGTCAGAAGACGTTTTTATCTACTATGTGAAATTGTTTTTGCTATGACAACTGAAACCTGATGAATGTGTTGTTTAGTATTTCGCTGTGAGAACATCACTTGTTATGTATGTTGATTTGTGTTTGGTGATTGTATGACAAGTAAAACATGATGACATTGTTGTTTACTTGTACTCATATTTGGCTGTGAAACTTGAATTTGATGACATAGTTTGCTGTTGGACTGCAATTTGCTCGACGTCTTCTAATGGGAACAAAGCTGACCCGATAGGGCCTTTGCTAATTTATTTATGGGCCTCTACTATTTATTTATTTATTTATGAGCAAATGGGGATACCCCCCGGTTTCCGTTAATAGAAATAATTAGATGTTCACAACACTACGCCCAGCCTGCTACACAGGTTTCATTCATTACTAGTTTCAGCAAAGTGCTCGTGTCATAGCCACTGAATACATCACAAGTGCTACATACACTGCAAATAAAGAGACAATCATCCTGCAGAGCACATCGATTTTGCCCTTTATCTTCACAACCTCTTTCATCTCCTCATTGCTGTCAAGGCCGTTCAACAGCTGTTGCTTGGACATGATCAGAGGAACTGATCTTTAACCTTCTCGCTCGTGATCTTCCTCTTCATCATTCCTTCAGTTACTTGTCCAACACCCCAACCTGTTGGTATTGGGATTCCTGGGCTAACCAAATAATTAGCGTAGTTGCATTCCCCCACATCAGCAACTTCCCAGAAATACAAATCACACAAATCTTACCTTTTCTGCATGAATCAAATTGGAAGATCATCAACCAAACTATTAAAAATCATCAAATGAAAGCAGCAGAACAACACTTAAAACTATTATTACCCCATGATTCGGGCATTTGTAGAAGACTCAGGCAGGGTTGAGGATTGTGGTTGAGACACGACGGATGACTCTGCGTGATTTGCAGCAGTGGCACCACACCAACGCCAGCGGGTTGCGATGAGCAACCGGCTGCGGTGCGTGTGCCGGCGGGGGTGTGATGAGACCCACAGGCGATGGTATGGGTGTCGGTGTCAAAACCAGCAGATCTCGGGTAGGGGGTCCCAAACTGTGCGTCTGAGGATCGAAGGTAATAGGAGACAGGGACACGATGTTTACCAAGGTTCGGGCCCTCTTGATGGAGGTAATACCCTACTTCCTGCTTGATTATCTTGGATGAATATGGGGTTACAAGAGTTGTTCTACCTCGAGATCGTAATGGCTAAACCCTAGATGTCTAGCATGTATGATTGTATTCGATGTGTATGATTACAGAGTTGATCTACCTCGAGATCAAATGTTGTGGTCTAAACCCTAGAGGTATGATGAGTAATGTCATGATGCTCTATCAAATAGCCTGGCCTCAGCTTATATAATGTACCAGAGGCTTAGGATAACAAGAGTCCTAGTCGAATACGCCAGTGGAGAGGAGTCCTTGTCTTGATCACCAAATCTTGTGGAATCTTCCTCGTGTATACATTGTCTGTCCGAACTGGCCCATGAGCAAACGTCCATGGGGGTCCTCGGCCCAATCCAACTGGTTTGGAGATGACGTGGTGAGTATCCCAAGTCCAAGATACCGTCAGTAGCCCCCTGAACCGATCTTCAAGTTGGGGACGCTCCTCGATTCTTCCGAACTGTTCTTCATCTTCGGTCGCCGGCCTTGAAAACTGGTTCAACAAATCATCTCATCTTCAATCTTGAGGATCGCAAAAGTGAATCCGAAGAGTTTACACGTCGGGTATCCAAGGAGCCCCTTTAAGTTCTTGGCCTTTATCAATGCCTTGTTATTATTTTTATGCCACACCTCGGGTTTGTAGTTGTTCCCGTGCGGCGGTGTCCTCTTGCATCCGAGCTCCAACGCCAGACTGCATTCGAGATATCTTTTGCAGCCGAGCACCAACGCCGAATTATATCCGAGCTCCAATGCCGGACTATATCGGAGCTCGAACACCGGACTATATCTGAGGTGTCATAGATCACCTTGGCTTGAAAAAGTTTGAAGGAGGTTATCCGAGTTTAACACTAAAAAGTTCTCTATGGAACGAGCCATTCGAATCCGAGCTTTATGTCGGACCACTTTCGAGCTCCAACGATGGTCAGCATCCGAGGTGTCGTAAACTACCTCGGTCTTTTAAAAGATTGAACGAATTCAACCGAGCTTAATGCCGGAAATGCCCTCTATGGAGCCAGCAACTGGCGCTCGAGCTTTATGCCGAACTGCTTCCGAGGTGGTGCACCACCTCGGCCGCGGGATGAATTTTTTATTGGTGCAATTTATTCTCTGCCGAGATATATAGCCAGTATATGTATTTCCAGTAGCCCTCAAGGTGTGTGCCGGTCTAAAACCCGAGATGCACCTGAAGGAAAACATAAAATTGCTGATCCTAGTAGCCCCTGAGACTCAGGTCGATTTGCAAAACCGGCCTGAGGATCAACTCCTAGCTCGGCAGCGTATGCGGGAATAGAAACGCGGTGTAATATATTAGAAATAATGATCGGCGGACAGACCCCTGAGAGAGGGTTGTGAGAAGTCGCCGTGATATATTAGCTTGATGTCGGATAAGTCCCAGATGGTACTTACTGTTGTCCGAAGACGCGCTTGTCCATAGTTCGGTCATGCCGAACACTGAGCACTTTGAATTCTCTGCATTGAATAGGCAATGTAGTAGCCCCCGAGCCATTGGTCGGGTTGCAACACTAGATCAGGGGATCGATCTGCCCCTATAATATTTGTAAATAATGAGAGCAAAGCCCAGTAGCCCCCGAGCCTTAAAGTGGGCATGGGTGGCCGAATTAAGGATTGATATACGTTTGACAGAAAAAATTGTTGCGTTTAACACAAACTTCTTGAAAAGAGAATAAAGATCTCTTTGAAGGATCTTAGAGATGGTCGAAATCCGAGCTTGCAAAGGTATGCCCCAAGGGGTTTAAAAGATGGATTGCAGTAAATGGATTTTACTCGCAATTTTTATGTGTAATGATTCTATGTATCCAAGTACTTTACGTCATGAATGCTCGGATCCGCATTGTACAACACCTAGTTGACCGACCATTGGCTTCATCCTCCTCGGCCAGTGGCCGGGGAGTGTTTGTCCTACTTTATAAAGCCTTTACAAGGGCAAAGGTTTACGACAAACAAGGAAATCTGGCCAAAGAAAAAAATCCGACAAACAAGGTATGCAAAGAGAATGTTATATTACTGTTTGATGTAAGAAACATCTCCCAAAGAAAATAATCCCGCTATTGGTTCCTTTCTTTGGGTTGTCATGCCGACCATGATCATGAAACATCTACTCTTATCGATGCAGGAGAAAAATATTGAGGATTTAGCTCGGGGTAAGTTCCCGGTCTCTGTGGCTTTTAATGGACCAAAATTTTCACTTTTGTCATTGCCGACCAATTATATTCTTTAAGATGGCTAGCTTTTGGCTTCTCCCAGTCTGAGGTACTAACACGGATGACCCGGAAGTAACAATCACAGAGTTACTCCCTTTACCTCCTAGCCGAACAATCGGGAACATAGGGGTAATCACAGGAGCCAGGCAACCCAGCTTGGCCGAAATCTTAAGTCAAACTGATGCATATTTATGGCTTTATAATGATGACTACGGAAGGCAACCCTTGTATATTTAATACAAATGCCGACGATATGTTTATTTTGACTCTGTTGCGACCGTTTATCAGTTGAAAGTGGCCCATCGTCGGCTTCCACCCCCTTGTAGATGCTACGTAAGGTGTTTCCATAATAACAAACAACCCTTAGTCGACGTCTCGGTGCCCGAAGGCAGTTATGTTAGCAGAAACGAGGCAATCAGATATGCGGGTTTTATAACTTTCACTTAGTCATAGGAGCTTAAAGTTGGGAGGCCAGCTACTAGCCCCTGATTAGTGTCCGGCGATAGCCGAGGTCAAGCCGTAAATACTTCGGCCAATGTAATGAACGACCCGTCATTTAACACAGTCATCAGATCGCTGACCAGTTTACGCTTATTGTGACAGTCAGTTTTCAGCTTTATCCACTGAGGAGCTTAACCATGCGAGCTGGAAGCACAATCGCAGTGGTTCTCCCTTTGCACACCTAGCCGTACAAAGCGGAACATAGGAGGCAAGCACAAGAGCCGGGCAACCCAACTATTGACCAAAGACACAATTCGAAACCGATGCATATATAGCATTATCCGAGAATGTTTTTGCAGAATCTCTAAAGGTGTCCGACGTTGCACTACGAGACTTATGCTGGAAACACACCAATAGTTTAAAAGTGCCATAGGCTTGAAAAGCCAAAACTTATGTAAAAGCTTGACGTCCGGACAAAACCGAGATTTTGGTGCCAATCCGGAAATTGGTCTTTTAAAAAAAAAATGTGATTCTGTTGTGCTTTAACATGACACATCCGGTCTCAAGACTTCAAGAGGGTTAGCCTATGGCTTCAAGCTCCTTAGCCCAAAGGCGGAGTGCTTCTCCGAGGCCAGTTTAGTTAACAAAACTCGAGCGGCTTTAGAGAGAAGCTAGGCTATCCGGCTATTGACCATACACTCGAGTCAAAAAAGGAGCGTTAGAAAAAGACTTTGCAACGACCAAGAAGGAAACACATTATTATAAAGCGGCTCGTGTAAATTTTAAGAGCCCCCAGTTAACATGGGTAAGGGGAGTTTGTTTTAACGAACAACGTAGGTGAGTATGGTCGAACCGAACACAAGTTAAAAGATTAAAACTTTGGGCATGAAAGCGACTTAGCTGGTTAATTTGTTTGGCATTGATGACACGGTCCGAGCTTGATGCGGGACAAGGTTCCATCCCCCAAGCCGGTCCCGAGGTGGCAGAGCGAACAGTTCGGCACTCCAAAGTGGTAACATAGCACGGCTAATGCAGGCCGGCAGAGTGACGCCAAAGTCCCCGGCGTGGGTTAATGAAGTGTTGACGAAGCCCCCCGTCCAGTCGAGGTGACGTGGTATGTCAGTACGCCGAGGTGACAACACTGCCCGGCCCGAATCATTTACCAGTGCACAAAAAATAGTGCAAACCGGAGATAATAGTAATAATGATAAATTAAAAAAATTGTTGAATAATAAATAATTTATGCAAAGTGAGTAATAAAATAAATATGGCCTGTGCACCGAACGCTCGATGAGGTAGAGCTCTCTCGGCGATGCTGAAGTCCCCGAGGCAACCGAACACGTCGGTATGGCAACACGACCAACAAGGTGATCACACGAGATGATTTACGCCGATCGGGACGACGGCGTCGGCTTGCTGAAGAGACCACGTGACGCCGTCGAAGTCCATTACCTGCACATGTAAAATAGTGCAGGCCAACAACAATAATATAAATATATAAAATTCCTCGCATAATTAATTTACGCAATATAATTTATTTATAAATATGTGGCCTGGCGCCAAAAGCAGGGCGTTGGCGTGATGCGGTAAAGGCGTGGCAAAGCATGAATTCATGGGTCGGCCCGAGTTCCGGATGCGGTGTTCGCTGAACTATTTACGAAAATTGACCGAACCACCACGCGACCGTCGTTAATGCGGCTGCCATTTGATAGACCTATGTACAGATGATGGAACAAACCAGAGTAATAATTCCTTGGAAAAAATAAACCCAAACAAGCAAAAATTGCTAGAATTAATAGCACCTTATTTATTTGTTGTAGCAGTCCAAAGAAAAGTGACTCCCAAAATTGGGACTCGATCCGCACACCCATTGCCTGATGAGCGGTGAAGCCACGGCATGGCGATGCTAGTAAAGGTTGACTCGCCGAGGCAAAGTCCCCGGTCCAGCTAACGTGACGAAGATGGTCGGCTGACGATGCCGAAGTCTCCGGAGTAGGTTGATGAAGGGATGGCGAAGCCCCGGGTCCAGACGAGGTGACGGAGCAGGTCGGTAAGGAGATGTTGCAGCTGCCATGTCAGCCGAGGTGTTGAAGTAGTTTAGCGTGATGAACATCGGCTCGAAGAAGCAATGGTGCGGTCATGCCGATGCAGGTCATAACTCGTGACGTGGTCAATGCCGGCTTGATGAAGTGACCGTGCAGCGATGCCGATGTGCTCGCTCCGTGTAATCCGTGGGGCGGCGAGGGTTGTGATGATTTATCCTTCGCAATGCCGAACTGTGCCCTGAGCTCCATGCATGATTTCTCCTTGATCTTCATAGAGGTTGGAATTGATGTTGATGAAGGCCCTCGTCAAAACATGATGATTGGAGATAGGGCACAGTCCTCGGTCAAGCCAAGGTGACCAGTCGAGGCGGCGACGAAGACGCCAACGTTGCAGTTGATCTGCAGGCGAGCCATTGATCCTTTTGTCGATCACACAGCGGAACTCTCAATGAAAGCACCATTGTCGCTGTAAAAACAGGAAGATCTCGGGTAGGGGGTCCCAAACTGCATGTTCGAGGATCAAAGGTAACAGGAGACAGGGACACGATGTTTACCCAGGTTCGGGCCCTCTTGATGGAGGTAATACCCTACTTCCTGCTTGATTATCTTGGATGAATATGGGGTTACAAGAGTTGATCTACCTCGAGATCGTAATGGCTAAACCCTAGATGTCTAGCCTGTATGATTGTATTCAATGTGTATGATTACAGAGTTGATCTACCTCGAGATCATTTGTTGTGGTCTAAACCCTAGAGGTATGATGAGTAATATCATGATGCTCTATCGACCTGCCTAGCCTCGGCTTATATAATGTACTAGAGGCCTAGGATAACAAGATTCCTAGTCAAATACGCCGGTGGAGAGGAGTCCTTGTCTTGATCACCAAGTCTTGTGGAATCTTTCTAGTGTATACATCGGCTGTCCGAACTGGCCCATGAGCAAACGACCATGGGGGTCCTCGGCCCAATCCAACTGATCGGGAGATGACGTGGTGAGTATCCCCTAGTCCAGGACACCATCAACGGCTGGCGACTTGGCGCATATCTAGTTGTTGCCTGCTGAAGAGCAGGTGGACGAGCAGCCAGCGGACATGGTTGTTGCGGCTAGAGCTTCTGATACTAGGCAGAGTAAGTAGAGAAGAGGAGAAGCGAACGTTGGATATGTCAGTTTCATTACTTGCAGAGTAGCATAGCACCATATATAGTCATAGTCAAGGTTTGGATTCGAAGTAGCTACAGGAGCACGTCTATCTTTTTTCTAAAACTCAGCAATGTCTCTTTATTGGAACACTAGCTTGTTCTGTACGCCTTCTCAAGTCTTTGATTGTCTTTCTTTTTTTTGCGAGGAAGGAAGGAGGACAAAACTGAGAGTTCCTGGGACTCGAACCCAAGGCCTCTCGGTTGAAAACCAAGGGTGCTAGTCACTTATGTGGCTTAACGCTCCTCGAGGAGGACGAAAGACGAACGCATTTTCCTCGCAGTTTTAGTTGCGACACAAGATCGAACGGTCGCAGTCTCGGGAATGTTACCAGGCGAACGGGACCAGTTTTTCTTTTCTTCCTATATATAAAAAATATGCTACTTGGTGTCGGGTTAGTCAACAAACAATTGTGCCAACCTTGACCGTTGGATTGACATTCAACGTCTGTCATGTTTCTTCAGTCTCTTCTTCCTCCAGCCGACAAAGCCAAACCAACACCGGCGGGATCGCCTACTCCCGCCCCCCACAGCTGGCTATGTTGCCGCGCACGCATCATGGCCACATGGCACCCTAAAACTCTGCGCATCTTCCCTGGTTCCTGTTCGTTCCCGTCCGAGGCCTCACCATCGTCCTCCGCCTTGGTTCGCTGGCCGCGGCGCCGCCCCCAGTGTTGTCAACATGGTCAACAACTGAGAGGAATAAGGAGATGACTGTGCATGGTGAGGATGATAGTAGGGACCCAACAGCGCACGCAGAATTTTTGTTTTTTCAGGGCGGAGAACGAGAGAAGGGTATCAACTGGGTTGTGCGGGAGCTGTGGCCCGTCTAGCCCAGGATTTTATTTCATATGTTTAGCACATGACCAGCCCAGTTTGTTTTTTTCCTTTCTGAAAATGGCTAGCCCAGCTATTTTGTTTTTTGCAGAATAACCAACGTAGGCCTACTTGCTTTTCTACGCCCTGTTGGGCGGGAAATCTTTCAAGATGAGGAGGGATGCATTTTGCCCAGGAATTGGGCTATAAGTAATAAGAAATGGCCTATAAGTAATAATAAATGGGCTGTAAAATGAAAAAAGTACAGCAAACATGCAATTAGTTCCAATATACTTTTTCCTTTCGGATTTTGATATTTTAAATTTCATTGTTTTTGTGCAGGTAAAATTTCATTGGATTTAAATTAGGGTATGTTTAGTTTAAAATTAATTTGAATATGGCTAGAAATTTCGGGCTGTATGCTGTTTGGGACAGATTTGAAGGCTGACTCTTGGGTCTACTAGGTTGACGTGTACGAAAGGCTTTGTCAACTTAGTCCACAAACGATTCTAGCAGCAGTGACCGTTGGATGTTAATCCAACGACCGTGTTGCTTCTTCAATATCTGATCTTCTTGCTCCAGCCGCCAAACCAGACCGTGGTACCGCTCGCTCCCGCCCTCTCGGGGCGGTGTCTTTGCCAAGCACAAAGCTGCACCGCACCACCCTACTCCATTACTGGTCAGGCCATTCCTCTACTCACCCACACCTCCTGTTATTTTCCGGTGACGGCAGCCAGACCAGTAAACCCTCGTATTCCTCGCCGTGTGGGCAGCCACTTCCGAGTCTTCCCCGGCCCCGTCCCGTTCCCTTCCTAGGCCTCGCCGTCGTCCACCGCCTTGGTGCTCTCAACGCAGCGTGGTCAACGTGGTCAATGAACGACATCCATCGGACGTGGAATGTACGTGGAGAGCCTGACAGCTGGGTCCACGGCCGCACATAAGGAAATGCCTCCTTATTACGCGCCAAATAATGATTCCTCCACCTGACATCTTGGACCCACAGGAAGGGCCTCTGTATTTGGCGAAAAAACGTTCCCCCCGCTGACAGGTCGGACCCACCAGCTATATCTTCGCACGCAAGGAAGTGCCTCCATATTACGCACACAAAAAATGAATACTCCCCCTGCTAGCTGGGACCCACCATAGTGGGAGGCTGACTTGTGGGCCTACTAAGATGATGGGGATGGAGGGCTTTGTCAACTTAGTCAATATGAACGATTCTAGCTCCAGTGACCGTATGATGTCCATCCAACGGCCGTAGTGCTTCTTCAACCTCTGGTCTTCTTGCTCCAGCCGCCCAAACATGCGTCGGCCGTGCCGCCGGCTCCTGCCTCCCGTGTCCGGCTGTGATGCCACCGCTGGCCATGCCATCCCTCTATACTCACGCACACCTCCTGTTATTCTCTAGCGACGGCAGCCTCACACCGCAGCCAAAGCAGTCAACCCGCGTACTCTCCTCCGCGTGGGCATCCACTGCTGCGTCTTCCCCGGCTCGGCATCGTCCCCTTCCTAGGCCTCGCCGTCGTCAACCTCCCTGGTGCTCTCGGTGCGGCGTGGTCAATGTGGTCAACGAATGACTTCCATCGGAAGAGTACTGTACGTGGAGAGGCTGCCAGTTGGGTCCATGGCCGCAGCAAGGAAATGCCTCCTTATTACGCGCAAAATAATGATTCCTCCACCTGACAGCAGGGACCCACCGGACGGGCCACCGTATTTCGCGAAAAAGAAACATTTCCCCCCTGACTGCTGGGACCCACCAGCTACATCTTCACACGCAAGGAAGTGCGTCCATATTACGGGCAAAAAAATGATTTGCCCCCCTGACCGCTCGGACCCACCAGCTACATCTTCGCACACAAGTAAGTGCCTGACAGTCGGGACCCACCTGGTCGAAGCGTACGTAGCGTTGTCATTCTAGTCGCGAACGTGTACGTACATACCGGTCGATGTACAGGCGCGCACGTGTCATAGTAGAGGCGCGCACGTAGCATGTACACGTACGTACAACGGCCATGGTGCAAGAAAGAAAATATGGCCACATACGTACATACAGGCGAGGTCTCGAACGCCTACTCGCGCATACGTATGGCCAGGGCTCGTGTACATGGCTGGGTCGGAACGGAGAAGCTGCGCCGTCATCGTGATCATGGGGAGGCAACCGGCTGGGTCAGAACGGAATGCGTCGTTGTTTTCATCGGGAGCCAACCGGCTTGGACGGAACAGGCGCTGGAAACGAGGCCTGGCGTACCGTAGAACGGAGGAAACGGCCTTGTGTTCGACCGGCCACGGCCTGTACTACCACGGGGTCCTGTTCATCCAGCCCTCCACGGGGTCCTGTTCATCCAACCCCCACTGTGAACTGTTCATCCAAGCCCCCTCAACAACGCTCACTGTTCATCAAGGGAAGGAGGCAGCAGTGTTCGATCGGCTTCAGTTAGCAACAGTAGTGAAGGAATCACTCGGGTTCAGTTAACAGCAAGGGAACGATCGATCGCTCAGGTTCAGTAACGCAAAGCCTGCAGTGCAATTTCTCGGGTTCATTTAGAGCCCAACGCCTCACTCGGGTTCAGTTAGAGCCCAACGCCTCGCACGAACGAGCGTACGTATGAGAGAAACGCGCATCGCTCGGCCCCCGACCACCCACCGCAACCGGGAACTCCCAGATATTTTCCTTGCCCTCGCTTCCACCATGGTTTTTTCCCTCATGGACGGCCCAAAGAATGTCATGCAACTGTGTCTTCGGACCGCCCAGGATGAAAAGCGCATTTTCTGTCATGATTTTTTGTCATAGAAGTAGGACCCCACCACATCTATGATGATATCAGGTTTTGTCACAATTATCGTGATAGAAGTGTCATAAGTATGACAGGAAAAAAATTCGTTCGGCCCAAAATGTCACGGATGTGTCGCTTTTTTGTAGTGACTCGCCGGCCGTGAGGGTTTATATAGCAGGTCGGTAAGCATTGGGATTTTGGGGGATTTCACCAAGTCGGGCAGGAAGCCTGCGTGGGAACCTGCGAGGTTGCATGGGAATGGGCCCACTGATGATTCATTGGCAACACCATTTGGCCAAGAGAACGCCTCACTGCAGTGCAAGCTTATGCTTATAAGCCGTCATGCAGCGGGTGAAAAGTCGTATGGAGGAGGACGAAAGGCCACGTATGCATACAGTTAATAAAAATCGTTTCCGATTTAATTACCTACTATACCCCGTCCTGGTTTGTAAGTATGATTTAACTAATAAAATACGAATGCATGTCGCCAAAGATTATATAGTTGGATTCGTATTTGAACATAGTTTCCAATTATATAATTTTTATAACATGCATTAACATTTTGTTGGTTAGATTTGAGGGCAAAGTATGCACAGAATATAAAGGGGACTATAGACCAAGACGAAGGTAGTAGCACATGGCCGCTCTCTACGCAGCGATGCAACTGTCGGACGGCTTGTAGGCGACCATTTCCTGCGTGTTCAACTGCTCTATGTGTGTGGTTGCTTGCGGTTCAGGCGGCCGCGGCGTTCTATGCTCGCGTCCCGTCGCGCGCGCTCTGCTCTCGCGTCCCTCCGGGTGCTCTACCATCGTCCCTCACAGCGTGCTGCCAGTTTTTGTGGCCGGCGCACGATCACGAATGTTCATGTGCATGCGGTTGCGCCGGGCGCAGCGCGACAATGCAGTTACCCGCTGCACAAACTGACATGCGGACGCGCCGAGAATCCAGGCCGCCCAGCCCCCATTTATTCCTGTGGCCATTTACCTTCATCTCTCCTATCACACGACACAATAAGCACACCCATGACGACACATACAGAGAGGAAATCCAGCGGTTCCAATGGCGATCCCCGTGGCTCCAATGGCGCTCCCAGCGGCCGACAACGACAACGGTGGGCAGTTCACCACGCATCACGTAGTGGACACCCACGTGAGAGGGAAGGCCCTCTCGGCGGTGTACACGAACGATCCAGTCTCGGTGGAGAGCTCCATCCAAACTATGGAGCAGTTCCTTGCCGAGGACAAGTACCAAGTGGTCGGCTTGGACCTCGAGTACACCATCGGTCGTGTCGGGCACGATCAGAAGGTTGCCGTCGCCCAGTTGTGCGTGCGACATGACGTACCACTACCACCTTGCCACAAGGCCTTGCGAGCATTTCTCCAGGTTTATCAATAGCTCCGACTACAGTTTCGCTACGGTGGACACCACCAGCAATCTAAAAGCGCTCAAGGTTTCGGGCTTGAAATGCCCGAATCTTGTCAACATGCAGCACCTCTACAAGGTCTGGCGCAGCGACAAAAACGAACTGAACTCCCTGGTTGACCTCGCCTCGACCATCATCGACCCCTACTACATGAAGATGAAGAATGAGAGCAAGAAGGACAAGAACGGCTGGCACAATGTGTGGCATGAGAGACTGTATGAACAACATGGCTAGTACGGGGCCAAGGACGCGTACACAAGCTCCGAGATGTACAGGCGGATCATTGACATGAGGAAGTGTATTCTTCCTACCTCGGACGATGGATCGAGCCACAGAGAAGTGGCGGGACTGTCACAAGAAGTAGATGACTAGATCATCGTTTCTCCTACTTTAGAATGCATGCAATTGTTTATTGAGGTGTGTGTGAATGATCTGTATAGTCACTTATGTAATAGGATGTTTATTTTAGTTATATATACTAGAAAACATGCCCGTGCGTTGCAACGGGAGAATAAAACACATGCTTCTAGCATAATAAACACGACTTATGTCCATGATATCTATTTTGACATACCGCCTCATCCATGTTATTGCTTATCCTCATTCCCGCCTTCATCAACTATGATCGTGGTGTCCATCTGATCACATTGCGTCCGTACACGGCCAATCCCATGGTGACGATCTCTGCCACCGCCTAAACCCTAAACCCACTCACACTTGCCACCGAACCACACCATCACAAAGTGAATTCTAATAGTTCTAAAACTAATCGGTGAGCTGGACATGACGGCCGCCCTTCCCGTTGCAACCTACACCTAGTCACACACTATCCCTCCTACGCCCCATGCACTTTAAAATAGTATATTAGTTTTCAGAATGCATCGATATTCTTCAAAAATATATATAATCTTTTTAAATCACATGGACTTCTTACAAGAGAATGGATATTTTTTAATTACGATTTTTTAAAATCACATGGACTTCTTAAAAGAGGATGTATATTTTTCAATTACAATTTTTTAAGCATGTGAACAATTTTTAGAATAACAGAAACGTTTTCTTGCAGAAAAGGGTGAACAATTTTAAAATTATATGAATATTAGTTTAACACGTGACAACTTTTCTTAAAACTTCACAAAATAAATTAAAATGCACGAACGATTCCTAATAATTACACATCATTTTTCAGAAGGCAAAAACATTTTAAATATTAATTTCTGATCGTACTATTTCCTTTTTGTCCCTAGCAAGAACGGAGTTTATTCTTTCCTTCTCCGACATGAGAGATTTAATCTTCTTCCAGCCTGATATTATTCCTCTTAATTTCTTTCCTTCCTTAAGGACACACCATATTACTATTCTCTTAATTGCTCCTTTCTGGTTTATTATGCACTGTAAGAATCAGGATCAGTCGGAGACAATTTATTTTATATGTTACTTTACTGGATGTGCAAGCATATATGTTTTCGTCTCGTGTGCCCTAACATGTGTATAGATGTTAGTGTAACATTATCTAATTCTTCTCCATGTATGCATGTTGTTTTTTAGTAGCAGTCATTATGAGTTCATGAGGGACATCAACACAGGAGAGTGGAGTGAAGTGGTTAGGGTTTGGTTTGGCGAGCGGATGGAGAGGAATATATAAAGGGTCGAGTGAGACAGCGTCGGCCGGGTCTGACGTGGAGGACGCGCCCGGGCACCCCCGTATCGGGCCCATATTTAGGCTATATGAGGGTGCCGGTCGGCCCGGGCGTTTGAGACCCGTTTCAGGCACCCGTCTAAGTCGAATTTTAATGACCTGTTAGTGACCAACCGTCCTGAGACGGATTGAAGATTTCGGCTATAAATGCTCTAACACTTTCGCGTGATGGACTTGAAGATTTTTATTGGTGCATGAAGGATCCAAAGTACTAATTTAGCAAAGGAAAAACATCCAAACTACAAAAAGCAGGATTTTTTTTAAATGGCAAAAAGAAAAAAACAGGAATTGTGACATGTGTGCACGCTAGTCTAAAGATAAAGCTAGCCACACACGCGTTAGCTGGTCTAGAAGAAACCAGCAGCCGCGTCGGTAGCGCTCCTTGGACTTGTCGCTCGCAATCCTCGGTTTCTCTTCCGTGATGGCAGTTGTCCACAACCGGACCTCCCCTGGGTCACGCCGCCCCTGCCGCCTACACCCATTGCCGCGCCGCAAGCCGCTGGATCTCCACCCCCACCCTCCTCGCTCCACTAGATCCCCGCACGCCGCACCTCCCCCGGCCATGGGCGCTGGCTACCCACCTCCCCCTCCCCCAGCTCCCCCGGATCCCCGCACCACCTGGCCATGACGATGGCTGCTCCCCTCGCTGGGAATCCCCGCTCCTCCGGCCATGAAGGGCTCCTCTAGCTCCAGCTTTGCACTCCAGCACCGACAGCCACGCTCGTACTCGTGTAATTCAACAGCGACCCCACCATCGGATGGGCGGCCATGGCATGCCGACATGCCGTCCCGGCGCAAGTCCTTTTCTCTGTATCTTGACCCCGGACCATTTTTTCTGTATCTTCAAATTGGCTCTCTCCCCTCTCTTTTTTGGATTTCATGCTTCTCTTTCCTCTTCAACTGTTCGTGACCTTCCTCCCAGGTCTGCTTCCGCATTTTTGGTTGGTGACGCATGCTATCGTTCCTGGTTTCAATCCAAATCAGACATGGGTCGGTCTCGCGCGCGACCACGGCAGCCCCTGAGCAACATTTTGATGCGCGCACTTCCTAGGAACCAGGAGCCCCACGACCGCTTCCCTTTCTTCAGCTTGCTGCCGAGCATCTCCAGCCAAGACGTGACGTCGGTGAGCCCTCCCCTTCTTCCTCCATCTCTCTTCTCTCTCCCGTTCTTTTCTCTAAAAGCTCTCTCTGTCTTTTATTTTTCTGCAGAGAGATGGCCATGGCCGCCCGATGTCGGAGCGCCGCCGGCCAAGGACCCGCCGACATCTAGACCCCCTCCACGCCATCTCCATCTCGCCGGAGACCTGCACCAAGTCCCATCCAGCGCCTTCGCCACTCTTCGCCCCCCGCCCCGTAGCTCTGCAGCCCGAGCGCTTCAACTGACTTGTGCCTGAAGCGGAGGAGAGGAGCTCCCTGCCACGAGCCTCTCGGGCGTTGGCAAACCAGCAGGCTGACCCCGCCTCCTACCTTTTTTTCCGCCGCGACGCATCACCCCTTCGTTGTCTCCTACCTCGTGGACGTCGACGGCAAGCGGCGGCCGGTACCCGGCGGTGGAGAACGCGGTGAAGCAGTTTAATTAAGGATCACGGGTAGGATTGTAACTAATGCAGGGTTTTTTTGTAAAAATGAAGCATTTTCTGATATACCCACTTAAAATAGGATGGCGGGTTGAATTCTAATAAATGGAGGGACTTTTCTGCAAAAAGGCCGACGACGTACGGGCAGAAACCCATTTTTCTTTATTATTAGGTAAAGATATACATGTTATTTTTCTGTAGACAGAGCAAATCACACGGCTTATTAGCAATAATCGTTTGTGTTATTATTGGTCTTCGCACACATTTCTGATTACGGACCTGTTTGCCGCGTATCACACACATCTTATTCAGTTGAACCGTTTCCGCTGTGTTGCCTAATCACACACAGTTCATCCTAGTGAACCGTATGTTGTATATCTCACACACCTTCATCTGGCTGCCCGTTTCTTATGTTCCTCCTCATTGCAAACAGTTAATTGAATCTAACTGTATGCCCTGCATCGCACACGCAACTAAAATCTGAACCGTGTTTGATGCATCCGTCATGGCAAATGTTTTGAACCTTTTTTTGACGGTTTTTTACACCACCGTTTGCGATTCTGGCATCACACACAGTTTCGTCGAAGGGTCTCTGATCATAGTGTCGTGTTTGGACCATCATGTAGTAGTGATCACATATTCTTTTCTTTTGTAGCATGGACATTTGAACTTTTATATGATTCAAAGCAATAGTTTAATTTTGACATAAAGATTTCAATACTCAAGCATATCAACATGCAACCATGTCTTTCAAAATATCAACACTAAAGCAAGTTATGCCTAGCCCATTATACTCAATCATTGATCCATTCATGAAACATACTCGTATACTAGCTACACCCAATGCTCAAGTACGATCATATTGCCCCTTAGTTGGTGCTTTATAAGAGAAGATGGAGACTCAAAATAAAAATTGCATAACATAAATAGAAAGGCCCTTCACAGAGGGAAGTAGGGATTTGTAAAGGTGCTGGAGCTCAAAGCGAAAAAGATAGAGATAAAACATTTTGGGTGGCATGCCTTTTGTAAGTGCATCTAGTGCCCCTTAGTGATTTTGGTGTATTGAAGACTTATAGGTTAAGAAACTAATGTGTTTGTGAGTGTACACAGGTCTATAAGTCTATGAGGAGTTTGATATTTACAGAGAAAGTCGAATTCTAAAATGAAGTTCTTCAACTCAAGACTTTGATATTCTCAAGACTTTGAAAGTGAAGAAATTGGTGTGACCTTGAAGACTTGGTATTCGCTTGAGGAACATGAAGCGTGAAGACTTTTGTTTTCGTAGTTTCATTTTCTCTTCTTGAGTCATAGGAAACACCGTGACTATTAAAGGGGGTCGAGGAAATACTAAGGAAAAATTTCCATGTGATGCTCAACTCAAAATCCTACACCTACCAATCCCTTCGAGTGAAGCCTTTGAAATCTCATACAGTTCACCAATTTCTTCAAAGGATGAGACGAAGTTCTTCCGGTCGCCGAGGAATTTGCTCGACCGAGGAGTTAGGAATTCGCCAGGGATTACCTACACAAGGAGGAACATGATAGCCCCGAGGAATTTGATATTCAAATTTCCGACCGTTGTCGTCTTCTTGGCCACCTGTCCCAAAATATCTTATCCACCTAACGGTCATATCATTGAAGGGCATTTATGTCTTATCATGTCGGGCTGCTCCCTAGGCTATAAATAGCCGCCCCTACAACCACTAGCTGGTTGGCTGCTCCGAGAGAACTTGACACTTGTCATTTGAGAGCAACCCATCCTCCGAGGACTTTGAGCGAAAATTATCGAAAGTGAGGAAAACCCAAAACCAAACCCCTACAACCCAAAGTGATTGAGCATCATCAAGAAATTGATCATGCGTGGATCCGACGCTTGTTACCTTTGAAGACTGTGCTTCTTCCAGACGGTTAGGCGCCATGGTCTAGAGCATCCAAGAGGAATTGTGGATCGCCGAGTGACCAAGTCTGTGAAGGTTTGGAAGTCGCTCAAGACTTACCACGAGTGATTGGACGAGGTCTGTGACCTTAGTTCAAGGAGAATACGGTGAGGACTTGGTGTCCCGAGCTGCGTGCTCAGCGATCGGGTGTCCGGACTGTGTGTCCTCGAGTTTAAATACTCACCGCTCCAACCAGACGCATAACCGAGACAGCAGTTGAACTGGTCTACCAAATCATTGTCTTCACCAACCTAATCGGTTCTAATTCCTCAACCCTTTCATTTCCTCATTATCGTGTTGAGTGTTTGTTCATATCTCTGTTTGATTTTATCAAGACTTTCTCAATTTCCTCGCTCAATTTCTTCACCGTTTGTCTTCATCTTGTGTTATCCTGTGATTACGCTTTACAGACTCTGTGATTGTCTTCATTTCATCATGATGACTATGCGTATTCTGTTATGCTTACTTGAGTACTTATTCCGCTGCAAGTAGTTCTTCGCTAAGGAATTTCCTCACCGCAAATTCCTCAAGAAGAATTCATAAAATCACCTATTCACCCCCTCTAGTCGATATAACGACTTTCAATTGGTATCGAGCAAGGTACTCCTTGTTCGTGTGATTTTGGTTTAACCACCGGAGTTTTAGTTATGTCGACCGCAGTATGATCAAGGTCTCAGCAGGTGTCCTACCTTCGATGGGACGGACTACCCCTATCGGAAGAACAAGATGCGAATGCATCTTGAAGCAATTGACAACGATCTCTAGTATGTTGTGGAAAATGGTGTTCCTCACCACACCTTCTCTCGAATGCTGCTGATGTGAAGAGATTCAAGCAACTCGATTCTCAAGCGAAGAATATCATATGTGGCCATCCGAGCAAAGGTCAATATGGAAGAGTGAGTGCTTTGAATCGCTAAGCTCATCCGGGACAGGCTGTCCAAAGTAAATGAAGGTGTCTCAACTCAGCGGACTCTCGAGTTTATGTTCTTCGAATCTCTTCAACCGCTTCAAAAGACTCGACAACTAAAATGTTCAACAAACCTTCGATCGCCTCATCGACATCTCAAATGAGCTTCAAGCACTTGGTGCCATCGACATCACCGACCATGAGGTGGTGAAGAAATTGTTAAGATCGCTGATTCCTCATTTGATACTCCGCACTGATGATACAAGAACGAGCTGACTACAAGTCTCTTGATCCCGCCGATATCCTCGAAAGGCTAAATACTCACGAAGTTCCAGCTTGCTGAAAAAGAGATCTCTATGGTTCTCGCTATGGAAAACACGTGCCTCAAGGCCAAGGCTGTGTCCGAATCTGAGTGTGAAGACTCGTAGTAGCCTTGGAGATCCTCAAGAATTAGGCTAGAGCTAGCACTGCCGTGAAGAAATTCCAGAAATTCTCAAGACGTGGTCGCTGGAAAATCCTCAAGAAGCAAAGATTCCTCATTTAGTGACTATAAGAGAAGACTTTGTCACAAATGCAAGAAACCTGGTCACTACATCCAAGATTGTCCTCGTGGGAAAAGGAATTAAAGAAGAAGAAACACAAGGATTACAGATCGATGACGCCAAGAAGAAGAAGAAATCATCGAAATCTTCATCATCAAAATCCTCAAAGCCTTCTTCTCACAAGAAGAGCAGCTCCAAAAGGCTCGCATTCATTGGCAAGGAAATGGACTCAAGCTGAATCTGAGGAACATGAGGAAGAGGAGGAGTCTCAAGAACTGAACTGTGTGGCTAGTCTGGCTTTCGCCATCGCTTTCATTAGCAAGTCCATCTTCAACACCAAGAAACTGACCTCACCGACAAGCCCGATGAGGATGATGATGACTACGCCCCACCTATTGCTTCATGGCAAAAGGTGCCAAGGTACTCAATTTCACCTCCTCTGAATCTAGTGAAAATGAATCGATGAGGATCTCAAGCCTAGCTACTCTAAACTTGCTAAGATTGCTATAAACAACAAAGGGCTTTTGAAAAGGTTCAAAACATGCTAGACAAAAGTGATGATATGTTGGGTGAAGAAATGGATCGCACTAAAGCCCCGATCGAAAATCTTCAGAGACTTCAGCCTAGGCTTGACAGCCTTCAAGGTCATCATAACACTCTCTTATCTCGATCATGAGAAACTTTCTTATGAATTTCTTCAAAGAAAGCAAGATCTTGAGAAGCTAAGAGTGAGTTATGAAGATCTTCGTAAGGAGCGCGATTCATTACTTGCTCAACAAATCAGCGCTTCTCAAGAAGAATTTGTTCCTCCATGCTTAAAGTGCATTGAACGTGAATCGCTAATTCTCCACCGAATGTTCAAATGCTTCAACTGTTACAAATTCTTCACCTGCCTCTGCTATCACTAATTTCTCATCCGAGGACATTGCTAGTATCACCGACGATGCAGGGTTGAAGGAATTGTACATGACAGCATGTACAAAAGCCTCAAAGGGCATCGACTTTTTGTGATGTGCTTAAAAGCAGATCCTCAACAGAACCCTAGGAAAGAGGGTATCGCTTTGAGAGGAAACTAAATGTCGATGGAACATACCGAAGCCCGAGCAAGATCCCAAAACCTCATGGGTTGCTGCAAAGGGACCTCCAGCTTGATCCATCTAACTTATATGGCTTTACATGCTAATTTCCTCATTCTCACGATGAGTCATTTGACTCTAACTATAAACTGTTCAAAAATCAGAATGGTGAAGTATTTGCTAGATATGTTGGCACTAATCGCAGGAACGGTTCCCCTATGAAGAAAATCTGGTTCCCAAGAAGTGCCTTGAAAGTCTTCGATGAATGTCCTCATGACACCACCAGTGAAGAATAGGAATCCCAGATCAAATTCTTCATATGGACAAAATTCTTCATATGGATCCAAGTCCACAAACGGACCAAATTCCTCACGTGGATCAAATTCCTCAAAAGGATCAAAGTCCTCATATGATTATCATCGTGCTAACAACTTTGTGTCGGAGGGTAGAGCTAAGGGCTATGAATATGTGCATTATTCTTCAAACCAATATGTTCATATGTCCTCGAAGAATTTCTCTGCTTATTCATATGCTTACCCTAACCCCTCTCATGTGAAACGAAATGGTTTGGCCTCTATGCCACCATTCTCGTATGGTGCTCGCAGAGTGATGAACTCTTTGCCACCCCTTCAGATGTGGGTGGTGAAGAAAAGAACTAATCTCTTCTGCAGGGTCAGGTCTCCGACGTGCCTTAACGCCTCAAGAATTTGTCGGGGCCCGACAAAAATGCTCGAAGGACGCAGCTAATCATGATGAAATGAACCTTCATTCCACACGCCCTCATATCGCTTATCTGTTATCATCGATCGATGAAATTGATATCATATTCTTCACCGATGAAGTATATGAGATCGTAAGTTGTACTAATTCATCCGCAGGATAATCAACCCAAAGCCACCGAGTGGGTTCTCGATAGTGGATGTACAAATCACATGACCGGTGATAAAAATCTATTGATGGATGCTCCCTTATCACCGCCACATCTCAAGCATATCATCTTTGGCCGACAAAGGCAAAAGTCGTATTGGTCTTGGTAAGGTTGCTATCTCTAAGGACATGCACATGGACAAAGTCATGCTTGTTGAGTCCTTAGGATACAACCTCATGTCGAGCCTCAATGCTTTGTGATCTTGATATGGTTGTTATATTTGGGAAGTATCGTTGTGTTGTGACTATGGAAGTCGACAATTCCAAAGTCTTCAAGGCTTTAGGAGAGGAGACTTGTATATTGTTGACTTCTCCACAGACCACAACCAGCCGTGTGTCTACTTGCAAAAGCTTCGTAAGGCTGGCTATGGCATCGGCGACTTGGTCACGCAGGCATGAGGAATTTGCACACGCTTGCAAAGAAGAAGCATGTCATTGGCATTGAGAATGTCAAATTCTCAAGGATCACTTATGCGAGCCCGTGAAGCTGGAAAATGACCAAGGCCAAGCATCCAAATAAGACTATCATGACCACTACTCGTCCCTTCGAATTGCTTCACATGGACCTCTTTGGTCCCAATCATTATTCAGTTGTCGTTAATGATGCATCTCTATATGGCTTTGTTATTGTTGATGATTACTCTCGTTACACATGGGTACACATTGTTACTTACAAAAATCAAGTGCGGAAGTCTTCAAACGATTTTCCTCGAGGGATTCAACTAACTTTGGTGTGAAGATCAAGCACATCAGAGTGACAATGGAACTGAGTTCAAGAATTCGGTCTTGATGACTATCTTGATGAACTTGGTATTACTCATGAGTTATCTGCCCTTATACTCCTCAAAAAATGGCGTCGTGGAGCGCAAGAACAGAACTCTTGTTGAGATGGCTCAGACTATGCTTGATGAATACAAAACGCCTAGTCGCTTCGGATTGAAGCAATCGACACCGCGTGCCACATCATCAACAGAGTATATCTTCACAAATTCTTCAAGAAGACTGCCTATGAATTCCTCAACGACAAGAAACCTAATGTAAGTTATTTCAAAGTCTTCGTGCTAAATGCTGGATTAGAGATCCTCATCACAACTCTAAATTTGCACCAAAGCACATGAAGGTTTTATGCTTGGTTACGAAAGGACTCGCACACCTACAGTAGTCTTCAACATCACTCTACACAAGATAGTTGACATCAGTAGATGTGCGGTTCGATGAAACTAATGGCTCGCAAAGAGAGCACCTACCTTCTGTGTTAGACGAACCAGCACCGAGGATTCTATCAGTTCAAGGCAACCGAGGATGTCATTCCCATCAAGAAACTGCTGAAGAATTCATTCTCAGACGCGAAGAACGCCGAGCTGATGCACTCAAGATAATGTCAAGAAAATGGTGCCGAGGAAATTGATCAAATTCCTCAACGACAACCAGCTCATCCTCGCTGCAAAAGAAGTGCAAGTGGAGAAGATCATCAATGACATTAAAGCGCCAGTCCTCTCACACGCCAAAAGCTTCACATTTATCTAACTTTTGTGGGCACTATGCTTTTGTCTCTATCACAAAGCCCACTAAGGTAGATGAAGCATTTCGAGCCGGAGGATTCAGGCCATGCAAGAAGAATTACATCAGTTCGAGCTCAACAATGTCCGGAACTGGTCAAATGTCCAGATCCTCGCAAGCATAATATCATTGGCACAAAGTGGATCTATCGCAACAAGCAAGATGAAAATGGTCTTGTGGTGAGGAATAAGGCACGACTAGTAGCTCAAGGCTACACGCAGTTGAAGGAATTGATTTCGATGAAACTTTTGCACTGTTGCTAGACTTGAGTCTATTCAGATATTACTCGCCTATGCTAACCATCACAATATCACTTATATCAAATGGATGTGAAAAGTGCATTCCTCAATGGTAAGCTTGAGGAAGAAGTATATGTTGCTCAACCCCAGTGTTTTGAAGATCCAAAGAATCGACAAAGTCTTCAGACTCAATAAGGCCCTCTATGGCCTCAAGCAAGCCCCCCGGCGTGGTATGATACATTGAAGGAATTCTTTGTGAAGAATGGCTTCACACCCGTTCACTCGATCCTACTCTCTTTACTAAATCTTATGATGGTGAACTTTTGTGTGCCAAATATATGTTGATGATATTATCTTTGGTGTCAGATCGACCAACGTTATAGTGATGAATTTGCCTACATGATGAGTGAAGAATATCAAATGTCTATGATGGGAGAGTTGAAATTCTTCTTAGGTCTTCAAATTCACAACAACACAATGGCATATTCATATCTCAGAGAAATACCTCAAAGATGTCCTCAAGAAATTCGCATGCAAGATTGCAAAGGTGTCAAAATTCCTATGCCCACAAATGGCCATCTATGCACCGATGAAAATGGTATTGACTTCGATCACAAGGTATACCGCCCATGATTGGTTCTTTATTGTACTTATGTGCATCTAGGCCAGATATAATGCTTAGTGTTTGCATGTGTGCCCGATTTCAAGCTGCACCAAGGAATCACACCATAAGGCTGTGAAGCATATTCTTCGATATCTAGCTCACACACCAACACTAGGATTATGGTACCCCAAGGGCTCTACTTTTGATCTCATTGATATTCGACTCGACTATGTCAGTGATCATGTGGACCGCAAGTCAACATCTGGTACTTGTCATTTCCTCGACGATCTTTGGTCCGTTGTCCTCAAGAAACAGAATCACGATCACCGCTTCATCATGAAGCTGAATACATTGCTGCCGCTCGTGTTGTGCTCAATTTCTATGGATAAAGCAAACTCTCAAGGACTACGGCATCAACGTGAAGAATGTGCCTCTCTATTGTGACAATGAGAGTGCCATCAAGATTGCTCACAACCCAGTTCAGCACTCAAGACAAAGCACATTCAAATTCGCCATCATTTTCTTCGTGATCATGTGTTGAAGGGCTTACATCTCCATCGAAAGCACGTGAAGATCAAGAACAGCTAGCTGATATCTTCACTAAGCCCTTGGATGAAAAGAGATTTAGCAAGTTGCGTGTGAGCTAAATATCTTAGAATCTTCAACGTTCTTTGAAAAGAACACACATCCCTACACTTATGCAAAATTGATGACTTAGATGTGCAAAACATGAAGAAACGCTTTTCTTCAATCAATGAAGAATAACACTCTTAGTGTGAAGAAGTTAATGAAGAATTTGATTCTCGTAACCCTCGACAATTGTACGCTGTGTCTGAAATCATCTTTCTTATACGCTGGGTCACGCCACCACCAAAGTTGAAAATCTTCAATTTGAGTTTTTCCTCGCTTTTGAAATTCTTCAGTTTTTCAAATTCTTCAACTTTGCAAAATCTTCACTGCTTCCGCTGCCTTTCTTCATTGGCTATATATATATATGGGTTTATGTCCTCTACAAGATTCACTTATGGCTATTTCTTCAAGTCGCTTTTCGCTAAGTGAATGTGATCGACCCTTCCCTCTATGCTATACTCAACCCAATCCATTCACAAATTCTTCATGTGCGCTCTATTTTGAAACTCGCTCAAAATCTTCACCGTGTCCTTGACAGCTGAAGAAATTGCAACGGAACTTTAAAACTGATCTTATCCAAACCTTCGCTTTTGCCATTAAACCGCTCCGCATCCCACGATGCATTATTCTATTCACCCACGATCGACACGATCTCCACTACACAAGACGTGGGTGACACATGTCGTGAGAAGGAAATGGTCAGGCATGTTCGTCCCTAAATCTTCGGCGATCCGCTTTTCACCATGCCAATAAATACCCTCTTCCTTCCTCTTTTACTCGCCGACATCTCTCTCCGCCGAGCTCCTCAAACCCTAGCGCCGCCGCTACTTCATCGTCAGCGGTGAGGAAAGCTTCATCGCTCGACCTCGTCGCCGACGATTTCGCTACCGATCATGAAATCCTCACTCCGCCGCCGCCGTAGCTGTCTTCCTCTGCCAAGTTAGAGCGTGGAAGATCTGAACGAACGAACTTCCCAACTGTTCTTCTCAGTTCGTCGTGTTCTTCACTTCTGGTAATTAAAAGTTACTTTTACTACTCGCTTTGATTCTCAAACCTTCTTAAAAATCTTCAAAGGTGTTTATTCTTCAAATCTTCACACATATGAACACCTCAAATCTCTTGATTCGCTTTCTAAGCAATGATTTTCTTCAAGATTCCTCAATTGTGTGGATCCTCGATCTATACAACTCGAACCTAAGACAAAGAACGCTTATTGAAATTCTTCAAGGCTCATCTGTCAAAATCCTCAAAACTTGTTCTTTTGAAAACCCTCCGAGAACGATATGACCTCTCCAAATTCCTCGCAACTATACTCTCACAGGTACACATGTCCGCTGCTGAATCACTAGGTTCTCATCAACTTAACTCATTTGCAGCGCCTCAAGAAAACTGCATACTTCTTCGAAAACTCAATTGTTCAAATTCTCAATCAAGAACATGGCGACGTAAGAAGCCACGAAAGGAGGAAAGAAACCCGAGGTTATGACTGCGCTTGAAATCCCCGAGGAAATCTATGCCGACTCATCGCACACCGGATGAAGAAAACAAAAATCAACGCAAGGTGCGATTCGTAAGATTGAACGGAGATGGGCACGGAATGGAGGGAATAGATATATGTAACTCCTAAGTACATGAAGAAATTCGCCTAATCCTCCATGCCCAAGAGCTCCTTTGGCACTGCCAAGTAGCTGATCCCACAAGCATCAAACGAGGTGAGGACTTTCCGATGAATGGGCTAAACACCAAGAAAATTGGCAAAGCAAGCAAAGGAGGCAAGAAGAAATTCAATGAGGATTCTGCCACTGCATCGCCACGAGGTCTCGGTCAAACCGAGGAAATCCATGCAAAGAAGCCTGCTCATAAGCCAAGTGTTTCATCATCTGCGCCTCACGGCCAAGTTCCTCAAGAGCACCCTCCAAGCAAATTCTCACTCACTGCTACTCCACCAAAGTCCTCAACAGCTCCACAAAGTCTTCGGCCCTATGCACTGCTACATGTCAAAGGACCGCTGGCTTCTCAATTGCCTCAGGCGTTTCAGCAAGTTCCTCAACTGCTCCCATTTCATCATTTGGCCCGACTCAGCTGAAGACCAAAGCAACAGCTGGACGAGGTCCTCGGCCTAGCCCAAGGAAGAAACAGGTTGCATTCCATGTGCCTTCTGGTGATGAGGCATCTGATGATGAACTTGCGGAAATCATCGAGACCGCCAAGAAAAGGCCATAGAGCCAAAGGCACATTTGTGCCCTCGTTGTTGATCCAAGAAAATCCTCTACTATATTGATCTCTCGCACAAGGATCCCAATACCCCTATGCCCGACCTTCATCCGACACCGGACAAAGTCATATGTTGACTCACTTCATAGCTGAAGAAAATGGAAGTTTGAGAAGGCAAGGGAAATCAAAAAGGCTCAATACAGAAAGGAGAAGTTCCTCAAGAAAAACGTTGTCAAGATGACACCTGAGGAGCTTCTCAAGGTCCAGACTGAAATTCAAGACCTCAACAAAAACTTCGATTCCTATTATGCTGATTGGCAAGGAGCCAAGGTCGATTTGTGAACCTGACGAAGAAGTTCACAAATGTTGCAGCCCCAAAGCAACATGAAATTCCTCAGTGAAACCTCAGCCCAACCGATCAAGAACATGCCAAGACCGATGATGACGCTCAGCCTGCTGATGAAAATGCTAGTTCCAGGCTGATGATCCCATTCCAGCCACCGAAGAAATTGCTGTGGCATCCACTAGTGGTGCGCTCAAGAAATCGCTCAAGACAGGCAATCGCATCGCCATACTCAAGAAACTCGAACCACATTCCTCGGCTCCTCCCCGTGCTAACTCCAACTCCAATTCTTCCATCCGCCTCGATGTGAAGAAAACCAAGGCTGCAGAACGAGCTGCTGTGAAGAAAAGGAAAGCATCAGCTGCGTCAGATTCTTCGGCTGCGAAGAAAATGAGGCCTATGACCAGCTCATATGAAAATCCAATTGATGCTGTTCCAATTTCCTCCATACCATCAAAGGACGTTGTTCCTTTTGGAGAAGACTATGAGATCCCAATCGGATCTGATGAAGAACATCATTTTGCTGCTTCGTCAGAGCAGATTGATGAAGAAATTGAAGTGGATGCAATCCCTTCAACCCCAGCCATTTCCTCACCTATGCCTCGGTTCACAACCAAGAGGCTGGTGTTGAGGAAATTGAAGATGAAGATGTGGATATTGATGCACCACACCGTGATAAATGATGACTTTGGGAAAGTCTCGATCCCAATACTCCTCTCTTCACCCCGCCCAACAGATTCCTCACCCCCTACACAAACAGTCCAAGTGGACTCAAGAAACTCAACCCATCGGTTCTCAGGCATGAAGAAATTCCAGCCACTAGTGCTGATGAAACTGCTGCCGCGATCCTCGATCGCATCTGTTGAGGAACAAGAAATTCTCACCAAGAACCTGAACTTGCGATTCCCGAGGTGGTGATGCAACTCATCGACACCCTCTGCCTAAGCAAAAGAATCCGCTCTCAAGCAAGCAAAAGTTCAAGGCTGAAGATTTCTTTGCCGAGCACGTGTTCTTCATCGACTATAATCCATATGATTCGCTCGCATTAGGAAGAGGCGCTTCGACTGCCACCAAGCCAACTTCTATTCCTCGCTCTTCAACAAGGATAAAATCTTCGATCATGCTCATATTCCTCATGTGGACATGGAATCGCTGCCGTGCTTTGAGCCAGTCCTCGGTGTTCTTCACGACGCAGACTTCTAAATTTCTGCACTAATATCTGTGGATCGAATGAAGAACTAATTCTTCAGCTTTTATGCAACGCTGCACATCACCGGAGACATCAAGACGTGAACTCATGGGTCTTAGATTGATGACTGAAAATACTCACTACAAGGCACCAAGAATCGAATTGCTTCGCGCCCTACCACTCAGTCCTCCACTTGATGGTGCACGTCGATCACGACGAACCGAACTTTCAAATCACTATATGCAAGTGCCGATGAAGCCTTTGAAACCAAGGCAGGCCCCAAGAACCAAATTCCTCGTCAAGGAATTACTATATGTGCCTCGGACTGTCTATCGGATTCTGACGAAGACAATGAGTCCTATCAAAGGCCACGACTCGAACGATGAAGAAGTCGTTGGCATCATGAAGAATATGCTTTTCAACATCATCCATCGCGTTCCCGTCAACTTCCATGATTTCTTCATGAGGACTCTGGAAAACATAGCTATGTCACCATTTGAGCTGAAGCCTTATGCGCCTTGGATTATGCGACTCATCAGGACAAGGTCTTCACTCAATTACAAGGCTGATACTTTGAACCACTGCAGCTACTTGCCTCCGATTGAAGTCCTCAAACGGACATTTACCTCGAGATGATGACAAGGGCAAGGCTACTGCTGTGATCGATGAAGGCATTCGTCCATTGATGGACAGTTTTGCAAAGCAGCATCCTACTCCACCAATGATGACTCGCCACACATGACTCAGCCGCAAATACCTCACCAAGCAAAGTCCTCAAGCTATCGCACCTGTGGTGATGAATGATCGTGAGTTACTCCTCGCCTTCATCGGAAGGTTGATCGTAATCATAAATGGGTCAAACGTCGGTTTGGTACTTTTCTTCACAACATGACCTCAACACACAATGCAAGGAAGAAAACCACTACTACCTCCATGAAACCTTCAAACGCACTGGCTGTTCTTTCACATGTCTACAGTGAAGAAGAACTGACGTCCATGGGACTCAAGGAAGAATTTGACTGGTCTGCACCTCCTCCGAAGAAATTCAAGAAGGTCAAAGTTCCTTCCTTGGTGGCTAGCTCCTATTCTTCATCTCGCGACAATCGATGAAAATGAAGACTTGGAAGACACCGCTGCTGGTCCTACTTCAACAACCGACCCCAACAATGTCAAGCGCCCGCCTTCAACTTGAAATTCTTCAGAGCGTTAGTCCTCGCCGATCCTTTTGGTCATTTGGTGACAAAGGGGAGAAATTTGAGTTAGTCTTCAAGCCGGTCTAGTTTATTGCCTATATACAGTAATTTATTCTTGTTAAGTTACAACTCTCGCTCTTCCAAACTTTTATTGGATCGAGTTGTAATCTTAAACCCGATGGTGCTTTGATACTTTGATGCATTATGCTCTTGCACTATGCTCGATTCTCGTGAGCTCCTTGAAAATCTTCATAGCAAATTGATTTGGGCTCGATACTTTGATGCGTTATTTTGCATACTCAATAACATCAAGCACCATATTTCATCATGCATTTCAAATTCTTCATATTATATGTCAAATGCGTATGAATTACAAGATATAGGGGAGATCTCCATGATTCAATTCTTCAAATGTGCATTGCCTCAAACGCAAATTCCTCACTATGCACATCTTCGTGGGGAGTTCTTCTATATCTTGCAATCAAATTCCTCATTATCGTATTTACAATTCATATGTTTATCCCCGTTGAAAACTTAACCTATATTGTCATCAATCACCAAAAAGGGGGAGATTGTAAGTGCATCTAGTGCCCCTTAGTGATTTTGGTGTATTGAAGACTTATAGGTTAAGAAACTAATGTGTTTGTGAGTGTACACAGGTCTATAAGTCTATGAGGAGTTTGATATTTACAGAGAAAGTCGACCCCTAAAAATGAAGTTCTTCAACTGAAGACTTTGATATTCTGAAGACTTTGAAAGTGAAGAAATTGGTGTGACCTTGAAGACTTGGTATTCGTTTGAGGAACATGAAGTGTGAAGACTTTTGTTTTCGTAGTTTCATTTTCTCTTTCTTGAGTCATAGGAAACACCGTACTGTTAAAGGGAGTCGAGGAAATACTAAGGAAAAATTTCCATGTGATGCTCAACTCAAAATCCTACACCTACCAATCCCTTCGAGTGAAGCCTTTGAAATCTCATACAGCTTCACCAATTTCTTCAAAGGATGAGACGAAGTTCTTCCGGTCACGAGGAATTTGCTCGACCGAGGAGTTAGGAATTCGCCATCTTGGATTACCTACACAAAGGAGGAACATGATAGCCCGAGGAATTTGATATTCAAATTTCCGACCGCTGTCGTGTCTTCGCGCCACCTGTCCCAAAATATCTTATCCACCTAACGGTCATATCATTGAAGGGCATTTATGTCTTATCATGTCGGGCTGCTCCTAGGCTATAAATAGCCGCCCCTACAACCACTAGCTGGTTGGCTGCTCCGAGAGAACTTGACACTTGTCATTTGAGAGCAACCCATCCTCCGAGGACTTTGAGCGAAAATCATCGAGTGAGGAAAACCCCAAAACTAAACCCCTATAACCCAAAGTGATTGAGCATCATCAAGAAATTGATCCTGTGGATCCGACGCTTGTTACCTTTGAAGACTGTGCTTCTTCCAGACGGTTAGGCGCCATGGTCTAGAGCATCCAAGAGGAATTGTGGATCGCCGAGTGACCAAGTCTGTGAAGGTTTGGAAGTCGCTCAAGACTTACCACGAGTGATTGGACGAGGTCTGTGTGACCTTAGTTCAAGGAGAATACGGTGAGGACTTGGTGTCCTGAGCTGCGTGCTCAGCCGATCGGGTGTCCGGACTGTGTGTCCTCGAGTTTAAATACTCACCGCCCAACCAGACGTATAACCGAGACAACAGCTTGAACTGGTCTACCAAATCATTGTCTTCACCAACCTAATCGGTTCTAATTCCTCAACCCTTTCATTTCCTCATTATTGTGTTGAGTGTTTGTTCATATCTGTGTTTTAAGACTTTGATCAAGACTTTCTCAATTTCCTCGCCCAATTTCTTCACCTGTTTGTCTTCATCTTGTGTTATCCTGTGATTACGCTTTCTTTACTCTGTGATTGTCTTCATTTCATCATGATGACTATGCGTGTATTCTGTTATGCTTACTTCTGAGTACTTATTCTGCTTCAAGTAGTTCTTCGCTAAGGAATTTCCTCACCGGCAAATTCCTCAGTGAAGAATTCATAAAAATCGCCTATTCACCCCCCCCTCTAGTCGATATAACGCACTTTCACCTTTACTGTCAACAAAAATGATCGAGTAGTTCCCAATATTTTCCATGCTAGATATATCATAGGCGGTTCCCACACAGAAAATAAATTGTATTCCTTTTTCCACCATACTTTCACATTCCACGGCTAACTGAATCCACGGACTACAAAAAAAATACACTTCCGTGATGATACGTGTTTGTCATAGTAGGTCGCGTTTTTTCTCATGCATGTACATCCATGACGATTTTATGACAGAATCAAGATAGTCATACCGTCTTTGTCAGAGAAGTGTTACATGACATTACCAAAATTATCATCACGGAAGTGTCCACTTCCATGACGATAAATCGCGCGTCACATAATGCTTTCGTTAAGGGTGACCGGCACGTGGCATCCACCGTAACGGAACGCCGTTAAGCTATCGGGTCGGGTTTTGGATCCGATAACCCGTTAACAGCCCCGACCAATGGGGATTTTCCACGTGTAAAATCATCATTGGCTTGAGGAAACACGTGTCGGCTCATCATTGGGATAGATGTCATCCACGCACTGGATAGAAGGCGCCTATGATACGCCGACAGTGGCACGCCCAACAAAGGGCCCATTCTCGTGAAAAGGCCGCCCGCTTGACTTGGTCAAAAGCCGGCGCCGCGCCCATGGAAAGCGTGTTAACGGCCTGTTAGCATATAGCCCATTTACGTGCCGCTAACCCAAGGCCCGTTCGCCCTATGCGAATTAGGCCCAGAGCGCCATCCGGCCATGCAATATGATTCCAGCCCGCTTGCACTTCCGCCCATGTATGGCCCATGACGCCTTTCGCCCATATGAGGCCCTTTGTAACTCTTGGCCCATTAGCGTCCCGTCTTTGAAACTCGCCCGTAATGAACAAAGTAACACTTTATACCCATTAACGGGCCGTTATTCCGTTAATGCGTTTCAGCCCAAGTTAACTTTCACCTTCCGAGGGCCCATTTATTCTTGGGCTCATTTGCAGATTCGCCATTTACGGCCCGTTCATCGCTATTTTCGCTTGGGGCCAAATTCAGCCCGTCGTTACAATCGGCCCTTTTGTGGTCTCGTTAGTCTGTTGGGCCATTTTCATAGCATCACCAACACGGCCTATTAACGCCCGTTATGGTCAGCCCATAAACGTCACGGTTTCCATTATAGGTCTGCTTACGCCCATTAAAGGTTCGTGAGAAGACCCATAAATGGGTCGGCGCCCATGGATCCTATGTGACGAGAAGGCCCATGGATCCTACGAGACGAGAAGGCCCATGGATCCTACGAGACGTAGAAGGCCCATGGATCCTACGAGACGTAGAAGGACCATGGATCCTACGAGACGTAGAAGGTCCATGGATCCGACGGCCCGTGAAGGGCCATGGTCAGGCGAGTTGGCCCCTGTTTGAACGATATAGCATATTCAAAGAATTATCCTACTCAATACTATCACCTCTAAAAAGCATACACTATACAACAAAGAGATCAAGGCATAGAAAGGTAGAATAATCCTACACTATACAATAAAGAAATTACAGCCGATTATACCCACTTGGCATTATGGTTCGGCACAGGTGATAATAAAGCATACACAAACAGCAAATTACATACACTGGGCAAATACAGCTCATGCATCATGGACGCGCATAAATTTAACTCCATTTGAACTATAATCTCTTCAGAAAATAGGATTGGCCGGATTCAGATAGCACAAATTTCAGTCTGCAAAATCTCCAATTCCTTCATGGTTACCTCGGTGTCTTGTTTCATTTTTTGACTCCTGCATCTAATACCGCATGTCCAGCCTCAACTTGTTGATTATACATTGACAATCATGGACACGTTGTCTTGCCACCTCTAGTTGATGCTCGAGAACATCAAAGACATTCCAGCCCAATCCATAATCATTTGGTAACGGCCATGCCGCATCTGCTCACAAATTTTGTGTTGATGTCACTTCATCCTGAAATGTTTCGTAAGTACACATGACTAGGGCAAAATATAGTTACAACAAAGGAAGCTTAACAAGACACTATTTTGTACTACATGGCAAAACAGGACTAACAATAATGTTACACGCCACTTTCACACACAAAATGTTACACGTCATGAAGCATAAGCAGTGATATTTTAAAATAAAAAGATAGTCTGTGCAGCCTGCATACACAAATCCTCTTAGCTCACCAGAGGAGCATGATGTTGGGGCCCAATCGAAAACACGCATAAGTTACAAATTTAGACAGCAAGTTATGATAAGTAAGCAAGCAGTTGGCCATTTTGTACCTCAATTTAAGTCTTAGGGAGCATAATGAACAGCATAGGGTTTCATACAAACATACTACAAAGAGGCAAAACTATGCAATCATTAGCGTAGTATAAACTAGATTGTGAGCCTCATGCAATAATAGTTGGTTAATAGACTTCAAAGCTTCAGCACACTTCGCAGAGTAATTAAATGGTAAGGCCTTTAATTATGTCAACTAATAGTGATACAAGTACCGAACATCAGGCATGATTATTTGGGCATCTCATTAACTGAGGACAAATAAAGCAATTGAAAAGAGAAAATTAACTATGCCTGAAACATACAAGGAATTGAACTGTTGAGTTGCATAGAGTGACTTACCTTAGCGGGTTGAAGAGGCTCAGTGCAGCTGCTCCTTCCTAACATCTTGTACTTGGAAATCCTCAATCTTATCTTCATTGCACCCCCTCTGCAAGGTGGCACAAACTAGTTACTCATCTCCTTGGAAGATAAATATGCATACTTTCCAGTCTGTGAACACAAAAGGATGAGATTATAACAAAAGAACAACACATAATGAAACATGCCGCATCTCTAGCACTTGCACACAATGAAATGAGCATTTACTATGTCTGCACTATGTAAAAACTAGGCATGCCTTCGAACTGGATCTCCAGGTACTCTTGGAGAGCCTATCAGAGTGTACAGCCAAACATTTATGTCACCTATGAGTTAGACAAGGCCCCAAAGACAGCAGCCCTTAGTGTTTAAATTGTTGACAAGCTCATAGAGTGTTAGGTCAAGAACATCAAGTAATCAAAGCAAACAGTCCTAGTATGGCTGGTCGATGCAAACAAGCAATTGAACAGATGTGTGAGCAAATCTTACATATCAAGAAAAGAAGCAAAGAAGGAGGCTTAAAGACCATCACTTGACTGACCAGATTTAAGGGGCATTTAAACATCATGTGCAACGTATAAACTAACATAAACATTGCATATTCCAAATTCTACAATGGAATGAACATGTATTAGGTTATGCCATGTATGATGATGCCTAGATGTACAGATAGCAGGCAGGAGTGATTCATCATTGCACGCACAATTGAATTGCAGGTTAAGGGCCAGTTCGATTCCACCTTTTCAGGGCATATTGTCAAAATAAGCCATAAAAGATGTAAAGAAGTCATTTTTGAGTTATGGGCTTGGGCTTAACTAATTTCGCTTTGGAGGGGGTGTTTTGGGTAGAACCTCACTAAAATTGAAGGAAGGGAATAGTGAAATGACTCTGTTGTTCCGCCTATATTACACTCAAAATGCAATCTGCGACGCCTGTGTCACACCTCACCCTCAAGTAAAACAAACACGCAAGCATTCATTGCCCTGCCCGCTTGCATCTCCTCTCCCTTTCCCTCTACTCGATCCCCGCTGCATGCACTAGGGTTCCTTCAAGAGCTGTCGCCATCGGACCCATCCGCCTGGTCCTCGATGATGCTATGTCCAGCTAGGCTACATGGCTGGCGGGTAGGGGCAAATCTCCCTGGCTGCTCCTCCTCTGGCGCCGCCTCATTCTCATGGTCTCCAAAGAGCTGCTCCACTGGTTCATCCAACGCACTACTCAAATGCAAGGCGCTGCACAACTACGGCTGATGCCACACTACGGCAGAAGGCACCTTATTCCCCCTCCCCTCCTCCTAGGCCATGGCCTTGAGGTGCTGTTGAAGGATGAGCTCATCCAACAAGGTGAGGATCTCCTCTGATTTTTTGCCAAATTTTCATTCTGATCCACTATACGATGAATTGCTTTGAGCTGCTTCTGCTGCTGCTATATGATGCATTGCTATGAGCTGCTCCTGCTGCTGCTATATGATGAATTGCTATGAGCTGCTGCTGCTGTATGATGAGTTGCTATGAGCTGCTGCTGCTGCTATATGATGAATTTCTATGAGCTGATGTTGCTGCTATATGATGAGTTACTACAAGCTGCTCTTGTTGCTGCTATATGATGAATTGCTATGAGCTGCTCCTGCTGCTGCTATATGATGAATTGCTATGAGCTGCTCCTGCTGCTGCTATATGATGAATTGCTATGAGCTGCTGCTGGTATATGATGAATTGCAGACTGCTGCTGCTGTATGATGAGTTGCTATGAGCTGCTGCTACTGCTATATCATGCTTTCAGGTGGTGCTGCTAGATGATAATAACCAGCCACTTGGACCATCGAATTTCAATAAATAATTGTTCTTCATTTAAATGTGGGTCATGCGTTCGTCGTTTAAATTAGGCAATGGGATCTCTATGGAAAACATTGACCAAAGTAGATTGTGCCAAGTAGATGGTATCTTTGTATTTGCATTTTGAGCAAATAGTGATGGTCTAATGTAGTGCACTGGAATTCCTACATGCCACCTATGATTTTGTGTAATGTACTGCCCCTGTTCCTAAATATATGTCTTTGTAGAGATTCCAGCATGGACCACATACAGATGTATATAGATGCATTTTCGAGTGTAGATTCACTCATTTTGCTCCGTATGTAGCCTATAGTGGAATCTCTAGAAAGACTTATATTTAGGAACGGAGGTACGAGGTAGTATCATGTATGACATCTACATATCTAATTTAGTAATATAGCAGCCATCAGAGAAATCATTGTTCGCACAAAGGGATTATCGGTCGAAAATCCTAGCAAAGCACGTATTTGGCGTACGTAATAAAGACAAGAGAGAGAGACGCGCTTACAAGATTATAGCAATGCTCGGTCTAGGATCTTGGTTGGCCAAGCTGTTAGATCCGTAAGAAACATCGCCCTTGTAGTTTTTGCCAATCGCATAATAGGTAACACCGACCGCTTAGTATATTTGAAGTACATCGGGCAGTGATGTCGGACGGGTTTAAAGGTGACAAGTACCTAGGCCGTGGCGGGTGCTTGGCATCTCTCGCACGGTGGGAATCAGGTTAGAAACGCCGAGGGTGATGACGCCTACTGGCTGTCGTGGTCCGTAAGGAGATCTAGAACCGCCTAGTAGGGTGTTTGTGGAGCGGCTCCGTAGGGTAGACTACGGTGGGCGGCGGATCTGTGGTCGTGGATGAGGGCGAGGTGAAGCTGCTCCGTGGTTGGGTTAAGGATGGTGTCAACGACGTGGATCTGCGACCGTGGACGGGCGCCGGTTGCCCGTGGTTGGGTTGAGGATGGTGTCGATGATGCGGATCTGCAGCCGTGGACGAGGCGCCGGTTGCTGCCGTGGTTGGGTTAAGGGTGGTGTCGACGATGCGGATCTGCGGCCGTGGACGGGCGCCGGTTGCTCCGTAGGTTGGATGAGGGTGCGAGGAAGCGGATCTCGAGGCCGTGGACTTGTGAGTTGGCAAAGTGGCCCCTGTAGGGTTGAGAATGGTATAGGCGGCTACTCCGGTAGGGTTGACGATGGTGTCGGGCGGGCGGCCCTGTAGGGTTGAGGAAGGTGTCGGTGAAGCGGCTCCGTAGGGTTGAGGAAGGTTTCGTGAAGAGGATCGAGGCACCGACGGGGAGTCGGTGGGGCGGCTCCGGGGTGTGGGACGGCGTCCTCGGTGGGGAGTACGAATGAGCTGCTACAGATCTTGGGCGGTTGACGAGAGTACTGCATGGCAGATCCGCGCCATGGACAAGGCCGGCACTGAATGGGCTGTGGTACAAATGGTGGATGAGCAGTCTACTTGTTTCTAGGGAGGTGGGAGCGGTAGATGCGGCCGCAGAAGCAGATCCGGCGAGGTGGACGCCGCTGGCAGTGAATGGGCTATGGTACGCCGGTGGATGAGCAGTCTAGGGTTTCGAGAGGGGAGGGAAGAAAGGGCGATGAAGTACGGACGGCGTGATGTAAAATGCTCTGGTGTTGTGGAGTTAGTCGTTTTGTGGGAGGGGGAGAGGAAATGGGGTGCCGTGTAGTGGGGGGAACCGGAAGTTACCAAAGAAGCCCCGACCTATCATGTAGATGAGGGAGGTATTGTAACTGTTGGTCTCCGTGCACCAAGGACAAAAGGGGGATTTCACATGCTAAAGAATAAGGTGGCGGAAATTTTAGAAGGAGGCGGGAGATTTTGCCGCCCGTGGGATCGCTTCAGATCCAGCTTCAACTAATTTTGGACCGTATAGCGGAAGGCCATGCTAGATCGTGTACACGGGGCACGCTTCAGCAGTTAATAACTGGTGTGAAGTCCAACCCAGAAAAAAAGACAATAACTCGGGATGATGCGCCGATAACTTGGACGTTCACATGGGCGCGGCACGTTCACAAAAAAAGGGATCAAACGCTCAGCCTATGTATTTCTCGTGTAAATAGATAATTTAGTGCCACTGGTTATTTACTTTAAACATAATGCATTGACGTTTTAGTGTAGAGGAGCACAAAAAGAAATGGATATTGTAGTTAGCTACTTAAAAGTGTTACCTCATATGATTACATAGCCTCCATTTCATAAATTGCGTACCTGTTGAATTCATATATGAATATTACATATATTACTTCAAAATAGAAACTTAAATCATCCAAGACTAATGAATTTGAATGCAAGAGTAACAATGGTGCATGTACATGATAGCTACATTGGTTTTTGAAGAAACATCACAGTAACTTTGGCATGCACAACTGAAAAGGTTTATTTAAATATAAAAAATGTGATATGTGAGTGTCCAATCTTTATAGCGTTGAATCGATATTGTACCATTGGCCACGATACGAAGTAGATATTGACTTATGTTCAAGCGATGCACATCCACGATCGCTAGATAGTGATACGCGAATGAATTGTGCAATCTCTCTCACACGCATACATATCTCATTTCCCTGTGGGCATCGGAATCACACATGTGCACTTCGTGTATTTCTCTCCCTCCGTTAGGGTTAAATTCGTCTTTTTACCCTGTCCTACAAGTCTCTCACACAGAAACACACACGCTCTCTATGTCTAACACGCCCACCCCTTTAATTCCACCCACCCACAGCCACTAATGTATCAAAGTATAATAATGTCTCTCACACATATGCTATCTACCTATCCCTTAATGTAGATAGATATGTGTCACACAAACTCCTTCTCCCTACTAGCAAGATGCCCAAGCGTTGCACGGAATATCAAGATGCATTTGTATGAGAAGTTTATCTTGTGGGAGAAAAGGATGAACGAGGGAATGCCTTATTTTCAAATGCGGAGAGGGGTGTGGGTATCTTTTTGCAAAATTGCCATATTTTCCTTCCTGTTCGTCGGATATAAATCGGATAGCCTATATTGCAGGATGGCAGGAACACCATCATCACCAACTCTGTTTTTTATAAGAGTAGAGATATGTGAGTGTCACTGCCCCCCCCCGCACACACACCCACACTTCCCAACACCGAAGGAGTAGGGCGACACCTCGATCTTGATACTAATCTATCGACTGGCTTCTCTCTCAAACATACACACACACACACACACACTACCCGGCACCGAAGGAGTAGGGTGACACCTTGATCTTGATACTAATCTATCGACTGGATTCTCTCTCAAACATACACACACACACACACACTACCCGGCACTGAAGGATTAGGGTGGCACATCGATCTTGATAATAATCTATCTACTCCTCTTTCAAACACACGCACGCACACACACACACACACACACACACACAAACACACACGCTAGTTGTGCCTCTGTGCTCTACCAAGACATTCTCGAGCACGCCTTTCTCTCCCCCCCCCCCAACAATGACAGCAGAAGGGTGACAACTCGATCTAATCACAACTCGATCCATCTTTCTTCTTGCCTTCTGTAACCACCACTGCGATCGCATCATCATGGCCTTAATTTTATTGTGTTGTTGCATTCTCGCTCCAGCTTAATACCGACATGTGTGATCCCTTTGCTTAATTATATGCATCATCGTAACTAGTACTCCATCCACAATTTATAAGTTGTGCTTACCTTTCCCATCAACTTCATGCAACGCGGGCATCTTGCTAGAAACACTAGAATATGTCTATATAATCCGTATGTGATAGTCCATTTGAAATCTCAAAAAGACAAATATTTAGGTACGGAGGAGTAATATATTAGGAGTATATGAAAACAATAATGATTTCTTTCAAGTTTGTGAACAAATACTACTATTCTACTACTTTGGATCCGCTGCAACGCACGGGCACATTGCTAGTAAAGGAAAAGGCCTGTCGCGCTCAAGGCCAAGCTTTTACGCCTGGAATCGAGTACAACACGGCCCGTCCGCACGACACATAGCTTAGGGAAGGCGTGTTGCCTAGCATTTTCACTTTCATGTGGGACCGCCGTGAGCAATCGACACCCGCCGCCGGGTTGGAAAACAGAAACAAGGGAAAGATCTAGCTATAGCACGGAAGCCAAGAAATTTTGTGTCAGACGGGGCTCATTGATAGATTAGGAGAATTCCGTACTAGTACTACTCCTACTAGCACCAAGTTTGTACTCCTAATACTATATTACTAGTACTACCACTATACAAGTTGTAGTAGATACGTGCAGAGCACAACATCGTAGGAACAAAAAACGGGAAGATCTTGTTTTGGGTGATTTATCTTTTTTAATCAACGTAGTATGAATAATATTATGTAGGGGGCACCCATGAACCTTATGTGGTTTGGTTGCATGGCTACGGAATGTTAGAGAAAAATAAATAGATAACGTGTTTAGAGTGCACTCCACTAAATAGATATACTTTGGATCCATTGCAACGGACCGGCACATCTATATCTATACCCCCTATATAGTGTGTGAAAAACTTTGAAAGTTGGTCGTTGGATGAAGCCAATCCGACAAGACAAAGATGGCAAATCCGAGCACTATCGGCCGCTGGATATCATCCACCGATTCTCGCCACATGTATAATCTAGAAGATTCCATGGTTGAACTTAATTCATGACTAACTTTGCCACAACTAAGCTTAGGCAAAGTTATTAGTTCTTCAAAATGAGAGGCACAAGTTGGCAAGCCTAAGGGAATCTTGCCACATTTTTTGTGTGTATGTCATGTGGGGCCTTAGTGTGGCTTGCCTAAGGTGTGGCTTGAACCAAACACTCACCTAAGTTAATCAAACTTGCCTAACCTTACATTCCACCAGATTTTGCCACATGTTAGAATCTAGAAAACTCCACATGTAGAAGCATAATGCACAAACCACTAGAATCTCATGCGTGCAATGCACGTGTACCTTACTAGTACTAGTTGGTAGTAGTAAGAAACAAATTCCAGTTATGGCACGAGCTCGTATTGCGGGAGCACCACAAGGCCTGCCGCAGGAGTTACATTACCCTCTCGGGGCCCACGGGACCGAACTTCAATGGCTTAGTGCCTGGCCTATGAGTCAATGACATGCGGACCTTAAATGCGGCTGGCCCACATGTCATTCTCATGGTGGTGGAGTGGTTCGCGACTCACCCGTTCGAGATGAACCGGCCGGTGGTGGCGTGGCCGTGGCGAGGGTGCCACAGCTGGGCGTCGGGGCGTTACGAGGCGTAGATGGCCACACCGGCGGGTACTATCTGTAGTACATAAGTACTCCAACTGAGGATTGATGCCCGGGACGAAATGTGTCATAGAAGCTGGATGAAAATTCGATGGTGCGGGAGTACGGATTGAAGCACAGCCGCGGAGAAGGCAAACCGCGTCCAATCGGGTGTGTCTGTGGTAGAAAGTTTATGGTCGCCGCAGTTCAGCTCGCCCGCATGTCATGCACACAAAGGCAGAGGAGCAGTGGGGCCGAGAGGGATGAGGGGCACGAACAATCCTACCATTCTGTCACTGACATGTGGGTCCCATAAGCGTGGGTCCCACCTGTCGTGAAGGAAAGGCAGGCAAGGCGTGATAGCCACGCCGAGGATCCATGTCCACATCGGGGACGCTGTGCCATGGGTTGGAGCAGCGTCGGGAATCGCGTGTGGGTGTGGCATGGTAGAAACAAGAAACATGATGGTCGCCGTGGTTCAACTTCCATGGACAAGCTATCGTGTCTCACGACACATGTATATCAAAACTAGAGTGTTTATATTTCAAGCACGTGAACAAGTATTATTCTACTAGTTTGGATCCATTGCAACGCACGGCCAGCACATTGGTAGTAGTAGTGTCCATCTCTATCTCTAGAGGCCTTCCTCGCTCATCCTTTTCTCTCACAAGATAAACTACTCATAGCATCTTGATGTTCCGTGGAACGCACGAGGATGTTTCCTTGGGGTCTCTCCAGTAGCAGCGTGGCCGTGAGTTGCAAGTTGACGCCCTTGAGATGCCGACGTTGAGGGGAACTCGATTTCCTCCGATGAGCAGGTAAGATGAGTTTGATCACGTAGTAAATGCATTCTAAAGACTACTCCGTGTCCATTTCCAAATTCTCCCCTGCCCACTCTTTCACGTGCTAGGCTCGGTGCAGTGGAGATTGGCTTGCATATGTACGGGAGGGTACCAACATCAATTTGCACAACATTTACAACGGTGACACTGCCTCAGAGAACCTTTGTCCAACATTGGGATCAGCCATGAAACGGGCCACCGCATGAATTGGTACGATGGAACCACGGTGAGATTGAATAAGATAGCACGAACCTTGCACATGGCGATCAAAGGCGGACCATGCTGTCTGCGGGCGATTTGTTGCCGTACGAGTAGGAAGACGCTGTGCTCCTTTCTAACCGCATCTTCGTGGTGACAAACCAGGGGACTTATTTTGTATGGGACACATCCTATGATATACTCCCTCTCTCCCAGTTTATTTCTTTTGAATCTTTTCGTTTTATAAGTTTCAAATTCAAATTTAGAGCTCCCCATCACATGTTGAGATTACAATGTCCATTAAATCGCTATGCATGTATATAGTAAAGAAACAAATCTCGAGTTTGGCACGAGTTCGTGCATGGAGCCCCACAAGACCTGGAGCAGGAGTTACATTTCCTCTCGTGGCCGCGGGACTGAGCTTCAGCGCTTACTACACCTACCTTTGAGTCAATAACATGTGGACCCGATGGTGATCGGTCCACATGTAATGCTCCCCGAAAGGTAGAGGGGCCAAGAGGGGTGAGCCGAGGTCGGGGACGGTGGTTTCATGGGTTCGGCGTCGTGGGAATCGCGGGTTGGTGTGGTAGAAACTTGATGCTCGCCGCATTTTAGGTGGCCCACATGTCATGCACACAAAGGCAGAGGTGCGGTGCGGCCAAGAGGGGTGAGGCGCACGTCGGGGGGCGTGGTGACGTGGGTTGGAGATGCGTCGTGGGAATCGCGAGATGAAACGTGATGGTCGCCGTAATTGAACTCCATGGACAAGCTGTCATGTCTACGAACACATGCACTGCGTACCGATCACTGGAAGGATTAGCAGAGAAAGCTATATATGTGGATAAATAGTTCCTTATATTCAAGCGGACCCACGCTACTACTATGTTCCAAAGACATGCACACCATCGAAATAGTCCATCTATATCAATATGCACCGAGAGGGAATAATTTTTTTTACAAGAATGGAAATAGTTCATCCATCCATAATGCCCTCCTGCTGGTGCAGCGTTTTCTTCTTCTTCTTATTATTATTATTATTATTATTATTATTCTTCTCATTCTCTATGGGAGACGGCTTCGCAACAAGCTCTTTGTACATTGCAGCTATCTCGAAACTCACACGGGCATCGAGGGCAGCATATTTTATCCGCTCGTACGTCAAGGGATAATTCTCCCATCTAGACGACCTTAATGCCACCGTCTCGTCACCCTTCTGAAGATTTGTATCGAGCACAAAATTTGCTACGTCAAATAGGGATGGTGTCTGTTTAGCACAATCTTCTACAGGAATTTTGATTCTAGTTTGTAGGTCAGCGATGCTTTTCAAATCAAGGTTGTACGGCTCCAGCTTCTGTTTGTCCCCTTCGATGGCTGCCCCACAGAAGTATACGTCCTCCCGAGACAAGAAATCGTGAAGCTCACCTGGTATGGAGGGCAAGTGTATGATGTGGTACACCAAAACATCATCTTCGAGGCACAATCAAGGACGGCGCAAGACCGGATCTTCCCAAGGGCACGCTTGTGTACTCTGCGTCGAGACCGATGACCTCGTCTCTACCTTTTTGAGGGAGTTGGATACATTGTTGATCCACCGCCAACAACGCTTGGGTGGACGGTGACGGTGGCAACTATGCGATCGAGCCTTCGACGAGGACATGTTGGACGCTAAAACCTGCATCTCGATCTCTTTCGCCATTTGGAACCGCTGAACGGAGGGCTATGGTTTGGAGAATTAGGATTAGATGGCTAGTCTAATTGAAGTAGTAGATGATTATTTAAAGAGGCTAAAACAATGTGAATGCAGTGGGGTTTGGATGCAAATGAAGACGAAGGGGAGGTGAAGAAGGTGAGGCGAATCGGTTCCCGATGGAGAAGTAAATGGGAGATGTGGCGTGCAGGCAGTTGATTAGCGGCTAGGTAGACTAAACGAAAAGGCTATGCGGGTAGACCGAGGAGTCGCACTATTCGTATGCGTGCCCATCCTTCCCGATAGGTGGGACCTATGCAAACAGATAAAAAATGTGTCGTAGCTTTTTTTTGAGCGCGTGAGTGGGAGACACAACATTCTCTCGTTAAGGAATACTCCATCCGCTTAGGTGAGTATAAGTCACCTTATGAAAATCAGGTTTTCCCAAAACCTTTAGGCGTGGAGCATTAACTTCCTGCCGATCCCTCCCACCTCGTTAGCCAGCTGTTCTCTTCCTCTGCTGCCACGCTCTACCTTTCCATTTTTCCTCTTCTCAAGTGTGGAACGATCGCATGCCGCCCTTGATGCACCAGAACCACCATTGCATGCATCACGGCAGGCGTTGATTGGGCATGCACGGAATTTGGTTATGCTCGCAATATGGATGATACCGAACGATGAAGTGAACAGCATGCTAGCACGGAGACCTATTTCCGCTATACAATATCGAGTACTCATGTTCCTACTACTACTAGTAGTAGCAGTAGTACAACCGTGGTACACTTGATGGTCAAAGTACTATTCATCCGTCCTCACAAAGAAGTGACAACACCTGCGCCGACACTAGTCCAGCGAGGCGGCATGTTCGGGTTACCAAAGTCAGCCTCACCCTATGCACTGCGTGCAGTCTGTCACCGCCACTGACAGACATTGGCGCCGCCTCGTCTCCCTCTCCGCTCCCATAGCACGACTCCATCTCCATCTCCTTCTCGCCTCCGTCTCCGCCTCCATCTCACCGTGCCCCGTGTACCGCTGCCTCACTCGCCTCCCAAGACCACTATTCCCTTGCTAGCCGCCTCCAAAGACGACATCCTTCTCCCCGTAAATCAAGCCCCTTCCAAACTCCACCATGGCGAACGCGAACCGCGCAAAGATCCATATGAGCCGTGATTGGAGCAATCTCCCCAATGACATCCTCGACCTCTGTTGTTCGTGTATGGATATGTTGACCGCCCTGCGGCTGGCTGCATGCTCGAGGGACATGCACACAACCATCGTCGAAGCGAGGCCTAAGCTTTTCAAGACACCCTGCTTGCTGCTATCTGGTCTTGCGAGATTGGCTCACCATGATACAGAGGCGTGCATGATGCCCCTCGACTTCAATCCGATCTCCATTAGCTGAAACTTCTTTGCAGGTATGTAGTGTGTCACCGTACATCATTTCCCTCGACATCGATCCTGTCACCATCGCCTGAAACTTCTTGGCAGGTATGTACTGGTCGGCATGAACTCCCATCGGATGGCTGCCTTCAGAGAAGACGGTAAAAAGTTGGTGCTCGTGAACTTCCGCACTCCCATGAGATTATCCTTCTTCCATTGGATTATATAGAGTATTACCATCGCGTCCAAGTCATCTAGATTACTACGCCGCTTGGACGGACCTTGTTTTGCGTAAGATTGTAATCTGCCAAGTGCCCACACGACATGCGAATTACGCAGACTTCAAGCTAATTGCCTTGTTCGACCGCTGACTCGCTTATCTTTACGCCGGTGCCTTCTTTAGCTGGACACAACTCGCTCGCGGTGGATCATCGCCAAAGCTGATACACACTTTTGTGATGCTATTGTACACAATGGCATCATCTACGCGATCGACAAAGCAGATGGCTCCACGTATTGCCGGACGGCGCGTGTAAGTTGTTTCCATCTCATGTTAATGATGACGCCATGACACTGCTTTGAACTTTTGTGATGATTGTCATATCCCTGCTTGAGCAGAATTTGAGTAGAACTATGGCAATATATTAGAGACGCCATAAATCAGCTATATTTGGAATGAGTTAATTCATGCGATTGTGACCATGTCATTACAGCCAATTTGTACCTGAATAATCAAACGGTTAGGAACATATGGATATTATCCTTATTTTACAAAGAAGCTATATACTACTACTAAATATGAGTGTGTATCAATGGCCATGTTAGTTTCCTCATTTTCATGATGTAGAAATATGCACCACACTGTTGGTTTCATCTAACCATACATTAGGGAAGTAAATGTGCATATGGAGAACTCTATATTTGGAAGTAGTGAAATCCTGCAATGCTTACTATGTGTACATACCTATATTCGCCCTTCAAAGAATCAATGGCTAGAATAATATCCTCACAAAAATTTTGCCCACGTAACACGAGTATATAACAATGCATTGTCTGTTAGTTACCTTGAAGAATTTGTTTGTGAGGACAGTAACATGATTACATAACATGCATGACATGGTAGTTTCTGTGAAGAATCGATTGCGAGATAACATGAGTATAACCATGCATGGCACTTCTATATTTTCGACCCAAGATACATTTCCTCTGTATTTTCCTCCTAGTTCCAACAGGACATATCAATGTTGTTTCTTGCATTATCCTACTCATACTCGAACAATGCTGATCTTACATTAACAAAGCCTATCCTTTTGATATGATGCGTTGTCCCTACATTCCATCGCCTTTGTAATCACACCACCTTTGCCAAAAACACGAAGCCCAACTGGTTCCTCGCCGATCGACGACGGCAAAAGACTGATGATCATTCGGACACATGAGCCGTAAAAGTTATATTGCAAAACCCCATCAGATACAAGCACCGTAATACGTGAGTATCCGAACAATGGCTGTTACGCCTATGAGCAGGATACCAGCTTGTTGGGGCCTTAAGGATTTTTAGTTGACGCGGTAAACAGCCTTGGTTCACACTCTCTTTCTCGGACTCAATTATCCGATTAACCAGAGATCACCGCTGGCAAGGAACTTGATGGCGAGAGGCTATGTTTGCTATGGAAAACTGTATCTACACGGCGAGCCCTAGGAGTTCGGGAGCAAACTCCCCTGATTGTCAACGATACAGCCTGCAGCCAAAAGAAGGTGATAATGACAAAGGCATCCAGATTAACTTTGATCCTTGGATGTCTCAATTACGACAGGCAGTGATGTGTTTCAAGCCTTCAGGTTGATAGGTAATTGGGCTGTTGCATCGAAAGGATGGAGTACTGGTGTCTCCGGATCACGGGTCGCTGAAGCGGGGCTGCAAATTATGATGGTGTTGGATCATCTCTTCGAATGACTTTGTTGTCTTTGCTGCTGGTTCTGGATGGGTAGTTCTTTATTTTGCTATGCATATTCCTTGTCATTTGGTTATCCTCGTCTATGTCACTCTTTCTATGTAATAGTTGCTTCTGTTTAGAATGTCATTCTCGTATGGATCACGAGAGTCCGAGCGCTGCAGATGGGTGCGTTTTGGTGGTGTAGCAAGACTTCTTATGAACTATCATGTCTTGCTGTTTATGTCAAGAGTAGTCACTAGTCGTGTTTGAATGTTGTATATATCGTTGTTTCGAATCGTTTATTGTCTCGAACTCACTGGTGGACTAAATGAGGGCATCACCATTCTCCAAAGGTTCGAGTATATCTCCTTTCTTCAAGTCATATAATTTGAGCTCACTGTCTTTTCGATGATGTACACTTGTTTGGGCCAAGAGGTGTCGTTGAATATGGGCCGAGTAGTAATGCAATGCCAAACATGTCAATTATGACTCTCGTGCCGGCTCTCAAAAGATCCTGAAAAAAGGCCGGCTCTCCAAAAAGAAAGAATAAGGACTCTTAGGCCGACATGTGGGTGCCATCGGTGTTTTTGCAGCTATGCGCCCGAGAATGTTGGCGCGTGCTCGAAATTCATGCTACCTTTTCATCCCCGCCTCCCGCCTCCCCACCTCTCGAATCTTGATTCCTACTCTAGTTCCCCAAATCCCTCCTGTACTCCCTGTACTCAAGCGCACTAGCATGTTGTCGGTCAACGCGATCTCCGAGCCGGAGATCCCGAGGTCCGTCCTGCCTTCGGCCGCTTCGTGTTGTCGCCAACAAAGGGTATGGAGGCGCTTGACGACCCGTTTGCCGGCAAAGTGCTGATTGTAACCATCAACGGCGACCGGCCTCCCGTCTCGCTGGACGACCTTGTCAAAGCTCTTGGCATTGCGCACGGCATCCAAATAAGTGACTTGCTCGTCGAAGTCTATCCGCCACCGCTGATTTATTCGTCGTTTCCGACAACTTTCGACCGCAATGTGTGTTCAATCTTCCCGGCATTTGTTCTCGCGATGGTGCGCCGGTGAGCTTTGATCGGTGGCACCTGTGATGGGGCTCGGTGCCCTCTTAGCTTGAGTTTTTAACAAAGCTTACTTTCCACGGCATGCCTCGACGTGCTTGGAACAGCGAGTCCATGAACGAGCTTATCAACGACCTTGGAGGTGAGCTTGTAAGTATGTTTGTTCCTTCGCATACTGGGCTCGGCGCTTATGGCATGGATGAAGAAGCCGTCCGCCATACCGAAGGTGATTGCTGTTGAGATACCAAAGCAGGAACCGGGTTGTACTATTCGTCGCCACCAAGGCCGCCATGACCACGTTAGGGATGTACCTATACCGAGTGTTCGTGCATGTCAAGAAGTGGTCAATCCATCAATCAAGTCTCCGCCGCCGCCGGTGCTGTGGTCCGACAACGACGCCCATTAAAGGAGTTAATGTCGACTTTCCCGTGTTGCTCGGAACGATGGATGGCACAGGCCTACTCCATCGCTACGGCGGAGGCCACTGCTTCTTTGGGAGAAGAGGCAGGGCTGGCTGCCTGGATGTGCTCTAATTTGAGGTAACAACTGAATCTTGTCAGATAGTACTAGTTAAATCCGAGCTATGGGTCTAAAGCACTGATATGCCAGTACATTTGATTGTGACCTGTTCTAATTTTGTACCTGAACTTTTTTTATAAAGGGTTGTACATCAACTTAATGTGCTAGCAGAACTTATTGTGTTGTCTGTCTGTTTTCTTTGCACAACATTCAAGATATTTCCTCGTCATTTATAAAGACGATGAACCATTATGTACGACTTCGTTGGTTTCAACATAGCCCTTCCCGTAGCGATCCACTGCTTCCATCCTGATTGTGCCGCCTGCTTGAAATTTTTGTATGCAAGTTCAGTGTGCTATGATATTCTATATGATTGTGTCAACTATATAAGTTTTTACTGAGCACCAGCAATGCATATGGCTGAAAGATGTATTTACGAGCATCGACCGATGAGTCTCTCTCTCTCTCTCTCTCTCTCTCTCACACACACACACACACACGCACACACGCACAAGTGGGACCCGTTCAATTATTTATTTGCTCGTGACAGCTTTTAATTAGGTTCCACTGTAATCTAACTTTTTCTTAAGTTATTAATCGAGCTCATGACTTCAAAAGTTGTACAAGCCTTGTTTGGGCCTTTCCGTGTCGCTGAATGTGGGCTAAGTAACCATGTTAGGTTGTACTGCATTACACAGTGCCTTTTTTCAACATCAGCAATGCAATCGGGCCGATAGCATTGTACACAATATCCGGTCAACTTGTTATCCGCCTCTCGGGCTGCAAAGTTTCCTAGGAGGTATGCATTAGGCTTAACAAGAAAATGGACTTTAAGAAATAATAAATGGGATGTAATTATAATAACTGGCAATTACTATGCACCAAACACGAATTAGTTTGAAAATATATTATTATTGGAATTTGGAAATTTTAATTTCATTACTTGTTGCGCGCGCAATATTTCGTTGGATTTTAACGTAATACAACTTTATTTTGAAATTATATTTAACCTGACAAGAAATTTCAGACAAAAATATTTCGGATCCCATCAAAATGTGGGATTTTTTTTTTGAATTCTGTTTTGAGCGGTTGTTTGAAATTATTAATCGATGTCCAAGCTAGAAGTTGGGATGTACTTTTAACAAACTATAAATGGGCTGTAGTAAATTCCATTAGAATTAAAAAATGGGCTGTACATTCTTACAAATCACAAATGGGCTATATGTTCTCTGCCAAACCGAAGTGGCCTACTAAGTTGACGCGCACCAAGGGCTTTGTCAACTTAGTCAATATAAACGATTCTAGCTGGAGGATCGATGATGTCCATCCAACGGCCGTAGTGCTTCTTCAACCTCTGGTCTTCTTGCTCCACCGCCCAAAGCAACGCCGGTCGTGTCGCTGTGCTCCTGCCTCCCATGGCCGGGTTGTGATGCCGCGGAGGCCTCACCGCCTGATTACTACCACCGCTGGCCGGCCATCCTCTACTCACCCACACCCCTATTATTCTGCGGCGACGGCAGCCTCACACCGTAGCCGAACCAAGTGAACCTCAGACTCTCTCCGCGTGGGCTTCCATCGCTGCGTTTCCCGGCTCCGCCGTCCCCTTACAGGCCTCACTGTCGCCCGCACCACCGCCTGGTGCTCTCGGCCAAGGCGTGGTCAACGATCGACTTCCATCAAGAGTATCAGACATGGAGAGGCTGATAGCTGGGTCCAGGCGGCCGCAAGGAAGTGCCTCCTTATTACGCGCAAAATAATTATTCCTCCACATGACAGCAGGGACCCACCGGACGGGCCACCTTATTTCACGAAAAAAATGTTTCCCCCCTGACTGCTGGGACCCACCAAACGGGCCAGCGTATTTCGTGAAAAAAATGTTTCCCATTGTCACTCGACCCACCGGAAGTGCCTCCTTATTACGCATGAAAAATGAATACTCCGCCGCTAGCTGGGACCCACCATGGTGGGAGGCTGACTTAGGGCCTACTAAGTTGATCGATGGGGCCTTTGTTAACTTTAGTCAATATGAACGATTCTAGCTCAAGTGACCGTACGATGTCCATCCAACGGCCGTAGTGCTTCTTCAACCTCTGGTCTTCTTGCTCCAGCCGCACAAAGCAGCGCCGGTCGGGTCAAGATGCTCCGCGCCTCCCGTGGTCGGTTGTGCTACCGCGGAGGCCTCTCCGCCCCTACTATTCCCACCATCGCCAGTGCCCTACAATGACGGTAGCCTCACACCACAGCCAAACCAGTGAACCTCAGACTCCGCTCGCTGGCTTCCATCGCCGCGTTTTCCCTGCTCCCGTCGTCCCCTTCCTAGGCCTCGCCGTTGTCCACCGCCTGGTGCTCTCGGCGTGGCGTGGTCAACGTGGTCAAGGAACGACTTCCATCGACGTGGATCGTACATGGAGAGGTCGACAGCTGGGTCCACGGCTACAGCAAGGAAGTGCCTCCTTATTACGCTGAAAATAATGATTCCTCCACCGACACCGGGACCCACCGGACGGCCATCGATTTTGCAAAAAAATATTTCCGATCGCCGGGACCCACAAGTTACATCTTCGCACGCAAGGAAGTGCGTCCGGCAAAAACAAAACGATTCGCCGACCATTGGGACCCACCAAATACACCTTCGCACGCAAGGAAGTGCGTCTGGGCAAAAAACGATTCGCCCCGATCGCTGGGACCCACCAGCTACATCTTCGCATGCAAGGAAGTGCGTCCGGCAAAAAACGATTCACCCCACGATCGCTGGGACCCACCAGCTACATTTTCGCACGCAAGGAAGTGCTCGATACCGGGACCCACCTGGTCGAAGCGTGCGTGGCGTTGTCATTCTGGTCGCGAGCGTGTACGCATATATATACCGGTGGATGTAGAGGCGCGACGCGTCGTAGTACAGCGCCGCACGTAGCATGTACACGCACGCATAGCCGCGAGGGTGCAAGAAATAAAATACGCCACGCATATACATACGGGCAGGGTCTCAACGCCTACTGCGTGCATATGTACGGCCAGGCTCGTACATGGCTGGGTCGGAACGGAGAAACAGCGCCATCGCCCTGTTCAAGGGGAGGCAACGGAATGCGCCGTGTTCATCGGGAGGCAACAGAACGCGCTGCTTTCATGGGGAGGCAACGGAATGCGCCGTGTTCATCGGGAGGCAACGGAATGCGCCGTGTTCATCGGGAGGCAACGGAACGCATGGGAGCCAACCGCTTGGACGGAACAGCGATGGAACGAGGCTCGCGCATCGCGACAACGGAGGAAACGGACCTCCCACGCTCAAACGGGTCCCGTTGATTGGGAGGGTGGCATACCGCAAAAACGGAGGAAACGGACCACCCACGGTCAAACGGGGGTCCCGTTGATCGGGAGGTGTGGCGTACCACAAACGGAGGAAATGGACCTCCTACGGTCAAACGGGGTCCCGTTGATCGGGAAGGGTGTGGCGCATCGCAAAACGGACAAACGGACCTCCAACGGTCAAACGGGGTCCTGTTCATCGGGAGGGTGTGGCGATCGCAAAACGGACTCCATGGGATACTGTTCATCTCCACCGCCGACCTCCTCCAGCCTCCATGGCTACCGTCGACCTCCTCCAGCCTCCACGGGCCCTCTGCTCATCCAGCCTCCACCGCGCTTACTCCATCGCTACCGCTCAACCACCCTCCACGGGCACCCTCCACCGCTCATCGCTCATCCAGCCCTCCACACCATGGGGTCATGTTCAACCAGCCCTTCACGCCACTCCACCGCTCACTGCTCATCCAGCCCTCCACACCACGGGGTCCTGTTCATCCACCCTCCACGCCACCCCACCGCTCACTGCTCATCCAGCCCTCCACACCACGGGTCCTGTTCATCCAGAGGCAACGCCACCACTCACTGCTCATCCAACCCCCCTCCCCAGCTCATTGTTCATCCAATCGACCGGCTTCAATTAGCAACAAGAATGAAGGAATCGCCGATCGGGTTCGCTAACACCATCGATCGATCGCCGGGTTCAAGAACGCAGAGTTCGCAGCGCAAACGCCGATTTCAGTTAGAGCCCAACGCCTCGCTTCAGTTCGCTTAGAGCCAACGCCGCACGTACGAGAGAAACGCGCATCGCTTGGCCCTCGACCTCCCACCGTAACCGAACTCCCAAAATTTTCCTCCCTCGCTTCTACTATGGTTTTTCCGTCATGGACGGCCCAAAGAATGTCATGCAGCTGCGCCTCCGCCCGCCAGACGAAAAGCCCATTTTCTGTCATGAATTTTGTCATAGAAGTAGGAGCCCACCACATCTATTATGATACCGGGTTTTGTCACAATTATCGTCATAGAAGTGTCATATATATGCCAGAAAAAAATTCATTCGGCCCAAAATGTCACGGATGTGTCTTTTTTTTGTAGTGATGGGTGCCATCCATACCAACACTTCCCAAGGAATTTATTATTTGACAACATAAAGGAAATTAATTTTATTTCTTTTTGGGACTGGGCATCCCTAATACCTTTGCCATACTGTCGTGCAATGACATGTGAATAAACACTCATCTTGAGAATAACACATCTAGCATGGAAAAATATCATCCACCCCCTACCGTTTCATGAGCGGTACGAACACACAAAAATGAAATTTATTTTGAAGATTAGAAATGGCACATAAATATTTGTTAGATAGGCAAAAGAATACCACATAAAGGTAGGTATAGTAGAGTCATATGGCAAAAACTGGTTTAAGGATTTTGGATGCACAAGTAGTAATCCCACTTAGTACAAGTGAAGGCTAGCAAAAGATTGAGAAGCATCCAATCAAGAAATGAAAAATATCATAAGCAAGCATTAAGCATAACTAACACCGAATAATGCACCACAAGTAGGATGTAATTTCATTGCATGACTATTGACTTTCGTGCTTGCATAGGGAATCACAAACCTTAACACCAATAATCTTACTAAAGCATAATTACTCATCAACATGACTCACATATTATATCATCATATCACAAAACTATTACAAAGAATCAAGTTTATTTTGTCCAATGATCTTCATGAAATTTTTTTATTATATCCATCTTGAATATCTATCACTTTGGGACTATTTTCATATGTTGCTTTTGATAGCTCAAACAAATCTAAGTGAAGAACATGAGCATAAAAAGTTTCTTCTCTCAAAATAATTGAAGTGAATAATGAGAGAATTTCTTTTAAATTTTTTTACTAACTCTCAAATAAATAGAAGTGAAGAATGAGAGCATTTCTTCAAAAATACTAAAGCACACCATGCTCCAAAAAGAAATAAGTGAAGCACTAGAGAAATTCCATAGCTCAAAAAGATTTAAGTGAAGCATAGAGAGAAATTCTAACAAGTCATACCATAATTTTGGCTCTCTCAAATAGGAGTGTCCAGCAAGGATAGATGACACAAAATAAAAAGCAAAACAAGAAAAGACTCATATCATACAAGACGCTCCAAGCAAAACTCATGATATGCGAAGAATAAAAATATAGTTCCAAGTAAAATACCGATTGTCGTTAGAAGAAAGAGGGGTTGCCACTCGGGCATCCCCAAGATTAGTTGCTTGCTTCTCTTCTAGATGATAGCTTGGGATGCCATGGGGCATCCCCAAGCTTAGGCTCTTCTTACTCCTTATTCCTTAATCCATCATGATCTCACACAAAACTTGAAAACTTAAACCACACAAAACTCAACAAAACCTTCGTGAGATCCGTTAGTATAACAAAGCAAATCACTACTCTAAGTACTATTCCAAACCCATTCATATTTTATTTTTTCATGATATCTACTGTATTCCAACTTTGCTATGGCTCATACACCCCCCCCCCCCACGATAGAGTCCATAAATTCATCAAAATAATCCCACAACGCAAAGAAAACAGAATCTGTCAAAAACAGAACAGTCTGTAGCAATCTGAAAACTTCGAATACTTCTGTAACTCCAAAAATTCCGAAAAATTAGGAAAACATGGGAAATTTATATATCAATCTTGTGTAACAAATTCAGAATTTTATCACGCTTCTGTGATTTTTAATAATTCCGTTACTGGCGCGCAAAGTTTCTGTTTTTCAACAAGATCAAATCAACTATCACCCAACATGATCCCAAAGGCTTTGCTTGACACAAACACTAATTGAAGCATAAAAAAACAATAATAACAGTAGCATAATTGTGCAAACACTCAAGAACAGAAAGAAAATGGCAAAAATAAAATGTATTCATTGGGTTGTCTCCCAACAAGCGCTATGGTTTTATGCCCCTAGCTAGGCATAATAATTGTAATGATGCTCACATGGAAGACCAGCATTGAAGCACAAAGAGAGCATCATCTAGCATATGACAAAAAGATTTAAATCTAACATAATTCCTATGCATAGCAATTTTATAAGCAAACAAAGGAAATGAATAAAACATTGAATATCAACATAACAAGAGGAAATTTAATAACATTAAAATTTCTACAACCATATTTTCCTCTCTCATAATAATTACAAGTAGGATCGTAATCAAATTCAACAATATAACTATCACATAAAATATTCTCTTCATGATCCACATGCATGCCAAGTTGACACTCTTCCAAAATAGTGGGATTATCATCAAATAAAGTCATGACCTCTCCAAGCCCACTTTTATCAAAAATTTCATAAGGTTGAACACTCCCCAAATATGTGGGATTATTTTTAGCTAAAGTTGACACTCTTACAAACCCACTTTTAATATCAACGCAAGCATATTCATCATGAGGTTTAAATAAATTTTCAAGATCATAAGAATCATTATCACCACAATCATGATCATTGCAATAAGTAGTGGACATAGCAAAACAAGCATCCCCAAGCTTGGGGTTTTGCATATCACTAACACAACTGAAATTAATAGAATTTGTGGTAAAATCATTGCAATCATGCTTTTCATTCAAGGAGCTATCATTAATCACTTCATAAGTTTCTTCAGCACAATTTACAGATTCAAGTATCTCAAGCAAAACTTCATAGAGATAATCTAGTGCACTCAACTCACTAGCAATTGGTTCATCATGATTGGATCTTTTAAAAATATTAGCAAGTGGATGAGCATCCATATCAATAGATTTTTAGCAAGCGAAGATGCAAGCATATAGAAGGCACATTGCAACACGAGTAAACAAAAGATCGAACGAGAAAGAGGGCAAATAAAATGGCAAATTTTTGTGAAGTAGGGGAGAGGAAAACGAGAGGCGAATGGAAAATAATGTAAATTGCAAGGATATGAGATCTGTGATTAGGAACCTGATAGGAGTTGATGATGTCTCCCCGGCGACGGCGCCAGAAATTCCTTTTGATGCGGTTTGAACTAGTCAGTATTTCCCCAAAGAGGAAGGGATGATGCAGCATAGCTACGGTAGGTATTTCCCTCAGTGATGAGACCAAGGTTATCGAACCAGTAGGAGAACCACGCAACACTATGTAAACGGTACCTACACACAAAGAACAAATACGTGCAACCCACATAAAAGAGGGGTTCTCAATCCCTGCCGGGTAAAAAGATAGATAAAGTTGTAGTACATTGGATAAATAGATCTCGCGGGAACGCGAGATAAAATAAATAAGAATATATTGCAGCAAGGTATTTTTGGGTTTTTGGATTAATAGATCTGAAAATAAAAGAAAATAAAAATATACCTCGAAGGCAAATATGCTAAGGAAGAGACACGGGGGCCGTAGATTTCACTAGTGGCTTCTCTCGAGAATAATAACATACGGTGGGTGAAAAAATTACTGTTGGGCAATTGATAGAACTTCAAATATTTATGACGATATCCAGGCAATGATCATTATATATGCATCACGTCCAAAATTAGCAGACCGACTCCTGCCTGCATGTACTACTATTACTCCACACATCGACCGCTATCCATCATTCATCTAGAGAATTGAGTTCATGGAAAAACGGAGTAATGCAATAAGAACGATGACAAGATGTAGACAAGATCTATTCATGCAGGAATAGACCCCATCTTGTTATCCTTAATAGCAACGAAACATATGTGTCATTTCCCCTTCAGTCACTGGGATTGAGCACAGTAAGATCGAACCCATCACAAAGCACCTCATCCCATGGCAAGAAAAATCGATCTAGTCAGCCTAACTAAACCAAAGATTCGAAGAAGAAATATTAGGCTATAAGAAATTATGCATACAAGAGATCAAAACTCAAATAACTTTCATGGATAAAATAGATCTGATGATAAACTCAAAGTTCATCGGATCCCAACAAACACACTGCAAAAAGACTTACATCAAATAGATCTCCAATAGACCATTGTATTGAGAATCATAAGAGAGAGAGGAAGCCATCTAGCTACTAACTGCGGACCCGTAGGTCTACAATGAACTACTGACGCAACATCGGAGAGGCACCAATGAGGATGACGAACCCCTCTGTGATGGTGTCTAGATTGGATCTGTGGTTTCTGGAACTTGCGGCGGCTGGAATTGTGTTTCATCGGCTCCCCTAGGGTTTTGGAATATTGGGGTATTTATAGAGCAAATAGGCGGTGCGGGAGGCGGCCGAGGTGGGCATAACCCACCAGGGCGCGCCTAGGTCCCCAGGCGCGCCCAGGTGGGTTGTGCTCCCCTCGGAGCCCCCTCTGGTACTTCCTTGGCCCACCATGAGTCTTCTGGTCCAAAAGAACTCTCCAAAAAGGTTCGCTGCGTTTGGACTCCGTTTGGTATTGATTTTCTATGAAGTAAAAAAACAAGCAAAAAATAGCAACTCGCACTGGGCGCTATGTCAGTAGGTTAGTCCCACAAAAGGACATAAAGTCACTATAAAATGATTATTAAACATCCAAGAATTTTAATATAACAGCATGGAACAATAAAAAATTATCAATACTGTCGGATTTCGGGTTCCGCAGACACTTGAGAGGTTCAAACTCTGGAGTGCATGCAAAGAACTCGTCCTCCCCAGTCTACCTACTCGCTAATCTCACGGCCTAGCTCGAAAAACTGAATGGAAAAGAGACACAACAGTTTACCCAGGTTCGGGCCACCTTGCGGTGTAAAACCCTACTCCTGCTTTGTGGTGGATTGGCCTCATGGGGCTGAGGATGAACTAGTACAGTGGGAGAACAACCTCAGGAGGAGGAGTGTTCTTGTGCTCAATGAGCTGGTGGGTGTGAGGGTGATCTTAATGATCCTTCCCCTACTACGGTGGTGGTGCTGCTCTATTTATAGGGGCATTGGTCCTCTTCCCAAATATAGGCGGGAAGGGATCCCACAATGGCCAAATTCGAAGGGAGACAACAAGTACATGCTATCCTGACAAAAGTAGTCCTCGCCTGCAAAAGCCTCTAGTGGTGACGCCGTGGTGGGATCGGCGATGACCTCCGTCCTACCGTCCCGGCGGTCTTGGTCTTGTTGCATGGGAATGGAAACCTTTGGCTGATTCCTCGAGACTCCGGGCCCACGCTTGCCTGTTTAGCACCAAAGAGGAAATTAGTACGCTGCTCCTGCTGGCGCCCGCCTGGCCTTGGTCATCATGGCTCACGTCACTTGAACCTCGCGAGGTGATCCTTGCATAGAAATCTCCGTTCCTCGGGAGCCAGCCTGGGAGGCCGCCCCCGGTGGAGGTCTTGGTGTCATCCGCCTCGTGAGGCTTGGACCCTCGCGAGGGTCTTGAGTTGTTGATATTGAAGCTGGGCCATACCAGGCCATCGATCGAGCCACGGGCCGCAGGCAAGCAATTCTAGGTACCCCCATTCCCAGAATGCCGACAGTAGCCCCTAGGCCCGAGGCACGCTCGAACTTGGCTTCGAGGAGAAGCCAAAGGGCAAGTGCGGAGCGCCGCGAGCCCTAAGCGCCTGTGGCCTTGGTCGACGTGGGGCGATTGATGGGACGTGGGCGTCTTTGCTTCCCCACGCTGGCTCAGCAACCATTCCTGGCTGACAAAAAGGCTGGCGCCCGCTTCGAAGCTTTCATTGCTTTTCCTTCGCCTTGCTCTAGATCCCCTTCTCCTTCTGCCCAGAAAACCTCCAGATCCTCCAAACCTCTTCCCCAAGTCCACGACTGATGGCCACCGACAAGGAAAAGCCCTCCGCCGCGGCTGTGCGTCAAGCCTCCTGGTTCGAGCCAGCCTTGAGCGGGTCCACAATTGCCGAGGAGAAGCACCTCGCCACCGCGCTCCAGCTAACGGCGAGCAGCAGCAACGAGGGGGGGGGGAGAGACGGCGCTCCGGGTCAGCTCCGCCAAGCCGGAATCCTTGGGCAGCACCTTTTACCCCTTCTTCCTGCACAGCGTCTTCGCCAGGCTGGTTCCCCCTTTGTCCAGTTTCTTCTACGCCATCCTTTGCCATTACAAGCTCCGCTCCCTCCATCTTCACCCCAACTCCATCCTCCTCCTGTCAATCTTCGCCTTTTATTGTGAGGCGTTTGTGGGGGTGATGCCCTCCGTGGCGATGTTACGCCACTTCTTCTACCTCTGGGTCAATGACAGCCAGTGCTCGGGGTGCGCCAGCTTCATTGCGACCAATGGCAGGAACGCGATTTGGCGGGCTGGGAAGAAGGTGGAGGACTTCCGGAACAAGTGGATCTTCATGGACGCCAAGCGCTCCTACCCTCGGCTGGAGCTGCCGAACAGGCTGCCGATGCCCCAGGAAGGATGGTCTCACGAGAAGCCCACCGATCCCCGGGCGAAACATTGTGGCTGACCTGAAGACGGATGACCCGAAGGCAAAGAAGCTGACGGGAGCCATGATCATCAGGGAGTTCCTGATGCAGCGCCTGGCTCCGCTTCAGGCGCACTCGCGCCCCCTACAGAGGCTCAAGGGCACGGGAGGCGACCTCCGGCTGTTCCCAGAGAACTTGTCCAACGAGGAGCTGAACAAGGTCGTGCGCACCTTGCTCGGGAAGGACCAGGGTTGCCCCCCGGACACCCATCTCTCACTGTACCACCGCCCTGATCGAGAGAAGGTGGCCGCTGCCATGCCCGTCTTCAATGAGCGGGGGCTCATGCCGCTGGAGCCTTCCCAGCCCCTTGGCTCCCCGGTCCCGGTGTCCTCCGGCGATCATGAGGAGGAGGAGAGGGCGGACTCGGAGGCGACCTGGGAAGGCGTGGGGGAGACTTCTCCCCCGCGCCAAACCGATCTCCTTCATGTCCTTTCCGACGATGATGATGTCGCCGAGCACCCATTTAGGGAGTCGTCGTGCTCCGCCGGGATCACGACGAGGTCCCGGGGCACCCCTCCGAAGAAGCTGAAGTTGGGGGTCCCGAAGAAGGGTAGGTCGGCGCTGCTTTCTCGGGGCAACGCCTCTGCCTCGTCGCCTACCGCCACCATCACAGAACTGGTCATGCGCCCGTCTGCCCGTGAGGGCACGATGACTCCTATGCCCATGAATCCCGCGGGCCTCGCGCTCCTGAAGAGGACGAGGGACTATGTCGCCGTGGACCAGTAAGAGTGCCATCTTGTCTTTGCTTCCTGTTCTTGTCGTAGTGTCTTGATGTGTCCCTCTTTTGCGGCCAGGCCGACGCCGATGGCGAAGAAGAAGAAGGAGGAGGACCAAACCACCGATGCCAACCAGCCTGCCACAGCCGCACCACCTCCGGCGCATAAGGATGAGGCCGGCCCGCATGCTCTCGCGACTGGATTGTCCTCCCGAGGCTCGGAGGCCTAGCCTCAGGGAGAGGGTGATCCTTGCGGCCAGGCCGGCTCCGGAGGTGCCTGCCCTCAGCTCGCCTGCTAAGGTCCCGAAGGCTTCAGAGCCCCTGGCCCTCTCTGCCACTGCTGCTTCACCGGTCCTGGTGCCGGTGCCATATCCTCCCCCGTCCATCACCCTGCTGGGACCGTGATTCTTCTGTCCCGCCTGGTGTTCTGGTGGAGGCCCTCTCCACGCTGGATCAGCTTCGGGGCAATCTTCAGGGGCCTGGCTGGCGTAGGGTGTCGGGGCACCTAGAGCTGATCTCAGGATGGCTCTGCGCTGATGCGTTCGTCAAGGCGGCCTGGGGCCAGGCCATGGTGGCCTCAAAGGAGGGCCGACAGGTAGCCGGCCTAGCCGCTGCCGCCTGCGACACGGCGGAGAAGGACGCCAAGGCAGCCGAGGAGCGCTGTCGCGAGGCGGAGGCCGAGCTAAAGAGCCTCCGTGACAAGCAGGCCGCCCAGGCCCGCTAGCTCGAGGCGCAAGAGCAGAAACTGAAGGCTCGGGAAGCTGGGGTCGCCCATCATGACACTGAGCTAGAGCAAGCGGCCCGGGAGCAGGCCATGGAGCATACCCCCTGGAGAAGTTGAAGGAGGAGGTGGAGGCAGAGAAGGCCCAGCTAGAGGCCAGTAAGAAACTCCTTGTCGAGGCTGAGGAGGCAGCCACCGCGAGGCGTGCCGCCTTTGACTCTCTCAAGAAGAGGTCCCGCAAGGCAGTGCATGATCTCTACGGGAGCAGGCTGAAGAAGCCGTTGGTGACGTCAGAGGAAGGCCCCGCCGAGCTCCTCCTCAAGATTGGCACGGTGGTCGAGGGCGTTGTCATTGGGGTTGGCCCCATGGTGGAAGGAGAAGCCCGCGCGCTCTCCACCTCGGCCATGACATGCGTCTTCAGCTACCTCCATCTTCGTGGACCCGGAGCGCTTCACCGCCGCTGCCGAAGCCGTGAAGGACTAGGTGGAGGCCCTGTTGCGGAAGTTCCTCGCCGTCGACCCCACGACCACGGCTAAAGGCGCCATCGACCCCACGACCACGCCTGACGGCACGGGTGATGGTGACGTGGTCGACGACGGGACTCCCCTCCCGGGCGATGGCGGTGTCCAAGGTTAAAGAAGAGGCTTGATGGTGGCGCTCCCCTTTGTTTTAGTCCTGCAACATGTATCGTGCCTCGTGGAGGCGTAAAGACTTATGCTTGGTACTTTTATGAGATAGTATGTTTTGTAATAACTTGCTAGGATTCTGCGATTTCCTTTCTGTTTGCTTCAATGTTCTGCTTCGACAGGGCCCAGCCCCGCGCGTGCCTCAGCCGCCGTTGGGTCGTCCGGATCACTAAGGCGAGACCAGGGGTGAGGGGCTACGTGACCAGTTAGGCTCCTGAGTCGCGATGCTCAGGAGTCCCCCTTGACATGCGAAGAGCCCTCGGGAAGGAGATGCAAGAGTAGGCCTTAGCGTTCTGCGTCGGCAGGGCCCGGCCCCGCGCTGTAACATCCCAAAATTCTAAATTTTGGAATGTTATAAACAAATAGATAGTTCTGATTGATTATTTGATTGATTGACTGAAAGTGAGTGAATTCGAACTTTTTGAAAGTTAAATGAGAGGGAATAAAAGGACTTTCCCAAACTTCCATTTTTCTTTTATGATCTTCGGGAATTCAAATTCTTTTCATCACAAAACCGTGGAGAGAAGATGACATGACTTCTTCCATTTATTTAAATGACAAGGGGTGCTGAAAATATTTGAATTTCATTTGAGAATATTTCCAATTCTGAAACTTTATGCAACTCAATGATTTTCACGAGAGAAGATAAAATGACTTCTTCAAACAATATGAAATATGAGTTGGGAGTTTCAAAGAATTAAATTCAAAGTTCTTTTGAATTTATTTTCAATTTGGAGTTATTTGAGTTTTATTCAAATTATTTTCTCCAAAAATAAAATATATGGAAAATAGGGTAACATGATTCTCTGCATCAGAAAATTGGAGAGAAATTAATTTGAAGTCATTTTGGTATTTTTAAAATGATTTTCAGTAGATTTTATTAGGGCAGTAGCACTGTTTGAATTATTTAAATTTTGTGTATTTTATTTGAAGCTAGCATAATGTTCATCTTCTAGGAATTCTTTTTCTAAAAATTTTGATATATTATATGCCTATATAATATTTCTATTTATTGTTGTTTTTATTTTGTTTGACTGTTTTAAAAAGAACTCCCTCCACTGAATCCGGGCCGGCCCAGCCTCGCCAGTCAGCCAGCCCAGCCCAGCCAATTCCCGCCCCATTCCGCTCTCTCTCTCTCTCTCTCTCTCGCTCGCCGCCAAGAACCACCGCCGCCAATGCCGAGATCCAACGCCGCCACCTCGCTTGTCCCGCCTCATGACACCGCCGACGCCACCGCCTCCTGCCTCGCCCGCCGCCCACCGTCGCCTCCGCCATTGCCTCGACCACGGGCGCCGCCAGCGACCACGCCTGATGCCGACTCGCTGAGTTCGCCGCCTCGCCGAGCCGCCGATTTATTTTCCCCGAACCAGTAATAAACCGCTTTGTTTTTTTTTCTTTTCTTAGGTTTTCTTTTCAAAAACCCTAGATCGGTTTTTTTTTATAAAAAAAACGGTTTGTTTAGTTTTACTTATGTAGCGAACGTTCTTTAGTTAAGCCTCTGCAGCGAACGTTTGTTTGATAAGATTTGTTTTTTTTTCTTTTTCTGTTTTAAATTCCGGCCAGGGACCTATCTGCGATGATTTTCTTTATAGATTAGTCCTTGTACTTCAAACAACCATAACTTTATACTCGTTAGTCCAAATTCAACGAAACCAACGCTCACATCTTCGTTATGATCTCCTCTATCCAGTAATCCAACTTAAACCTGTTTTTGAAGTTTAAAATTTGAATTAGACCAGATTTGAATTCAAACTTCGTTTGACCATAACTTGAGTTTCGTAACTCCGATTTAGTTGATTCTTTTTGCAAATCAAAGCTCTTGACCTAAAATTTCTGAAAAGGCCAAATTCAAATAATTTTGGTACTGTTAGAAATTGTTTTATGTTGCAAGAGTTGTTTGCTTGGTTTTGATGTTTTCCGAATTGTTTTCTTCGATCTTTCCAATCATTTGAGTGATTGCTTATGTGTGGTTACTATTGATTGCTTACGATAGATTGACCGGAGTGTGACGAGTAGAACTATCAAGAGTTTTGAGTGCGAATCATCTTCATCAACATTCCAGGCAAGTAACACTTTGATCATACTCTTTTCATACCCAGTTTTTATGCATTAGTTCAACCCTCAAACATTGCATGGTTAGGAAGTCATTAATTTGTGGGTTGGGAAGTAGATGATGAGGTAGGAACCTATTGCCCTGTTACTATCAAACCCTTGGGAGTTACTTCTACGTGTTGCTTATATTGCTATGCTATGCTCGTAGACGTGGTTGGGTTTGAGAGTTATTCATGACAGATGTGAGATTGTTAAATTAATGGTTTACTTTAAGGTGGCAACTTAAATACACATCTGGGTGGATGGAGGCACCTGGGGAACCCAGTGTTGTCTGTTTTATTTTTGGGAAATCTCGGGTACCGTGTGATCTTCCTATGGACCGCCACCTGTGCTCAAAGGAACTGAGATTATTCATGCTAGAAACTTCCGTGTGCAGCCACAAGCTATTATGGGCTCTAGCATAGTTGAGTAAGTTACGTGAAGCTCTTGAAGAGGTAGATCACAGGTAGTGGGTTTTGTAGGTTTGGTATGGTCTACCCGAGTAGAGAGTTAATGTTTCGAAAGATCGTGTCTCGGTCATCCGCTTTCAAACACCATGTAGTGCGAGAAATCAACGGAGGTGATCGAGTCTTGTGGGGAAAAGTCAAACCTCCGCAGAGTGTACAAACTAATCATGGTTAGCCGTGTCCCGGTTATGGACAATTTGAGTATCTAGTACTTGAGTATTCACATGTATCTCATCACTCTAAATTAATATTGCTGGGTTGTTAATTACTTTAATTGGGATTGAGTTGGGGTTATACCTTCTCAATGATGTTTCAACCACCATGATAGTTAAAGTAAAATTTAGTCCTTTGATGTAGGAAAAATTGGCTTTTCAGAAAAATCGAACCATAGAGCTTTCCACCAGCCATATATGCATGTAGTATAGCCTATTCTTTCACATCTCTATGTGTTACCTTGCCAGATATTCCATGTGCTGACTGTTTTTGGGCTGCAACGCTTTATGTTGCGCACTTTTCGATTTACAGTAAGTGATACGTTAGGGTTACGATTTTTACACTCAACTTTGTCGTTGGTGTTGATGGGAATCCACAAACTTGTTGCTTCTGCTATGTTTGGATTGAGGTAATAGTATTTATGTTATTTATACATGTGATTTACCTCTGTTATAAATCCTCGAGTACTGTGTGTGTCAGCATACCGATCCAGGGATGACTCTTAAGCACAAAGACTTGGCCCATTCGGGTCGGGTCGCTACAAGATGGTATCAGAGCACATGTTGACTGTAGGACGTGACCCTAGAAACTGACAAGCCCATATGAAAGATTTTTCTCTACAACTTCTTTTTCAAATAAAGATCTTTTACCTCTCTTCTCTTCTGAGCTTATTCAAATATTCCCTTCTAGTGAGACCCTGTCCCTTTCCCCTTTTGACCACATGAAGATTCGACTGATGAGACCACTCCAAGGAGATAAGATATCGGACAACTAAGACCATTTGGAATGAAGAGGATGTTACCGTGCATTACAATGACGAAAACTACGACGGGTAAAGACTTCAAGGACTAGGAGAATATGAAGAATTTCCAGTTGTGGTATGACCAAGGAAGGCTACACTTATGGAACTTGACAGACTATGGAAGTTGTCAATACCCGAGATCAAGGTGTATTGGAGTAAGACCGGAACATGGAGAGTTAGAAACTCAAAGTTCTGTCAAGGAAAACCCTGTGGTAGGAGATATCAACTATGGAGAGATAGCTCATGGAAATGACAAGAGCAGAAACCCGACTATCCATGATGTTATCGCCCGTTTATGCTATTGCCACCGTGCTGAGTTAAGCATGCATATGCATGGAAGGATTGGATGGTAGAAGGCTGATGGAAAAGATGAAGTTTTAACCTTAGCTGATGTAACACCGGGATCTGGAGTATTACATCAAGAAGTTTAAGATGGATCTCCAGGAAGCCGTATTTGACAAGGAAGCAGTTCGTGAAGAACCAGGTTCCAGAAGATTAAAATAGCCAAGCTAGAGGAGCAAAACCTTGAGACATCAAAGATTTGTCAGGAACTGAAGGACAGTAGGATCATCGTTCATATCGAGGTTGATGAAACCCAGAAGTTTGGAACGCAACTTCAGAAATAATAATGGACGCCACAAGAGAGTTCGCGTCAACAGAGATGATCTGGCAAAAGAACTTGAGAAAGACAAGCACGATCGGAAGAAGCCATTGGATACATGATCAAGACTGGAAGAGTTTGATGACTTGGAAGATTTATTGACCTTTACAAGACCAACCCCCTATTATATACCTACGTTAGATGCGACGATTGTGAGCTGTCATTTGTTTGATGTTGTTTTTCCGACAGCCACAATAAAATCTGTCTTTTCAAAACAATTGTTTGCATTGTGTGTATCCCTCTCTATCTCTCTTATCTCACCCCAAAACCCATGGACCCAATAGAGGATGAGCAAAGGAAAGTCCAAAGGTTTTCGTAAGGATGAGCATGACACCTTATGGTTCGAGTATCGTGTATATGTGCCTAATAATGCAAAGATCAGGAAGTAAATACTTCAGGAGGCTCATGACTCACCATACCCGATTCACCCCGAAAATACCAAGATGTATTTGGATTTGAAGGAGCGTTTCTGGTGGACTGGTATGAAGAAGGATATTGCAGAGTGTGTAGTCGTAGGTGATGTATGCCAGAGAGAGTAAAAGCAGAGCATTAGAAGCCAGCAGGATTACTACAACCTATGCCGATAACCGAATGGAAGTAGGATAAGCTTGGCATGGATTTCATTACCGGATTTCCCAGAACCCGAATGGGATATGATTCTATCAGGGTAGTAGTTGATTCGCTTGACCAAAGTGGCTCACTTTATCCCAGTGAAAACCACCTATACAAGTGAGAAGTTGGCCAATATATATTTGACCAGGATCGTATGTCTGCATGGAGTTCCGAGGACCATTGTATCAGATAGAGGAACCCATTTTACTTCAAAGTTTTGGAATCAGTTGCGTGAAACTTTGGGTACTAGGCTAGAGTTCAGTACAACCTTCATCCGCAGACAGATGGATACACCGAGAGAGTCAAACAGATTCTGGAGGACATGTTGAGAGCGTGTGCGTTAGGTTATGGATCTAGTAGTGATGATAATCTACCTTACACGGAGTTCTTATTTCAACAACAGCTATCAAGTCAGTTTGAAGATGGCCCCTTTTGAAGCTTTGTATGGGAGAAGGAGCCAGACACCATTGATGTGGGATGAATTGGAGACCGTCAGTTGTTTGGACCTAATGTGATCAAGTAATCAGAAGAGAATGTTAAGTGGATTCGAGATAGAATGAAGGTAGCTCAGTCCAGGTAGAAGAGTTATGCAGACTCAAAAATGCAAGGAGGTAGTCTATGAAATTGGAGACAGAGCATGTCTTCATGTGTCCCCTCTGTGAGGAGTTAAACGATTTGGAGTTAAGGGAAAGTTAACCCCGAGATTTGTAGGACCATACCGAGTTTCAAGCGTATGGGAGAAGTGGCCAACAAATTGGAGTCACCCGAAGGACCGTCAGGAGTTAATGATGTGTTTCACGTTTCCCAGTTGAAGAAGTGCCATGCAGAAATGGCCAATAATCCCATGTAAGGACGCTTGACCCTGGAAAGGATAATGATGTTCCACGAAGTGGAGTATGGACTTCATAAGTATAAGTTTTTATCTCGGTAAGTGGGATATCCCACGAGGATGAAGAGATGAATTACTATTGGAGATAAAGGAGGTATGATGTTGGAAACATGGATCAATGGAAAATTCCAAGATGAGTCTGAGTAATCATGTCCTAGTTTGGTGCCAATAGAAGGAAGGAAGACATTACAATTGGATGGATTTTAAGTATGCTAGGAAGCTGGAAGTTGAATGTTGGAATAACGATCAGTTGCCCGTGATGATGAGTTCAAAGTTTACAAGTGATGAGATGAGCCATAACCCACAGGGCCCAGGACCTGCCAAGAAGCAAGCACACTCTTCCTGAAGGAAAAACCCTAGAAGAAGTTATGATTTTATCGACCGACGATTCTATAGGAGTTTACGCAAAACCTGAGAGTTGTGAAGAAACGATAGATGTTTGTTTGGCTTGCAGAATCAATGGATTTATCCGAACTTGGTTCGTCGACAAGAGAAAATTCTGCAATGCTTGTGAGGATGACCGAGTGTTAGAATGCGAGATTCGCTAAACCATGTACAAGGTAATGATTTAAAAGGGATGGATTGATCACCATACCGACTTACTCTTATTATTCGCCTTGCCATGTGGGATGGTAAATCTGAGTGACTTACCCATAGTAGAGAGACGACGATCAAAACCCTGTTTAAACCTTAGAATGGTATAAGAATTTTCCCCTTGTACAAGGCAGTTGTTGCCAACCGTAGGAAATACGGTGAGATTCAACCCAGACCCGTTTTCTGCAGTAGAAACCATAAATTGATGACCACCATGAGATATCGATAGTTGATTAGAATTGGCGTCAGACCCGTCAGCTATGAGGACCCAGTTTCGGGATAACCTTACCAAGAAAAAAGGACAGAAGAATTGAGGAAAAGGTTATGCCACTACCGGAAGAGCCCAGAGAAGGAATTATCCTTACGATCTGAGAAGACCGACACTGTCAACAATAAGGATGGAGTATATGAGTTTTGATGGAACCGTAACCATGCTTTTAAGGGTGGTAGCACCCCAGACCCCCTTGTGACGATCGATGGATTCCGAAGACCCCCAAACCCTAACCTATTTCTTTCTAGCCTCTCCAAATCTCGAGGACGAGATTCATTTTAAGAGTGGTAGTTTGTAACATCCCAAAATTCAAAATTTTGGAATGTTATAAACAAATAGATAGTTTTGATTGATTGTTTGATTGATTGACTGAAAGTGAGTGAATTCGAACTTTTTGAAAGTTAAATGAGAGGGAATAAAAGGACTTTCCCAAACTTTCATTTTTCTTTTATGATCTTCCGGAATTCAAATTCTTTTCATCACAAAACCCTGGAGAGAAGATGACATGACTTCTTCCATTTATTTAAATGACAAAGGGTGTTGAAAATATTTGAATTTCATTTGAGAATATTTCCAATTCTGAAACTTTATGCAACTCAATGATTTTCACGAGAGAAGATAAAATGACTTCTTCAAACAATATGAAATATGAGTTGGGAGTTTCAAAGAATTAAATTCAAAGTTCTTTTGAATTTATTTTCAATTTGGAGTTATTTGAGTTTTATTCAAATTATTTTTCTCCAAAAATAAAATATATGGAAAATAGGGTAACATGATTCCCTACATCGTAAAATTGAGAGAAATTAATCAAGTCATTTTGGTATTTTTAAAATGATTTTCAGTGGATTTTATTAGGGCAGTAGCACTGTTTGAATTATTTAAATTTTTGTGTATTTTATTTGAAGCTAGCATAATGTTCATCTTGTAGGAAATCTTTTTCTGAAATTTTTGATATATTATATGCCTATATAATATTTCTATTTATTGTTGTTTTAATTTTGGTTTGACTGTTTTTTTTTAAAGAACTCCTCCGCTTGATCGGGCCGCCCAGCCTCTGCCAGAGCCGTGGCCCAGCCCAGCCTTGCCCGCCCCTTCTTCCCTATCTCCTCTCTCTCCTTGCCGCCGCCCGCGCCGCAAACCATCGCCGCCGCCGGCGAGATCCACCGCCGCTGCCTCGCTTACGCCTCGCCACCAGACACCGCCGACGCCACCAACCTCCCGCCTCGCCCGCCGCGTCCACCGTCGCCTCCGCCTGTTGCCTCAGCCACCGGGCGCCGCCGGCGACCACGCCTGACGCCGGACTCGCCGGAGTTCGCTGCCTCGCCGGAGCCGCCGGTTTATTTTCCCCGAACCGGTAATAAACCGCTTTGGTTTTTTTCTTTTCTTAGGTTTTCTTTTCAAAAACCCTAGATCGGTTTTTTTATAAAAAAAACGGTTTGTTTAGTTTTACTTATGAAGCGAACGTTCTTTAGTTAAGCCTCTGCAGCGAACGTTCGTTTGATAAGATTTGGTTTTTTTTTCTTTTTCTGTTTTAAATTCCGGCCAGGGACCTATCTACGATGATTTTCTTTACAGATTAGTCCTTGTACTTCAAACAACCATAACTTTTTACTCGTTAGTCCAAATTTAACGAAACCAACGCTCACGTCTTCGTTATGATATCCTCTATCCAGTAATCCAACTCAAACCTTTTTTTGAAGTTTAAAATTTGAATTAGACCAGATTTGAATTCAAACTTTGTTTGACCATAACTTGAGTTTCGTAACTCTGATTTAGTTGATTCTTTTTGCAAATCAAAGCTCTTGACCTAAACTTTCTGAAAAGGCCAAATTCACATAATTTTGGTACTGTTAGAAATTGTTTTATGTTGCAAGAGTTATTTGCTGAGTTTTGATGTTTCCTGAATTGTTTTCTTCGATCTTTCCGATCTTTTGAGTGATTGCTTATGTGTGGTTACTATTGATTGCTTACGATAGATTGAACGGAGTGTGACGAGTAGAACTATCAAGAGTTTTGAGTGCGAATCATCTTCATCAACATTGCAGGCAAGTAACACTTTGATCATACTCTTTTCATACCCAGTTTTTATACATTGTTTCAACCCTCAAACATTGCATGGTTAGGAAGTCATTAATTTGTGGGTTGGGAAGTAGATGATGAGGTAGGAACCTATTGCCCTGTTACTATCAAACCCTTGGGAGTTACTTCTACGTGTTGCTTATATTGCTATGCTATGCTCGTAGACGTGGTTGGGTTTGAGAGTTATTCATGACAGATGTGAGATTGTTAAATTAATGGTTTACTTTAAGGTGGCAACTTAAATACACATCTGGGTGGATTGAGGCACCTGGGGAACCCAGTGTTGTCTGTTTTATTTTTGGGAAATCCCGGGGTTCCAGTGTGATCTTCCTATGGACCGCCACCCAGGCTCAAAGGGAATTGAGATTATTCATGCTAGAAACTTCCGTGTGCAGCCACAAGCTATTATGGGCTCTAGCATAGTTGAGTAAGTTATGTGAAGCTCTTGAAGAGGTAGATCAGCAGGTAGTGGGTTTTGTAGGTTTGGTATGGTCTACTGAAAGACTGTGTCTCGGTCATCCGTTTCTCAAACACCATGTAGTGCGAGAAATCAACGGAGGCGATCGAGTCTTGTGGGGAGAAGTGCGCAAACCTCTGCAGAGTGTACAATCTAATCATGGTTAGCCGTGTCCCCGGTTATGGACAATTCTGAGTATCTAGTACTTGAGTATTCACATGTATCTCATCACTCTAAATTAATATTGCTGGGTTGTTAATTACTTTAATTGGGATTGAGTTGGGGTTATACCTTCTCAATGATGTTTGAACCACCATGATAGTTAAAGTAAAATGTATTCCTTTGATGTAGGAAAAAAATTGGCTTTTCGCAAAAACTGTAACCATAGAGCTTTCCACCAGCCATATATGCATGTAGTATAGCCTATTCTTTCATTACTCTCTATGTGTTACCTTGCCAGCATATTCCATGTGCTGACCCGTTTCGGCTGCAACGCTTCATGTTGCGACTTTTCGAACGCACAGTAAGTAATACGTTAGGGTTACGATTTCTACACTCAACTTTGCCATTGGTGTTGATGGGAATCCACAACCTTGTCGCTTCCGCTATGTTTGGATTGAGGTAATAGTATTTACGTTATTTATACATGTGATTTACCTCTGTTATAAATCCTCGAGTACTGTGTGTGTCAGCATACCGATCCAGGGATGACACTTAAGCACAGAGACTTGGCCCATTCGGGTTGGGTCGCTACACGCGCATACCTCAACCGCCATTGGGTCGAACAGATCGCCAGGACGAGACCAAGGGGTGAGGGGCTACGTGACCAGTTAGGCTCCTGAGTCGCGATGCTCAGGAGTCCCCCTTGACGTACGAAGAGACCTCCATACCTTTCCTCGCCGAGGTCCCGCTCGGTCGGGGCGCGTGAAGACCGGGTCTAGGGGACCTGGCAGAGTGGCGTACGCTAGGCGTGACCTGAGCGTTGCCCCCATGCCCAGCTCCCTCGCGTGACTCTCCTGAAGGGAAAGTGTTGATGTGAGGCTGAACACCGAGCCTGGCGGCTCCCTGAGGTTATTGCGGCGATGGGGCCGCCCTCAGTTGTTTATCACCAGCGCGGAGCATGGCGCTTCCGCACTTGCACGGGCATAGCCTCTCCTCGACTGCCAGCGCGGAGCATGGTGCTTCCACTGGTGCGTGGGTGGGGGCTCCCTCTGAGTGGAGCCCCCCGGGTGTGTACAACCCCGCCCTAACATGTGGCTTGCACAGAAGGGCTAGAGGAGGTGTGTATGGACACTCGTGAGCCAGCGTGGGACTCACGAGGCCCTACCTCAAGGCGGGTTGTGATACGTCTCCAACGTATCTATACTTTTTTATTGTTCCACGCTATATTATATTCTGTTTTGGATGTTTAAATGGGCTTTATTATACACTTTTATATTACTTTTGGGATTAACCAATTAACCGGAGGCCCAGCCCAAATTGCTGTTTTTTTGCCTATTTCAGTGTTTCCCAGAAAAAATAATATCAAACGGAGTCCAAACGGAATGAAACCTTCGGGAACGTGATTTTGGGAACAAACATGATCCAGAGGAGTTGGAGTGGACGTCAAGCAACAGACAAGGAAGCCACGAGGTAGGGCGGTGTGCCTTCCCCCCCCCCCCCACCCCCCAAGGGCACACCCTCGTGGGCCCCTCGTGGCTCCACCGACCTACTTCTTCCTCCTATATATACCTACGCCCAAACCATCAGAAGAGCCCATGAAAACCTAATTCCACCTCCGCAACCTTCTGTACCCGTGAGATCCCATCTTGGCGCCTTTTCCGGCGTCCTGCCGGAGGGGGCATTGATCACAGAGGGCTTCTACATCAACACCATAGCCTCTCCGATGATGTGAGTAGTTTACCTCGGACCTTGGTCGATAGTTATTAGCTAGATGGATTCTTCTTTCTCTTTGGATCTCAATACAAAGTTCTCCTCGATTCTCTTGGAGATCTATTTGATGTAACTCTTCTTTTGCGGTGTGTTTGTCGAGATCCGATGAATTGTGGGTTTATGATCAAGATTGTCTATGAACAATATTTGAATCTTCTCTGAATTCTTTTATGTATGAATGGTTATCTTTGCAAGTCTCTTTGAATTATAAGTTTGGTTTGGCCTACTAGATTGATCTTTCTTGCAATGGGAGAAGTGCTTAGCTTTGGGTTCAATCTTGCGGTGTCCTTTCCTAGTGACGGCAGGGGCAGTAAGGCACGTATTGTATTGTTGCCATCGAGGATAAAAAGATAGGGTTTATGTCATATGGCATGAGTTTATCCCTCTACATCATGTCATCTTGCTTAAAGCGTTACTCTGTTCTTATGAACTTAAAAAAAGATGCATGCTGGATAGCGGTCGATGTGTGGAGTAATAGTAGTAGATGCAGAATCGTTTTGGTTTACTTGTCACGGATGTGATGCCTATATACATGATCATACTTAGATATTCTCATAAATATGCTCAATTCTATCAATTTTTCGACAGTAATTCGTTTACCCACCGTAATACTTATGCTATCTTGAGAGAAGCCACTAGTGAAACCTATGGCCCCCGAGTCTATTTTTCGTCATATTAATCTTCCAACACTTAGCTATTTCTATTGCCGTTTATTTTACTTTGCATCTTTATTTCTCTTTATCATAAAGTACCAAAATTATTATCTTATCATATCTATCAGATCTCACTCTCGTAAGTGACCGTGAAGGGATTGACAACTCCTTTATCGCGTTGGTTGTGAGGTTCTTATTTGTTTGTGTAGGTGTGTGGGACTCGAGCGTGGTCTCCTACTGGATTGATACCTTGGTTCTCAAAAACTGAGGAAATACTTATGCTACTTTACTGCCTCACCCTTTTCTCTTCAAGGGAAAACCAACGCAGTGCTCAAGAGATAGCAGGTTGCACCTGAATTTCATTCGGAACACTTGTGCTGGCCCTGTGAGATGGTTAGGCAACCTGCGCCGAATGAATCTCCTGAGGTTATCACATGAGAAGGCCAAACACCAACGACCCCGGGAGGTGACATGAACGGGGCCGGCCCACCAGACAAAGCTCAGTCGTTGGGTTTATCGACACTGCAGGGATGGACCCGAGTACAGAAGTCGTGCCCAGTCTTCTCATGCGGAAGTCTTGAAGAAAGACAACCGGCGCGCGGCTCCCGTGGTGACGAGGCACCGGGTCGCGCGTTGTAGCTCATCCGCCCCCGATTAGCTCATGCGAGAGCAAGGCACCAAGGACCATGGGCGGTGAGGTGCACGGGAGCTGGCCCACGAGCCAGAGCTCAGCCTCTTGGGTTTAGTGACGCTGCAGGGATGGACCCGAGCACAGATGCCGTGCCCGCCCATAATCGTGAGGCAGTCGTGGGAGGGTTTGCAAGGGCATACGACGTTCATGGCAATGAAGTACCGGGCAGGCAGATGATGATCATAAAGCAACTCATGGAAGGAGGTAAGCCAGCTCTAATAGATGAGAAAAACGATACATGCCACAGGAACAGACCCATGCTGCTTGGGGATGATTCAGCCCGAGGGGCGCCCCCAACTGAACAAATCAAAAGACGCAAGAAGGATACATGACGCAAGGATGGGCCCATGCGATCTGGGGATACTGCAGCCCGAGGGCGCCCCCAACTGAACAAACCAAAAGATATCACCTGGTACCATTCCTGAAGAAGTGTTGGAGTAGCTGAAGACGCGTGCTGAAGAAGTCGCTCCTCATGAGCCACCTAGGTCTTGAACCTCGGGAGGCTCCGGAGGCCCGGGAGGCTCGTGAAGAACCGTCGCTATTTCCGTCAGGACCGCCTGGTGCCTGGCCTCCTGAGCCGCCAGGACGCTCCGCATGTGGCACTGGAACTACCTCTTGAGCACTGCGTTGGTTTTCCCTTGAAGAGGAAAGGGTGATGCAGCAAAGTAGCGTAAGTATTTCCCTGAGTTTTTGAGAACCAAGGTATCAATCCAGTAGGAGGCTACGAGCGAGTCCCTTGCACCTACACAAAACAAATGACTCCTCGCAACCAACGCGATAAGGGGTTGTCAATCCCTTCACGGTCACTTACGAGAGTGAGATCTGATAGATATGATAGGGTAATATTTTTGATATTTTTGTGATGAAGATGCAAAGTAAAATAAATGCAAAGGAAATAACTAAGTGTTGGAAGATTAATATGATGAAGATAGACCCGGGGGCCATAGGTTTCACTAGTGGCTTCTCTCAAGAGCATAAGTATTTTACGGTGGGTGAACAAATTACTGTTGAGCAGTTGACAGAATTGAGCATAGTTATGAGAATATCTAGGTATAATCATGTATATAGGCATCACGTCCAAGACAAGTAGACCGACTCCTGCCTGCATCTACTACTATTACTCCACTCATCGACCGCTATCCGGCATGCATCTAGAGTATTAAGTTCATGGAAACAGAGTAACGCCTTAAGCAAGATGACATGATGTAGAGGGATAAATTCATGCAATATGATAAAACCCCATGTTGTTATCCTTGATGGCAACAAAACAATACGTGCCTTGCTGCCCCTACTGTCACTGGGAAAGGACACCACAAGATTGAACCCAAAGCTAAGCAATTCTCCCATTGCAAGAAATATCAATCTTGTAGGCCAAACCAAACTGATAATTCGAAGATACTTGCAAAGATAACCAATCATACATAAAAGAATTCAAAGAAGATTCAAATATTGTTCATAGATAATCTTGATCATAAACCCACAATTCATCGGTCTCAACAAACACACTGCAAAAAGAAGATTACATCGAATAGATCTCCAAGAGAGAGGGGGAGAACATTGTATTGAGATCCAAAAAGAGAGAAGAAGTTATTTAGCTACTAACTATGGACCCGAAGGCCTGAGGCAAATTACTCACACTTCATCGGAGAGGCTATGGTGATGATGTAGAAGCCCTTCGTGATGGATGCCCCCTCCGGCGGAGCTCTGAAACAGGCCCCAAGATGGGATCTCGTGGGTCATGAGAAGGTTGCATGTGGTGGAATTAGGTTTTGGCTCCGTATCGATCGCTTGGGGGTATGTAGGTATATATAGGAGGAAGGAGTACATCGGTGGAGCAACAGGGGCCCATGATGGTGGAGGGCGACCCCTACCTCGTGGCCTCCTCTTTTGTTTCTTGACGAGGGTCCAAGTCTCTGGATCATAATCTTCCTAAAATCATGTTCCCGGTTTCATTCCGCTTTGGACTCCGCTTGATATTCCTTTTCGTGAAACTCAAATAGGCAAAAAACAGCAATTACAGGCTGGGCCTCCGCTAATAGGTTGGTGCCAAAATAATATAAAAGTGAATAATAAAGCCCAATAATGTCCAAAACAGTAGATAATATAGCATGGAGCAATCAAAAATTATAGATACGTTGGAGACGTATCAGGCATCCCCAAGCTTAATTCCTACTCGTCCTCGAGTAGGTAAATGATAAATACAGAATTTTTGATGCGGAGTGCTACTTGGCATAATTTCAATGTGAAAGTGCTAGCTATCAACTAGAGGGGGGGTGAATAGGCGATTTTTATGGAAGTCTTCAAAACGTGGAAGTTTTGACGACAAACAATAGAAATGACCTAATTGATGTGCAGAGGAAGATAAACTACAACAAGCAAACCATAGTCAAGTATGCAGTAATGTGAAAGTACAAAGACTAATAGCAGCTTAGTAGTAAGGATCAGGATGGAAGATAGTATGAAGCCAACCAACGATAGTAGTCAAGAATGAAGTCAAACAGGTACGACAAATAGGCAATGACTTCACCAAGACAAACTCTAAGTAAAGGGAGGGAGAGGATAGAACCACCACTTTTTGAAGACACATGATTTGTTGGACCAGTTCGATTCTTTGTGACAACTATGACGTCAGTTAGGGAGGCTGAGATTCAACTCAAGACCGCGTCTTTACCTTATTCCCTTGAGCTAAGGACACACAGTCCCGCCCAATCACTCGATAAGCTTCAAGGTAGACTTCGAACCTTCACGAGGCTTCGCTCACCGGCGATCCACAATGACTCTTGGATGCTCGAACGCGACGCCTAACCGGCCGGAGGATTCACAGTCCTCAAGTGTAATAAGTCTTCAGTCACGCAGACAAAAAGACTTCAAGATGCCTAACACTCTTTGGCTCGGTGTTTGGGCTTTGTCCTCGCAAGGATTTCTCTCTCTCAAGGCTTCGAGGTGGGTTGCTCTCAAACGACAAAAGCCGTGCACTAACTCGAGCAGCCACCAATTTATGGTGCAGGGGTGGGCTATTTATAGGCACTAGGCAACCTGACCTGATATGTCCGAAATGACCCAGGTCACTAAGGAACGGACACGTGTTCCAACGGTCGATTTCAAACACACACGACAACTTTACTTGGGCTACAAGGAAAGCTGACTCATCCACTCGGATAAGATTTGCTCTCATTGTCTTCGCTCGAAGACATAGGATTTGGGTTGAGCATCACTTGACCATTCGACTTTGTTCACTTGGACCCCACTTAACAAAGACGGTGGTTCCTATGACTCAACAAAGAAGAAAAAGGAAACAACGAAACGACACACTTCTTGGCCCATAGTCTTCACTCAATGTCTTCTCATGTCATAGTCTTCAATATGAATATCTTCACATACCACCATTGTCGCCAATGTCTTCATACATTTTAGGGTCATCTCCGGTAGGTAAACCGAATCAATGAGGGACACTACCTGTGTTATCCTGCAATTCTCACAAACGAATCAGTCCCTCAACCAAATTTGTCGTCAATACTCCAAAACCAACTAGGGGTGGCACTAGATGCACTTACAATCTCCCCCCTTTTGGTGATTGATGACAAACTGGTTGAAGTTTTCAACGGGGATAAATTATGTGAAATTGTAAAGGATAGGGTATTGTCTTCATAAGTGGAAAAGGCTCCCCCTGAAGATGTGCATATAAGTAATTTGCTTTTGGAATGCAAATGCACATGGCAGGTTGTACTTGTGGAGATCCTCTTCAACTTATGAAGATAATTCATCATGCATGAAATGATATAACTAATAGAATGACATGCATAATGAAAAATGGACGTCTGCAGAATGATCTAAGTGCGGAAGTTATCATCGCACATGCGGAATTTATCATCGCATCAAGAAAAGCAAATAAGTAGCAGACGACCATCGAGTTTAAGTGTTACAACTCAAAGAACCAAATATATGAAAAACGAGAGTTGTAAACACTAGGCAAAATATAAAGCAACCGCCCATATGAACCCGCTTGAAGACTATCAAACTCATATGCTTCTCCCCCTTTTGTCAGTAAGGACCAAAAAGGTTTGAAGACATAGAGCATCTACTCGTTCCCATGAGGAGTAGGTGAAGCAGCAGGGTTGTCGTTGTTGTTTGGCGGCGCAGATTTAACTTAGTGCAGTGTCGATGCGTGCAGAAGTAGGGGGCGGTGAAGTAGCATCGTCTTCATCATCGATCACTTTGGCATTCACAATTGCCGCGGAGGAAGAATAGTCAGAGTCTTCAAGGGATGGAGTTCGACGTAGGACATCATTCCGTGGAGGAGTGGAGTCAAACTTGAATCTTTCAGTGAAGCCATCGTCTTGAAGATCTGCTTCAGCACTGAGCAGCGTCAAACTCTTCCATGATCGCCGACAGGTCTCGTGAGTGACAAAAGCATTCTTGGTGGGAAGTTAGAATGCGATTGACGTCCACCAAGAGGCTTTGCATCTGTCGCTTGAGCCAGAAGTGATGCTTGTCTTGTTTCTGATGCAGTGCCACAAGAAGTTCTCGGTCATTTAGGACGCGGGAGTGCTTCTTAGGCCTTTGGGCAATTGTGCTCTTAGTAGCTTCAGTTTGCGCACGGTGAGGCAGACGAGTGTTCCCAGCCATTGGATAGACACGAGTTACTACTTGGACTCCTTCCATGGGTTGAGTGAAGCTTTGGTGATCAGCATTTGAAGACAAAGAGGCTTCTTGGCAGGCTCAGGGTATATGGCTTCAACTGACATATCAACCTCTGGTAGAAAGATCAGATGATTGCGAGCAGAGGGCTTATAGTTGATAGCAGAGTGTAGCTTGATGAGGCGCATGACCCATGGAGCATAGAATTTCAGGCCAAAAAGGTCAGGTCCAGACGCAGCCAGTTGTCGGATGAAGAATTCTTGTGTATTGAAGTTGATGCCATTGAGGATGTAAAAGACCAATGTCTTCATGGCTCCTTCAAGTTTTGCAGATGATGAATGCCCTTTGATAGGCCATAGAGTTCGCCTGATGATGTGATATATTATGCGAGGCACATACTCAAGGTCATCAACAAAGAACTCCTTTGGGTATTCAGCGTCAGGTGGCAGAGGCTTCATCATGATCAACATCTGGCTCATGTTGGGCTCTGGCTTATGGAAGATGCTCTCCAGTGCATGGCGGTGGAGTTGACAATCAGGTTCGAACAGCTCTCCGGGAGTGGGTAGGCCTGTAATCTCAATGACGTCAAGAGCTTTGGCTTCACGATGAACATTTCCTGTCATCCACTCGAGAACCCATGTCTTTGTATCCCTGTAGTAGCCGCGAATGTGGAGGGTAGCATAGAATTGAAGCAAAAGTTCCTCATTCCAATGTTCTTTATCCATCACAAAGCTGAGCAGACCTGCATCATGAAAGCAGCCAAGTGCTTCTTCTAAGCATGGCAGTCCAGCAATGGCTTCATGTCGAGGCGCATATGAGGAAAATGCCCTTGATCATACTGAACACATGAGTAATAGCTTCATTGTTGATAGCTCCGAAACGATCCGATGATATTCTTGGCCTTGAGTAGGGGTTCTTTGCTCTGCCAAAGAAGGTGTTGTGGGCTTTGAAGCCATTTGCATTGAAGGACCCTCAGAGGGAGGTAGTACACAGGAACCTTGGCGTCTTGGCTTTGGTTTCGGACCGAGGCCTATGCTCAACATGATAATCAAACGAGGACCAGAGGCATTAGGCGGAGGGACCAGAACGGCCATTTGATGATCACCGACCATAGTTGTATGCTTGCTCAATTGTATGGGGCCTTGGTGGCGGAACAGGAGCAGTGGCAACAACAGAGGCGTCAGGCTGCACAATAGATACTTCAGGAGCAGTTGCATCATTGGCTTCTGGCACATTGGTTGGTGCAGGCTCCACATTTGCTTCAGCCATGACTACGTCGTTGGCTTCATTTGTGTTGGTGGTGGCAGCCTCAAGATTTTCAACCTCCACTTGATGAGCTGGAGGGTCGGGCACTGGCACGTTCACTTCAGGAACAACTCCTTCAGTAATGGGAGGAGTAGGGACACGTTCTTCTTCTTGGTTGTCATCGGATGATGCAGCTGGATTGTCTTCAGCAGCTTTGGCTTCAGACACGGAGACATTCACAGTCGGAGGGGCTTCTAGAAACACTTGACGTGCAACAGATTGGTGGTGCACTTCTCCTTCTGGAACGCTCGAAAGAGGGACTTGAGGCCTTGGTCCTTTGCGAAGCCTGCGTAATGCTGGCGACGCCTTTGGAGATGGAGTTGGCTGGGCCTCAAAGTCAGCCTCTTCTTCTTGCACAGGTGGTGTGACTTGTTGTTGTTGGGGAGTACTCGGGGAGTCTTGTTGTTGTGGGTGATCAGCCCATGATGCATCCTGAGCAACTGGTGTCAGAGGACGACCAATGCTGATGAGTTCGTTGTTCGTGAGAACAGGCGATGATACCAAGTTGTGTTCGATCTGAGGAAGAACTACATCATCTTCAACATTTTCATTGTGACCAATGTCTTCAGGAGCGGTGGGATCAACTGCTGGAATGTCTTCAGCTTCATGAGCCTCTGTGGAAGCAGGCTCATGAACTATCATCCATCGTTCTTGGTGTTCAGATGCAGGGCGAACCATTGAGATAGGTTCAACAACTAAGGGCTCTGTGGGAGCAGGCCGATCCTTCTTGGTTTTGCGCTTCTTCTTGGAGGGAGCAACATCAGAGGTTTCAGGATTTTTCCTTTTTCTTGCTTTAGCCTCGACAGTCCTCGTCTTGTTTAGTTCTGAAGCGGTTGACCTGACCTTTGGCTTCGAGCCAGTCATGCTGCTTGGGAAGACTATGCGAGGTTCTTCCTGCCTTGAAGGTGCAGATTGGTCAGTTGATGGCTTCTTCTTCTTTGCAGCCATTCTGGGGTCAATGCCAGGACGACCAAGAGCCTTGCGCTTCTCAGCCTCATTGTAGGCTTGCACACACTTGTCAGCCAGACTCTTCATGCGCACACGAGAGCCTTTAGCTTCATCGCGCTTCTTGAGAAAGGCTTCTTTGAGCTCGTGCAGCATGATCTTGAAGTTTTTGACATCTTGCACGCTGAGCTCTGCCACATGCTTCTTGAACTGAGCTTTCTCATAGTCGATCTTGTGCTTCAGTTCAACGATGCACTGAGCAAGAGCTAGCTCAGAAGCAATGGCGCCATTGAAGGAGACGCTGAGGCCAATGGGAAGTTGCAGATCTTCAAAGCTGAGATTTGGGGTGTCAAACCACTCATCAATGAAGTTATGGATGATTGCTACATCAAAGAGAGGCAAGTCATTGAAGATGTCTGCTTCTTCCTTGCTCTTGATCAGTTGCTCAAGAGCATCATCTGCAAGATCTTCATCGCTGGATAGATCAATGTGCTCTTCTCGCAGAATGGCAGCAGGAGTCAATGTCTGATCAGTATTTTTGACGATTTTCTTTTTCTTCTGCGGCTTTGGAGTAGGAGCTGGGGCTTCATCAGTGTCAGTATTATCATCAGAATGATCCACTTTGGCACCTTGGACTAATATGTGAGTGATGAGTCCATCAAGGTTGTAGAAAGGACCGATGACATTGGGTTACGATCACGTGAGCCGTCGACGGGAGCAGAGGGACTAGGGTTGAAGTCTAATCCCAATGACTTCTTGTTTTCCTTGGCGATGCCTTTGCGTCTTTGGAAGTTGCGCTTGAAGAGATTATCGTCCACGACACCGAGCAATGACGATGGGTCGGCATTTTCAGCTGAGGTCCACGGACCATACAAGGATAGAAACCCTGTGCAATAGCTTCAGCTCTGTTCTTGGGTGGAAGGCCTCGAAAGAGAATATCACCCCAAGGACTTTGTTAGCATTCTTCTCAACGTATTCCTGGGTCACGAACTTGTATTTGAACCATTGTTCAGCCCAATATCGTCGAATCCATTGGATTCGTGTCTTGCATGATTATAATCCTCTTGAGATCTGTCTTGTAAAGCTCGAGAGGTCATCAGCAAATCTCTTAATGTTCCCCACGACGCTGTTCCGCCACCCTTCCTTCTCGATTTCTCTCGCAGCCATGAACTTCAAACTAAATGGCTTCAACACGCTCAAGGCTTCAAAGGCTTTCGCTTGTTGGACAAACAGAACTGCTTCGGAGAGTTAATGTGATGTCAGAAGAATTCTGCAAACGAATGCGACTATGAGAACCAAGGATTCTCCCACGGACATGTACCGTGACAAAGATTAGAGATGCGAGGAAGGGAAGAGGTCATATGCATTCTCGTAAGATTTTGAAGATAAATCAGTTTGAAGACATTGACCTCATGATGCTAAGACATTCACTTATATGTTGAGAGTTGGTTCCAGATTTGTACGAATCCGTGAATAAGTACAAGTGAGGAATCTAACTAGATATGAAGCTTAAGTGAATATACTAGGTAGTATGAGATGCATGTAATAGATCTAACATTGTATAGGCAGAAACCAATTTTGGTAAATAGGATGAATCTTTGAGGATCAAAAAGATGGTAAAAATAGAGTTGTATTTACCACACAAAGAACTGCTAGATGGGATAAGTAGGAGACCGAGCAGTTCAATCCATCGTGCCCTAACTTGGCGACGGAGGACACCTACGGCGGCGGCGGAGAGGACGATGTCCGCGGCCGGCGTGAGGACGACATCGGGGAAGTCGCGGCAGCTAAGCGCTTCGTCGCGGGCGTCGTCGAGAGCTAGCAGTGGCGCTAAGGTTTTGACGAGGTGGAGAGGTGTACGAAGGTTTTATTTACCGCAGGGGACATGTATTTATAAGGAAGTGTGCGGCACAGCGCAATTACGCACGTGCCCCTGGCGGTTCACATCTGAGGGGCACGTGGCAAGCATGCAACATACTCAGAGTTGTCCCACGTTCCCACGCCCGCCAGGTTTGTCGGATGGTCGTTCCGGCTTCTCCGGATTTCAAACAATAAGGATGAATCATTTAAAACAGACTTAATGTTTGTCTTTGTGTCTTCTACTGACAAGGACGCAGAGAAGACATTCGACAGTTTCAATAGAATGCATATGATTTGTACAGATAGAGTTTGAGATAGAAAGCATAGAGAGATTAGGGTCCGATCACATTCACTTAGTTCAAAAGATTCAACTAGGAAGACATAGCTATAAGTGAATGCTGTAGAGGACAGAACACTAGTATATATATCAGAAAGAAATCAAATCAACATAGTGAAGAAAATCATGAAGATAAGTTGAAATTTGACGACAAACCAAATGCGAAGACATAGCAAAAATAGCGCCATGAGTGAAACACTTCAAACAGAGAAATTTGGTGGTGGCGTTACCCACCGTATAGGAAGTATTATACCCAGACACGGCGCACAATTATCATGGCGCTCCGAAGTCAAATTCCACGTTAATGTATTCACACTCAGAATGTAAGCCTTCATTGATTGAAGATATACTTTACTTCGTGTGTTGCACATCTAAGTCATCAACATGCATAAGTGTTAGGATGTGTGCCTGATCACAGGACATTTGAGGATTCCAAGATATTTAGCTCACACCGTAACTTGCAAAACCTTTTCTCATCCAAGGGCTTTGTGAAGATATCTGCCAGTTGCTCTTCAGTGTTGACGTGAATGATGTCAATATCTTTCTTCATGACATGATCTCTGAGAAAGTGATGACGAATTTCAATGTGCTTTGTCTTTGAGTGCTGGACTGGATTGTTGGCAATCTTGATGGCGCTTTCGTTGTCGCAGAAGAGAGGTACTTGTTTCAGATTGATGCCATAGTCCTTGAGAGTTTGCTTCATCCATAGAAGCTGAGCGTAGCAAGATCCAGCAGCAATGTATTCAGATTCAGCAGTTGAAGAGTGATACATAGTTCGCTTCTTTGAAGACCAACAGACAAGTGATCATGCCAGAAAGTGACATGTGCCTGATGTAGACTTGCGATCCACCTTGTCACCAAAGATAATCAGCATCCGAGAATCCAACCAGATCAAATTCGAGCCCTTTGGATACCATAATCCGAGTGTTGGGGTGTGAGCCAAATATCAAGAATTCGCTTCACGCCTAAGTGATGCGATTCCTTTGGTGCCGCTTGAATCGAGCACACATGCAAACACTAAGCATAATATCTAGCCTAGATGCACATAGGTAAAGTAAGGAACCAATCATGGAGCGGTATACCTTTTGATCAAATTCTTTACCATTGTCGTCGGGACCCAGATGGTGTTTGGGTGGCATTGGCGTCGTGTAACCTTTGCAATCTTGCATTCCAAACTTCTTCGCATAATCTTTGAGGTATTTTTCTTGAGATATGAAGATGCCATTCCTTTGTCGATTTAATTTGAAGACCAAGGAAGAACTTCAGCTCACCCATCATGGACATCTGATATTGCTCTTGCATCATGTATCCAAACTCATCACTATTCTTCTGGTTGGTGCAGCCGAAGATAATGTCATCCACATATATTTGGCACACAAACAGTTCACCATCATATGTCTTCGTGAAGAGTGTGGGATCGAGGGATCCAGGTTTGAAGCATTTGCTCTTCAGGAAGTCTTTGATCGTATCATACCAAGCGCGAGGAGCTTGTTTGAGGCCATGCAGTGCTTTGTTTAGCTTGTACACCATATCTGGATGTTTTGGATCTTCAAAGCCAGGTGGTTGAGCGACGTATACTTCTTCTTCAATCTTGCCGTTGAGAAATGCACTCTTCTCATCCATTTGATATAGCAAGATGTTGTGGTGGTTAGCATAGGCTAGCAGTATGCGAATAGCTTCAGGCCTAGCCATAGGAGCAAATGTTTCATCGAAGTCAATTCCTTCAACTTGAGTATATCCTTGAGCCACAAGACGTGCTTTGTTTCTGACGACTTGACCATGCTCATCTTGCTTGTTTAGATATATCCATTTTGTGCCAATAATGTTATGTTTGCGAGGGTCAGGACGCTTGACAAGTTCCCAAACATTGTTCAGCTTGAACTATTGAAGTTCTTCTTGCCTAGCTTGTATCCATTCAGGTTCCATAAAGGCTTCAGCTATTGACACAAAAGAAAAGTGCCCACAGAAATTTGCTAACCGTGTTGCTCTTGAGCGAGTAAGTGGACCAGGTGCATTGATGCTATCAATTATCTTCTCAATTTGTACTTCATTTGCAACTCGAGGATGAATCGGACGAAGACCTTGCTCTTGCCGATCATTGTCATCATTGGGAGGATTGTCTTCATCCGAGCATTGTCTTCAGTTGGTTAGGTGCAGAAATGATAAGTTCCTCTTCAGTGTGCTTCGAAGGCATGATTTCACCAGTTCCCATCAGCTTGATAGATTCGTCAAGGGAGCTTCGTCTAGTGTACTTGGCAGGAGCTCTCTTTGTGAACCATTGGTTTCATCAAATCGCACGCCCACAGTTTCGACGATTTTTAGAGATAGAGGTTGAAGACTCGAAGAGTGCGAGTCCTTTCCAGAATCGAGCATGAAGCCTTCGTGAGCTTTAGGTGCAAATTTTGACTTGTGATGGGTATCCTTGATCCAGCACCTAGCTCCAAATACTCTGAAGTAGCTGACATTTGGTTTCTTGCCAGTAAGGAGCTCATAGGATGTTTTGTTCAGAAGCTTATGGATGTAAACACGGTTGATGACGTGACATGCTGTATCAATAGCTTCAGGCTAGAACTTTCTTGGTGTCTTGTACTCGTCGAGCATTGTTCGAGCCATCTCAATGAGGGTTCTGTTCTTGCGCTCTACGATGCCATTTTGCTGAGGTGTGTATGGAGCAGAGAACTCATGAGTGACTCCCATTGTATCCAGATAAAGATCAAGTCCGGTGTTCTTGAACTCAGTGCTGTTGTCACTTCTGATATGCTTGATCTTGACGCCATAATTGTTCATGGCTCGATTGGCAAAGCGTCTGAAGACAACTTGCACTTCAGTCTTGTAGAGAATTATGTGCACCCATGTATATCTTGAGTAGTCATCAACAATGACGAAGCCATAGAGACAAGCAGTTGTTGTGAGGGTAGAGTAGTGAGTAGGGCCAAATAAGTCCATGTGTAACAGCTCAAGGGTTGAGATGTCGCCATGATTGTCTTCGAGGGTGCTTTGCCCTAGTCATCTTTCCAGCTTCGCAGCACCACACAAATGATACTTCTTGAACTTGACACCCTCGATGCCTATGACATGCTTCTTCTTGGCGAGTGTGTGTAAGTTCCTCATGCCAAGATGCCCCACCTCCGATGTCGAGCCAGCGATTCAAGCTTTTGCAAGAAGACATACGGCAAGCTGTGGACCTGCTGAGAAATCTACCATGTATAGATCATCTTTCTGATACCCTTGAACGACTAGAGACTTGTCAGATTCCATTAGTACAAGGCAATGATATTTTCCGAATAGCACAATCATGTTCAAGTCACAAAGCATCGAGACAGACATTAAGTTGAAACCAAGGGATTTAACAAGCATCACTTTATCTATGTGTTGATCCTTTGAGATTGCAACTCTACCTAGACCCAATACCTTGCTTTTACCAGTGTCAGCAAATGTGATGTGACTCTTGTCTGATGGACGTAAGGTTGAGTCCATGAGAAGAATTCGATCACCAGTCATATGATTAGTGCATCCATTGTCCATAATCCATTCTAAAGCATGAGGTGTCATACCCTACAGTACAATTAGGGGGATAGGCTTCACCAAGAGTATTGTGAAGCTTAAACATTTGACGGGCAAGAGGATTATTGAAGCTCAGATCAAGATTAGGACTGATAGGATGAATGGCAAACAATTCAGGAACAAAATACATAGTGAGACCATTTGGGCATTTGATCTTGCGCCCTACAAGATGTTTTAGGTCCCCAGCAATAGCATCAGACGCCTTTGATTTTCGGCTGGAGACCCTTCCCTGCAAACGAAAATTAATTCTTCTTAACCACCCACATATTCAGGGTGGCTTAGAAGCAATGAGTCTAAGTGCAGCATTTGAGAACTTCGGCTTTGGAGCCCTAGCAAATAGCCTTGCAGGAGATGAATGATACTCATATGAATAAGCAGAAAAGTTCTTAGTTCTATGAACATAGCGGTTTGAAGACACACGCTCATATTCACAAGTTTGAGTACGGTCTCCCTGCAAAACATTGGCGTTAGGGTGACTCAGGTGAGTCCTCTGTCTGTTTGAAGCCTTTGGACCATATGCCGCCTTAGGTCTGGGGTTTGTCTTCATCCTGTGGTGTCATGATCACATTCTTGGAAGATTCTCAAGACAACTTTTGGGAACCCAGATCTTCTTCATAGGTGGTCCATTCCTGCAGTTAGTACCAATATACCTAGCAAACACTTCACCATTCTGATTCTTGAACAACTTATAGTTTGCATCAAGGGATTCATTAATGATAATAGGATTAGCACAAATAAAGCCAGATAAGGTGGATGGATCCACTGAAGGTCCCTTTGCAGCAACCCATGTGGTTTTGGGATATTGCTCAGGATTCCAGTAGGAACCATCAACATTCATTTTCCTCTCGAACCCAACACCCTCTTTCCTAGGGTTTCGGTTCAGAATCTGCTTTTTGAGGACATCCCAAAGTGTCTGATGTCCTTTCAGACTTTTATACATCCCTGTTTCAAGCAATGTCTTCAACCTAGCATTTTCATCAGCAATAGTAGTGGTATCCTCCGCAGAGGGGTTAGTTACCACATCAGTAGTTGAAGACAATGCAACAGTAGCAGCAGTGGAACATTCAGCAACAGAGGTAGCATTATCACGCCAAGGCATTTTAGACATGGTGGTTCAAATCCATCCCGAAGGGACTGATCTGCTGAGTGCGGTGACTCATTCTCTTTTGAAGATCTTCATGAGCCACTCTCAATTTCTCAAGCTCTTGCTTCCTTTGAAGATAATCATAGGAGAGCTTTTCTTGAGTGGTTGAGAGCGTTTCATGACGACTTTCAAGTTCTTGGTACTTAGCATGAAGATTTTTTATGTCTTCAACTAAGGACTGTGAACGTGTCATTTCCGCGTCCAACAGGTCATCGCTTTTGTCTAATAGTTTTGAGTATGTTCCATAGCTTTTTGTTGTTCAGTTGCAATTTTAGCAAGTGTTTTGTAGCTGGGCTTGGATTCACAATCAGAGTCATCTTCACTTGATGTTTGAAAGTAAGCATCACGTGATTTTACCTTGGCACCACGTGCCATGAAGCAGTAGGTGGGAGCAGGGTCGCCCTTGTCATCGCCTTCACGTTGGTGTGGAAGTCATTGTCTTCATGTTGAAGATGGACTTGGCAACATAGGTGTGGCTAGAGCCGGACTTGCAACGCTGTGGTCGGACTCCTCTTCGACTCCACCTCCGCCTCCTCGTATGCACTCCTCCTCCTAATCCATTTCCTTGCCAACAAAAGCACGAGCCTTGCCAGATGAGCTCTTCTTATGAGATGAAGACTTTGATGAGGACTTGGAAGAAGACTTTGAAGATTTCTTCTTCTTCTTGTCATCAGAATCATATTCCTTGCTCTTCTTCTTCTTCTTCTTCTCATTGTCCACCTGTTGACACTCAGAGATATAGTGTCCAGGTTTCTTGCACTTGTGACATGTTCTCTTCTTGTAGTCATGAGTGGAAGCTTCATCATTTCTTGAGCTAGATCGTGAAGACTTTCTTAAGCCCTTCTTCTTAGTGAACTTCTGGAACTTCTTCACAAGCATAACAATTTCCTTTCCAATGTCTTCGTGGATCATAAGAACTCAAGTCGATTCTTCTTCGATGAGGAAACAACTTTTGCCTTCAAAGCGAGTTCGCCATAGTTGGGACCATAGATATCTCTTTTCTCGTAAAGTGGAACTCATGTGTGTTAAGCCTCTCAAGTATATCGACGGATCGAGTGTCTTGAAGTCGTATGCTCTTGTATCATGAGGGCAAGGGTGTCAAAGGAGCTGTCAAGTGATCTCAGAGTGTCTTGACGATTTCATGCTTGGTAATCTCAAGGCGCCGAGAGCACGAAGCTCATTTGTGATGTCGGTGAGGCGATCAAACGTGAGCTGGACATTTTCATTGTCGCTTTCTCTTGAAGCGGTTGAAGAGGTTATGAAGAACACCGATCCTTTGATCTCTCCGAGTTGAGACGCCTTCGTTGACCTTGGATAGACAGTCCTGCACTAGCTTCGACGCTTCCAGAGCACTCACACGGCCATACTGTCCTTTGGTCGATGACCACAGATGATGTTCTTGGCAAGAGAATCCAGCTTGAATGAACTTCTTGACATCGCAGGGTGACACCTTCACCAGTTTTGGGAACACCGTTCTTGACGACATACCGTAGGTCGACATCAATGGCTTCAAGATGCATGCACATCTTATTCTTCCAAGAGGGATATTCAGTTCCATCGAACACGGGCAAGCAGCGGAGACTTTGATTATCCCTACAATGACATAGCTAAAACTCCGGTGGTTAAACCAATCACACGTAACAAGGAGTACCTTGCTCGATACCAATTAAAAGTGCTAGTTATCGACTAGAGGGGGAGTGAATAGGCGATTTTTATGAAATTCTTCAAAACGTGGAAGTTTCGAAGACAAACAATAGAAATGACCTAATTGATATGCAGCAGAAGATAAACTACAACAAGCAAACCATAGTCAAGTATGCAGTAATGTGAAAGTACAAAGACTAATAGCAGCTTAGTAGTAAGGATCAGGATGGAAGATAGTATGAAGCCAACCAACGATAGTAGTCAAGCAATGAAGTCAAACAGGTACGAAAAATAGGCAATGACTTCACCAAGACAAACTCTAAGTAAAGGAGGAGAGGATAGAACCAGTCACTTGTTGAAGACACGGATTTGTTGGACCAGTTCCAGCTTGTTGTGACAACTGTACGCCCCGTTAGGGAGGCTGAGATTCAACTCGTAAGACCGCGTCTTCACCTTATTCCCTTGAGCTAAGGACACACAGTCCTCGCCCAATCACTCGATAAGTCTTCAAGGTAGACTTCCAACCTTCACAGACTTCGCTCACCGCGATCCACAATGACTCTTGGATGCTCAGAACGCGACGCCTAACCGGCCGGAGGATTCACAGTCCTCAAGTGTAATAAGTCTTCGTGTCACGCAGATGTAAATACTTCATGATGCCTAACACTCTTTGGCTCGGGTGTTTGGGCTTTGTCCTCGCAAGGATTTCTCTCTCTCAAAGGCTTCGAGGTGGGTTGCTCTCAAACGACAAAAGTCATGCACTAACTCTAAGCAGCCACCAATTTATGGTGTAGGGGGTGGGCTATAGCCACTAGGCAACCCGACCCGATATGTCCGAAATGACCCTGGGTCACTAAGGAACTGACACGTGTTCCAACGGTCAGATTTCAAACAAACACGGCAACTTTACTTGGGCTACAAGGAAAGCTGACTCATCCAGCTCTGGATAAGATTTGCTCTCATTGTCTTCGCTCGAAGACATAGGATTTGGGTTGAGCATCACTTCACTCATTCTGACTTTTTTCACTTGGACCCCACTTAACAGTACGGTCGTTCCTATGACTCAACAAAGAAGAAAAAGGAAACAACGAAACGACACAGTCTTCGCGCTCCATAGTCTTCACTCAATGTCTCCTCATGTCATAGTCTTCAATATGAATATCTTCACATACCACCATTGTCGTCAATGTCTTCATACATTTTTAGGGGTCATCTCCGGTAGGTAAACCGAATCAATGAGGGACACTACCTGTGTTATCCTGCAATTCTCACAAACGCATCAGTCCCTCAACCAAATTTGTCGTCAATACTCCAAAACCAACTAGGGGAGGCAATAGTTGCACTTACACAATGTAATTCTTCTTAATTGTGGTATGAATATTCAGATCCGAAAGATTCAAGACAAAAGTTTAGTATTGACATCAAAATAATAATACTTCAAGCATACTAACAAAGCAATCATGTCTTCTCAAAATAACATGGCCAAAGAAAGTTATCCCTACAAAATCATATAGTCTAGCTATGCTCTACCTTCACCAGACAAAGTATTTAAATCATGCACAACCCCGATGACAAGCCAAGCAATTGTTTCATACTTTTGACATTCTCAAAAAAATTCAATCTTCACGCAATACATGAGCATGAGACATGGATATAGCACTATATGTGGAATAGAATGGTGGTTGTGGAGAAGACAAAAAAGGGGGAAGATAGTATCACATCAACTAGGCGTATCAACGGGCTTTGGAGATGCCCATCAATATATATCAATGTGAGTGAGTAGGGATTGCCATGCAACGGATGCACTAGAGCTATAAGTATATGAAAGCTCAACAAAAGAAACTAAGTGGGTGTGCATCCAACTCGCTTGCTCACGAAGACCTAGGGCATTTTGAGGAAGCCCATCATTGGAATATACAAGCCAAGTTCTATAATGAAAATTTCCCACTAGTATATGAAAGTGACAAAATGGGAGACTCTCTATCATGAAGATCATGGTGCTACTTTGAAGCACAAGTGTGGTAAAAGGATAGTAACATTGTCCATTCTATCTTTTTCTCTCATTTTTCATTTGGGCCTTTTCTCTTTTTTATGGCCTCTTTTTTTCGTCCGAAGTCTCATCCCGACTTGTGGGGGAATCATAGTCTCCATCATCCTTTTCCTCACTTGGGACAATGCTCTAAAAAATATGACTTAGAACAAAATACTCAACAATTATATCCTTCTTGCTACCTCTTGAGCACTACGTTGGTTTTCCCTTGAAGAGGAAAGGGTGATGCAGTAAAGTAGCGTAAGTATTTCCCTTAGTTTTTGAGAACCAAGGTATCAATCCAGTAGGAGGCTACCCTCACACCTACACAAAGCAAATAACTCCTCGCAACCAACGCGATAAGGGGTTGTAAATCCCTTCACTGTCACTTACGAGAGTGAGATTTGATAGATATGATAGGATAATATTTTTCGTATTTTTGTGAAAAAGATGCAAAGTAAAATAAAAGCAAAGTAAAAAGAAAAGGAAATAACTAAGTGTTGGAAGATTAATATGATGAAGATAGACCCGGGGGACATAGGTTTCACTAGTGGCTTCTCTAAAGAGCATAAGTATTTTATGGTGGGTGAACAAATTACTGTTGAGCAATTGACATAATTGAGCATAGTTATGCAAATATCCAGGTATGATCATGTATATAGGCATCACGCCTGAGACAAGTAGACCGACTCCTGTCTGCATCTACTACTATTACTCCACTGATCGACCGCTATCCAGCATGCATCTAGAGTATTAAATTCATGGAAATAGAGTAACGCCTTAAGCAAGATGACATGATGTAGAGGGATAAATTCATGCAATATGATAAAAAAACCCTTCTTGTTATCCTCGATGGCAACCATACAATATGTGCCTTGCTGCCCCATCACATCGGGAAAGGACACCGCAAGATTGAACCCAAAGCTAAGCACTTCTCCCATTGCAAGAAAGATCAATCTAGTAGGCCAAACCAAACTGATAACTCGAAGATACTTGCAAAGATAACCAATCATACATAAAATAATTCAGAGAAGATTCAAATATTGTTCATAAATAATCTTGATCATAAACCCACAATTCATCAGTCTCAACAAACACACCGCAAAAAGAAGATTACATCAATAGATCTCCACGAGAGAGGGGAGAACATTGTATTGAGATCCAAAAGAGAGAAGAAGCCATCTAGCTACTAACTATGGACCCGAAGGTCTGAGGTAAACTACTCACACTTCATCGGAGATGCTATGGTGATGATGTAGAAGCCCTCCGTGATGGATGCCCCCTACGGCGGAGCTCCTAACAGGCCCCAGTGATGGGATCTCGTGGGTCTGTAAGGTTGCGGCGGTGGAATTATGTTTTGGCTCCGCACAGGCCCTGTGATGGTATCTCGTATGCATGTAAGGTTGCGGCGGTGGAATTAGGTTTTGGCTCTATATCTGGTCATTTGGGGGTACGAGGTATATATAGGAGGAAGGAGTACGTCGGTGGAGCAACAGGGGCCCACGAGGTGGAGGGCGCGCCGAGGGGTGGGCGCGCCTCTACCTCTTGGCCTCCTCTTTGTTTCTTGGACGAGGGTCCAAGTCTCCGGATCATAATCTTCCTAAAATCACGCCCTCGAAGGTTTCATCCCGCTTGACTCCGCTTGATATTCCTTTTCTCGCTAAACTCAAATAGGCAAAAAACAGCAATTCTAGGTCGGGCCTCCGGTTAATAGGTTAGTCCCAAAAATAATATAAAAGTGAATAATAAAGCCCAATATTGCCCAAAACAGTAGATAATATAGCATGGAGCAATAAAAAATTATAGATACGTTGGAGACGTATCAGTGGGTGACGGTCGCCCCATATAGCTCTGGCCTCTTGAAACTCCTCGGTTGCCGTCGTGGAATTGTCACGGCAGATGTCCTCTTGCAAGGACTTAGTCGTGGAGCCATTGCAACTAGGAAGCTTAAAGGGGTTAATCAGGACAAAGGACACGAGAGAGTTTATACTAGTTCGGCTCCTTACGGTGAAGGTAAGCCTACGTCTAGTTGGGTTGGTATTGCTTGAGCTTTCGATGACCAGGGAGCGAGATACGCTATGCCCGGTTCTCGATTGGTTGTTTCTTGCCCTAAGCCACTAGCGGGTCGTCCCCTTATATACACGGGTTGACGCCTGCGGCTTACAGAGTCCCGCCGCTCATAAACAAAGGTCCGCTCGTGACTAGTTAATTCTACCTTATGATACAAGTCATGCCTTCATGGCAGTTTACCACTACGGGCCTTAAGTCGCCAGTGGGCTTTAGACCCTTTATGAACCGCCATCTTCATGCTTGGTCTTGGGCTTCTGTCTGGTAACCTCTTTATGTAACCCGGCCCCTCCTGGGCGGCTTACACAAATAGTTATATCCCCAACATTAGGCCCCAGATTGATTTGAACCTGTTCATGTCAATCTTTAAAATAACTTAAAACATAAATCTTCAGTCTTCTGACTGCGCAAAAAGACTTTCTTTAACCCGCCGTGACATCATTCTTGATCCGTGTTAACCCGCCATGACGCTATCTCTCCTTTTATTCTGCCAGACGCCCAACGGATCTCTGTTTTATTGCTCGCTCGAAATCGAGGCGCCGGGGCGCTGGATAGTAATTTTATCTCCTCGCTTCGCTACGCCTCAGCTTATGCTCTCCTTATAAATAGGCGCGACTGGTTTCATTTTTCCCCTTCCGCCGCCTCCTTCCTCTTGCCTCCTCTCGAGCTCCGCCGCCTCCGCCGTCAAGATTCTCGCCTTTCTCCACCCAGCCGCCAGATCAACCTGAATCGGACCAGAACGCTACCGGCGAACCTCCGCAGCTCCTCCAGACCTGGAAGTTTCTTTTCTTTCCGTGCCTAGATCTGCATTAGATCTTGCTTCGAGTTCGTCGGTGTTCATCGCCGCCCGCTACAAACCCTTGATAGTTCTCACCCCCGACGCCCTTTTCTGATCGTCAGATGGTATAGAACTGCTGTGGTAGCTGTTTCACCCCCATTTTATATGCAAACGTATCCCTTTTCCTTTGTTCAGAGGCTTCTTTTGAGTGTATGAACTTCTCTGCACTTGTTTTTAGGTCTAGAAATTTTCTTTTCAGGATGATCATTTGATCCAAAATAATAGTTGTAACTTATGAAATCTGTTTTTATCATCCGGAACACTTCTTACGTTAAATGCCTTTAACATAACTGTTCAAATATCCAGTTTAAACGCATCCCACTTGATCTGTGAACCTTGGCGCCTTCTCAGGTCTTTAAACTGTTGAACTGTTGCTAACACTTGTGGCGGCTTAAATAATGTTGCCCAATTATCTTTATGTCATTAGGCCCCTTTAAGCCGCTACCTTCAGTAATTTGAATATTTTCTTCCGGGTTAAAATTAAGCCAGAACTTCTTGTTTTGTAATAGGCCAATCTGTTGTCATGGCGCCTAAGTCAACCAAAGCTCCTGTAACCTGCAACTGGGTCCCATCCACTGTCACCAAAAGCAAACTAGCTGATTTTCTAAAGTCTGGCCATTTGGCAAAGAAAGAAGTCATGTCTTATCGCGTCCCTGACCCATCCGAAGAAAAGCCTCAACCCAAAGAAGGGGAGGTAATAGTTTTCAGGATCACATGAGCCGGGGATTTGCCCCTCTCGGCTCAAAGTTCTTCAGAGAAGTTTTAAATTTCTTTGACCTTAGACCTCAAGACATTGGACCCAATTCCGTGTCCAATCTTTGCAACTTCCAAGTCTTCTCTGAGGTGTATCTGGGAGAGGAGCCAAGCCTGCTCTTATTCAGAGAACTGTTTTACTTGAACCGGCAGAATGAGCGCGCCAACGGACCGAGTCTTGAACTTGGCGGTATCTCGATCCAACGGCGGAGAGATCGCCTGCTTCTTATGCCGAGCTGCCGAGTCACCCCAAATATTGAACGAGTCATGGTTCTACCGTCAGATACCTCTCCAAATGATGAGCCGCCTCTCGCTTTCGCGCCTCGCGCTTTGAGTCCAACCATCCGCCGCGGATAAACCGACCATCGTTGAACGCTCGCTGCTCAACCCCACCATCAAGAAGATTAAAGCTCTTCGGGAAACGGTTTAAACGGCATTGACTTGGTCTGGTCTGGTTACTTACGATACTCCCATTAAGCCGCCGCTCGCTTAATGTGCACCTATACAGCGAATAGAGCGACCTAATGCGCCACGCTTCGACGACTTACCAGATGACGAATGAGATGCTACAACCCGACCATCGCCAAGGAGGGTATCATATCAACAACACCTTCGGGTTACTTCCGCTCGCAAAAAGAACCCGCCCTCGCAAAGAAGTTACCAATCTTAATAAATACTTTTTAATATGTTTACCTCCTTGTACTTATAATTCCTTATCCTTCCCACAGCCGTGATGACTTCGAAAGTCAATATGACCACGAGGCCGCCCAACAAGCCGAGCAGCCAAGAAAATGAGAGGAAAATGCCAAGACGGGACTTCAAAAAGAAGAAACCCAGCGCCTCGAATTGCTCAAATTGGATGACTCTTCTTTAGATGAGGAAGAGGTAATCCCTTATTCTCTTTAACTCCTTTGTTACTATTTTATTGATATTTCCGCCTTCAGAAGACACCGAAACAGCCAAGCTCATGGTGAAGAGGTAACTATAATTTCCTCGACTCGAGCCTTTGCCAAAGCACAAAACCCGCGGCTGACCCGAAAGTAAGATTTTCACATCCCTTAGCTTATCAAGATCCTCAATTTCTTTTGAAGCAACAACAGCTTGAGAACCAGAGGCAAACCCGACAAGTAAGGATGTAGAGCTCTTCCGCTTACTCGACATAAGCGTGAAGCGCCGAATCGAGGTCATCTCCGCTTATGCTCTGCTTATCCTTTGGCGGGTTTTATTCGTCACCTCTCAATTCATCTCGACTCCAATTATCGATACCTCTCCTTCTTCTCAAGCGAGTCTATGCAATCCAACATGCCGACTTTCAAGATTGCCCCGGTAATGTACCCTTGTTATCCTCATACTTTGCCTTACTCATATTTTGTACTCATCCCTTTGTTTTATTCACAGCAGCAGCGGCTCCCAAGAAGAGGGCAAAGAAGAATAAACCGATTGAAGACCCGTAGCAACGGAGCCGAACCCGAACTATCGTCCCGATGCTTCAACTCATCAGCCTCCTCCCGAGCCGCCCATGAAATTCGACACCATCTTCCGACCCGCCAAGAAAACACTCTTGATAACTCCGATAAACCGAAATTCCTAGCCCGGTCCGGACGGCTGAACCGGAAGTTGAATACTTGAAAAGCCAAGATGTTGAGCCGGGCGGCCTCATCGTTTTGCCAGTGTAGCGCTAAGGAAGAACTTGTCAAAAGCCGAAGACCAAACAAGACATCGCTGATTATGCCCATTTAAGCATTGGCGATATAGTCTCAAAGCTATCTCGAATCAAGTGCATAACAGCCGCGACTGAAATTGACATGGTGAAACAGATACAGATAAATCGAGGTATAACTTATATTATTTCTCCTGAATCTTACTTATCAGACCAGCCCCAAGTCTACTACTTATAGATAAATATGTCAGAGACTTAGATACCGCCATCGTTAGCTCACCAGTTTACAAGAAAGTATATTTAACCCGGCTGTAATATAGCAACTTTTAAAGAAGTGATATACATTAGCCCCCAAGTGTCAAGTATATTTACTTGTAAAGTGCTTGAGACTTTAATATGCATAATCTGACATTATAAAGTAAAAATTTTCTTCAGCATACATTAGCCCCCAAGTGTCAAGGGTCTTTACTTATAAAATACTTGAGACTTGAACAATACCTTACCATAACCTTACTTGTAACCCGACGTTATTGCAGGTCTCTACCAGGTAATTGAATTGCAGATTGCTGATCTGAAGACCCGGCTGGCGGCCCAAGACCTTGAGATTCAAAAAGCCGACTCCAAATTCGCCTTCAGCATCTCTGAGCAAGAAAAATTGAAGAAGGATTTTGACGTGGAGAAGAAAGCCTGGGCGGATGAAAAATCTTCACTTGTGACCCGGCCGAGACAAAGAAGCAGCTCTTGCCGGGCAACTGTCAATTGTCCGCTTAAAAACCAGATATCCCAAATGGTCTCAGCAATTTTGGTAAGTGACTATGTGTAACCTTTGAACATCACCATGATTCATTTGATAACTGTTTCAGATATGATCTCCACAATCTTATATGCATAAACACAGTCCTGTGAGTACCAACCTGAAATAGAATATGCCGATTGCTTAAGGCGTGTACACTCTAGTGGAACAGCTGACACCGGTCACAACGTGCCTTGGCCGCTGTGGCTTTATCAAATGATACTCCTTATCTCCTGCAGGATGTACTCAAACGGCTTGCCGTGTTACCTCAACGGATTCAGGAGTTAAGGAGAGCATCTGGTAGAGCCGGGGCCATAGCCGCCTTAAGCCGGGCCAAAGCGTTGGCTCCAGAGCTAGACTTAAACGATGTCGCTCTTGGATATCCTAGCTTAAAGGAGGACGGCTCTGCATTCAATGAATCAGACTTCACCACCTGTGTGAGAGTTGTACGTCCGGTGGCCACCATCATCGGCAGCGATATTGATCTTACGAAGTACCAGCCGGGTTATGACAACGACAACCGGAGGATTCCAACTCCCCATTATGATGATATCAGCCTGATCCCTCCAACTCGTAAGCATACCTTTGCTCCTCGTTGACCCGCCAGTTTAATAGATGATGAAGCGAATTTGAAGCCTTAAGCAGCATTGGCTGGACCTCGCCAACCTTCCAGACAAAGCAGCGTATTTAAGAGGCGGAGAAGGATAACCCGAGTCGCCAAGTCCGCCAAAGGAGTAACCCGCCGCACTAAGTCTTTGAAAAAATAATGCCTCTTTATTCAGACTCGGGGAGTCTTGTAATAGGGTAGAAACACTTCTTAACTCTGTCATGCCTTCGCGCATGTTTGTGATGCTTAACAATGTCTCAAGCCGCTATTGTTGTGCACTGCCGGCTTGCTTGAATTGCTTCTTAACATCCAAAAGCTTTTTTCTTTACCCCGTATACAAACAAAAATTCCTTTGGCATCTCACCACATCCGGGTCGTAAAAAATAATATTAACCCGGAGTATGAACCAAAACATTATAAGTATCACCGTTTAAAGCGTATATTACCGCTTACCTGTTCCCAAAAAATGCATAGCTACACTTAACTTCAAAATTGGCACATATAATGTTTACTGGCCCTTAATATTATTCACACTTATAAAATAAGGTAAACCTAATTTTCAAAGGCCTCTGATTCGAATACAATCAGTAGAACCGTTCCAAAGGGGTTAAGCTAAGATTCGGATACGATCATATAGCCCCCAATGGCTTTGGCGATGCCGATCAAGTGGGTATCGACAGCTATGTTCTCTTTGGTTCGAATACGACCTATGTTTGAACAGGAAGCCTCCAAGTGACCATGAGAGTTGTTTAATGACGCTGATTCGAATACGATCCACATCAGACCCAAAGAGGTTAAGCTATGATTCAAATATGATCAAAAGCCCCAAGTGGGTTTGGCAAAGGTGCCAATCAATTGGGTATCGACAGCTATGTTCTCTTTGGTTCAATACGACCTATGTTTGAACAGAAGCCCCCAAGTGACCATGGCTTGATTTAGATATGATCATAAGCCGGACCAAAGGGAAAACCGGATTCAGATATGATCCGCTCCCTGTTAGTCATTTCCATCACCTGGTAAAGAAGACACATAAACCTTGTAGGATGGAAAGAAAAGAGGTCCTGCTTTATTGATTTATATAATGTATACATTGCTAAAAAGGAAAACAAATATACTCTGAAAGCCGGTGGCTTAAGTATAGTAGGGCCGGAGATGCGCTATGTTCCACGGCCGGCGGGTCTCCTCCTCTGACTTACGTGAGTCTTTGTGCTCTCGAACATCAATGAGGTAATATGAACCGTTGTTGAGATTCTTGCTGACCACGAAAGGTCCTTCCCAAGGAGGGGACAGCTTGTGCATATCGGATTGGTCCCGATGAGCCGGAGCACTAAATCGCCTTCCCGAAAGTTCGCTTAACCCGCCGCCAGTGATAACGGCGCAGGTCTTGCTGGTAAATGGCCGAGCGGGCTATTGCCAAGTCTCGCTCTTCATCCAACAAATCAAGTGCATCCTGACGAGCTTTTTCATTATCAGCCTCAACGTAAGCCGCCACCCATGGTGAATCATGCCGGATGTCACTTGGCAGAACCGCCTCGCCCGTACACCATAAAGAAAGGTGTATAACCAGTAGACCTGTTAGGCGTTGTGTTGATGCTCCATAGCACGAGGGTAACTCCTCCACCCAACAACCCGAGTACGCTGTAAGGGAACTAAGAGCCGGGTTTGATACCTTTCAGGATCTCTTGATTAGCTCTTTCTCGCTCGCCATTAGATCGGGGTGAGCAACAGCCAAACATCAAGCCGGATGTGCTCTTGTTGATGTAACTCTTCCATGGCACCCTTGGAGAGATTAGTACCATTATCGCTTATAATACTGTATGGAAAACCAAAACGAAGATCACCTTTTGATGAACTGAACCGCCGTGGCTGCATCACACTTATCGACCGCCTCGCTTCAACCCACTTGGTGAATTTATCCACCGCCACCAATAGGTATGTCTTCTTATCTTTAGACCTTTTGAAAGGTCCAACCATATCAAGCCCCAGATCGCAAACGGCCAAGTAATTGGAATCATCCTCAATTCTTGAGCCGCACATGAGCTCGTCGTGAGAATTTTTGACATCCGTCGATTTGGTCGACCAGATCCTCCGCATCAAGATGAGCCGTCACCAATAAAACCATGACAAAAAGCCTTGGCTACCATAGACTTTGAACCGCATGATGACCGCAATCACCTTCATGAATCTCACGAAGTATCTCCCGACCCTCCGTGGGTGATACACAATGCTGAAACGCCCAAAGGACGCCAAGGTGATGCAACTCGCCGTGAACAATCGTCATGGATTTGGACCGCTCGATGATTTGTCTTGCCAAGGTCTCATCCTCGTGCAACTCTCCCCGGTCATATAGGCTAAGTATGGAACCGTCCAGTCCGGGATGGCATGGAGAGCCGCCACCACCGTGCCTCCGGTCCGCACACGCAAGCTCTTCCTCTGTAGGCACTCGACAAAAGGGTTATGCAAAATGTCAAGGAAAGTATTAGGCGGCACCGCTTACGCCGAGACCCCAGCCGGCTTAAAGCATCAGCCGCCTCATTCTTCCTTCGATCAATGTGCTCTACTTGATAACCTTTGAAGTGCCCAGCCACCGCATCAACTTCACGACGATAAGCCGCCATAAGGGGATCCTTAGAATCCCACGTGCCTGACACCTGTTGAGCAACGAGGTCTGAATCGCCCAAGCATCTTACCCGGCTCAAATTCATCTCCTTGGCCATCCGGAGGCCATGGAGTAAAGCCTCATATTCAGCTGCATTGTTAGTACAGGGAAACATAAGTCGGAGCACATAACAAAATTAGTCACCTCGGGGGGAAGTTAAAACAACTCCAGCCCCCGAGCCTTCCAACTGCCTGGACCCATCGAAGTGAATAGTCCAATACGTGCTATCGCCTCTTCCCAAATAGGGGTGGGAAGAGGACCAAGGATCCCTTCCCGCCTACATTTGGGAAGAGGACCAAGGCCCCTATAAATAGAGCATCACCACCACCATAGTAGGCGACGGATCATTCAGATCACCTTCACACCCACCAGCTCATTGAGCACAAGAACTCTCCTCCTACTAAGGTTGTTCTCCCACTGTACTAGTTCATCATCAACCCCTCGAGGCGAATCCACCACAAAGCAGGAGTTGGGTTTTACACTGCAAGGTGGCCCGAACCTGGGTAAACTGTTGTGTCTCTTTTCCATTCAGTTCGTCGAGCTAGGCCGTGAGATTAGCGAGCAGGAAGACTGGGGAGGACGAGTTCTTCGCACGCACCTCAGAGTTCGAACCTCTCAAGGGTCTGCAGAACCCGAAATCCGACATTTGGCGCGCCAGGTTGGGGCGCGTCGGAGCCTCTCTTCCGTCGGTCTACCCGCCGCCGCCCCATCGCTTCCATGGCTGACACTTGTTGAGCCCGTGCTGAGCGTTAGGACGCCCTCGCCGCTCGTGTCGCCCAGACGACGCCTGGGGGCGGGCCTCCCCGCTGTTCTCCATCGCCTGCCACCAACGCCGCTACCGGCCCGGCGGGGCACGAACATCAAGGTTCATTGCTGCACCCCTCTGTGCGGCGTGATGGGCGCACCGCCACCCCGTCGCTGACTCTGGCTGGTTCATCTCCCCATGCTCGTCCCGGCCCGGCGGATGCGTAGGCTGCGCTGCTCATGGCGCGCGATCTCGTGTGCTGTCGCCTCGTCGATGACCTCTACGAAGACTGGCTGGACCGCATCGCCGAGCTCGTTAGTGCCGCCGGGGGCTCTCCTGCACCGTCTCTCTCGCTGCCTCGCCCGCCGCCTGCTGCGGGTGACATAGCCCATGGAGCCCCTCCTCCACCTCCCCGTCAAGACGTCGCCCTTGGGCCAAGGCGCGAGGCCCCGCGGCATGACCCGCCGCGCAGGGCGTCGTCGCATGAGGAAGAAAGCAGCCAGGTGGTCCAGCGGCCGCAAGGAGAGGCGCGTGCGCTTCCAGCACCGCCGCGTCAAGACCGCGCGCCGCCTATTGTGGCGGCGCGCGAGCTCCAAGATCAAGCTCCACCTCCATGACGGGCGACCATGACCACAACGGATTGCCGCGCCTTCACTCCGGAGCTACGTCTCCAACGTATCTGTCAGCGTTCTGGGAATGGGGGTACCCAGACTTGCCTGCCTGCGGCCCACGGCGTGGCTCCATTGACGGCATGGTACAGCCCAGCTTCAACATCAACTATTCAAGACCCTCGCGAGGGGCCAAGCCTCGCGAGGCGGACGACACCAAGACCTCCACGGGGGGGCGGCCTCCCCAGGCTAGCTCGCAAGGAGCAGAGATTTCTATGCAAGGCTCACCTCGCGAGGTTCAGGTGACATGAGGCATCACCACCAAGGCCAGGGTGGCACCAGTGGGCGCAGCGTACCAGTTTCCTCTTTGGTGCTAAAGAGGCAAGCGCAGGCGCGGAGTCCCGAGGAATCAGCAAAGGTTTCCATTCCCATGCAACAAGACCAAGACCGCCAGGACGGCAGGACAGAGGTCATCGCCGAGCCCACCACGGCGTCAGCACCAGAGGCTTTTGCAGGCGAAGACTAATTTTGTCAGGATAGCATGTACTAGTTGTCTCCCTTTGAATTTGGCTATTGTGGGATCCCTTCCCGCCTACATTTGGGAAGAGGACCAAGGCCACTATAAATAGAGCATCACCACCACCATAGTAGGGGACGGATCATTCAGATCACCTTCACACCCACCAGCTCATTGAGCACAAGAACTCTCCTCCTACTAAGGTTGTTCTCCCACTGTACTAGTTCATCCTCAACCCCTCGAGGCGAATCCACCACAAAGCAGGAGTAGGGTTTTACACCGCAAGGTGGCCCAAACCTGGGTAAACTGTTGTGTCTCTTTTCCATTCAGTTCATTGAGCTAGGCCGTGAGATTAGAGAGCAGGCAGACTGGGGAGGACAAGTTCTTCGCGCGCACCCCAGAGTTCGAACCTCTCAAGGGTCTGCGGAACCCGGAATCCGACATTTGGCGCGCCAGGTAGGGGTTCGATGGAGCCTCTCTTCCGCCGGTCGACCCGCCGCCGCTCCATCGCTTCCATGGCTGACACCTGGTGAGCCCGTGCTGAGCGTCAGGCCGCCCTCGCTGCCCGTGCTGAGCCTCTCTTCCGCCGGTCGACCCAACGCCGCTACCGGCCCAGCGGGGCACGGACAACAAGGTTCGTTGCTGCACCCCTCTGTGTCGCGTGATGGGCGCACCGCCACCCCATCGCTGACTCCGGCTGGTTCATCTCCCCATGCTCGTCCCGGCCCGGTGGACGCGCAGGCTGCGCTACTCATGGCACGCGAGCTCCTGTGCTATCGCCCCGTCGACGACCTCTACGAAGACTGGCTGGACTGCATCGCCAAACTCGTTAGTGCTGCCGGTGGCTCTCCTGCACCGTCTCTCTCACTGCCTCGCCCGCCGCCTGTTGCGGGTGACGTAGCCCACAGAGCACCTCCTCCACCTCCCCGTCAAGACGTCGCCCTTGGGACAAGGCGCGAGGCCCCGCGGCATGACCCGCCGCGCAGGGCGCTATCGCATGAGGAAGAAAGCTGTCAGGTGGTCCAGCAGCCGCAAGGAGAGGCGTGTGCCCTTCCAGCACCGCCGCGTCAAGACCGCGCGCCGCCTGTTGTGGCGGCGCGTGATGTCTACTACACAACCTTCTTCTTGTAGACGTTGTTGAGCCTCCAAGTGCAGAGGTTTGTAGGAGAGTAGCAAATTTCCCTCAAGTGGATGACCTAAGGTTTATCAATCCGTGGGAGGCGTAGGATGAAGATGGTCTCTCTCAAGCAACCCTACAACCAAATAACAAAGAGTCTCTTGTGTCCCCAACACACCTAATACAATGGTAAATTGTATAGGTGCACTAGTTCGGCGAAGAGATGGTGATACAAGTGCAATATGGATGATAGATATAGGTTTTTGTAATCTGAAAATATAAAAACAGCAAGGTAACTAATGATAAAAGTGAGCGTAAACGGTATTGCAATGCTAGGAAACAAGGCCTAGGGTTCATACTTTCACTAGTGCAAGTTCTCTCAACAATAATAACATAATAGAATCATATAACCATCCCTCAACATGCAACAAAGAGTTACTCCAAAGTCACTAATAGCGGAGAACAAATGAAGAGATTATGGTAGGGTACGAAACCACCTCAAAGTTATTATTTCCAATCAATCTGTTGGGCTATTCCTATAAGTGTCACAAATAGCCATAGAGTTCGTACTGGAATAACACCTTAAGACACAAATCAACCATAACCCTAATGTCACCTAGATACTCCAATGTCAGCTTAAGTATCCGTGGGTATGATTATCCGATATGCATCACACAATCTCAGATTCATCTATTCAACCAACACATAGAACCTCAAAGAGTGCCCCAAAGTTTCTACCAGAGAATCAAGACGAAAACGTGTGCCAACCCCTATGCATAGGTTCATGGGCGGAACCCACAAGTTGATCACTAAAACATACATCAAGTGAATCACGTGATATCCCATTGTCACCACAGATACGCACGGCAAGACATACATAAAGTGTTCTCAAACCATTAAAGACTCAATCCGATAAGATTACTTCAAAGGAAAAACTCAATCCATTACAAGAGAGTAGAGGGGGAGAAGCAATACAAGGTCCAACTATAATAGCAAAGCTCGCGATATATCAAGATCGTGCCAAATCAAGAACACAAGAGAAAGAGATCAAACACATAGCTACTGGTACATACCCTCAGCCCCGAGGGTGAACTACTCCCTCCTCGTCATGGAGAGCGCCGGGATGATGAAGATGGCCACCGGTGACGGTTCCCCCCTCCGGCAGGGTGCCAGAACAGGGTCCTGATTGACTTTTGGTGGCTACAGAGGCTTGCGGCGGCGGAACTCCAGATCTATTCTGTTCTCCGATAGTTTTAGGGTACGTGGGTATATATGGGTGAAGGAAGTACGTCGATGGACCTCCGGGCTGTCCACAAGGCAGGGGGCGCCCCCTAGGGGGGTGGGCGCGCCCCCCACCATCATGGGCGGCCCGAGACTCCCATGGTGAGCCTCCGGTACTCCGTGGGCTTCTTCTGGTCCAAAAATAAGTTTCGTGGAGTTTCAGGTCAATTGGACTCCGTTTGATATTCCTTTTCTTCGAAACACTGAAATAGGCAAAAAACGAGCAATTCTGGGTTGGGCCTTCGGTTAATAGGTTAGTCCCAAAAATAATATAAAATTGGATAATAAAGCCCAATATTGCCCAAAACAGTAGATAATATAGCATGAAGCAATCAAAAATTATAGATACGTTGGAGATGCATCAAGCATCCCCAAGCTTAATTCTTGCTCGTCCTCGAGTAGGTAATGATAAAAAAAGAATTTTTGATGCGGAGTGTTACTTGGCATAATTTCAATGTAATTCTCTTAATTGTGGTATGAATATTCAGATCCGAAAGATTCAAGACAAAAGTTCATATTGACATAAAAATAATAATACTTCAAGCATACTAACAAAGTAATTATGTCTTCTCAAAATAACATGGCCAAAGAAAGTCATCCCTACAAAATCATATAGTCTGGCTATGCTCGATCTTCACCACACAAAGTATTTAAATCATGCACAACCCCGATGACAAGCCAAGCAATTGTTTCATACTTTTGACATTCTCAAAACTTTTTCAATCTTCACGCAATACATGAGCGTGAGCCATGGACAAAGCACTATATGTGGAATAGAATGGTGGTTGTGAAGAAGACAAAAAGGAGAAGATAGTCTCACATCAACTAGGCGTATCAACGGGCTATGGAGATGCCCATTAATAGATATCAATGTGAGTGAGTAGGGATTTCCATGCAACGGATGCACTAGAGCTATAAGTATATGAAAGCTCAACAAAATAAACTAAGTGGGTGTGCATCCAACTCGCTTGCTCACGAAGACCTAGGGCAATTTGAGGAAGCCCATCATTGGAATATACAAGCCAATTTTTATAATGTAAAATTCCCACTAGTATATGAAAGTGACAACATAGGAGACTCTCTATCATGAAGATCATGGTGCTACTTTCAAGCACAAGTGTGGTAAAAGGATATTAGCATTGTCCCTTCTCTCTTTTCTCTCATTTTTTTTATTTTTTTATTTTTTTATTTTTTTATTTGGGCCTTTTCTCTTTTTTATGGCCTCTTTTTTTTCTTTTTTATTTCGTCCGGAGTCTCATCCCGACTTGTGGGGGAATCATAGTCTCCATCATCCTTTCCTCACTTGGGACAATGCTCTAAAAATGAAGATCATCACACTTTTATTTTCTTACAACTCAACAATTACAAGTCGATACATAGGACAAAATATGACTCTGTATGAATGCCTCCGGTGGTGTACCTGGATATGCAATGAATCAAGTGACATGTATGAAATAATTATGAATGGTGGCTTTGCCAGAAATACGATGTCCACTACATGATCATGCTAAGCAATATGACAATGATCGAGCGTGTCATAATAAACGGAACGGTGGAAAGTTGCATGGAAATATATCTCGGAATGGCTATGGAAATGCCATGATAGGTAGGTATGGTGGCTGTTTTGAGGAAGGGTTATGGTGGGTGTATGATACCGGCGAAAAGTGCGCGGTATTAGAGAGGCTAGCAATGGTGGAAGGAAGAAAAGTGTGTATAATCCATGGACTCAACATTAGTCATAAAGAACTCATATACTTATTGCAAAAATCTACAAGTTATCAAAGCATAGTATTACGCGCATGCTCCTAGGGGGATAGATTGGTAGGAAAAGACCATCGCTCATCCGCGACCGCCACTCATAAGGAAGACAATCAATAAATTAATCATGCTCTGACTTCATCACATAACGGTTCACCATACGTGCATGCTACGGGAATCATAAACATTAACACAAGTATTTGTCAAATTCACAACTACTCAACTAGCATGACTCTAATATCACCATCTTTATATCTCAAAACAGTTATCAAGCATCAAACTTTTCTTAGTATTCAACACACTCATAAGAAAGTTTTTACAAATCTTGAATACCAAGCATATTAGGATTATTTAAGAAAATTACCATGCTATTTAAGACTCTCAAAATAATATAAGTGAAGCATGAGAGTTCATCTATTTCTTCAAAATAAAACCACCATTGTTCTCTAAAAAGAATATAAGTGAAGTACTAGAGCAAACAACAAACTACTTCGAAAGATATAAGTGAAGATCAATGAGTAGTCAAATAATTATGTAGCTATCTATAACATTTAAGAATTTCAGATATTGGTATTTTATTCAAACAGAAAGCAAAACTAAAGAAAATAAAATGACGCTCCAAGCAAAACACATATCATGTGGTGAATAAAAATATAGCTCCAAGTAAACTTACCGATGAACGAAGACGAAAGAGGGGATGCCTTCCGGGGCATCCCCAAGCTTAGATGCTTGGTTATCCTTGAATATTAATTTGGGGTGCCTTGGGCATCCCCAAGCTTAGGCTCTTGCCACTCCTTATTCCATGGTCCATCGAATCTTTACCCAAAACGTGAAAACTTCACAACACGAAACTTAAAAGAAAACTCGTAAGCTCCGTTAGTATAAGAAAATAAATCACCACTTCATGGTACTGTATGAACTCATTATTTATTTATATTGGTGTTAAACCTACGTATTCCAACTTCTCTATGGTTTATAAACTATTTTACTAGCCATAGAGTCATCAAAATAAGCAAACAACACACGAAAAACAGAATCTGTCAAAAACATAACAGTATGTAGTAATCTGTAACTAACGCAAACTTCTGGAACTCCAAAAATTCTAAAATAAATTGTTGGACCTGTGGAATTTATCTAGTAATCTTCTGCAAAACGAATCAACTAAATAGCACTCTCCAGTAAAAAGTTCTAGCTAATCTCGTGAGCGCTAAAGTTTCTGTTTTTTTACAGCATGATCATAAAGACTTCACCCAAGTCTTCCCAAAGGTTATACTTGGAACAAACACTAATTAAAACATAAAACCACATATAAACAGAAGCTTTATTACTAAACAGAACCAAAAAGCAAGAAACTAAAATAAAAATGGGTTGCCTCCCAACAAGCGCTAACGTTTAACGCCCCTAGCTAGGCATGATGATTTCAATGATGCTCACATAAAAGGTAATAATTGAAACATAAAGAGAGTAAGTCTAACCACTCCCTATGCATAGGAATTTTGTGAGCTAACAACTTATGGGAACAATAATCAACTAGCATAGGAAGGCAAAACAAGCATAACTTCAAGATTTTAAGCACATAGAGAGGAAACTTGATATTATTGCAATTCCTACAAGCATATTTTCCTCCCTCATAATAAATTTCAGTAGCATCATAAATGAATTCAACAATATAACCAGCACCTAAATCATTCTTTTCATGATCTACTAGCATAGAAATTTTATTACTCCACATAAGCAAAATTCTTCTCATTCGGAATAGTGGCAGTATCATAAGAGACTTGAATGGTATAAATTGTTTCCACATTAAAAGAGGAATGTTCAGAAAAAGGGTTATCATAATCATGACAAGTTTTATAAATATAATCATCACTACTTCTTATAGTATAAGTTTCGTCACAATAATCATCATAACTAGCAACTTTGTCCTCATCATAATCGATTGAAACCTCTTCCAAGATAGTGGAATCATTACTAAATAAATTCATGACCTCTCCAAATCCACTATTATAAATATTATAAGATTCAACATCCTCCAAAATAGTGGGATCACTACTTCCTGAAGTTGACACTCTTCCAAACCCACTTTCATAAATATAATCATCATACGCATAAGGCATGCTATCATCATAACTATTATGCATATCAAAACTTGGGAGGCTAAAAATATCATCATTATTAAACATAGCATCCCCAAGCTTGGGACAAACATTAATTGCAGCAAATATATTCTCAAATATGTCATCCTCATCAAATATAGCTTCCCCAAGCTTGGGCCTTTTCATATCATAAGCATAATCACTCTCATCATTAATAATATGCATAGCACCGATAGTATAGCAATTGTCATATTCCAAGCAAGTGCCAAAAAGATTTTCAAGATCATAAGAAGTATCATTATCTTCCCAATCATAATCATCACAACAAGCAATAGGCATAACGGTATCATCATCAAGTGCATCACCTTCCACAATTATTTTTGATCCATTTTCATGAGGCACAACAATAATAGGAGCAACATTATTTGGGAGAGATATCTTTTTACCTCTATTCCTTTTTCTTTTCTTCTTCTCCACCCCATCATGTGTGGGTTCAATCCTCTTTTTGGAGCTCCTTATTAATGAGATTGGTTGAATAAAAGGCTCCTCCTCATTACCTGATTCATCATAAGAAATAATAGGAGGATATTGGGAAGTCTCTTCCCTTTCGTTAGCATTCTCTTCATCTTCTATTTGTTCTCTTTTCTTTATGTACTTGGCAATATAAGGATTTTCAATGCAATTCACCGCACAATACATGTAGATTTCTTCTAGATCTAAATGAAGAACTCTATCAAGGGCAAATTTTGGAATGTCCTTAGTTATACGTTTAATTTCTTCATAACCCAAGAGCAAACTAAGTTCATTATGATGTGCAAGGGAAATCAAGTCATCACAATTTTTGAACACGATATGATCATGAAAGAATTTGCATTGCGTACTAAAATGATCACGTTCATTGCAAAGTTCACAGGTATGGCTAATAAAGTTTAAATTTTCAGCACACACATCTAGCCTTTCTTGCAACCATTTAGTTTCTAAGTACTTATGCCTCTTGAAATATCTATCTTCCCTATTTGGTGTGTACTTGCAAACCCAATACACTCCACAAAAATTGACATGCTTATAGGAGATATTTTCATCATGACTAGTGCAATCATCATTAGTACTGTGGATATTCAAGGAGTTCATACTAAAAACATTGCAATCATGCTCATCATTCAAAGATTTAGTGCCAAATATTTTAATGCATTCTTCTTCTAACACTTTGGCACAATTTTCCTTTCCATCATACTCACGAAAGATATTAAAAAGATGAAGTTATGAGACAAACTCAATTCCATTTTTTTGTAGTCTTATTTTATAAACTAAACTAGTGCTAAAAACAAGAAACAAAAAGACTCGATTGCAAGATCTAAAGATATACCTTCAAGCACTCACCTCCCCGGCAACGGCGCCAGGAAAGAGCTTGATGTCTACTACACAACCATCTTTTTGTAGACGTTGTTGGGCCTCCAAGGCAGAGGTTTGTAGGACAGTAGAAAATTTCCCTCAAGTGGATGACCTAAGGTTTATCAATCCGTGGGAGGCATAGGATGAAGAAGGTCTCTGTCAAGCAACCCTGTAACCAAATAAAAAAGAGTCTCTTGTGTCCCCAACACACCCAATACAATGGTAAATTGTATAGGTGCACTAGTTCGGCGAAGAGATGGTGATACAAGTGCAATATGGATGGTAGATATAGGTTTTTGTAATCTGAAAATATAAAAAAAGCAAGGTAACTAATGATAAAAGTGAGCGTAAACGGTATTGCAATGCTAGGAAACAAGGCCTAGGGTTCATACTTTCACTAGTGCAAGTTCTCTCAACAATAATAACATAATTGGATCATATAACCATCCCTCAACATGCAACAAAGAGTGACTCCAAAGTAAATAATAGCAGAGAACAAACGCAGAGATTATGGTAGGGTACGAAACCACCTCAAAGTTATTCTTTCCAATCAATCCGTTGGGCTATTACTATAAGTGTCACAAACAGCCCTAGAGTTTGTACTAGAATAACACCTTAAGACACAAATCAACCATAACCCTAATGTCACCTAGATACTCCAATGTCACCTTAAGTATCCGTGGGGTATGATTATACGATATGCATCACACAATCTCAGATTCATCTACTCAACCAACACATAGAACCTCAAAGAGTGCCCCAAAGTTTCTACCGGAGAATCAAGACGAAAACGTGTGCCAACCCCTACGCATAGGTTCATGGGCGAAACCTGCAAGTTGATCACCAAAACATACATCAAGTGAATCACGTGATATCCCATTGTCACCACAGATACGCACGGCAAGACACACATAAAGTGTTCTCAAATCATTAAAGACTCAATCCGATAAAATTACTTCAAAGGGAAAACTCAATCCATTACAAGAGAGTAGATGGGGAGAAGCAATATAAGATCAAACTATAATAGCAAAGCTCGCGATACATCAAGATCGTGCCAAATCAAGAAAACGAGAGAGAGAGAGAGATCAAACACATAGCTACTGGTACATACCCTTAGCCCCGAGGGTGAACTACTCCCTCCTAGTCATGGAGAGTGCCGGGATGATGAAGATGGCCACCGGTGAGGGTTCCCCCCCTCCGGCAGGGTGCCGGAACAGGGTCCCGATTGACTTTTGGTGGCTACAGAGGCTTGCGGCGGCGGAACTCTAGATCTATTATTTTCTCCGATAGTTTTAGGGTACGTGGGTATATATGGGTGAAAGAAGTACGTCGGTGGACCTCCGGGCTGTCCACGAGGCACGGGGCGCACCCTAGGGGGGTGTGCGCGCCCCCCACCCTCGTGGGCAGGCCGGGACTCCCCTGGTGAGCTTCCGGTACTCCGTGGGCTTCTTCTAGTCCAAAAATAAGTCCCATGGATTTTCAGGTCAATTGGACTCCGTTTGATATTCCTTTTCTTCGAAACACTGAAATAGGCAAAAAAAACAGCAATTCTTCGGTTAATAGGTTAGTCCAAAAAATAATATAAAAGTGGATAATAAAGCCCAATATTGCCCAAAACAGTAGATAATATAGCTTGGAGCAATCAAAAATTATACATACGTTGGAGACGTATCAGCGCGCGAGCTCCAAGATCAACCTCCAGCTCCACGACGGGCGCCCATGACCACAGCGGGTTGCCGTGCCTTCACTCCGGAGCTATGCAGCGTCGTCTCGCCGGGGAAGTTCAAGCCCGACCTGCCTCCGCGCTACGATGGCACCCCCAACCCTGCTGAGTTCCTGCAGCTCTACGAGCTAAGCATCGGGGCAGCCAGCAACGACAAGAAGGTTATGGCGAACTGGTTTCCCATGGCCCTCAAGGTTGGCGCATGCTCATGGCTCCTGAACCTGCCCGTGGGCTGATATCCTCCTGTGTCGAGATGCGCGAGCGTTTCGTCGCCAACTTTCAGGGCACTCGCGACCGCCCGTTGGCTGCGGGTGACCTGACGCGCATCAAGTAGCAGCCAGGCGAGACCTTGCATAAGTACATCCAGCACTTCAATAGTGTTCGTCTCAAGATCCCCAAGGTGTCATATGAGGCCATCATCTCCACGTTCACTGATGGCGTCCGCAACGTCAAGATGAAGGAGGAGCTCGCCATACACGAGGACCTGTGCACGGCCCTGGATATGTTCAACATGGCGACCAAGTGCGTTAGAGATGAGGAAGGATGCCTCTCCCTCCTCGAGCTCCCGGAGGCAGATCCAGAGGACAAGAGAGCCAAGGCCAAGGACGTGAAGCGCAAGGGGGCAGCCGTGCTCGTGGCCGAACCAGAGATGAAGTGCGACTGCGATCACCCGGAGTCATCCAAGGGCAGCCACCCGTTCTACATCTTCCACAACATGCACAACCACAACACCAACGACTATCAGGAGCTCAGGGCCATCAGGGACGGGCGCCTCGGTCGTCGCCCTGAGTGCAACGATCGAAGCTACGACCGCGGAGGAGGCCGAAGTGGAGGACGCTGGGACGATCGTGGCCCTCGCTAGGAGTGGTGCGATCAGCCTCGTGAGGAACGCTGGCAGGGCCAGCCTCGTGAGGGCCCCTGGAGGGATCAGCCTCGCGAGGACCGTCCTCAGGGCAACACTGGTCTCCCTCCGCTGCCACCACCACCAAGAAGGAACGACGACCGCCACCAGGATGAGGGGGCAGGTGGCTTCTAGGAGCCTCGTGCCATCGCCTGCATCCTAGGAGGCGCTCAGGCCCCTGCCTCTCATCGCATCTTCAAGCAGTTTGCCCGTGAGGTGAACGCGGCCCTCCCCAAGCTCGAGGCCACGCGTCCGCTCAGGTGGTCCAAGTGCACCATCACCTTCAGCTCGTCCGACCAGCTCAAGTGTGTGGTGATTGCCGGTGCCCTCCGGATGCTCTGCTCACCCGTCATCAGCAACGTCCTCGTCAGCAAGACCCTCATCGATGGCGGTGCCAGGCTCAACGTTCTGTCCATCGAGACGTTCAATCGCCTCCAAGTTCCCTATGGCCAGCTGCAGCCCACCGAGCCCTTCTCAAGGGTGACCGACGGCTCCACCACCTCGATTGGGCCGATTCGCGTCCCTGTCACCTTTGGCCAATGCGACAACTACCGCACAGAGCTCATCGACTTTGACGTCGCCCACATCCGTTTTCCATACAATGCCATCCTAGGGTATCCGGACCTGGCCAAGTTCATGGCAGTGACTCATCATGGTTACAATGTCCTCAAGATGCCAGGGAGCCATGACGTCATCACGGTCGCCTGCGAGGAGAAGGACGCGGTGTGCTCTCTCGAGCGCGCCTACAATGCTGCTGCAGTCGAGAATCCAGACGATGAAGGCGCCTTCTACCCTCCTGAGGTTGTCCCTAAGAAGAAGAAGCAGCTGCTCCGCCAAGAACCTCAGGGGAGCGGTGTGTCCAACGGAACCACCTCAGGACCTACGCCCACGGATTGGGTGCCTCCCTCTTTCGCATAGGAAGGCACGCCCGGCGCCACTCTCAGGCTGGACTCGGGGTTCTCCTCTAGAAGGCCTTTGACCTAGACAACATCACGACGGAGGTGCTCGGGCACCACATGGAGGCATGCTTCAGCGCACGCTTCTGCCAGGAAGGCACAAAGCATGGGGTGCCAGGTGCTCAGTTGTTCATCACCAAGGCAACTGTTGGGGATATAACTATTTGTGTAAGCCGCCCAGGAGGGGCCGGGTTACGTAAAGAGGTTACCAGACAGAAGCCCAAGACCAAGCATGAAGATGGCGGTTCATAAAGGGTCTAAATCCCACAGGCGACTTAAGGCCCGTAGTGGTAAACCGCCATGAAGGCATGACTTGTATCGTAAGGTAGAATTAACTAGTCACCGAGCCGGACACTGTTTATGAGCCGGTCGGGACTCTGTAAGCCGCAGGGCGTCAACCCGTGTATATAAGGGGACGACCCGCTAGCGGCTTAGGGCAAGAAACAACCAATCGAGAACCGGGCATAGCGTATCTCGCTCCCTGGTCATCGAAACCTCAAGCAATACCAACCCAACTAGACGTAGGCTTACCTTCACCGTAAGGAGCTGAACTAGTATAAACCCTCTCGTGTCCTTTGTCCCGATTAACCCCTTTAAGCTTCCTAGTTGCGATGGCTCCACGACTAAGTCCTTGCAAGAGGACATCTGCTGTGACAATTCCACGACAGTTGGCGCCCACCATGGGGCCAGTGCACGGTGGACTTGAGTTCTTGAAGGGCAGCTTCGAAGGGCTCAAGGGATACGCAGTGGGCCGGATGACCAAGAGTCGTCGCGGCAAGATCTACATTGACAACGAAGGCTGGGGCCCCGAGGCCGACTCAATTGAGTACGGGTACCGGGTCCCCTTTGGCGGAATCCACGTCTTCATCGGCCGGATTGGTGAGCCGGGCCCAGAGCTGGATAGCTGCACCGACCTCATTGAGACGGCTCAGCGTGCGAGACCCGCCCAGGTTCAACCTACCATGAAGCATGCCTTTGTGGGCTGTGTTCATGGAGAGGCACTTTCTGAAGGAGCTAAAGATGGCGAAGAGACGGCCGTTCCATCAGATGATGATTCGTCCTCCGGTTCAACAGATTCTTTGTATCAGGTCCAAGAAGGCATGCTAGGGGGCTGTTCTGACGACTCTAGCATTCCAGATTGCTATGAGCCGCCGAGCTGGGCAGGAGTCTTCATGGCTGGTACCCAACCCGGCCAAAACTCGACGGCTGCGGCAGCAATGACGTCCGGGTCAGGAGCGGCCGGGGCAGGAGGCCCAGCAGCGCCGGCCGCTCAGTGTTGATAGATCTTATGGACAAGTTGACGGCCTCGTTAACCACCACAGCTTATTCCTGCAAATCCAGATGAGCATAACGCGAGGTGGCAAAGGTGCGTGAGGAGATAGCCTCGCCAAGGAGGCCTTGGCGGTTGAGGACACCAGCTAGCTGCGAGCGGGCGGCTTTGGATGCACGGGCGCAGAACTCCAGCTAGAGGCTTTCCACTTAATATGAGTCTGAATGCGCCCAATGAGGTGATGAGAAGGAGACATCAAGACCCAGTCCGCCTCGCCTCCGGTTTACGATCCTCGAATCTTTTCACGACACCCGAGCTGGTCCCAGCAATCCGCCTGCCAATCAATTTATGACACCGGAGCAGGAGGGCCGGTTCAGCCTCGAGATGGCACCTCTTCACGGGAGCATGGCCCCGCCCGACACATACCGACACCTCCGGCCACTTTTCCAACCCCATGGAGAACTTGATAGCAGCATCGGCGCCTCGGGCGCTCTTCCAATGGATGGTGATGACCCGACGGCGGTGGAAACCCGAGGGTTAGGGATCTTCTTCGACAGCCTTGGCACAGAAAGAAACCTATTCTACAAAGCAGGACATGATTCATTCCACTCTCAGCCTTGGATAGCACCTCGCCCAAACCGGAGTCCGAGTTACAGCAGCACATGGAGTCAGAAGCTTTATCAAGCAATGCCCAGCGTCGCAACCAACCCGGTGGCTATAACCCGGTGCAGGATCGATTGCGTCAGGAGGATGAACAGGCAGCTGAATTAGCGGCTCAGCAGATGGCATATGATGGTCTCCCAGAGTATCCAATGACTTTTGTTGGAGCAGGGGTGGCCACTAGAACCGGTGGTGTCCCTTGTCTGGTGCCGGCTCTGCGAGATGTGCGTCTGCCCAAGGATTTCAAGGGACCTCGAAAGGTGCCGAATTACACGGCCGACTTACAGCCGGGGGCATGGATTGAAAGTTATGAGATGGCCATGGAGTTATTGGAAGTCAGCGACACGGCAATGGCTAAGTATTTCACCATGATGTTAGATGGAACGGCCCGATCTTGGTTGAAAAGTTTGCCTCCCAATTCCATCGCTCATGGGCGAGTTAAAGGCCCGGTTTATCCGTAACTTTAAGGATACTTGCAAGCAATCTATGTCCATTGTGGACTTGACCAATTGTAAGCAGGAGTAGGGTGAGTCCACAACTCATTGGGTGCGCCGGGTCAAGGAAATAATACATTCATCTGATAAGATGGATGCCGGCTCTACGGTACTTATGCTCCATCAGAATTGTCGCTTTGTGCCACTGAAGCGAAGTCGGGCGCCTTAAGCGTGATTGCAATGACATGGGTACGCTGATGGCGGCTTTGGTTAAATATGCCGATTCTGATACTACCGATGATCCCACGTCTGAGGAGGAAAAGACAGGGAAAGGAAAGAAGAACGGCAATGGAAAGGGTCAGCAGCAACAATCGGTAAGTCAAGGGGGCAACAAGCGTAAGCCGGACGGTAACCCGGCATTGGTGGCCAATGCTAATGCCCAAGGTAATAACAAGAAGCGTAAGGGGAGAGCACCTCCTCGATCTGGTGGCTCAGGTCCATCTCTTGAGCAGCTTCTGAATGAGCCTTGTCCAAGACACGGTACTCGGGAGAATCCTGCCACCCACTTATGGAAGGACTGCGCGATCATGAAGGCTTTCAAGAATTCAAACATGTTTGATGACAATCACGGATCAAAGCGGCGGTTCAGAGCAGGTGGTTTCCATGGCCCGGTGGCGGCTCAAGTTCCGGTTTTCAAGGTGGTCAAGGTGGCTATAATCGATGTACCGGTCAAGGAGGACAGCAGCAGCAGCAAGCCAAAGTTATCGGAGCCATCCAAAACAGTTGAACGGTGGGCAATACCACGGTTTACCACTAACTTGTGTAAACGTGACCGAAGGTTCATAAAGGGCTGTGAATTCGCTGAACCGGCGGTTCCCGTTATCCGAGGTGTTCGAGCAGCCTATCATTTGAGTAGAGAAGATCACCCTCCGGTCGATAACCCGGCCGCTTGGCCTTGGTGGTGGCCCCTCGTTGGTGGATATAAATTCACTAAGGTGCTCATGGACGACGGAAGCAGCATCAATATTCTCTATTATGAGACCTTTCGCCGTATGGGTCTGACTGATAAGGACTTGAGGACGTCTAACACTGTTTTTCATGGGGTGGTACTTGGTAAGTCGGCATATCCTGTTGGAAAGATTGAGCTGGAAGTGGCTTTTGGAGATGAATATGATTCCAGGGCTGAGAAGCTGACGTTTGAGGTAGTCAAAATCAGGAGCCCATATCACGCCCTGTTTGGACGGCTGGCTTATGCCAAGTTTATGGCACGACCGTGTTATGTTTATCTGCAGCTCAAGATGCCGGGTTACAAGGGCACCATCACTGTGCATGAGAGTCGAAAGGTGGCCTTGGAATGCGAGGAAGGCGACGCGCTTATGCTGAATCCGCTTGTCAAGAGGAGCTGAAGTTTTATCAAACTAATGTTGACCCGGCAGATATGACCTCTTTGAAGAAGCCAACCATAGAGCAAGACTCGGCGTTGAAATTTAAGTCGGCCGCCGAGACAAAACTGGTTGATTTCACTCCAGGCGACTCTTCCAAGCAGTTCAAAGATCGCACCAATTTGATCCCAAATAGGAAAGCGCTCATCGAAGTTCATCCGTGAGAACCGGACATCTTTGCATGGAAACCTTCTGACATGTCGGGTGTCCCGAGAGAACTCGCTGAGCACACTCTTAATATTGATCTAAAGTATAAGCCGGTTAGGCAGTTCCTCCGATGATTCAATGAGGAAAGGCGAAAGGCTATTGGGGAGGAGGTCGCTCGGCTCTTAGCGGCCGGGTTCATCGTGGAAGTTTTTCACCCGGAGTGGTTGGCTAACCCGGTGCTTGTGCTCAAGAAGAACGGCACCTGGCGGATGTTTGTGGACTACACGAACTTAAATAAAGCTTGTCCAGCCGATCCTTTTGCTCTACCCCACATTGATCAAATCATCGATGCAACAGCGGGTTGCGAGCGTTTGAGTTTTTTGGATGCTTACTCTGGTTATCATCAGATTAAGATGGCAGTTAAGGACCAGGAGAAGACGGCTTTCATTACTCCATTTGGAGCCTTCTGCTATGTGTCTATGCCGTTTGGGCTCAAGAGTGCCCAGGCGACTTATTAGCGGTGTGTGCAGAATTGTCTCCACAATCAGATTGGGCGCAATGTTCATGCTTATGTGGATGACATTGTTGTGAAGTCCAGAGAGAAGGAAACCTTGATCTCCGACTTAAAGGAAACCTTTGATAATCTCCGGGTTTATAAGATGATGCTTAACCCTGACAAGTGTGTATTTGGTGTACCTGGAGGCAAACTTTTGGGATTCCTGGTTTCAAACAGGGGCATTGAAGCTAACCCGGAGAAGATCAAGGCGATTACCTCTCCGGCTAAACCGGCGTGCATCAATGATGTTCAGCGATCATGGCGTCGCGTGTTGCTTTAAGCCTATTCATAAGCCGGCTAGGGAGAAGGCTTTACCGCAGACGATGATGAAGAAAGCGACACCTTTGTCCGGAGTGAAGTCTTGATGCTGCTTTTGAAGATTTATAGAGACAATTGGCTGAGCCGCGGTTCTCGCAGCTCGATTGATAAAGAGCCATTGCTATTGTATGTTGCTGCTAACTCACGTGTTGTTAGTGTGGCCATTGTGGTGGAGCGTAAGGAGACTGCCAGGAGCATCCGGTTCAGCGGCCGGTTTATTACATCAGTGAGGTGCTCATAGAGTCCAAGCAAAGGTATCCGCATTGGCGTAAACTGGTTTATGGGGTGTTCATGGCGAGTCGGAAGCTAAAGCAGACTTCCCGGTCATCCTATAATCAGTAAGTTCAGCCCCTTGGGAGACATCATCCGTAACAGGAAGCCACAGACGAGTTGCCAAGTGGGCCATTGAGCTTGGGCCTCATGGTTTGAAGTATATGTCGCGCACAGCTATCAAGTCTCAAGCCCTAGTGGACTTTATTAATGATTGGACGGAGTTGCAGGCACCAGAGGAGAAGCCGGATAGCACGTATTGGACTATTCACTTCGATGGGTCCAGGCAGTTGGAAGGCTCGGGGGCCTTGGTCCTCTTCCCAAATGTAGGCGGGAAGGGATCCCACAACGGCCAAATTCGAAGGGAGACAACTAGTACATGCTATCCTGACAAAAGTAGTCTTCGCCTGCAAAAGCCTCTGGTGGTGACGCCGTGGTGGGCTCGGCGATGACCTCCGTCCTGCCGTCCTGGCGGTCTTGGTCTTGTTGCATGGGAATGAAAACCTTTGTCTGATTCCTCGAGACTCCGCGCCTGCGCTTGCCTCTTTAGCACCAAAGAGGAAACTGGTATGCTGCGCCCACTGGTGCCCGCTTGGCCTTGGTATGTCACCTGAACCTTGCAATGTGAGCCTTGCATAGAAATCTCCGCTCCTTGGGAGCCAGCCTGGGGAGCCCCCCCCCCCCCATGGAGGTCTTGGTGTCGTCCGCCTTGCGAGGCTTGGCCCCTCGCGAGGGTCTTGAGTAATTGATGTTGAAGCTGGGTCGTACCATTCCGTCAATGGAGCCATGCCGTGGGCCGTAGGCAGGCAAGTCTGGGTACCCCCATTCCCAGAACGCCAACCGATACGTTGGAGACGTATCAGTTCGTAGTTTCATGAAGCTTTCCTTCGATACAAGCACTGCAAGCACGATCTTTGGCAAAACTCACATTTGTTAGTCCATGAACATGATCCCCTTTGAGGAGACTTTGCAAAGATCTCATATTGACATGGGCTAGTCGGTGATGCCAAAGTCATCCCACATCAAGTTTAGTCATTAGGCACGTCGCAGTCTTAGTGGGTCGCTCCGAAAAGTTAACCACATAAAGACCATTCTTGACATGCCCAATAAAGTCTACTTTAAGAGTCTGGCTCCACTAAAGGGCCACGATATGAAGATCAAAGAATGTTGCAAAGCCCATGAGTGCAAGTTGACGAATGGAAAGTAAATTGTATGCAAGGGACTCAACAAGCATGACCTTCTCAATAGATAAATCTTGAGAGATGACCACCTTGCCAAGACCCAATACCTTAGATGTTGAAGTATCACCGAATTGGACATGGGTGGGCATAGATGGAATTGGACGCACATCCACCATCAAGTCCTTTCTCCTCGTCATATGATTTGTCGCCCCACTATCGAGCAACCATGACAACCCACCGGAAGCAAACACCTACAAGAGATTAATGCTTGGATTTAGGTACCCATTTTCGAATGGGACGTTTGATGTTAGTAACAAGGGTCTTACGAACCCAAATAGACCATTCAATGTACTCATAAGAAGAACCAACAAATTTGGCATAAGCATGCCCATCACTAGCATGACACAAAACATAAGAGGGGTTAAATTCGTCGGCATTGTTGGTAGGGACGTTTTTGCCCTTGTTGGCATTACCACCCACTTCCTTGTTCTTCTTCTTCTTCTCATGAGTACCCTCACCCGCCTTAACAAAGGCTTCCTTGAGCGGGAGAGGTTGCTTGGTCTTGTTCTTCTTCTTCTTCTTCTTCTTCTTTGACCTGGGTACAAACCCAAGTCCTTCCTTTCCCACAACTTCCTTTTCATGAGTCAAAAGGTCATTTAGGTTCTTCTCTCCTTGTATGCATGTCGCAAGGCCCTTCTCAAGCTGCTCTTTCAACTTGGCATTCTCCTCCACAAGATGCACATGCTCACAACAAGGGTTAGTAGCATGGGGATTATCAATTAGAACAAAAGGAGGACACGTGGATATCTCCTTGGTTAGCTTCACTTGGAGTTGATCATGAGACTCCTTGAGAGAGGCATGAACACCCTTCAAGACCTTGTGAGCCTTGTCAAGTGTGTCAAACTCTTCCTTGAGTCTATCATGGCCAACCCCAAGTGCATTTTTCTCAGATTTAAGCACACGAGTAAGAACAATAGCGAGATCAAGATCTTTTTGTAATTTAGCGTGATCAATGTTGTGTGACTCCTCAAGAGCAAAACGAAGACCTCGCTCCTCCTCAAGAGCAATGGAAAGATCTACAATCTCATCGGCATAGTCATGACTGTGTCCCTCCAACTTGGAGATAGTATGCTCATGAGACTCAATGATATCATTGGCCTCACCAAGTTCTTCCAGAAGAGCAACAATGTGCTTCTTGGGTTCACCCTTGGGCTTACTCAATAATTTGTTAAACTCATTATCATCAACATTCACCACCTTACTGTCATCTACACGGTCTAACAAGGAAGGAGTAGTAGTGATGGTGATTTTGATGGTTGAGGTTGCCTTATAGATACCTTTGGCCATGAGGTTCTCGTTAGGGGCGCCAAAGAGAGACACCTTGGAGGGGGAGAGGTGGCAATGGCCAAGGTTGCGGTTGCCATTCCTTCACCACTTGTATCTGCATCATCATCATCGGAGGTGTACTCTTCATGTGCCACCAAGCCCTTTGGAGGTATCTTCTTGGTGAAGTTGTTCTTGTTTGGGAAGGACTTGGCTTTGTCTTTGCGAATGAGTTTGCCACCGTTGTCTTCCCTCTTCTCATAAGGACAATCCACCACAAAGTGACTCACATTGATGCAATTGTAGCAAGTCCTCACTCGTTGCTTGATCTTTGAACCACTTGAGTTGTCCTTGGTGAAGTTGGACCTTGAGTTCCTCTTGTTGCCCCAATATTGCCTTGATGCAAGAGCCATGTGCTCATTGTAAACATATTTTGTGTCTTCGGGGCAACGCTCCTCTTCTTCCTCCTCTTCTTCTTCCGGATGGCCTTGGCATTCAAGGCAAGGGTGGGTGAGCTTTTTTTTGACTAGGCACGGGTTAGAGCATTGTCGGCGGTCATGTTCATGATGCTCATGGCAACAAACTCATCCAACACTTCACTTGAGGACAAGGTGTGGAAGTCCAGTCTTTGACGAATCACGGAGGACATGGCCTTGTTGAATAGCATGATGGCCTTGAGAAACTTGCACTTGATCCAATTGTCATATGTATCCTTCCTCCCGTGGTCTTGTAGAGCAACTGCAAGAGTTGTCACCCTCCGGTAGAGATCACGAGGATCCTCATCTTCTAGCATCACAAATTCATCGGCCTCATCAAGACCATTTCAAAGTTAGACCATTGGATACTTGAGATCCCCTTGTACAAAGATATGATGTGTTCCCAACAATCCTTTGCACGAGTGAAGGGACGCAAGTGAGATAGATCTCTGGGAGGAATTGTGGCTTGACGAATGAACAAAGTAGAGTTTGTATTGATTGTCCTCCTCTTCTCTTGGGGTGAAATTGTTTGGATCATGTGGGTAGAAGCCTTGCTCGATGATTCCCCAAAGATTTGTTGAGCTGTGATTCAAATGAGACTTGATGCGAAAAACCCAATTAGCAAAATCACCCTTATCAAGTTTAGGAGGAGGACCAAGGTGGTTAATATGTGGCGTAGGGACCGGCCCTCCATAGACCGGGGGAGGGGGAACCGAGGCAAAGGTTCCCATCCCATTCTTGTTTTGAGGGGAAGATGTTTGAGTACCTTTAGCCGCTTCTTTATCAAAATTGGCCTCCGACTCCAAAGCGGTGGGGTTAACCACAAGCAATGGGTCGGGAGAAGTTTTCAACCCCTCAAGTAATTCTTTAAGCATGGACTTGACCTCGATCATCATAGACATCTTAAGTGAAGCCATAGCTTCATTTAAGCCGTCTCGTGTGATCGAAGTCAACTCCACGGCCTCGGGCACTTCCTCCTCCGTGTCAACCATACTCTTTGGGTGGTGAAACCCTTAAAAATAGACAAGGCTCTGATACCAATTGAAAGGATTGATATGGTTGACTAGAGGGGGGGTGAATAGGAAACTACCAAATTTTAACTTTTCTTATCAAATTAGGGTTAGCAACAAATAGGTTGTCTAGATATGCAACTAGGTGAGCAACCTATATGATGCTAAAAATACAAGCAACACAAGCAAGCAAAGTATACAACACAATAATAACTTGCACAAAGTAAAGGTAAGAAATAACCACAAGTGGAGTCGGTGGAGACGAGGATGTGTTACCGAAGTTCCTTCCCTTTGAGGGGAAGTATGTCTCCGTTGGAGCGGTGTGGAGGCACAATGCTCTCCAAGAAGCCACTGTATTCTCCTCATGCCCTCACACAATGCGAGATGCCATGATTCCACTAGTGGTGCCCTTAAAGGCGTGACCAAACCTTTACAAAGAACATAAAGGCAATCTCCACAACTTAATTGGAGGCTCCCAGCAACACCACGAAGCTTCACCACAATGGAATGTGGCTCCCAGGTGACCTCAACCGTCTAGGGTGCTCAAACACCAAAGAGTAACAAGATCCAGAAGGGATTAGTGGGGGAAATCAAATTTATCTTGGTGGAAGTGTAGATCGGGGCCTTCTCAACAAATCCCTAGAAAATCAACAAGTTTGATTGGCTGGGGAGAGAGGTCGGGAGAAAATTAGTTTTGGAGCAACAATGGAGTTTTGGGGAGGAAGAAGTGAGTCTTCTTAAGGAAGAAGACCCCCTTTTATAGTGGGGAGCAAATCTAACCGTTACGCTCTTCTCAGCCTGCACAGAAGCGATACTATCGCTTCCTGCAGTATGCCAAGGAGAAAGAGGAAAAACGGGAGAACAGAGCGCCGAGCGGTAGTAGCAGCGGTGGTAGGGGTGGTACTACCACCTCTACTGCCGCTCCCAATTCCGCCTGTCCTGCAGGGTCTAACGAGGTTGCACGGTAGAGATCCAGAGGTACTACCATAGAACCCGACATGAAAAGTTGAGACCACAATAGTGAGCGGTTGTACAAGTGGAACTAGCAGCGGTACTACCCCTGCCGCCTGCGGTACTACCGCTTGCAGCTCTCCACCAGTTCTTGAGCAAAATAGATGGACTACTCCAAAGAGATGGAAAGTTTAGATGGGTGCAATATGAGTTTGTACGTGATGATTCCACCCAAACCTTTCTGAAGAGGACCCCCTCTTGATAGTACGATTTTCCCTACAACACAAGTCGGCCGAAAAAGAAACGTAGGAAAAAAAACCTTCTTCACTCTGAAACTCTGAGGGGCTCGAATTGTCTTGTGCCATATGTTTGCGAATCTGAAATGCCCAATGCACACGATTAGTCTGCGAACACATTGTCATCAATCACCAAAACCACTTAGGGAGAAATATGCCCTAACTGTAAGTTCATGATTTTCTTAATATGTAGCAATCACTGGATCTTGGTATTCATTGTTCCAAACAAGAACATAGTTTACTACATGGATTCTCTCAGAGAGTCAGTAAAGCCTCAGGATCTGGTGCATCTTCAGCAATTCATGGATATGTATTGAATTCTATGATGTTGAAATTAATTTGCATTCGTGGTTCAAGAATTGATGTTGTGAAAATTCATCGTCATTTGTAATGTGTTCGCATTGTGGAAAACTAAACTAGGGAACCTTTTCAAGAGGGAACTACATCAGCAGCACAAGATCATTTCTCAGGTAACACACCGAAATCCGTTATTTTTGGAAAATGTATCCAATAGTTTGCAAATACCTTTTCTTACGCTAGTAAAATGTTCAAGCTTCTAAATAAACCTCTTTCTATTTCTGCCCAGAGAAAAAAAATACATCTAACGCCGGTTAGGTTGTTCCTAACAGGGCAAATACATGACTAATTATGTACAAAAAAATTCAGTGTCCTCAGCTACAAGCAGGGACCAACCTTTTTGGATACTATGTTTGCACACACATGATCTCCATCTGCAAATCTGCTGATAGTTGTGAAGATGCTCGCGAATTAGTACGAGTAAGTCTATCTTAATTAATATCTTCTAATCCACTCATATGGCACATTCTATTCTTAAAAATATTGCTTCTCGTCTTTGAAGTGAGGACCCCCGAACCTCTCCCCGTTGGAGAATTGCTGATGTTTAGGAGATTTATCAGCAACTTCTTCCTGAATCACTACATCAATCCCGCTGGTGATATTGAAGATTTCAGCATGCGTTGTCCTCAAAGAATTGAGTAAGAGTTAGCCGCTAAACATATACGCATGGATCCACAGTTTTCCATGTGATGAGGTCTTCATATTTCATACACTGATTAATTATGTAATGCATTTATATGTCAACAAATCATTGGAATTTAGCTACCATTTCTTCAATTGCAATTGTTGCGAAATCTGATGAATGTTCTTCCCGTGGACACTATTTATTCAATTGCATATTGTCGTGAATTTGCTTTTTGCATGACGGATCAAATGGGATATTTTTGCTTTAACCTAGCCATTGCTGCGCACACGGTTCAACTAAATGAGTGTGTGTGATCCACATTGGAAAGCATACATCAATAATTGTGAAACTGTCAGGGATACACAGCAGATCAAAGACGATTTGCAGCACTTCTACGTGTGCATAGGGGCTTCGGAACCGTTTGTCATACCACTTTATCGCACACAAGAGCTCAGAGTAAATCGGGCCCAATGTAAAAGAACAATCCCACTCGTAAATTGTTCAGGAAACGCGTGGGATCCCAAATGGAAACCACACATCGCTCATAACGCAACCATCGGTGACACACAACAAATCACAAATAATCTGTAGCACTTGTATGTGTGCAAAGGGGCTCTTGAACCGTTTCTGATAACACATTCTCGCACACGGTAATTGTTTGCCAAACGTGCGCGATAGTGTCATGCATGGCAAACGAGTTCCGCAGGAAACTCGTGTACGATGGGGCACATATCACACACTGTTCATAAGTTGGCCCGTGTGCCTTAGATACTGTTTCCCAAACGGTTCAGTGTGAAGCACCGTTTGGTTTCACTGCGTCATTAGAAAAGTATGATCACCAATCCCACATGTGTGCCAGAAAGTGTTGTGTGCGGTATGTTGTTGCATCACATACGATTACATTCGGCAACACGTCTGCATCATGGCTCCTTATCCCCGACGGTTTTTGGGTCGTGTGGGAAGGAACCCCCTATCGCCCACACTCACTAGCCGACGGTTTAAAATTTCGTCACAGAAAGGGGTTAAAAACCGTTTGTATAGCAGCTCGCTGTACCAGTAGGTGCTTCTTCTTGACCAATTATAGGTTGGAGCGTAATTCATTGCTTGCTAACTGTGGCAAGTTCCTCCATCGATGATGACCTTGACAAAACGTCCTTGGGTGCCTGCTTTTGTGTGGAATATGTGGCAACATTGGTCTTCGTCTTGTTGTTGTTGAAGTGTCAAGATCTTGGGGACAATGAGAGTGGGGCTCGGATTGTTGTCACAAAAGATTTGTTCATCTTCATCTTCATTCACTTGGCGATGCATGGGCACATGTTCTAGTGCTTCCATTTTTCCTCGCTCATGGAGTCATAGGTGTCATCATCATTGGTAGTCATGCTGCGCCGTGTTGGGCACTGGAACGTCTTATGGCCACGGTCTTGGCAAATGAAACATTGGATCGAACTTGTCTTGGTGGTCTCATCCGTTGGAGTAATTAATGATGAAGCTCTTTGCTTATAGTTGTTTGTAGTAGGACGACTCGATGATGACGTAGGTTTCTTGTAGCTTGGCTTTTCATCGGTGTTTGGTGAAGCTCGAGTAGTAGATGGAGGCGCCGTTGTTGTGGAAGCTTGGGAGTATGAGCCATTGGTCTTGGAAGAGTACTTAGCATACTTGAAGTCATCTTGTACTTGTCGTTTCGCCTTGGTCGCTTGGCGCACTAGCTCGAGGAGGTTGGAGTAGGGTTGGAAATCGGCAATTTTCTTGATTGGGTGGTTGAGGCCATTCAATAAACATGCCATTGTTTGTTCGCCATCTTCCTTGACGTTGGCTCGTATCATGGCAATCTCCATCTCTTGGTAGTAGTCTTCAACCGACTCTGTGCCTTGCTTGAGAAGTTGTAACTTCTTAAAGTGATCACAGCTATAGTTTGTAGGCATGAAACGGGCTCTCGTGACATTCTTCATTTGGTTCCAAGTGGTGATGGGTGGGTCGCCTTTCTCCCTTTGTCGCTCAGTTACTTGCTCCCACCAAATGAGGACATAGTGTTAAAACTCAAGGGAGACCACGGCGATTTTCTTCTCCTCTTCATAGTTGTGGAGCTGGAATATTTTGTCGACCTTCAATGCCCATTAGGGGTACTCTTCTGGATCAGTGCTTCCGAAGAACATGGGCATGGTGAACTTGATCTTTTCATAGAGTTGTTCTTCATCATAGTGGATGGTGATGTCGCTCTTGGCATGGAGGAGGGTCCTCAATTTCTTCCCCCGCTTGATTGGCTTGACGTTGAGGGTTAGGGATCCTTGCCCAGTTCCTCCTTTCTTGGTGCTCCTCAAGACGAGCTGCTTCATCTTGTTTATCTTGCTGGAGCACTTCCTCATGCTCACGCACTCGACGGTTGTTCTCTTCGAAGATTTGTGTGGCTTCTCAGAGAGCACGTTGTGCCTCAAGTACTCGTTCCTCATGGTGTTGTTGCTCTTGTCGTAATGCATCACTGTCTTGGCTTTCTTGGCGTTGGTGTTGTCGAGATTGCTCTTGGTCTATGGTATCTTGTTCTTCATGACGATGTCGTTCACACTCTCCAAGATGGTCTTGCAAACAATTGCCATGGAATGGATTTTGTGGAGCTTGAAGATCTTGATGGTCATCTCGACGATGACAACGAACTCGTGGAAGACTTGCGTCGGAAGATGAGTCCAAAGAGTTTCAACTCGAGTGGCGCCGTCTTGATGAAGATGATGTGGATGATGTGCGGTTGACCATCATTTTACGAAATTGTTCCAATTTTGTGGATAGCTTGGCATCAAGATAGTCCCAGTTCCTTTCTTTCCATTGATTTAAGTCGGTGGTGAGTTGCTTGATGCGATCGCCCAAAGCTTCACTTTCTTCATGTAGAGCTTGTTGAGCGCTGAATAGATGACCACTGGTGACATAGTCATGCGCTTCATCTTGTTCCTCAAAGAGCGGGTTTGATGTGCTTTGCCTCTATCATAGTCAAGTGGTGGTGAGTAGGAAAATGAGAGAACAATACCAAAGTTGCCTTTTTCAAAGATTGAGGATGTATCAAGTATCACTCAATGTAATGCTATAATAGTAGAATTGGTACCGGGTCTGTTTCTTACACGTAAAAAAAATTAAAGGCTTGTCGAGGAGATTAGTTAGGATGAGTGGCACAAAATTCAAGCAAGTGTTAGTCAAGATATTGATAATGTTGGAAATATTCGCAAATTGCGAGTAAAGCAAATAGATCAAAACCTAGGGTATCACTTGGAACACACACACACACGAAGATAAGTGGGATCTGTGCAACCAAGGAGTGAGCACAAAATGTGTTACCATGGAATAAGCTCTTGTTGCACGAATACTAAGAGAGATGCTAGTATGATTGCTCAAATGGGCGCGATACGGGCTTGTGCACAACCTATTAGAGACAAAACGTGTGGTTCTTCTATCCGAAGGATGCTATGTATGTATGATCCGAGATTAGCTATGATATGCAATGTGGCTCGATGCTATTACTTAGAAGCTCTTTGCTTTCTTTTATTTTTCATAAAAGCTTCTCTCTCTCTCCCCCTCCCCCTCTCTTTGTATGAAGCTTTGGCCACTTGTGTGAAAGGCTTGATCCAATATAGAAATTATGTATGCACGGGAGACTTATGACACAAAGATAATAACAAGATATGAGCACGCTATGAAGCTATGCGGCGTACGTAACACTAAAGTGTACAAGTCACGTAGCCTGACAATGCTGAACGGCTAGTCCTGGTTGGAAGTAACACAATAGGCTCGAAGGTGAACAATGCAATGACAAGGAAATGAACAATGACGTTGTCGAGGTTACCGTCCTTACTTATGGGCATGGTGTTAAAAGATGAAGTGGTGGTTGTCGATGTCGAGTACGTAGGCGGTGAATGGTTGATGTTGTGGTGCACGGTCTCCAGTACGTTGGCGAAGATGCCGCAGAACCTAGGGCGATGCCCTTCTTGTAGAAGCATCGATGTTGCGGAAGTTGTCAGGTGGAGGCGGTTGTACTGTAGCGGTGGTGCGATACAACCGGTATTCACAGGAAAAATTTCCAGATCTTGGATTAGGGAGGAAAACACGATTTCCAACTCAAAAATAATGGTGAAAACAAAAATTGTGGGGAATTTTGTGGTGGGGAAAGGAGGGGAGGGTGGAGGGAGGCTAGATCCACTTGCAAAACAAGAAATTCGAGGATCCAAATCAACAAAATCTCACAAGATCCAACAATTTGCAAATTTTTTGGATGGACTATTTTTGTCGGGATTTTTGAATTGGGACAAAAAGCAACAAAATTGGGCTAGAATATGGGGGGTAGGGACTCCAAGATGTGAACCAACCTTGCTCTTGATCCAAGATGTTGTATGGAGGAACCCTACTTAATGATACTTTCACATTTGGAGGGGAAAAAAGGGAAGAACAACAAGAGGAATCACTCAACAAAACTCAAATCGCACATCCACTAGAATAGCATACATGAGATCCACAAGTATAACATGAACAATCAAGGAAAATAGCACAAAGGTAAGGTTATTTTAAAATCCAAAGGAGATGAGGTCTTAATGATCCAGAGAGATCCTTCTCCCTTAGGAGGTCTTGATGATCCTATGATGGGGATCCTTGTCCCTTGAGAGGTCTTGATCCCCAAGATGAAGGTGCAAGGAGCAAAGCTTTCTCTAGTAATCTGAAATACTTTGTGAACCCTCATTCGGAGCTAGGAGGTGAGTACTTATAGTCCACGGGGTAAGTTGGGGATACATGGGTCGAGGCCCCTTTCTCTGCGCAGACGCAAGCCGATTGTACCGGTCAACCAGGCAGTTGTATCGCTAGGAGTGGTTGTACCACTTTCCTAGAGGATGTGCTGAAGTGGAAACCGGTAGTACCGATAGGAGGACCGGTTGTACCAGTCGAGCTATGGTTGTAGGAACAACCAGGGTGGTATCGGCCTTAAACTACTCAAAAACAGTAGGTTTGCCAGGAGGAGCAGTAGTTGGACCGGTAGTGGACCAGTTGTATCGATGTTTCTAGGCTGAGCACAAATCCTATCCATGTTCTTGGGGTCCCTCTTGCTCCTTTCCTTCTCCTTGGTTGATTACTTGGTACATAAGGACACAAAGTGTCTCCATTTGAGGTAGTAGTCATGTCTCAAGTGGGTCAAAGGGAAGTTCGACAAGGAGGGTGTTAACCTCAGTTTTGGTAGCTCTTGCACGGGCCGTTGTCATCAATGCACTTGGTGCTTGACGAATCTGTGTGGTGTCCATGGGGATGACCGAAGGATGCTTTGCATCAAGGTGTCTCGCGAAAATAAATCCGTGCCTCCACGACAAGTAAATTTGTGGCTCTCACAGAAGGAAAAAACATGTTTTTTTCCTTTTCGGAGAAGTACAACTGTGCCTCTCGCAGAAGCAAATCCGTGACTCAAAGAGAAGTAAATCTATGCCTCTTGCAGAAGAAAAAAACATGTTTTTTTTCTTTTCTAAGAGGCGTAGTGGAGAAAAAAATGCGTTTTTCATGACAAATTTTTTCTCTATTTTGTCCAAAACCTATGGAAAACCTGGGAAAACTGAAAAGTCAAAAGAATCAAAAATCATCTAAAAGCTGAGAATGCGTACGGTGACTCGTGGCACCCATTAAGAGTGCCCCACTGGCTCGCTCCCAACCTACCAAAAGTGACCCTTGCAGGGGCTCCCTAAGGAGTACTCCTTGTTTAGTTCCGGTACCATACTACGTCCGGTTATAAGCGACATATAGCCCTGGTTTTGCACAATATCAATCGCACCTAGCAAGTTAGCCGGCCCATTTAGCAGTAGGAAAAAAATTCTGTTTCTGGTTTCAGAACCTACTAGAACGCTCCTAGGCGGGTTTTCGCTTGTTTTTAGAATCTTTCTGAACTAGTTTTTTATTTTAGATTTTTTTCTTTTAAATTTTCTTTATTTTTAGTTTTTATTTTTTTAAGAAATGTTGGGGAATTTCAAGTATTTTTTAAAATTAAATTATCACATTTGCAAAAAAAAATACGAAATTCAAAATATTGGCGCGTTTGTGAAAAATGTTCACCTTTTCAAATATTGTTCATAAATTCAACAAACAATTTGTGTCTTTAAAAAATAGTTCAAAATTTCAAAAGTGTTCCCATTTTCAAATTTTATTCACAAATAAAAATTGTTCACAATTTAGAGTATATGCACAATTTCAAATAATGATCAAAATTTGAAAAAAAGTTTGGGTTCAAAAATGTTTGTGTTTCCAAAAAATGGTCATAAATTTGGAAACACACATATTCAAGAAAATGTTCACACTTTAAAAAAATGTGTTTCTAGAAAATGTTCACAACTTCTGGAAAAAAATCTACATTCAAAAAATGATTGTTGTTTCCATAATATTTTAACAATTTTTTGAAAAATGTTCATATTTTTAGAAAATCTCTACTACAAAAAATCGATTTTACAACGTTTGGGCTTTCTCCTATTCCCGAATAAGACAAAAACACTAAAAAAATCCGAACTACCCTAGTTCTAAACCGATATAGTTGGCCACTCGTATTTTTTGCCATGATCAATGCTACTTGTGAGCTGCGTTGGGATTACCTTTAAGAGGAGAGGATGATGTAGTATAGTAGAGATAAGTATTTACCTCAGTTAAGAACCAAGGTTATCAATCTAGTAGGAGAACCACACAACACCTCATGAACAGTACCTACACACAGAATAACAAATACTTGCACCAAATGCAAACAAGGGGTTGTCAATCCCTTGGCGGTTAATTGCAAGGATCAAATCTCGTAGTGATACATAGAAAAACAAAAAAAAGTAAGTAAAATTGCAGCCATGTATTTTTGGATTTATATATATGATTAAGATAAACTCGGGGGGCATAGTTTTCACTAGAGGCTTCTCTCTTGAAAATAGCATACGGTGGGTAAACAAATTATTGTTGGGCAATTGATAGAAAAACGAATAATCATAACAATATCCAAGGCAATGATCATGTATATAGGCATCACGCCCAAGACAAGTAGGCCGACTCCTGCCTGTATCTACTACTATTACTCCACACCTTGTTCGCTATCCAGCATGCATCTAGAGTATTAATTTCATAAAGAACAGAGTAACGCCTTAAGCAAGATAACATGATGTAGAAAAAATAAACTCAATAACTATGAATAAACCCCATTATTTAACCCTTAATGGCAACAATACAAATATGTGTCTTCTCTCATTCTGTCACTGGAATATAGATCATCGCAAGATTGAACCCATGAAAAAGCACCTCTCTCACAGCAAGACAAATCAATCTAGTTGGCCAAACCAAATCAATACATCAAAGAGAAATACAAAGCTATAATAACCATGCATAAAAGAGTTCAGAGAAGACTCAAATAATATTCATGGATAATCTGATCATAAACTCACAATTCATCGGATCCCAACAAACACACCGCAGAAAGTGATTACTTCGAATAGATCTGCAAGAACATCGAGGAGAACATTGTATTGAAGATCAAAGAGACAGAAAAAGCCATCTAGCTACTAGGTATGGACCCGTTGGTCTGTGATGAACTACTCACACATCATCGGAAGGGCAATAAGGTTGATGTAGAGCCCCTCCGTGGTCGATTCCCCCTCTGGTAGAGTGTCGGGGAAGGACTCTAGAACAGAAACTTGCAACGACAAAGCATTTCGGGTGGCTCTCTGATATATGGGGAATATATGAGAATTTATAGTCAGAATTAGATCAAGAGGTGCCACGAGGTGCCCACAAGCCTGGGGGTGCGCCTCCTGAGCTTGTCGCTCCCTCGTGGCTCGTCAGGTCTTCTCCCGAACCTTCTAGGGTCTCTTCTGGTCCAGAAAAAAATAATCCAAAGTTTTTTCTCCATTTGGACTCTGTTTGATATTGATTTCCTGAAAAGCCAAAAACAAGCAAAAAATAGCAACTAGCACTAGGCACTAGGTTAATAGGTTAGTCCCAAAAAATGATATATAATTGTATAAGAGACATCCAAGATTGATACTATAATAGCATGGAAGAATAAAAAATTATAGATATATTGGAGACGCATCAAGCATCCCCAAGCTTAATTCCTGCTCGTCCTCGAGTAGGTAAATGGTAAAAACAGATTTCTTTTTGTGGAATATTATGATCCGAATGATTCAAAGCAATAGTCTATAATTTGACATAAAGACATAAATACTCAGGCATCCCAACAAACAATCATCTCTTTCAAAATATCAATGCTAATGAACGTTATCCCTACAAAATCATATAGCCTTGCCATGCTCCATCTTCTTAAGAGAAAGTATTTATCATGCACAACCCCGATGATAAGACGAGTAATTGTTCATACTTTTTAATGCACTTTAGCTTCTTCAACCCCATGCAATACATGAGAGCAAGACGAGCAATATGGGTGGAATAAAGTATGATGATAGAGAAAATATGGAGAAGGAAAAAAGGAGAAAGTCTCACATCGACGAGGCTAATCAATGTGCTTTGAAGATGCCCATCAATTGATGTCAATGCAAGGAGTAGGGATTGCCATGCAACAGATGCGCGGAGAGCTATAAGTGTATGAAAACTCAAAAAGAAAAATAAGTGGGTGCGCATCCAACTTGCTTGCTCATGAAGACCTTGGGAATTTGAGGAAGGCCATCATTATAATATACAAGCCAAGTTCTAAAATGAATAATTCCCACTAATATATATGAAAGTGAAAGTATAGGAGACTCTCTATATGAAAAACATGGTGCTACTTTGAAGCACAAGTGTGGATAGGATAGTAACATTGCTCCTTCTCTCTTTCTCTCTCATTTTTTTTTATTTTTTCCCATTTTCTTTTCTCTTTTTTCTTGGGCTCTTTTTGGCCTATTTTTTCTTTTCTTTTTCTTCTGGAGTCTCATTCCGAATTGTGGGGGAATCAAAGTCTCCATCATCCGTTCCTCACTTGGGACAATGCTCTAATAATGAATAATGATGATCATCACACTTCTATTTACTTACAACTCAAAGATTACAACTCGATACTAGAACAAAATATGACTCTACATGAATGCCTCTGGCGGTGTACCAGGATCTGCTATGATCTAGTGTAGCTTGTATAAAAAACGATAAACAGTAGTTGTGCCACCAATACTATGTCTGCTATATAACTGGTAGCATTACGTGCTATACAAACGGTTTTTAACCCCTTTCCGCGATGGAGCTTTAAACCATCGCCTAGTGAGTGTGGGCAATAGGGGGGTCCTTCCCACACGATCCAAAATCCATTGGGGATGGGTGAGTGGCTACTGACGATCCATAGAATAAACGTATGAGAAGTCGCGCCTGTCCCACACATTACATCTCGACATTATGTTTCTGATTCAAGACACATGCGAAACGATTACCCTGCTATAGCCGTGTGGAAAAGGTGGATATCACAAAAATTTAATCTACAGATGTATTTGCGATAGGTACGTTATGGCACACAGTTCAAAAATATAAAATGTGTGCGGCGCCTCTACTATCGTCAACATGTCCATTTTCATAACTTTGTTCGATAGGTATTCCTATCACACACATATACAGGTTTGAAACGTTTATTGTATTACCATGAATCGCACACACATATGAGATGAAACCATGTGTGCGTCTGTCGGGCATCGCAAACGTTTCACGTCAAAAACTGTCTATTCTATATTTTTCCATCGCACACGCTATTTTGTTTCTAACCGTGTGTACATTATTTTATTCGCTCCTGCTTAATTTTATATTTCCTTTAATTTATTATTCGAATTGGAAATTTTGAAATATGAAACGTGGAATTCAAATTCTCAGTACAATGGTTCAACAACCAATCCATATATAAAATTCTCAGTACAATATGTTCAGTAATTACAGGGTTAGGCAGCTAACTATGATGAACCACAATATGTCTACATGATTCTCGAACCCATATGGTCCGCACGCTTAACGTTTGGTGACGCTAGAGTAATATTGGGATATGCATGTTGGTGACCGAATGTTGTTCAGAGTCCCATATGAGATCCCGGATATCAAAAGGAACTCCGGAATGGCCCGGAGGTAAAGATTTATATGCAGAAAGTTGCTTTCAGGGTTCCGAAAAAAGTTTCAGTTTTTTCGATATTGTACCAGGAAGCTTTCAGAAGGTTCTGGAACTTCGGGAGGAGTCCGGAAGTCCGACAAGGATTCCACCACATCCCAAGGCCAGCATGGGCTGAGGGAGGCGCCCTGGCCTTATTGGGCTAGGCGCACAAGTCCCTCAAGGCCCATGTGGCTTGGGAGAGGTGGAAAGTCCACCTGCGTATGGAAAAGGAGGGAATTGGACTAGGAGTCCAACTCCTCCCCTTTGGTGCGCCACTAAGGCTTGGAGGGCTGGCCACCACGCCCCTCCACCTATATATATAGAGGGGAGGGGGCTCCCCCAAGAGGACACACAAGCACTGCCCCCCCCCCCCCTCTATCTCCTGTTACTTCGTAACTCGTGCGTCTTCGTTGTTTCGGTATAGCGCTCAGCGTAGCCCTGCCGGAATCACTACACCACCATCACCATCACGCCGTCGTGCTGTCGGCAATCCCATCTAGTTCTTCTCCCTCGCTTGCTAGATCAAGGAGCACGAGACGTCATCGAGCCGTATGTGTGTTGACGCAGAGGTGTCGTCTATTTGGTACTTCATCGGTTTGGATCGTGGTTGGATTGTGACGAGTACGACTACATCAACCGTGTGATATACGCTTCCGCTTAACGGTCTATGAGGGTACGTAGACACAGTCTTCCCTCTCGTTGCTATGATTCTCCTAGATAGATCTTGGGTGTTCGTAGGAAATTTTTTAATTTTCATGCTTTGTTCCCCAACACCATAACCGCATACATTTTCACAACAGTTCAAACCAACCAAACAAAATTAATGCAAACAAGGCCGGGACATCATATAAACATGACGGATTTTCATAAAAATATGATGGATTTCATTACATTTACATCAACTAAGCGGTGCTAGTCCGGCTCCGGAGGTATAATTAATACCTAGTATAAATGGTCGCTCACGGATCCCTTTGTCTTTCTTATGTCCGGCAGCCCGAACCGGACTTCCGAGAGCCCCGGAGGCATATGCTTCAGCACAAATGATGGCTTGCTTCCTCACCGCTCATCTGAGTGGAACCCTTGGTTGATGCTTCAGCCGGAGGGGAAGGGGGTGCCTCCGCTTTCGTGGAGCCCATGCGGGCTCGACGATGGTCTGCGCCAAAGAAGAACCGGGCAAGACACCGGTTGTGTACGCCGGCGTCGCCTCAGCATTGGCCTTCATGGGACCCAAGTGGCGTCGGCTTCCTGTGTTCTACCTCTCCTTGATGATGGCGATGGAGGCGGGCGCGCTGGCCACCAACTCATTGATCTCCGCGTACTCGACTTCTGTCTCTGCCTGCATGGCGCGGCCGCAGGCACGGGAGGCGCGGTCCCAGACATGGGGGCGGAGGACGACGCGTCATCGTCGACAGCAGCGGTGATGCCCGTGTCGCCGGCACGGCGGGGAGCAACTCGCCACTCCTCCTCGAGCTGGCCTGGAGCGACAAGTTACTGAACCACGCGCCGGCTTGGAGCGGCAACTGGCTCTGTCAGGCTACGCGAGGGAGGTAGAGTTGCGAGCTTCCTCGCTCGTATCCGGCCGGCTCGGCGGGCCACCCAGTCAGCTTTTATCCAGAGAACTGATCTTCCTACTTGTCGGATGCCATCTAAAGAGTGGAGAAAATGGTGAAAGGAGGCGATGGGGAGCAACAGAGTGGTGCAATTCTTGCCTTGCGTCTGGCCTCACTTAAATAGAGGGCGGATGGGAGGAGCTCGGGCAGCGTTGCTTTTAATGTCGGCCTGCTCTTGAATGGATGTGTGGCCGAAGTAGGTTTCTCGGCTTCCACTCGGGGTTTAATGGAGGCGTTTGAATGTGGCGAGGAGGCGCGTTCAGCCGGGCATGCAGCGGGCGGCACCCTCGGCCGACGCGCCACTTCAGTGGCATTGAGAGGTCGGGTCCGCCCTGAGCCGCCTTCAATATGAAGCGGCGCGCTCTACAGCGACATGAATGCGGGCAGCTGGCGCCGGGCAGGAAGCGCGCGCGGAAGAGGGGAGGGGTTTTTGGTGGGTAGGGCGGTCAGAAGCGGGCTTGGGATCGGTCCGAACTCCCACAACCCCCCCCCCCCCCACACACACACACACACACATGTTTGTCTCCGGTTTGCGGGAGAAAATGCATCGGACCGCGTCGCGAAACGATACAGAACAGTGTTGGATGGCTTCCGCGGTCCGGACAACACGGTCCAGACAGTTGTGGGAGGTTTGAGGGTCGGCGTCGGAGATGCCCTTATGCTGTGTAAGCAACATCCTATGTTTTGAAACCTAAGGGCTAAAATACATGGGATGGGTGAGGATTTAGGGGATGTTTGGTTGCTAGCCACATCTTGCCATACCTCACTTTAGGCAAGTTTGACCAAGTTAGGTGGGTGTTTGGTTCTAGACGCATCTACTGCAAGAGTTTTTTTATAATAAACCATACATATTATAGACTAAAAAGTATGGCAAAATTCCTTAGCCAAGTCAAAAATATGGCTAACAATTTAAGCAACTCAGGTAAAACAAGTGTCAAAAAATAATATGACAATATAGGACAAATATAATCGGAGTCCAAACAGCCCCTTGTATAACTTGCGACTCTTTTTCTTGCCCCGTCTTGTCCGTGGTGCAGCCCATGCAACGCGCACATACGCTCCAATAATTTGAGAATGATGACCTTATGATGATGGCCCGCACCTTGACGGTAGCTCTGCCCAGCTACAATCTGGGCGTTGCCCTACACCTACACAGCGCTGAGCCCTCTGCTAGATCCATGCCGAGGACAGAAGAGATATGGGGCGCTCTGCATGCAGCTCCAGCAAAGCTACGGGGAGGAAGGCAGGGTAAAGAGGGGCACTGTTGATCGATGAGGTGACCCATCACGCATTCATTCATCGCTAGCTAATTTCCTTCCCTCACTTTCATCGCTCCTTTCTCTCTCCTCTCCTCTCCTCTGCGTGTCGTCATCCTGCTGCCTGTTCTTGGTCTGCGGTCTCTGCTCCTTCCCCATGCAATGCAGTTGGACGTAAAGCTCCTTCTTGATTGCTGTCATCATTGCATGTTATTACTTGGCAAAATTAACAAATTTGATCTTTGAACGAAATCAAATCACAAATAAACTGTCCATAAAACTATTTCACGCGGCTGATCTTTTTGTGTAACGCCTGACACGAAGGCGCCATACTATACTGTGCAATGCCTCACAGATAGGCGCTACACGCCTGGCCAGCGTCGTATCTGTGTGATCCAAAAATTACTAAGTCAGTGTGCAGCGCCTGAGAGTTAGGCGTCACACTATACAGTGTAGCGCCTAACTTCTAAGCGTTGCACTAGTGGTTGCTTCATTTTATAGTGCAACCACTACAGTGTAGCGCCTGGCTCTTAGGTTCTGCATAGGACTTAGCAATTTTTAGGCAGTCTGAGATGCAACGCTGGTCAGGCGTGTAGCGCCTATCTGTGAGGCGTTGCACAGTGTAGTGTAACGCCTCTGTGTCGGACGTCACATAAAAAAGTCAACCGCGTGAAATAGTTTCACGGGCAGTTCATTCTGTGATTTGATTTTGTCCACAGATCAAATTTGTTAAATTTATCCCAATACTCCTTCTGTCCTAGCACCTCTCTCTCTCGCCCCGTAGCAATAAGTCGGCACCCAAACGGAGCTGACCGCGGTCAGCGTTCACTTCTCCCTAGATTGACTCGAGGTGGCCATCAGCTGGCAGCTCGACCCGCTCTCTCTTCGGTCTTTGCTTCACGTCTCCGTCGATGGTTTCGACACGCAGTTGCAGCCTTGCAGGCCTCCGCCTTGTGAACTGTTCGTAACCAGGCTTTTAAATTTAGGCGGATACGAGCAATAGGTTGACATCTCATTTTTGAGACTCTATCGATATATAACATATCAGTTTTATAAAATCATTTTTAAACATATCATCTGATATGACCGGTATCTAGCCCAATACGTAGAATGATACGTAGAAGGCAATAATTACTTATTAGAATACAGTAGAATAAGATTATGCATTTACAACTTCATTATATATTATCAAAGTCATGCACAATGTTTCGTATAAATGCATATATATTGTATTGGTTTTAATCATAGAGATTTTGTGAATCTTTTCTTCATAGTTTTTAATCAACAAGTTAATAAACTAAAAATCTAAAAATGTCATGTTAAAGCATTGACATCATACATTTGTTTCACTAAAAATAAATCTTTTGAAATGGTGAAAAAAAATATCTACATATCGTCCGGTATCACCCGATATCGGACATCAGATATATCAAAGCCAAACCGATACGAACCCTATATCTAATACTTTGAAGCTTGTTCGTAACGCTGAATTTTCGCTAAACTTCTGCAAGAATGTTATTCCTTTGTTCCATATTAGTTGTTGCTCGTTTAATACAATGTGCATACTATCTCGATTTCATCATTTAAAGTGCGTGTAGGATTTACTTCAAATAGTAATAGTATAGTCTCAACATACTACTGTATATCAAGATTCTTTGGATTCTTTCAACGATAGTACTATATGCTTTGGGTTTTGTTTGCTATGTATGGTGGCGTGTGTCAGCCGCTCGTGGTGTTTTCCCCCGGTCCGGCCGGCCGGTCAGCAACAGAATATGGCCTTGTTGTCATTTGTCAAACATATAGTACCACCGCATGCTTCCGTCCCAGCAGTCGTAGTAGTATATTGAATAAACTGAAAGCAGGTGTTCTGTACTCGACTGAACTACAAGTCCACTGCCACACACATCCTTCGTGTCAACGTCTCTTCAGTTTTAATGCCCATCCATCACCATTTCTTCGCAAGATAACTTTGGTCCATCCTCCGGTCAAAAAAGCAGTACTGCCTGGGTTTTTTATCTACTCCGTACAATACGCTTGTGTTACGTCAAACATTGTCAATTTTGAAGAAATTTATAAACGATTTTTTGGGAGGTTATAAGTGAAACTATTAACATCGGCAAATATTCTTGAATTTTGTCCTAAGCTCCAACAATTCTAAATCTTGTTTTAGTTGTACTCCGAGGTGTTATGACTCGAGACTTTTCTTCTAAAAACCTTGCCATTTCTTTGTGTCCAAATATTCCAGTATCCGAGAATGATGATGTCTAACGCTACAGGCTTCGGCAGTTTCTGACATCCAAGCAAAATTTCATCAAAAGGAGAGATGCATCACTATCTGTTAAGGAAAAATATATATTTCCTAGCAGTCTTTGTACAAATGAGCAATCCCAAAACAAATGTAATAAGGTTTCTCCCGTGCATTAAAACAAACTCATAACTTTTCAAGTGCATAGCTTCCCTTCTAAGTAGATTTCTTATGTTCACCCTATCATGCACAAGAAACCAGAAGAAAATGTTGTGCCTGGCCCTCCCCTCCAAGAACTTCTCCAAAGCCATTTAAAATGATCTATGCATCTCACCCTGTCTTTAAGCTATTGTACACTAATTGAGGATACTTTCTGCTGGTGCTTGGACACACCCATGCGCCAAGTGCTCGTTTGTTGGATTGATGTTGCAAAAGATTCTGGAGCTCATTTAGTTGAGCAAATTCTTCAACTGAAAGAGGGGTGTGAAAGTGGTCAAAGATATCCTGAGAGTTGATCATCATGTTCAGTGAAACTTTGTCATTGTTTGCAAATGAATGTAGCTCAGGGAAAAGATGGATCAAAGGCCTGTCCATCCAAGTATCACACTACGGTTTGACTGTTCTTCCATTACCAGCATTGCATGTTGCTAACTATGTGTAATATGGCAATAACTTAAGATGGGATTTCCACTATTTTGATCGTACCATTCTATCCCCTTGTAGTTCAGAAGCATAATATTTATTACAAATCAAATTGACCCATGGAAGGTCTTCCCTGTTGAAAAATTTGTGAATGTTTCTTCATAAGCAAAGCTTTGTTGTGAAGAGCAACATCCAAAATTCCAAGACCACCTTGAATCTTGGTCTAGCAAACCTTGTCCAAAGCAATTAAGGCAGGAGCAGAGTTCTCATGCCCATACTAACTCCAAAGGAAATGTCTGATGTATTTTTTTAATCTGCTCAATAATACCTCCAGGTAAAGCAAGGGCAAACATGAGAATGATTGGAAGAGTAGAGAGAGCATATTTGGTTAGCTGTAACCTTCCATCGTAATCCATTAAAGTGGAAACACTAGCGAGTCTTCTTTAATTGCCTGACAAACTAGAACGAAATCGTCATTTCTGTGTCTGTGATCACTCAGTGGGAGGCCTAGATAAGTGAAGGGAAAATGGCCCAATTTGCAACCCCAGGAGATGGAGCAATTTGCTCAGATTTCCTCTCAAACATTAAGAGGTACCAGGATAGACTTGTTGTAGTTTATATGAAACCCAGTTTGAGAAGCAAAGTGTGCTAAAATATTATCGACTTGTTGAATTTGGATCTCTTTAGCACGGAGGACTAAAATTGTCTCATCTGCATATTAATAACAGGAAAGTCTAGAGCCGTTGGAGCTAATAGGGGTTTGAATGAGATGATCTTGCAAATATGCATTGCGTATAGATTGGAGTAGGTTAGCAGCCAGGACACAAAATGAGGGGTGAAAAATGATCTCCTTGTCTGACCCCTATCTTGCATTGGAATTGTTTTCCAGGAACTCTATTAAGAAGGACCAAGGAAAACCTAGAGTTGAAAGCATCCATATCCAGGAAATCCCTCTAGGGCCAAAGCCTCTGGCTTCCAAAATTTGAATGACGACCTCATGTTCAATCACGTCAAAAGCTTTAGAAAAGTTTAGCTTTAAAATAACTATTTCCTTCTTAGATTGGTGACATTGATGAATATACTCATATGCCCAATCCAGACAATCTTGAATGGATCCGGTTATCAAGAAACCATATTGATTGGTATGAACTAGCTACAGAATAACTTTTTGAAGTCTATTTGCCAGAAGCTTGGTTATAATCTTAATTGTGCTATTGAGCAAATAGATGGGTTGAAAACATCTGGAGTTTGAGGGTTGTCCCTTTGAGGATTAAAGTGATGAATGATCCATTGATTGATTGAGGCTTATTTTCTCATGGTAAAACAATACATATGCTAATGTGTACGCATGTAAGATTTTAGGATGAAATACCTTGAATTGCCAGTTACACAATAAAATGATGAACTTCAAGGATGAACAATACATATGCTAAAAAGCCACATATTTGTTTTTGCATAGCTCTCATTCTAGCGTATTTCGACTTGGAAATTTACACATATGTACATTACGTCTCTAGGTATATGTGCATTTCTGTTCAAAAAACTGAAACAGGAAAGTTTAAATTTTGAAGTCTTCCAATTCGACCTCCGTGGAGTTCGCCTCCATTTGGCATTTTCGATGAGTGTAGGCATATATTCCTATTTTTGCGGTTGTGCCTTGTTTATATGTCCTTTTTAACTTCAAATAATGGTTGTGTGCATCATAATGATGCAGTGGCCGAGTTATCCTCATTTATAAAAAATATCTTCTCATGTAGAGACCAGAATGATAGGGAAGTAGCAGGGTTCGATCTAATCTCTCCCACAATCACGAGTGTTTAGGTCTCGATTACAACTCAGGTATGCAAGAATTGGATGAACAGAGAGGAGACAGGGGAACAGGGTTCATAGCCACCGCCATCTGTTGATCCACTGGATGCCTTCTTCATCAGGAGAAAGGGGTTAAGTAGGTGTGCGTCTTGATGAGTTCACTGGGCCCAGTTCGACCCAGTCACCTTGGGGTTGACCTTGGCCTCGCGTCGTGGGCAACCCTCTCTCGGCCCAGAGTCACCAACGAGCGGGGCCGGCATGTTACGCGTGCTGATGTCCCCCCTTCTTGTGACGAGGCTTTCCCCAAGCCTCAACGTGCAGGAATCGGGCCAAGAGCGCGGTCTGGCTCTCCCAAGATGATGCCAAGCACGCCGCTCAGCGACCATCGCACCATGACCTGCTCGATCATTGAGCCCACCACCTGGCGCCAACGTGTTTGGAGGATTTCCATGGGTGTTGGTTCATTGGTACCTGGAAGGAGAGCGCCGAAGCAAAGACACATGAAAGACATGATGAATCATGGCTTTTGGCAGTAGTTGCAACTTGTACGCGACTATGTTTATCTTAGCGATGATCGGGAAGGGCCTGAAGAACTTGAAGGATAATTTGTGGTTCGCATGTGGGGCCACTAACAACTGGATGTATGGCTAGAGCTTGAGGAAGAACTTGTAGGCCACTTCGAATGGCCGCCACGATCTTTTCTTATTAGCTTGGGTCTCAATGTATTACCGCGCATGGTTTAGGTGCTGATGAAGGACGTCCTGAATCATCGTGATCGTGCGCTCCTCCAACATGAGTGTAGAGACAGTACCATGCACGACGAGGCTACCATGATGCCCTAGTGCCGCATCTCATGACCGTAGATAGCTTTGAAGGGATACATACCGACCGCGGAGTGGTGGGTGGAGTTGTACCAAAATTGCGCCAAGGGCCAGTTGCTCCGGTGCCTGGGGCAGGTGTGGGTAATTAAGTAGCGTAGGTGCGTCTCGAGGCACTGGTTAAGCCGCTCGGTCTGTCCGTCCATCTCGGGGTGGTTGGTTGTGTTCAAGCACAAATCTAAGCCGGCGTACTTGAAGAGCTCCTGCCAGAGGTGGCTGGTGAAGACTGGGTCACGGTCAGAGTCGATGTCGCCGGGAAAGCCATGTTGTTTATATATTTGGTTCATGTAGAGGAGATCCACCATGGACGCGGTATACGGGTGTGCCACGGGCAAGAAGTGTGCAAACTTGGTTCGTTTGTCAAGATAACTAGGAGGCAGTTAAACTTGCCTGATTGGGGGCACGCCATGGACCAAGTCCATCATGATTGTCTCCCACGACACGTATGGTATTGATAGTGGTTGAAGCAACCCAGGTTTGGCAGCTCGATCCAGCTTCACATGCTGACAGGTTTGACAGTAGCATATGTAGTTGTGGATATGGATCTTCATCTTTGGCCAAGCGAACAAACTATGGATGTGGCAATAAGGCGATGGGATCCCAGAATGCCCCCCCATTGGGCTATCCTGTAACATTGCAATGATGCGTTGTTACCGCAATATTGACCTCCCAAGCAAATGTGATAGCGAAACCAAAGCAGGGCCTGGGTGATAGTGAAGCGCCATTTTGGGTCAGGTCGGATGCCCAGTTGTTCAAGTAATTTTTGTGCCTGGGGATTCGAGTTGTAGCTGGGCAGGATATCGTCCAACCTATAGTAGGTGATCGCAGTGAGCACTTCCTCTGGTTTAGCGCGCGATAGTACATCGGTTGTGGTATTTTCAGCCCTTCCTTTTATTTGATCGAATATTGTAGATCCGGAAGTTTCGTGAACGCCTTCTACTACCACAGTGTTCATAGCCTTTGCTCTTCCAGGTGGACCAGGCTCTTTTAATAATTGTGGATGACGAACTCTACGTGATGCGGGTATGGTCGCCACTGGTCCACGGCAACGATCACTACGAGATACTACTTCTCATAGGTTGACAAGTGAAAGAGCATGGTGCCCGCATGTTTGGTTTTGGTAATTGATGACAATCCCTATGGACTAATGGTTGCTTTGAGTTATAATTTAAGGTGTGTCCATAGGCATTGCTTTAATACCATATTTTGGTTTCAAGGTTATAAGACAAAGATTATGTGTCGACCAAGGTGCTATTCAAGGAGTTATTCAAAGATTCGTCTTGTGAGAGTTTGAACCCATTGCAAGCATGTCTTGAAAAATAAGTTTGTGTGAACATTCATGGTTACCTTCAAGTCATCGTGTCAATGAAGAGATTAGGAAAGATACGAGGTTGATCAAGACAAAGTGCTAAGAGTGGAAAGTTTATCAACAGACAAAGCATATAATATGTACCAAATGGGATAGTGTGATCTCACGGTATGGTACGCATTGTCAATTATGCTTTGTGAACTAACCCATGATCTATGTGTTTGGTGTTTCTATGCAGGGTTAGGTATCTTTCCATGGGATTGCATCAAAAGGAATATTTCGTATAACCCAAGATAGGATGGCATCAAGTGGTGATTGTCATCAAGGTTGCGGTGTGCTAGTTCAAGAGGAGCATCACGAAGATATCACATGCTTGAACTTTGCCGACCATTTTGTGATAATCGTCTTGTGAAGATGTGCCTAAGAGAGGCTCTCGCATAGTGGAGTATGGGGAGAAAATTGTGAGTCTTCACCAAGCCCGCGCTAACAAAAAAGGTGTTCCAACTTGAGGCGGTTAAGATCGTCATCATCTAGCTCAAGTGGATTATGCACAAGGCAAAGGTCTGACCTTGATATATTTTCTATTTTACCAGTCTCATGCTATTAGTTGGGAGACCGGGTTATAACATTAATTGTTGTACTATTAAGGGGGGCTCTTGAGTGATTAGCTTGATCATATCATTCGTAGAGAACTCAAACCATTGCATACTTGGCATCATCATATTTCTTGGTTCTTGTTTGGTTTTTCTCTATCTGAGTTTTAGAGCTTGTGGTTATCATCATGACAAGCTCAAGTTCAATGAAAACAGATTTCATATGCATCTTTTATTTTGTTTTCAATGTTGGAGTTTTTGTCGGTTCTTCTCTTATGGAGGTAGTACTGCTTGTTGGCATACTTTTTCTTGTTCTAAAGATTCTCAATCATGTTTTGACAGCTCTTGTCGTTAGCTTTCTACCAAGCTTGAGTTCGTCAAAATCGGAGTTCGTTTGCAGAAGTTATGGTTGTTTTGGCTCTGCTGCTATCTAATTAGAGGTAGTACCATTCCTTAAGAGGTAGTACTGCTTGTGCATAATTAGAGGTAGTACCGCTTATTCTTAGGAGGTAGTACCGCTTGTGTGGCACTTCAGCTGTTCTGCCACGCGTACTACCGTGGGGGTCTCTGTTTCCCATCGATAATTAGCGGTAGTACCGCTTACACCTTAAGAAGTAGTACCGCTTATACTTAAAGGAGTACCACTTGTGCGGTACTTCTGCTATTGTGCTGCGCGTGATAATGTGCTTGTGCGGTACCAATATGTGGAGGTAGTGCCGCTCCCTTATGTGGTAGTACCGGTTGAGTATTTCTAGAACATAACGGTTAGCTTCGTGGGGTCCGATAAAAAGGGGGTCTTCTTCCACAAAGCAACAAAGTTTTTGGAGCACAGTTTTCTCCTCCATTGTTGGCCTCTAAAAGCTTTACCTTCTCCCCATTCCTCCCATGAATCTTGCATCTTTTTAAGTGAAAAGAGAGAGGAGATTTAGATCTACACGCTCCACTAATCCATCTATCCTCTTAGTAGGGGAACCTTGTGGATCTAGATCTCTGAGTACTTTTGTGTTCTCCTTGTTCTTCCTCATATTCCTCCATAGCTTTCATTGCTTTGGTGGGATTTGAGGGTGAGGGACTTGATCACTTCGTGTGTTCTTGCCATTGCATTAGTTGCATCGGTTTCAGTTATCCATGGTGATATGTGGGAGTGAAAGTTGAGAGGCATATTACTCTTGGGTGTTTGTGTTGGAAATATGCCCTAGAGGCAATAATATTTGTATTACTATATTTCCGTATTCATAATTATTGAGTTTATATTCTATGCTATAACTGCTATGATCCTGGAATATGCGGTTCACTTGAAAACTTATATGCACATGTGGAATGATAAACGGTTAAATAAAAGGTTCCTAGTCTTGCCTCTAGGACTAGCTCAAGTGTTGTCGGTGATCACGTTTTTCAGATCTTAGGATATCGTTAAGTGTAATGATAGTCCTAAAAGAACATTGAGATTATGACGTTAGAAGAACGATCATATTGAATCGACCCAATGTTGTCTGTTATGTATTGAGTTAATACCGTCTGTAATCAATTGTAATAACATGGAGTGTTAACATTTTTTTCTCCTTAGACCATGAGAGTATCGTGGTCACTTCTTACTGTGCGGTGGGATTTGGGGTTGCTCAAATGTCACCTGTAACCCGGTGATCATAACGACAACTTACAGGTTCATCAGAAAGTTTGACAAGTGGCTGGATAACTTGAGAGTGGGATTTGCTCCATCGACGATGGAGAGATATTCTTAGGGCTCTCTTGGTGTGATGACATCAATCATCTTCTAGCCAGACACAGGTGGCTACATCACGGGGATGCTAGAACACAATGACGAGAAAGAAGAACAAAACCGGTAACGAGGATTTCTGTATAGTGAGCATAGTGATGACTCAGCAGGATACCGATGCATCCTGGGTTTTCTGAAGTATCGAGAAGCAAAGGGAACATCACATGATAACCAAAGGTTCACTCGAATATCATTCATGTGCTCATAGGGATCGATATGGACGTCCACAGTTCTACTGTTAGTCACTGAACAAATGCTTTCGTTTATGTCTGCGACTTACGGAACCTACGGGGTCATAAGCTTAAGGCAATCACTGGTGCACTAACCTTCTATACAAATGGTTTTTACCCCCTTTCCATGATCAAGTTTTAAACCGCCTCCTTGCCTGTGTGTGCGATAGGGGGGGTCCTTCCCACATGACCCAGAAACCGTCGGGGATAGAGAGTAGGAATGCATATGTTTTGAAGAACTAAGCTTATGCGATGCCCACATCTATCCCAAACGCGGTTCATCACACAACTGTTTTTGATATATCGAATATCCCAAATGCTCCATCCTGGATACTCGTGTGTGCTGGAATTGCCATTGCACACACTATTCTGTGGTGCAACGTTTATGATGCGCCCCCCATGACAAATAGTTCATGATTGTAAAGTGTGTATGATAAGGATACTATCACACACATTCACTTCTCCTGAACCGTATGCAATATATAATGAAGAAGATAAGTTAATCATCATACGAGTGTCGGATAGGTTTACGAAACGCCAGATTGTCGTACCAGTGTCAGATGGGATAACTATTCCACACGCTATTTTGTGGTGCATTTACAATGCCTACGACACCACAAATAGTTCATGATTGTAAAGCGTATACAATAAGGTGACTATCACAAACATTTAGTTTGGTCGCACCATTTGTGATATTGTCTCACATCACACACGCTTTGCAAACGACAACTCTGTGCATGGTCGCACACATTTTCTCTCCTTGAACCATGCCGGATTATGATGTATATCACACATGTTGTGCTTTACAGACCGTGTACACCGTAATGACCCGCAGAGCCTAAATTCTCCCTAATTTAACTGCCGCAATTTAAAATTGCACAAAATTTGAATTTGAATGTAGGCAATAAGTTTATTCATATCCATCAGGTTCAATAACCAATGCACCATTCGATTCACAGGTACATATGTTCAAGAATTATATAAGCACCAAATAAAGAATGATGAACCATGGTTATATTAAAGACGATAAATAAAGAGGCAGAAGACATTCTGGTTGCTAAACAAGGTGAAGCGGCCCATATTGTGCCCTCCTCCATGCTGAATGCACGCATGACTCTAGTCCAACCCCTTGTGATGGTCGACTGCCCATCCTTCACTGTCTTCATGAGGACTTCTAGTTAGTCATTGCAGTCTAGTAGAAGTACTTTAACCTTTGCATGTCCACCAATCATGTAGTTTGAGAGGTAATCTTGAGTAAACTCATTTGGGAACCACTGCAAAGGAAGAAGATTTAGACATTGTTCTCTAACACTCATTATGGGAGTAAAAAGAAGGCTACAGAGTTCTTACTTACCATCCTACAATTCACTTTTGTCTTGGATAAAGTGTAAACAAATAGTTTAATTGCCATCTTTTGACCCATTTTACTAACAATCTTTATCAATTTCCTCACTTGATGCTGGTTCATGAATATCTCATTGCCCCATACGCAAAAAGGGTCGAAGCGCAGATCTTTACCAATGACATATGTACCTAGAAGCACCAGGTTAATATTAGAAGCTAAACTGCAATTGCACAATGATGTAGTACAACGCTCCTCCGTTCCATTATATAAGATCTTATTACATCCAATATACTCACATATTGGATGAATTAACATCTTATATTATGGGGGTGGAGGGAGTATATATAAGCCATGGGATGAAACTAACCTCGACGGAAAAGAGCAGTCATTCCCAATATTGTCCTGTGTAAGTACATCGAAAGGCATGTTAAGCAGAACAGGCTAAACATCAACCAAATATATCCACGGTAGACAACATAATCTCCAAATGATAGCTTAAGTGTGTACGTTTAAGAACGCTAGTTAAGCAAAACAAGAAGTGGAAAGGTGTGTTAACTGCAATAGGCTAACATTTAATGACAAGCAAATATAGTCATTCAAACTGGTATTTTGCAGGTCTAAGTACACTAGTTGTTTTTAAATAATGGAAAGGTGTGTTAACTACAACATGCTTAATAGCAACCAAATATAGTACTGCATAGTGTTATTGTTGAAATTGAACTGCAAAGTTCATACTTGCACATATAGAACATCACGTTTTGAATAACTGAAATAAACAAGGCATACTACGAACAACGAAAGATAGCAATTGAATTGGACATATGCTAACTACAAACAACCGAACAACCAAAAACCGTTAAAAGAAGTATATGCTCGCTACAACAGACTTAATAGCAACCAAATATAGTCATTCATAGTGGTATTGTTGAAACTGGTATTGATGAAATTGAACTGCACAGTTCATACTTGCACATATAGAACATAACGTTGTGAATAAATGAAATAAGCAAGGACTATGAACAACCAAAGATAGAAATTGCAACTGGACATTGATGTCTACTACGCAACCTTCTTCTTGTAGACGTTGTTGGGCCTCCAAGTGCAGAGGTTTGTAGGATAGTAGCAAATTTCCCTCAAGTGAATACCCTAAGGTTTATCAATCCGTGGGAGGCGTAGGATGAAGATGGTCTCTCTCAAGCAACCCTGCAACCAAATAACAAAGAGTCTCTTGTGTCCCCAACACACCCAATACAATGGTAAATCGTATAGGTGCACTAGTTCGGTGAAGAGATGGTGATACAAGTGCAATATGGATGGTAGATGTAGGTTTTTGTAATCTGAAAATATAAAAACAGCAAGGTAGCAAGTGATAAAAGTGAGCACAAACGGTATTGCAATGTGTTGAAACAAGCCCTAGGGTTCATACTTTCACTAGTGCAAGTTCTCTCAACAATAATAACATAGTTGGATCATATAACTATCCCTCAACATGCAACAAAGAGTCACTCCAAAGTCACTAATAGCGGAGAACAAACGAAGAGATTATGGTAGGGTACGAAACCACCTCAAAGTTATTCTTTCCAATCAATCCATTGGGCTATTCCTATAAGTGTCACAAACAGCCCTAGAGTTCGTACTAGAATAACACCTTAAGACACAAATCAACCAAAACCCTAATGTCACCTAGATACTCCAATGTCACCTCAAGTATCCGTGGGTATGATTATACGATATGCATCACAGAATCTCAGATTCATCTATTCAACCAACACAAAAGTACTTCAAAGAGTTCCCCAAAGTTTCTACCGGAGAGTCAAGACGAAAATGTCTGCCAACCCCTATGCATAAGTTCATGGGCGGAACCCGCAAGTTGATCACCAAAACATACATCAAGTGAATCACGTGATATCCCATTATCACCACAGATACGCACGGCAAGACAAACATCAAGTGTTCTCAAATCATTAAAGACTCAATCCGATAAGATAACTTGAAAGGAAAAACTCAATACATTACAAGAGAGTAGAGGGGGAGAAGAAACATAAGATCCAACTATAATAGCAAAGCTCGCGATGCATCAAGATCGTGCCAAATCAAGAACACGAGAGAGAGATCAAACACATAGCTACTGGTACATACCCTCAGCCCCGAGGGTGAACTACTCCCTCCTCGTCATGGAGAGCGCCGGGATGATGAAGATGGCCACCGGTGAGGGATCCCCCCTCTGGCAGGGTGTGGGAACAGGGTCCCGATTGGTTTTTGGTGGCTATAGAGTCTTGCGGCGGCGGAACTCCCGATCTATTCTGTTCCCCGTTCGTTTTAGGGTGTATGGATATATATAGGAGGAACAGTACGTCAGGGGAGCCACAAGGGGCCCACGAGGGTGGAGGGCGCGCCCTAGGGGGGTGGGCGCGCCCCCTACCTTGTGGCTCCCTCGCTTCTTTCCTGACGTGCACTCCAAGTCTATCAGGTTGCTTTCCTTCCAAAAATAACTTCTCCAGAAGGTTTCATTCCGTTTCGACTCCGTTTGATATTCCTTTTCTTGAAACATCAAACAAGGGAAAAAACAGAATCTGCACTGGGCTCACAGGTTAACAAGTTAGTCCCAAAAGTAATATAAAAGTGTTTAATAAAGCCCATAAACATCCAAAACAGATAATATAATAGCATGGAACAATCAAAAATTATAGATACATTGGAGACGTATCAGCATCCCCAAGCTTAATTCCTACTCGTCCTCAAGTAGGTACATGATAAAAACAGAATTTTTGATGTGGAATCCTACCTAACATATTTATCAATGTAATCTTCTTTATTGTGGCAAGATTATTCAGATCCATAAGATTCAAAACAAAAGTTTAATATTGACATGAAAACAATAATACTTCAAGCATACTAACAAAGCAATCATGTCTTCTCAAAAAAACATGGCCAAAGCAAGCTATCCCTACAAAATCATATAGTCTGGCTATGCTCTATCTTCACCACACAAAGTATTCAAATCATGCACAACCCCTATGACAAGCCAAGCAATTGTTTCATACTTTTGATGGTCTCAAACTTTTTCAATCTTCACGCAATACATGAGCGTGAGCCATGGACATAGCACTATATGTGGAATAGAATGGTGGTTGTGGAGAAGACAAAAAGGAGAAGATAGTCTCACATCAACTAGGCGTATCAACGGGCTATGGAGATGTCCATCAATAGATATCAATGTGAGTGAGTAGGGATTGCCATGAAACGGATGTACTACAGCTATAAGTATATGAAAGCTCAACAAAATAAACTAAGTGGGTGTGCATCCAACTCGCTTGCTCACGAAGACCTAGGGCATTTGAGGAAGCCCATCATTGGAATATACAAGCCAAGTTCTATAATGTAAAATTCCCACTAGTATATGAAAGTGACAACATAGGAGACTCTCTATCATGAAGATCATGGTGCTACTTTGAAGCACAAGTGTGGTAAAAGGATAGTAGCATTGCCCCTTCTCTCTTTTTCTCTCATTTTTTCTATTTTTTGTTTGGGCCTTTTCACTTTTTTTCTGGCCTCTTTTTTTTTCTCTTTTTTTATTTTTCGTCCGGAGTCTCATCCCGACTTGTGGGGGAATCATAGTCTCCATCATCCTTTCCTCACTGGGACAATGCTCTAATAATGATGATCATCACACTTTTATTTACTTACAACTCAAGAATTACAACTCGATACTTAGAACAAAATATGACTATATATGAATGCCTCCGGTGGTGTACCGGGATGTGCAATGAATCAAGAGTGACATGTATGAAATAATTATAAATGGTGGCTTTGCCACAAATACGATGTCAACTACATGATCATGCAAAGCAATATGACAATGATGGAGCGTGTCATAATAAACGGTACGGTGGAAAGTTGCATGGCAATATATCTCGGAATGGCTATGGAAATGCCATAATAGGTAGGTATGGTGGCCGTTTTGAGGAAGATATATGGTGGGTGTATGATACCGGCGAAAGGTGCGCGGTATTAGAGAGGCTAGCAATGGTGGAAGGGTGAGAGTGCGTATAATCCATGGACTCAACATTAGTCATAAAGAACTCACATACTTATTGCAAAAATCTATTACTTATTGAAACAAAGTACTACGCGCATGCTCCTAGGGGGATAGATTGGTAGGAAAAGACCATCGCTCGTCCCCGACCGCCACTCATAAGGAAGACAATCAATAAATAAATCATGATCCGACTTCATCACATAACGATTCACCATACGTGCATGCTACGGGAATCACAAACTTTAACACAAGTATCTCTCAAATTCACAACTACTCAACTAGCCTGACTCTAATATCACCATCTTCATCGGCCAAAGAACTCAGCAAGTTTAACCTGGTTAATCTGGAGCATTGGAACTTCTCTAATTCGCATGATCCTGAGGCCTCTACTTCTCTGTTGGTTGATCGCCAAGTGCAAACTCAAATTCAATTTGGGTCTTCCACACCGCCACCTCAGCAGGGCGGCATTAGCGCCTTACCAACGGACCGTCTAGCATTAATGGAGCATTATCTTTCCCAGGCGGAGTCTGAGGCCGCTGGAGTTATTGAGTGTATTTCTTTTGGGCAATTCAAATGCCCCGTGCGTGCCCAATACCCACCACTCCCGCAAAGTTTCCTTAAGTACGCTTTTAGCTACACCCGACATGTGGCCCCTGATGCTTAGCGCTAAACATAAGACTGATTTAGCCCAGGCAGATTATTCCGCAGATGACATTCATTCTCTTGCCACTAACTGGGCCGCCCTCTGTGCTAGATGCCTACAATGGGGACACTGCAGGATCGCTTGCCAAGCTCGCCTTATTTGCATTAATTGCTCGGGCCCTGATCATAAAACAGGAGATTGCACAAAACGTAGCATCCGTGACACTCGCTCCCTGCCTGGGTCAAACAAGGAGACTGCAATTATTCCTCCGATTTATCTGGGCCATCCTTTTTCCACCAATCGCTTGACCAAAGCCGCTGCGAGGACCGTCCGATGTATTACTTGTGGGTTCTATGGCCCGTGGCGTCATCTTGTCGCAGAGCCGCTCTCCAAAAGAAATGGAAATGGGTGGTAAAGGCAAGTTTGCCTCCACCGCCCCATTCACGCTCCAGCTTCCGCCTCGAAACAAGCAGCCACCCCTCGCCCCGTCCCGTCACCACAGTCTGATACTCTGCTCCAACTTGCGCCATTGCCGTCGCATCCAATCTCTTCACCATCGCCATCTCCGCCGCTCCACTCCACAACAATGGCGAACTACCCATTGAACCCAGTGCCTTTCCTCCCGCCGGGCTTCGCCGTTGAACCGGGACTGGCTGATCGTCTGGTGCGCAGTGGCATGGTCGTTGGACCGATTGCCCCCCTCAGCCATGAGTACCTGGCCATTGCGGAAGCCAGCGAGTATGTGCCCCTGCATCGCCGCGCCTCCGTCTGCAATCAGATCAATGCTCTGCTTCAAGAATCGCAGCTTTTTACTACTGAGGTTAGTGATCACCCCCTTGGTGTTGGGATTTTTGGTTTTGCGGATTCCTTTATGAGAGATACTGCCGTGAACACTCCACTTGAGCTTGAGGACGAAGATCTCTTGATTACTTTTGTTCCGCATAATGCCGCTCTTAACCGTCGTGCTGCACCATTTGGACCGGCAGTTTGGATCATGTTCTTTGGCTTCCCGTATGATTATCAGTCTAATTACTACATAACTAAGGCTCTGGGTGGATATGGCTCATTAGTCACCTGGTAAAATCCTCGTCAGGATCGCAGATTTGTCCTTCTGAAAGCCAGAGTTATTAGCCTGCGGCTAATCCCCAAGAGCTTTGTGGTTTGGCATCTTGGAGGTGAGAGAAACAGTTGGACTGTAGTAGTCACTATCCTCCGCAGTAACGACTGGAATGGCCTCCTCCCTGACGTTCCGGCTGCACCTGAGGATCAGCCACCCCCCGATGGCAATCCGCATCCGCTTTTCGGCCATGATTTAACTGCAGAGCAACTCTACCAACAGGAAGTTCACAATTGGCTTGTCCAAAATGGTGCACCTGCAGCAGCCAACAATGCAGCTCAATAGGTGAATGCAAATGATGGTTGGGGCAATTGGGATGCACCCGTTGCTCCTCCTCTCCCACAAATGCCACCTCATCTGGTGAATTATCACGCCTGGCTTGCGGCGCAAGGTCTGACAGTGCAACATGGGTTAGTTCCTGAAAATAATGTCACTGACAACGCACTTGAAGCTTGGAATGATTCCATTACGTAGTCTGACAGCTCAAGTTCGACTCAGTCTGATCTTCTCATCCTGACTGATCCCTCTATACAAGTGGCTAGCAATGTTAGCTCTGATTCTCTTACTATTTCATTGGAGATCTCTGATCACGCTATCAGATTTGGTTTATCTGCTCAAGGTGATGAGATCCTGTCCAGGCTGTTGAATGACCCAATCCCTCGCCTGAATCTCAACACCTTCATTTTCCAAGCTATTAGTCCAATGCTTGCAACTTTCGGGCCTTGGAGAGAGGGGTTTGGCTTGCGGTCAAATCCGATTCAGTTATCTGTTTTGATTACACAGGATTCTTCTGGAATGAACTTTTTACAGCAATCAAGATCCACTCCTGCTTTGGGTAATTCTTCAGTGACCTTTGAGGAGTTATCTGAACCTTCTGCTTTGGCGAACACCACTGAGCCTGCCCTGCTACCCAACACTGATGACACCAGTATGGATACAGAACAAGTTCTGCATGATCCAGCTCCTGAATCTTCTGTCATCTCTGAGGCTGTGACATCTCTTGCAGCCACTGGCCCACGCTCTCGTAGGGCCAGGGCCGCTGCTCCTATCTCCACAACTGAAGTTCGTCGCAGTCTTCGCTCCAACAAGTACGATGGGTTTAAGGTCCCGCCCCTCTCTGACATTCGCAAGACCACTTCAAATCGAGTCATCCCGTCTATTGGCACTTCCGCCTCTGCTGCTTCTTCCACTGGTGAGATCCCACCCCCAACTCCTATAGCTACCCTGCAATCTATTGGAGTTAACAGGTGTGCTATACCTGCTAATGAACTTTCTGAAGAAGCACTGCTTGCTGAACCTGATGCGGTTACTGAACTTTCGGCTCCTGCGACTGACTTGGAAGACCTGGGAGAGGATCTCTCCCACAACTCGGCCTAATTCTGGGGTTTCTCTTTTGGCGATGTTGAGCTGCTGGAATGTGCTCTCGTGGAATATCCGTGGCCTCAACTCTGAGAAGAAGCAATTGGCTCTGCATAATGCTATCTCCATCAGTGGGTGTGCTGTCATTTGCATTCAGGAGACTAAGATGCCTGAGGTTTCTTTTGCTTTTATTAAAACTTGCTGTCCTAGACAATTTGATCGTTTTGCTTTTGTGCCTTCGCGAGGCGCCTCTGGAGGGCTGCTAACGATCTGGAAAAGTTCGGTTTTCTCTGGCTCCGTTATTTCGTCTGAACCCTCTGCGTTAGTTGTCGATTTCGTTAGCACACAATCTTCACAACGTTGGATGTTAGTCAATGTTTACGGGCCGTGCACTGGTACGGACAGAGATGTTTTCACGCAATGGTTGTATGACATTCAAATACCTAGTAATCAAGACTGGTTATTGTTAGGAGACTTTAACTACATGAGAGCACCGGACAATCGTAATAAACCTGGGGGTAACATTCATGACATGATTACTTTCAACGACATAATTCGTAAGCTGCAGTTTATGGAGCTTCCGGTGAAAGGTAGAACATATACTTGGAGCAATATGCAGGTTGACCCTCTGCTTGAGCAGATTGACTGGTTCTTCACATCTTTGCACTGGACCAACGTATACCCTAAGACGCTCGTTAAACCCCTTGGCAAGCTTGTTTCGGACCACATTCCTTGCGTTGTCTCTATCGAGACTAAAATACCTCGTTCTAAGCTCTTCCGTTTTGAATCATACTGGATACTGCAACCAGGGTTTATGGACATTGTTAAGGAGGTTTGGGAGCGGCCAGTTGGGACCGCAAATGCTGCTACACTCCTTTGTTGCATATTCAAAGCTCTTCGACATGCCCTCAAAATCTGGAGTAAGAATATCTCTCGTCTTTCTGTGGCCATCACGAACTGTAACGCTGTCCTTGCGGATCTTGATGAGCTGGAGAACAAACGAACCCTCTCAACCCCAGAAATGAACTTCAGACGTATCCTGAAGTCACATCTGCTCAGACTGCTCAAATATCAAAAACTATATTGGAAGAAGCATTGTACTATTCGTTGGATCAAGTTCGGAGATGAAAACTCCAAATTTTTCCAAGCACTGGCCACAGAACGTTTTCGCCGAAACAACATCGCCTCCTTCAAGCTTGATGATGGTACGCTGGTTGACAATCACCCTGCCAAAGAGGCCCTCTTGTTCCAAACCTACAAAAATCGCCTGGGGACTGTCTCTCCCTCGGACATGAAGTTTGACGTTCCAACCATCATCCCCCGCGCAAACAACCTTGACCAGCTCACCACCCCTTTTACCCATGAGGAAATTGACAATGTGGTCAAAGATATGTCGCATGATCGTGCACCTGGCCCAGACGGTTTCAGTGGAGCGTTCTTAAAAGCTTGCTGGCCCATTATTCGGCATGACTTCTATGCCCTTTGCGACCAGTTCTTTCAAGGTACTTTAGATGTGACAAGTATCAATGATGGTCTCATCACGCTCATACCTAAGATCAACTCTCCAGAGACTATCAATGACTTCCGTCCCATCACTCTACTCAATTGCTGCCTCAAGTTGATTACCAAACTGTTAGCCGACAGGCTCCAGCGTGTCATCATCACCCTTGTTCACCGAAACCAGTATGCATTCATTAAAGGGTGCACGATTCAGGATTGTTTAGTGTGGGCTTACCAATATCTTCATCAATGTCAAAGCTCGGGCAGGCCAATCATTCTTCTGAAACTTGATTTCGCTAAGGCTTTTGATACTATTGCACATGATCCAATGATTTGCATTATGCAACAAATGGGTTTCAACGACAGGTGGATTTCTTGGATCAAGTGCCTCTTCTCCTCGGGTCGTCCGTCCGTCCTTCTAAATGGAGTCCCTGGCCGACAATTCCTTTGCCAGTGTGGTGTGAGGCAAGGAGATCCTCTCTCCCCCCTCATTTTTGTCCTCGCAGCCGAGCTACTTCAATGCGCAATCAATGATGCTTTCAGACGTGGAGATATCAGCTTGCCTTTCCCCTGCTTTGGACAAACTGACTACCCAGTGATCCAATACGCGGATGACACGCTCCTTGTCTTGCCCGCCTGTCCACAGCAAGCTCTATGTGTCAAAAAAATCCTTTCTGACTATGCATCCTCGATCGGCCTCAAAATTAATTTCTGCAAATCAACATTAATACGAATCAACATGGATGCAAGCTCAACTTCTAGCCTTGCCACTATTTTCGGCTGCAATGTAGGTGCAATGCCTTTCACCTACCTGGGACTACCACTTGGCACTACAAAACCAACCATCCAAGAATTCATGCATCTGGTTTGCAAGATGGAGCGTCGTCTCACTGCCACGATCGCCATGATGTCATATGGGGGCCGCCTTTCCTGGCTCAATGCATCTGTCACATCACTTCTGGTGTTTGCCATGTGCACGCTTAAGTTCCCTCCGAAACTGATTGGAATTCTTGACAAGATTCGAAGGAGATGCCTCTGGACTAAGAAAACCGATCAAGGTGACAGATGTAACTCGATGGCTGCTTGGGAGCTCGTTTGCAAGCCCAAGAGTAAAGGCGGGTTGGGAGTGATCAATATTCAAATACATAACGATGCCCTCTTGCTGGAGTTTTTGCACAAGTTCTACAACAAACTAGACGTGCCGTGGGTTACAATGCTTTGGGACAATCAATATGCTAACCAGGTGCCTCATGCGGTGGACTCGGTTGGGTCTTTCTGGTGGAAAGACGTCCTCAAACTCTCGCCCATTTACAGGGGGATCACCCGGGTCCAAGTGGTTGACGGATCGACTACGCTGCTCTGGAAGGACCTGTGGTCCAATGATGTGCTCCAATCTTCACATCCCCGTACCTTTTCTTTTGCTCTGCATGAAGATACAACGGTCGCTGACTTCTGGGCCAACAATGAGCTGCATGAAACCTTCCACCTACCGCTATATACTCGTGCTCTTAATGAGGTTCAAGAGGTCCAACGGGCAGCATCCCACATACACCCATCAACGACAATATCCAATGTTTGGCACTACATCTGGGGTGCAACCGAGTACAGACCGAAATATTATTATAACAACTTCTTCCGTGACGCAACAAGTCATCCCTCCTTTCGGCTCCTTTGGAAGTCAACCTGTACAATGAAAATCAAGGTATTTGGATGGTTGTTGCTGCAAGACAGGTTGAACACTCGTGACATGCTAAGGAGAAGACATTATGATATTGGGAATGATTTCACATGCCTCCTTTGTGGGGAAAATATCCACAAGACTCTCGAACATATGATCTTCACTTGCCAGTTTAGTGAAGAATGTTGGGCCAGGATAGGTGCTCATTGGCAGGACTTTCACAATAGGTGTGTTGCGCTGCAAAGCGCACAAACCAACTGGCCCAATCCTTTCTTCGCTGAAACGTTCTACACTGCTGCCTGGAGTTTGTGAAAGGAAAGAAACAATAAACACTTCAGAGGTGTAGCCCCAAGCATTACATCTTGGTTTCAGCGTTTTAAGTAGGACTTAGGGATTTTGCAACATAGGGTAAAGAGTGCTCGCAGGGATGCCCTGCTTTCGTACTGTGACTCACTTAGTTGAGCCCTTCTTCTACTTTTGTACTCTGTTAGCCTGCTTAGAGCCAAAAAACAGTGTGTGAATAGTGATCATGGCATAGCTGACCACCCTCCCTGCTGGTGACACCAGTAGTGAGGGTGGGGTAGGATGTATCTGATATGTCTATGTAAACACCCCATTTATATGGATATATGAAAATTCAGTGGGAGTTCTCTCCCACTGTCAAGTTCCTCAAAAAAAATATCACCATCTTCATATCTCAAAACAATCATAAAGAATCAAACTTCTCATAGTATTCAATGCACTTTATATGAAAGTTTTTATTATACCCATCTTGGATGCCCATCATATTGGGACTAAATTCATAACCAAAGCAAATTACCATGCTGTTCTAAAGACTCTCAAAATAACATAAGTGAAGCACGAGATTTAATCTATTCCATCAAAATAAAACCACCATTGTGCTCTAAGAGATATAAGTGAAGCACTAGAGCAAACAACAAACTACTCCGAAAGATATAAGTGAAGATCGATGAGTAGTCGAATAATTATGCAACTATGTGAAGACTCTCCCATTTAATAATTTTAGATCTTGATACTTTATTCAAACATCAAGCAAAACAAAATAAAATAAAATGACGCTCCAAGCAAAACACATATCATGTGGTGAATAGAAATATAGCTCCAAGTAAAGTTACGATGAACGAAGACGAAGGAGGGGATGCCATCCGGGGCATCCCCAAGCTTAGACGCTTGGTTATCCTTGAATATTACCAAGGCATCCCCAAGCTTAGGCTCTTGCCACTCCTTATTCCATAGTCCATCGAATCTTTACCCAAAACTTGAAAACTTCACAACACAAAACTTAACAGAAAACTCGTAAGCTCCGTTAGCGAAAGAAAACAAAACACCACTTCAAGGTACTGTAATGAACTCATTATTTATTTATATTTGTGTTAAACCTACTGTATTACAACTTCTCTATGGTTTATAAACTATTTTACTAGCCATAGATACATCAAAATAAGCAAGCAACACAATGAAAACAGAACAGTCTGTAGTAATCTGTATCAAACGTATACTTCTGGAACTCAAAAAATTCTAAATTAAATTGGTGGACCTGAGGAATTTGTCTATTAATAATATGCAAAAATAATCAACTAAAAACCACTCTCCAGTAAAAAGTTGAAGCAAATCTCGTGAGCGCTAAAGTTTCTGTTTTTTACAGCATGATCATAAAGACTTCACCAAATCTTCCCAAAGGTTCTACTTGGCACAAACACTAATTAAAACATAAAACCACATCTAAAAAGAAGCTAGATGGATTATTTATTACTAAACATAACCAAAAAAAAGGAAATAAAATAAAATTGGGTTGCCTCCCAACAAGCGCTAATGTTTAATGCCCCTAGCTAGGCATGATGATTTCAACGATGCTCACATAAAAGATAAGAATCGAAACATAAAGAGAGCATCTTGAAGAATATGACTAGCACATTTAAGTCTAACCCACTTCCTATGCATAGGTATTTTGTGAGCAAACAACTTATGGGAACAATAATCAACTAGCATAGGAAGGCAAAACAAGCATAACTTCAAAACTTTAAGGACATAGAGAGGAAACTTGATATTATTGCTATTCCTACAAGTGTATGTTCCTCCCTCATAATAATTTTCAGTAACATCATGAATGAATTCAACAATATAACCAGCACGTAAAGCATTCTTTTCGTGATCTACAAGCATAGAATTTTTATTAATCTCCACACAAGCAAAATTCTTCTCATTCGGAATAGTGGGAGTATCATAAGAGACTTGAATACTATAAATTGTTTCCACATTAAAATATTAATGTTCAGAAAAGGGAATCATAATCATGACAAGTTTTATAAATATAATCATCACTACTGTTTATAGCATAAGTTCTATCACAATAATCATCATAAGTAGCAACTTTGTTCTCATCATAATCAATTGAAACCTCTTCCGAAATAGTGGATTCATCACTAAATAAAGTCATGACCTCTCCAAATCCACTTTCATCAATATAATCATCATAAGTAGGAGGAATGCTATCATCATTATAAATTTGCATATCGAAACTTGAGAGGCTAAAAATATCATCTTCATTAGACATAGCATCCCCAAGCTTGGGACAAACATTAATTGCAGCAAATATATTCTCAAAAACATCTTCTTAAAACATAGCATCCCCATGGTTGGGCCTTTTCATATCATAAGCATAATCACTCTCATCATTAATAGTATGGATAGCACCAATAGTATAGCAATTGTCATATTCCAAGCAAGTGCGAAAAAGATTTTCAAGATCATAAGAAGTATCATTATCTTCCCAATCATAATCATCACAACAAGCAATAGGCATAACGAGATCATCATCAAGTGCATCATCTTCCACAATTATTTTTGATTCATTTTCATGAGGCACAACAATATTAGGAGCAACATTATTTGGGAGAGATATCTTTTTACCTCTCTTCCTTTTTCTTTTCTTCTTCTTCACCTCATGTGTGGGTTCAATCCTCTGTTTGGAGCTCCTTATTAATGAGATTGGTTGAATAGAAGGCTCCTCCTCGTTACCTGATTCATCATAAGAAATAATAGGAGGATATTGGGAAGTTTCTTCCCTTTCATTAGCATTATCTTCATCTTCTATTTCTTTCGTTTTCTTTACGTAATTGGCAATATAAGGATTTTCAATGCAATTCACCACACAATACATATAAATCTTCTCTAGATCAAAATCAAGAAATCTATCAAGATTAAACTTTGGAATATCCTTAGTTATACGTTTCATTTCCTCATACCCCAGAAGAAGACTAAGATCTTTATGATGCTTAAGGGTAATCAAATTATCACAATTTTTTGATATGATTCGGTCATGAAACAATTTGCATTGGAGATTTAAATGACCATGTTCATTGCAAAGTTCACAAGGGGCGCGAAAAATATTGAATTTTTTAGCACAAACATCAAGACTTTCTTGCAACAATTTAGTTTCTAAATACTTATGCCTCTTGCAATATCTATCTTCCTTATTTGGTATGTACTTGCAAACCCAATGCACTCCACAAAAATTGACATGTTTATAGGAGACATTTTCATCATAACTAGTGCAATCATCATTAGTACTATGGATATTCAAGGAGTTCATACTAACAACGTTGCAATCATGCTTATCATTCAAATATTTAGTGCCAAACATTTTAATACATTCTTCATCTAACACTTTGGCACAATTTTCCTTTCCATCATACTGAAAGATATTAAAAAGATGAAGCGTATGAGACAAACTCAATTCCATTTTTTTGCAGTTTTCTTTTATCAACTAAACTAGTGATAAAACAAGAAACTAAAAGATTCGATAGCAAGATCTAAAGATATACCTTCAAGCACTCACCTCCTGTCACGACAATAAAATACTTGATACTTGATACTTGATACAAAAGGCCAGTAGCATTAAATATATTACAGGGTTGAGCCGAGGCTGCTCAACAAATTATCCTTACTGGTAGAAAAATACTTGATACAAAAGGCCAGTAGCATTAAATATATTACAGGGTTGAGCCGAGGCTGCTCAAAAAATTATTACAAACACACCGATATTGTACATAAGGGCGGTCATGACACAAGAGCGTGGTGGCATGCTACTGACTTGAGATAAAAGTGGTGGTGGATATATCGCAGTGGAGTGCATAACGTAACTCCTAAACTGGCAGCTCATCGAGCGTCGAGGTGAGGCTCGATGAATTTATTCGGGTAGCGGAAGCGGATATAATACAATGACCAAATCCAGGATCGCACGAGACTGACTGGGACTCCTCTAGGCGTCAGACTCGCTATCGAACTCCTCATCCATGAGATCGCCTTCATCAACATCTGGCCAAATCAACAAGCCAGGTGAGTACTTTGAAAGTACTCGCAAGACAGTTCGGACATAAGATATAACCAATTCATGCATGAATGCGTCATGAGCAAAATAACAATGCACATTCAAATAATAAATATTGCATAACATGGTATGTAAAAAGGAAGTCGGGCGGTAGTCCTCCCGAAATCCCAACAAAATAAAAGAAAAACCGATCGGGTGTCTGGAGCGAAGCCTCGAAGGGTAAACGAATAAATAATCATGCCGCAGTCGGGCGTCCAAGCGACACCACATAAAGGGCTTATATTGAAAAGTAAATGACAAGCGTGCCACAGTCGGATGTCTGAGCGACATCGCAGAGAGGGCTTATATCCAAAGTAAATGACAAGAGTGCCACAATCGGACGTCTGAGCGACATCGCAGAAAGGGCTTATATTGAAAGTAAATAACAGGCGTGCCATAGTCGGACGTCTGTGCGACATCGTAGAAAGGGCTTTTACTAAAAGTAAATAACAAGCGTGCCACAGTCGGACGTCTGAGCGACATTGCAGAAAGGGCTTAAATTGCATTATTCATATCTGATAATTTCACGAAGATATAACACTCATAGGAAATATTCAACACAAAATAATAAATAGGTTAGTCCATCCACAGGAATAAGTACTTAACTCTCAAGTGTTTCACCGGAGTTTTTGTCACTGAGACTGGCACCTGACAAGATAAGTTGAACACAATACTTGGACATGGATAAGATGATTCAAAGGATCTTGACTCTGCAGAGTTTGTACTAATTATCCACAGCCAACGGATTTCCGTAGTCACGAGGACTAGTTCCGTTTATGGTATTTCGGTAGAAACACATCTAACCAGTACACACCCATCCCACCTCACGATGCCAGGAATCACCCTAGGCAACGTACAAGGAAAACTTTGAGACGGGGAGATCACAACCTCGAATAGCATGGGATCAAATTTATATACGCGCGCTCTAAGGGGTGCCCCCCTCTCGGTCCCAACCGGAAACACCCATGCCCCCTGACCGGATGACGGGCTTTAATCCGGGGCCATGGAACCCTCATCACGGCCTTTCTATTTGGTGTGTACCAGGAAAGTGGTTTGCAACTTACTAAGCCATATCCCTTGCGGAAAACATGTGGTAGTAAAGGAAGGGAAACGAATGGGAACGTGACTTGATTCACGTTGACATTGAAGTCAAATAGTCTGGCATAAGACTGGCATGCTAAAACACTGCCATCTCACCCATTCTCATGCCATCACATGGCCATGCAAACTTATATCCAACAACATATGGATTTTCGAAACTTACTAGTCTCAAGTTTGCATGTAATATAACATTTATCAAAATGCTCATAAACATGCCATGAAACTACTTAATGCAAACATGCAAAGAACACTCATCATATAAAAAGTTCAAACATGCTTGCCTGGTTCGGAGTAGTCGGAATCTAGCTCGGCAAAGTTCGCGGTTCCGTCACCTCCTCCGGTATCTACGGTATAAGAAAATACGTACTTATCGTAAATACCGTGAGTGCACATAAAAGTGTTCCAAATATTTTTCAAATAAATATGACAAAAAACTAGACAGAAAAATAAAGATGACAGAAAAAGAATCAATCAAAAATCAGTTTCTGTTAAATAGTTATAAAGATTTTAATCCAGGGACTCATCTGTAATGAAACAGAAAGTTTCCAGGGGCCAACTTATAAAAACAGAAAACGCTTCGGCTAAAGTTGTCAACTACAAAGGAAAGTGTACTCTGCCCTAAGGCGTTTTCAGAAAACGATTCGAATAAAAAGAAAACACTGACGAGGGGTCCCACCCGTCAAAGTTAGGAATTTCAAGCGGGAGGAACAGAGCTCGTCGGCGCCGAGAGCTGCGGTGGTCGCCGGCCGGCGATCCACGGCGAGTTGGGAGGATCGGAGAGTACCTCGTGCTCGGTGTGTCCTTCCGCGTCGGTGGAGTGGTGGTGGTGGTGGTGGCGAGCACCACGTCGACGGCAGTCCTTGCTCCCGTGGACGACGGCTCGGGTGGAGTTGGATCTCGTCGGGAGGGCTGCGGAGGTCAAATTGAAGCCGGGTTAGATCACTTGGGTTCCCGAGGAGACTCTTGGACGAGGTTAGGGCAGCGAGTATGGCCTCACCGGAGTGGATCGAGCTGGTGGCCGAGGCGGATCGGGCGGCGGAGTTGGGGAGAGACCTCCTCGAGGTCCTCCTAGTGGCTTAGCGGGGTTACGGTGGGTGCAGTGGTGGTGCGTGCTCGAGGACGAGCTCGAACTCCATTTTATAAGCGATCCGGGCGGTGGCGAGAACGGGATCTCCGGCGATGTTCTGGCAGCGCAGTGCTTGGTCGGGTGTTCAGGGGTTGAGCATCAACGTGGAGGTCCACGGCTCCGTTTAGAGGCTAACCCGGTTGGGTTTAAGCGCGCAAGGGTTGTTTCGACGAGCGGGCGGCACGGGCCTGTCGGTGGCGAGGGCGCGCCTATGCTTGCCGACCCACGGCGGCGGTGCTGCGGTGCGATCCGGCATGCTTGAGGCCACGCGAGGGCTAGGGAGAGTTGGCGCGCAGAGCAGGCGTGTGAGCCGGCGCTGGCTCCGTTGGCCGCCACGGGTGGATCTGCCACTGCAGAAGCTGCCGGCATCGGCGATGCTCGCCACCACCGACACCTGCGTCCGTCCAAGAGGGTGTGCGGTGCTCTGGTCCTGAGAAGGGGCCGTGCGCAACGCGCCAGAGTGCACGGGTGATCGATGACAAGCCAGCGGCAAAACGACATCAAGATAACTCAAATTTCACCGAAAGTGTACAGAACAATCTTGGCCAAGTGTTTGATGAAATGATTCAAGCATGAGAAAAATTTATGTGGGGCTGATCTTTGGTGTGGTGGTCTCTCAAAGCACCTGGGGATTGCCTGAATTTTGGTGGAATTTTTGGAGAAAGGAAAATATGAATTTCACCAAAAATGATGAATCTGGTCCAAACTTGTAGAGGTTGAAACTTGAAAATTTTGAAAAGAGGAAGAGTGGATCTTGATGGATCTAGGTTAGTGGTGCTCAGGACTATCCAGAGGAGTTGGTTTGAGATCAAAACTCAAAATAAATCAGGCACTTCCTTTGTAAATCATCTAGGCTTAGAATAAATGACAGAATTGTTTTGGGGAGTAAAATAACAGAATTAAAATCCAAAAATGGATTGAACTTGTTGGGACAGAATGTTTAGGTTGCCCCAAAGTGTAGGGAGGGGTTTTGGGAGAATTTACCACATGAGGCATGGTAAAACCAAGGATGGTTCAAAACAAAAGAGTAGCTCCAAAACCCTTAGGGTTTCTTTTTAAAAGAAAATAAATTCCAAAAAATATTTTTGAGATGGGAAACTTAGAATGGTTTTTAACAACCAAACACCAGGGTTGAAGAAGATAAAAGAAAAAAGAAATCCTTGCCATGGGGAAAAGTTTTGAGAGAGAGAGAGAGGTTTTAGGAAGGATTTAAATGACCTTCTTCAAATCAAGCAAGCTTTTTGCTGAAAATTAAATAAATTTTTTTGGAGTGTCACAACACCTACCCCCTTAGGAAAAATCTCGTCCCCGAGATTTCAACTGATCCTCAAATAAGTGTGGGTGCTCTGCCCGAAGAAAATCTTCTCTTTCCCAAGTCGCTTCATTCTCGGTGTGATTGCTCCACTGGACTCTGAAATACTTGATGGTTTTCTGTCGGGTCCTCCTCTCAGACTCTTCCAATATTTTTATTGGACGTTCCCGATAAGTGAGGTCTGGTTGCACGTCAATGTCTTCATGAGATACTTGCTTCTATGGGTTGCTCACGCACTTCCTCAACTGCGAGACGTGGAACACGTCGTGGACATCGGATAATTCTTCGGGTAGGTCTAGCTGGTAGGCTACTGTGCCTCTTCATGCCACTATACAGAAGGGTCCGATGAATCTTGGTGCTAGCTTTCCCTTAACCTTGAATCGTTGCAGGCCCCTCATAGGAGATACTCTTAGGTACACAAACTCACCGGTTCAAAACTGACTCCTCGATGTTTTTGATCGTAATAACTCTTCTGTTGACTTTGGGCTGTCTTGAGTCGATCCCTAATTACCTTAACTTTATCTTCAGCTTCCTTGAGCATGTCTGGGCCGAAGATATGACTGTCTCCGGTTTCTGACCAATTTAGCGGGTACGACATCTTCGCCCGTCTGAGCTTCAAATGGTGCCATTTGCGTGCTGGCTTGGTAATCTTGTTGTTGTATGCGAACTCTGCATATGGCAAGCTTTCTTCCCAACTGGTTCCATAGGTGAGGACACATGCTCTCGGCATGTCTTCTAGAATTTGGTTTACGCGCTCGGTTTGTCCATCGGTCTAGGGGTGGTATCACGGTACTAAGCGCCATTGAGTTCCCAGAGCTTGTTGTAAGTGATCCCAAAATCGGAGACAATTGAGTGCCTCTGTCGATATTATTGTCTTTGGGACTCCATGTAAGAAGACGATACGGGAAAGATAAAGCCTGGCAAGCTTCTGAGTGGTGTGGGTTGTCTTTACGGGGATGAAGTGTGCTACCTTAGTCAGTCTATCTGTGATGACCCATATGGCATCATTCCCGTGTCGTGACCGAGGTAGTCCAATAATAAAATCCGTTCCAATTTCGTCCCATTTCCACTCGGGTATCTTATTTGGTTGTAAAAGTCCGGCCGACTTCTGGTGCTCGGCCTTGATGCGTTGACAAGAGTCACAACATGCAATGAACGTGGCTATGTCCCTTTTCATACCGTGCCACCAAAATTTTTCCTGAAGATCCGTGTACATTTTTGTTCCTCCGGGATGAATTGAATACGGAGCGGTGTGGCCTTTAGCTAAAATTTGTTGTTTAAGGTCCTCGATATTTGCCACGCAAAGCCTCTCTCCATACCACAATATTCCCTGCTCGTCTATGATAAACTCTGAGGCCTTGCCCAAACTCACTTTCCGTTTTATGCCTTCAATGCTGGGGTGTCTATGCTGAGCCTCCTTAATATTTTCTATCAGGGTAGGCTGTATTTCCAAATTCGATAAACTGCCTTCGGTGACCACCATCAAATTGAGTTTAGCAAACTCCTATCGAAATTTAGGTCTCAAGTTTGGTAGGTTGTCATTGTACGTGCTAGGGTTCCGACTTAGAGCATCTGCCACTACATTTGCTTTTCCTGGATGGTAGTGGATTCCAACATCATAATCTTTTACTAATTCCAACCAGCGTCGTTGCCATAAATTTAGTTCCGATTGTGTGAAAATATACTTGAGGCTCTTGTGGTCTGTGTATATTTCACAACGATTTCCAAGTAGGAAGTGTCTCCACTCCTTGAGTGCATGGATGGCTGCTACCAACTCTAGGTCATGAGTAGGGTAATTTTCTTCGTGCTTGCGAGGTTGTCTGGAGACATATGCGACCACCTTGCCTTCTTGCATCAACACGCATCCGAGGCCCTTCCGGGATGCGTCACAATATACCTCAAAATTCTTGTGTATGTCGGGCACAATTAATACTGGTGCTGTCGTCAATTTCCTTTTTAGCTCTTGGAAACTTTTCTCGCAAGCTTCGGTCCATTCAAACTTCTTGTCTTTCTTGAGTAACTGCGTCATTGGCTTTGCTATGGTGGAGAATCCTTCAATAAACCTTCGGTAGTATCCTGCCATTCCCAAGAAACTTCGCACGTCCGTTATGCTGGCTGGTGGTTTCCAGCCAAGTACGGCCTTGACCTTTTCTGGGTCTACGACAATACCTTCTTGGGTCAGTACGTGGCCCAGAAAGCCTACCTGTCTTAGCCAAAATTCACATTTGCTGAACTTGGCGTACAATTGATGTTTCCTGAGTTCTCCTAGTACAATTCGGAGATGCTCAGCGTGCTCTTCTGGTGTCTTGGAGTATATCAGAATATCGTCGATGAATACCACAACAAACTTGTCCATAAACTTCATAAATACTTTGTTCATGAGGTGAACAAAATATGCGGGGCCGTTTGTTAGTCCAAATGGCATTACCGTGAACTCATACATTCCGTATCTGGAGGTGAAGGCTGTCTTGGGGATATCCTCTGTTCGTACTTTTAATTGATGGTACCCCGACCTTAAGTCAATTTTTGAGAAACTTTGGCCTGAGCGAGCTGATCAAATAAATCATTTATCCGTGGCATTGGGTATTTGTTCTTGATTGTGACCATGTTAAGTTCTCGATAGTCTATACACAATCTCAGTGTCCCATCCTTTTTCTTGGCAAATAAAATTGGTGAACCCCAAGGTGAGGAACTGCTCAGATATATCCTTTGTCCAAGAATTCTTTTATTTGCTTCTTCAATTCTACCAACTCGGATGGTGCCATTCTGTATGGTTTCTTGTAAATGGGAGCGGTTCCTGGTGCTAGCTCAATGCTGAATTCTATCTCTCGGTCTGGTGGCATGCCTCGTAGTTCTTCGGAAATACGCCCGAAATTCACATACCATCGAACTTTGCTTAATTCAGAAACGTCCACCTTGTTCAACCTCGGTTGCCGAGATATCTGTCTCTCTTTGGCTGAAACTTTTATTGTCTTCCCGTGATGGTGGGTGAGAATTACGGTCCGGTTGAAGCAGTCAATAAAACCTTTGTTGGTGGTTAACCAATCCATCCCTAGGATGACATCCAGTCCTTTATTTTCCAATACAATAAGGTTGGCGTGAAACTTCAATCCTTCAAATTCAATAACCACACCTTGGCAGTAACTATGGGTCACTTGCTTAATCCCAGGGGAGTTGATGATCATGGATTTTTCCAAGGGAAGCATCGAAAAATTATTTTGCAAAGCAAATATCTTCGAAATGAACGAGTGAGAAGCTCCAGAATCAAACAAAACCGTGGCAGGTATTGTGTTGATAGAGAACGTACCGAGTACGATATCCGGGGCGTTTTGTGCTTCTTCTCTGGTCACGTGGTTCAGATGACCCTTCCTCTGATTGTTATTGGGGTTGAAATTGTTTCGCTTGGGCGCTGAATTATTTCCACCTTTGTTCGGCTTTGGGGTCGAGTTCCTTGGCTTGGGGCACTGCTTGGCATACTGCCCTTCTTCTCCACAAGTGTAGCAAGTAACGCCTGGGCGATATGTGAACTCCTTGTCCCTTGCATGAAAATTCTTGATTGGGTGTGAATTATTCATCGTGGGTTTGTGTGTCCCACTTTTCTGAAATTCCGTCTTGCTTCGGTGGTTTCAGCCAGAGTAGTCTGGTCCCTTTTGCGTTTGCGGAAATCCTCCGAGCTGCGTCGCTCATTTTCCAAGGTAATAGCCTTATCCACCAGTGTTTTGAAATCTGGAAAGGTGTGCACAACCAGCTGGCATTTAAGCGCGGGTGCCGTGCCTTCAAGAATTTTCCATCTTCTTGCTTTCAGGTCATCGCTCTTCGTTGGCGTAGCGAGACAACAGAGTAAATTGACTGTTGTATTCTGACACCGTCATGGTCCTTTGTTTGAGGTCATCAAATTCTCTCTTCTTGATCTTCATAACACTTTTTGGAATGTGCTCCCCATGAAAACCTTCTTTGAACTCTTCCCAGGTTATTTCATTTTCGTTGGGGTGCATGTGTAGGAAATTTTCCCACCATGATGCAGTTGCTCCAGTGAGATAGTGCGGTGCATATAGTACTTTCTCACGGTCTGAACGCTGTGCAATAATTAATTTTCTTTCCATGTCTCGAAGCCAGTCGTCGGCCTCAAGGGGTTTGTCAGTATGAGAAAAAGTTGGGGGACGTGTCTTCTGTAGTTCAGACAACTTGGATTGTTGTTGATACTCTCCACGGTGATTTCCCATATTAATGACTTGGTTCATCATTTCTTGATGTTGTTGCTGACTCTGTTCATAAAGGCGACATACTTGGGTAAATGTAGTTTCACTGCCCTGTTGACTTGACTGCCCCTGTGTGAAATTGTTGTTTGGTGGTGTGCCATAATTTTCTTCTGGCGGATTTGGCATGGAGCGCGTCCAAGGACGAGACATTTTTACTCTGGGGATATATTTTGTAAAACTCATAAGAAAAGAAAAAGAGTCACAAAAGTCAATAAATTCACAAATAAGGAAAATTTTAAAAGCTCCAAGATTTTTCAAGATAATAAATGATTGCGCATGGAGAAGGACTGCTCATTATATATCTTACACGCAAGCAGTAATTACACAATACATCACTCAGGATATGCGTACATATTCCTGACATGTTATTTAGGCTAGTGCACTTCTCCCAGTTCCTACATGATGCGCAAACAAGCTACTTCCCACAACCTATGTACATATAAACATATTGTGACGCCCCAAGACCGGAGCTTCAGTTGTCTTCCATATATTCCGGGTTTCGCCGTGTGTTTCTTTTGTGCCTGCCCTTTTATTTTTGCATTGCATCATGTCATCATGCCATCATGTCATTTAATTTTTAAAAACTCATCTAAATAAATCGTATGGATTTTCGGTCCATTTAAATCGAGGGATATTCACAATGGTGATTTCTCTTTATAACATATCCTCCCAATATTTAGGGAGCTATATTAAACCATTCCATAACACATTTGCGCGGTTCTTCAAATTTCCTTTTTATCCAACTCAACTTCTTTTCTTCCTTTGGTGCCTTTTTAGTAAAATTGAGTTGCAATTTTACTTTATCCACAAATGTTCCAAATCAGCCCATAAATCACATCTACTGTGTAGGGCCATCTCCTATAATTTCAACCCATTTGGAGTTCATTCGAATGGGTTTCGAAATTCAAACATGTCGAGTTAAATTCAACATGTGTGGATTTTACATTCTCTAAAAAATCCTCGGGCCATTTTTGTTAAATTCTTCATATTTTTGTGAGCTCGGGAAAATTGTCCGCATGCGCAAATTCTTTCCCTAACCCTCTCTTCTTTTCTTCTCTAATTCTTTTCTGCTAAAGAATTTGAGGGAGAGAGAGAGCCCAGGTCTCTAGCCATTTTTTCCTCTCCACTGGGCCGGCCTCCCAAGGCCCAGCCGCAACCGCTGCTCTAACCCTAGCCCCAAGTCCCCCGATCCAATCTCTCCCTCGTCTCCTCCCTCGCGCCGTCACCACGCACGAGAGGAGCGCCTCTCCCGATCCCTTCTGCCTCCTCCTCGCCTCCCACCATAGCCGCGTCAAGCCGCCCGTCCTCTAGTCGCCAGTCGCCCCCTCCATTCAGGCGCCGGAGCGGAACCCCGCCGATCTCGCCTCCACCACCATCTCCAGCCGCTCCTCTGCAGCTCCTCCTCGCGCCTCGCTCGTGTTCCCCTCGTCGCCCTTCTCCCCGTCGCCTCTGCGCGCGACCGCCGCCACCCTCGACCTACCTCGCCGTCGTCCATGGCCATGCCTTCGGCCGGACGCCCCGCGTCCTCCACCACCACCACCTTGCTTCTCCGCGCCCTGCCGTCCCCGTGCCAGGACCTCCTCGCCCTTCTCCTCGCCCTGTGCGCCCTCCGCCGCCTGTTCTCGTCCTCGTCGCGCCATGGCCACCGCGCCTTGCCCCCTCAGCCTCGCCAAGCTTGTCAAGCCTCGCCCCATCGCTCGAGTCCGAGGGCCCCGCCTCCCGTGTCTCCTCCCGCCGCGCCGGCCTGCGAACGCCCCTGACAACGAGCTCCACCAGGAGCCCGGAGTCCCCTGCCTCCTCTTCACGAGCGCCCGTGCACGCTGGTTCTCTCAGCCCGTGCCAGGTGTTCCTTCCCTGCGCTCGAAATCAGCCGCGCCAGTGAGCCGCCTGAGCTCCTCCTTGCACGACCTCCTGCCTCTCCCTCGTCTGCAAGGGAGACGAGCGACCGAAGTCCCGCGGCCGTCGCCCCTGCATCGCGCCAAGGCCCAGCGACCCCCTGCACATCGAGGCCCTGGTGTTCCTTCGTTTTGGACCGACAAGACCCGGACTCCGAACGCCAAGTACCACGACATACGGCGCCCGAACGACCACCGAACCGGAAACGCCAAGTACCCCTACGAGCGTGGAATTCGCCAAGTACCGTCTCCGGATTCACCAAGTACCGTGGATCTGCAGCGGTGTGTTTTTGTCAAGTCCGACTACGCAGATGCGACTACATCCGAGGTGGATTTCGTCAAGTACCCTTCGATCGCCAAGTCCGCCAAGTTCCTCTACCGACGACCCGGACATTTACTGAAGCGAACATGTACAACTACCGCCGCCGTGTACAGCGACTTCCACTACCGACGCCGTGTCGACTACTTCCATCTACACCGCGATCGAACCCGAACCGCTCAAAACGCACGCTCAAGGTATAAGACCGAGATGACCGACCGTGAGCGAATGCTTGTATGTTGTATGAGATGCCCGTTTGCACCGGTCCAAATTGTCCCTCGCGTGTTCCTCCTCGTTGCCATGCCATCGTCTCGTGGGAACCCGGTAACCGGAACACCCCACCATCTTGCTCAACTCGCCAGTCACACTTTCTTTTGCACCGATATCTCCATGAGCTACGGAACGAAATGTTGCCGTGGCACCATTTTCGTTCGCCGCCGTAGCACCCTTTCGTTCCGCCATGGTGACAAAATGCTTCATAATGCTCTTGTCAACATTTTCATAAAATTGCTTAAAACTTGCACATGTCATCCGTGATCATGATAACAACATTTAAATGTTTATAATTGTTGTTTGCATTATTTTGCATAATTGCCATGCTAAAATGATTTATTTCATAACTAAATAACCGTAGCTCGGATTTAAATAAATTATATATGTAAATGGGGTAGAAAATGCCTAGTTTTACATGGTGTACTTGTTTGGCATGTTTAACAACATTAAAATTGTGTTTAGGGCAGAACAGTAGCAAATTCGAAATATGCATATGAGGATTTTTCCTAATTGTTGTTGTTGTTTCCGGCCTCATTTAATCTTGCCTAAATAGTTAGTTTCATATGCTTCACCCCTTGCCATGTTTAATAACATTTAATATTGTTGGGTAGCCTAAACAAGAGTGAACTAAATAAATGTTGTGAAGTTTCGTCAATATGCAATTAGTTTGCATATTGAGCTCCACTTAACTTGTAGTGTTGTTTGTGTATATTGCCATGCCATGCCTCATTAAAACGGACATGCATCATACTTGTTTGTGCATCATGACATGTTTATGTGATGGTTGTTTACTATTTTGTTTGCTTCTTTCCGGTTTGCTTCTCTCGTTATGTGACGCCCTCGATTCAATCATACACTAATCATGCACGCAAATGTGTACGATCAAGATCAAGGACTCACGGGAAGATATCACAACACAACTCTACAAATAAAATAAGTCATACAAGCATCATAATACAAGCCAGGGGCCTCGAGGGCTCGAATACAAGTGCTCGATCATAGACGAGTCAGCGGAAGCAACAATATCTGAGTACGACATAAGTTAAACAAGCTTCCATAAGATGGCTAGCACAAACTGGGATCTGAGATCGAAGAGGAGCAAGCCTCCTGCACAGGATCCTCCTAGGTTACTCCTGAGTAAATCGTCGGTGGGCTGCACGTAGTAGTAGGCACCTCGAGTAGTAGTCATCGTAGGCGGTGGCGTCGGATCCTGGGCTCCATCGCCTGCGATTGCAGCAATCGAGTATAGGTAGGGGAAAAAGGGGAACAAGGCAACCGTGAGTACTCATCCAAAGTACTGCAAGCAAGGAGCTACACTACATATGCATGGATATATGTGTAAAGGCCATATCGATGGACTGAATCGCAGAATGCCGAAATAAGAGGGGATAGCTAGTCTTAACGAAGACTAAACCACGGACACCTGTCTTGCAACAGGTAGGAGGGACGATCTGAAGTCCTCAAGTAACATCATATAGCAATAATCCTACCCGCAATCCCTGCTCATATCCACGAGCGAGAGCGACCACCGTTGTATCGGCACTTGGAAGGGTGTGTTTTATCAAGTATCCGGTTCTAGTTGTCATAAGCTCAAGGTACAACTCCAAGTCGTCCATTTATCAAGATCACGGCTATCCGAATAGATTAACTTCCTGCAGGGTGCACCATCTTACCCAAAGACGCTTGATCCCATTTGGCGGACACACTTTCCGGGTCATGCCCGGCAGCGTAAGATCAACACGTCGCAGCCCCACCTAGGCACAACAGAGAGGCCAACACGCGGTCTAAACCTAAGCGCGCGGGTGCAGGCCCATCGCCAAAGCACACCTGCACGTTGCGTCTGTGGCGAAGCAGACCTAGCCCATCGAGCGTTCGGTCCAATCCGGTAGCGCGCTCGCCGTCGTCGACGTCTGAAGTGCCGGTGATACCGGGGCGCGGGATACCCATAACTACTCCAGCGTAGATGGTTAGTGCGTATAAGCTCGTAGCCAACCCGGATCAAATACCAAGACCTCGTTAAGCGTGTTAAGTAACATGAGCGCCCGAACAGGCAGGCCCACCTCTCTCCTAAGCGGTCTCAACCTGCCTGCCGCTCCGCCTCAAAGATCCACTCATGGGGTGCTCCATCACCGACCCGACTTTAGTCTCACATGTATCATGTATAAGTATATAGTATATACCGTGATCAACTCCCGAGTGATCACGGCCCGATAATATAACACGCAGACGGACAAGAAAGTAGGGCCACGGATGAAAGTACTAGCATCCTATACTAAGCATATAGGATTGCGGTAAGGTAACAACGAAGTTACAAGGACGGGCTATGCAAAAGATAGGAGTATCTCAAAACAATAACATGCTATGCTACTCTAATGCAAGCGGTGTAGATAAGAGTAAGCGATATCTGGTGATCAAGGGGGCTTGCTGGTTGCTCTGGCAAGAGAGAGGGTCGTCAACACCGTAGTCGAACCGCCAGCTGCGGCGTCGGTCTCGTAGTCTACCGGAGAGAAGAGGGGAAGAAACAATGAATACAAGTAAGCAGATGCATAGCGATGCATGACATGTCAAGAAGCGATGCTAGGCGTGCCCTAACGTGGTATGAGAGTGCTTGGTTAGGGGAAAACATCCGGAAGTTTTCCGGTTCAGGACGTCTGTCAAGCAGATGAACGGAGAGGAAAGTTTGCAGTTCGATAGGTTAGGGGTGTGTGGTGGGCGAAGGACTGCGTATCCGGATTCGTCTCGTCGTTACGAGCAACTTTCATGTTGAAAATATTTTAATCCGGATTACGGATTAAAAGATATGATTTTAAAAGATTTTATTAATTTACGGAATTTAATTAATTATTTAATTAATTTCGAAAATGCATTTATGACATCGGATGATGTCATCTTGGCGTCATCGAGACAACAGGGTTGGTGAGTCAACCTGACAGTGGGTCCCATGTCATTCACTAATGACTAATTACCTAATCAGATTTAATTAACATTACTTAATTAAGTTAATTAATGATTAGGGTTAATTAATCAAATTAATTAGATTAATTAATTACTTAATTAATTAATTAATTAATTAATTAGTTAATTAGTTTAATTTATTTTCATTTTATTTTTATTCCTTTTTTTTTTTTTAAAAAGCGTTACAGGCGCGGGGCCCCATGTAAGTGGCCCCAGGCAAACGGATCGGCGTAATGGGCGGTGGGGCGGTGAAGCCCGAACCCATGACCAGCAGGGGCCGAGCGCGCCGAGGCCAAGTCGGCGGCGGGGCATGACACACATGACCGGCCGTGCGGCCCAGGCTTGAGAGGCGACGGAGGTGGTGGGGTTCGGGCCCCGAGGAAGAGAACAGGCTCTGGGCGGGGCGGCGGCAGGGTGCGAGGCGCGGGTGGAGCAGGCGACAGGAGGCCGAGGCGTCGGAAGGACCCGGTTCGGTTGGCCGTGGGGAAGGCGCGGCGAGGTGGCGTCCGGCCGGGGCGTCGTAGACGGGGAGAAAGAGAGGAAGGGGGGGGTCGGGCGTAGCCTCGGTTGGCCAGCAGTGAGCAGGGCCGAGAGAACTCTGGCGTCGTCTGGGAGAGAGAGGAGAGGGGAGCGAGGGGCGGTGTGGACCATGGGCGAAGTGGGGCAGCCAGGCGTCAGGCGGCACGGGCGGTCGGGAGGAGGAGAGAGAGAGGCCTCACGTGGGGTCCGGGACTAGGGAGGCGGCTCGGTGGAGGCAGGTGGCAGCCGTGAGGCGGTTAGAGGCCTTGGGCCGGGAGGGCGGGGCCGACCAGCATGGCGAGTGCCAGCTTAAGGCTGACAGAGGAGGAGGGACCCCAGTGGTGGCGAGGAGGAGGAGGGGGTCCAGGGCGGTGGGGCGGCGGGGGCCGGAGGCAGTGGGGCGGGGGTGGCTCGGTCGGGGTTCTCCGCCCGATCCAGATCGAGCGAGGAGAGGGGGGGAGAGAGGGGCGGGGAGAGGAGGCGGCTAGGGTTTGCAGCGGTGGGGGGGGTATGTGGCGGGCGGCTGGGCGATGGGCCGCCGAGGGGAGTTGGGCGGGCGAGGGGCACAGTGGGGAGGGGGGTGGCTGGGCAGGGTTTTCCCCTCTCTTTTATTTTGTTTTCTTTTATTATTTTTCCTTTTCTGTTTTAGTTTATTTAAAATGCGAGCATTTTACAAAATTAGTGCACCCACCATAATTAGGTTAGCTATTTTAGACAACCCCGAACATTTTAGATTTTGTTTTTGAAACTTTTTATCGTTTGTTTTAGTTTTGATTTTTGTTTTAGAACGGGTTCGAATCAAAGAGAGGTTAGTCAACATAACCGGGGTGATTACTGTTCCCTAATCATCCGGGTGTTACAAATCTCCTCCACTACAAGAAATCTCGTCCCGAGATTTAGGAGGTAGAAGGAAAGAGTGCGGGATATTCATCTCGAAGACGATCCTCGCGTTCCCGGTGGCCGTCTTGAGTGATTCGACCCTTTGGACTTTGAGAACTTGATACGCCTTCGGCGTGTGCGGCGTTCAGCTTGGTCGAGAATGCGGACGGATGCTCTTTATAGGAGAGGTCTGCTGCAATTCGAGCACTTCATGGTCCTTTGCTCGGATTGGGTCCTTGAAGCAGCGTCGGAGTTGTGACACGTGGAACACATCGTGAACACGAGAAGGTTCGACGGAAGCTCGAGCTTGATAAGCCACTTTTCCGCCTTTCGAGAATAGTGAAAGGGCCAATATAGCGAGGCGCTAACGCCCTTGATCCGGCGGTGAGCACCCTTCATTGGTGTAGCGAAGATAGGCCTTTTCGCCGAGTTGATAGACCATGTCTTTGTGATAGCGGTCATAATTACTCTTTTAGCGCGTTGGCGGTCTTGAGATTCTCGCGAATAATGCGGACTTGTTCTTGGCATGTTGGATAATATCCGGACGAAGAGTGGGCGTTCCCGATTTCGACCATTCGGAGGGTTCGGCACTTTCGTCCATATAACACTTCAAGGGGCCATCTTGAGACTAGCTTGATAGCTATTATTATAAGAGAACTCAGCATACGGGAGAGATTCCTCCCATTTCTTGCGAAGGAAGCGACACAAGCTCGAAGCATGTCTTGAGAATTTGGTTGACACGTTCAACTTGCCCTTGGGACTGCGGATGAAATGCGATCTTGAAAGATAAATGAGTTCCCCATAGCTTCTTGAAAACTTGCCCGAAATCTTGAAGTGAATAAGCTGCCACGGTCCGAGCGATAACCAGTGGAATACCGTGAAGTGAAACAATTCGGACATATAGGCGTTGCAAGCTGGCTAGCGATGATCGTTTCTTTGACCGCCGTAAAATGTGCAACTTTAGAAAGCGGTCAATGGCGACAAGAATAGCATCATTACCTTTCTGCGATTTGGGAAATCCAGTGGCGAAGTCCATTTCAACATGGTCCCATTTCCATTCGGGAATAGAGATAGGTTGCGAGTTCCAAGCGGGCCTTTGATGTTACGCTTTGATCTGACGACAAGCGTCACACTCGAAACATAGCGAGCAATGTCACGCTTCATATTAGACCACGAATCTCGGCGAATGTCTTGATACATCTTTGTACTGCCGGGGTGGATACATAGAGGCGTATCATGAGCTTCTTTCATAACCTTCGAGTCATATTCAGATTTTCCTTCTTACGGCACCACTAGGCGGCCTTTGAAGTACAAAGCGCCATCATCGGCAATAGTGAAGGATGAGGATTTCCTTTCACGATGTCTTGTTTAAGCTTGTAGACTTGAGTCAAATCCTGCATTGTCTTTATGGTGCCACGAGATCGGGTTCAACAGCCAGGTATAAAGGAACCACAGGGGAACAACACGGAGATTCATCTTTTGGAACTCCGGAGGAGGGGGAGCGAGTGCACCCGGAGGAACAATATGGAGGTTCAGCTTTCTGAATTCTTCAACAAGTGGGGGCTGAACTTGGTGAACCTGAAGGTGGTTGCTTGATAAGACTTGTGGCTCAAGGCATCAGCCATTACATTAGCCTTGCTGGCGTATAGGAAATACCCAAATCAAAGTGCTAGCAGGTCTCCATCCATCTCTGTGACGGAGGTTCAGGTCTGGCTGAGTAAACAGATACTTCAGACTTTGGTGGTCGGTGAAGATCTACATAGCGATTACCGAGAAGGTAATGTCGCCCTTTGCTTTAGTGCATGAATGATGACAGCAAGTTCGAGGTCGTGAACTGGGTAGTTCTCTTCGTGAGGCGCGCAAGCTGTCGAGAGGCATAAGCAACCACTTTGCGCTCTTGCATTAGGACACCGCCTAAACCTTGACGAGATCGTCGCGATAAATGTGAAGTCCTTCTTAGTATCGGGAGGAGCTAGCATTGGGGCGAAGTCAACTTGTCTTTGAGTGCTGGAAACTTTCGACATTTATCATCCATTGGAATTTGGCGCCCTTATACAGCAGGTTAGTCGAGGCTGGCAATCTTGGAGAAGTTCTCGACGAATCGGCGGCAATAGTGGCGAGACCGAGAAAACTTCGACTTATGCGTTCTTGGAGGAGTCAATCGAGAATAGCCTGAACTCTTTCGGGGTTGGCGGCAATACCATCCTTAGAAATGACATGCCCAAGATAGGTTACTTGGGAAGCGAATTCACACTTGGAGAACTTGGCATAGAGTTGATGCTCTCGTAGCTTTTCGGCACAAGGCGAAGATGTTCACATGTTCTTCTTCATTCTTGGAATAGATCGGGATATCATCCGGATAAACCACGACGAACTTGTCGAGGTAATCCATGAATATATAGTTCATCGAGGAGAGAAGGTGGCTGGAGCATTGGTTAAGCGAAAGACATGACGGTGTACTCGTATGAACCATAACGAGTCACGAATGCGGTCTTGGGGATATCCTCCTCACGAACACGGATCTGGTGGTAACCCAACCTCAAGTCGAGTTTGAGAACAACGGCGAACCAGCCAATTGATCATAAAGATCATTGATCAGGAAGAGGATACTTATTCGAATGGTAGCTTGATTTATAGGGCGGTAGTCTTGGACCAATCGGTTTGTCCCATCCTTCTTCTTGACAAAGAGAGGTGCTCCCCAAGGAGAGCAACTTGGGCGAATGAAGCCACTTTGAAGAGATTTGTCGATTTCCTCCTTTAGCTCAAGGAGTTCATCGGCGGCATCTTGTAGGGTCGCTTGGCTATAGGAGTGGTGCACGGTTTCAAGTCGATGGCGAATTCGACAGCTCTAGCGGGGAATCCTGGAAGTTCTTGAGGAAAGGCGTCTTGGAAATGCATAAGCAGCAGGAATGTTTTCAATGCCCTCGAGTGGTGCGGCGTTCAATGCATTCAATGCATAGAGCCTTGCCTCGGCATTTTGAACGAGACGAGCATTGTAGCTTATTATTTCATCGAAGGGTGTAGCAGATGGGCGGTCTTAGTGGCGCAAAGCGATTGATGCGATATCGCTTTCAACCAATCCATCCCCAAAATGAGGTCGATGTTAGGCGTCTTGAGGATAATGGGGAGGCATAGAATTCCAGCCCTTCGATTTCCACGGGGCGTCGGCGCCAACCATGGAGGTTTGACATTGTCCCAAGGGGTTTTACCACTACCGAAGAGTTCATCTCTTCACTTAACGTCGTGCTTGTATGCAAAGTCTTGAGACATGAATGAATGTGATGCTCTGAATCGAATAAAAGCAGATCTGGTCTTGAATTTCGAGGAGTGTACCCATCACGATGGCAGGCTGGTCTTGAGCTTCGTTCGGATCAACGTGGTTGGCTGAGCTTGCCCATAAGACTTGCCGGTGTTGTTGCGGTTACAGGTGTTTCCACGGCCAGGCTCTTTGGAAGGGCGATTGATTACAGTTACGGTTGCATTCTCTAACGGTGCCTGGTTGTCCTTTTGAAGCATAAGCCATTATTGGGAGTGGGAGCAGGGAGCTTGGGGTGGTGGAGCTGGAAGCTTGGCTGCTTAGTTGTGGCGCACGAGGTGTAGCATAGTTACGCTTTGAAGCGGTGCATTAATTTGGTACATGCTGTTGGGAATCCATATCTTGCGCCTGCGAGGGCGGGCGAAGATGAGCCCGTGTCGCAGTTCGCTGTTAGAGCTCTGGTATTCCTGCAGACCAGTTTCGACATTGATAGCTTTGTTCACCAAGGTGGCGAAATCAGCAAAATCGTGCACTAGAAGTGCGAGCTTGATGTCGACTTGAAGGCCGTCACGGAACTTCTCTGTCTGCGTGCATCGGTTGCAATATCCTCTTGACATAGCGAGACAAGTCCAAGAACTCTCGTGATAAACTTCAACATCTTGTTGCCTTGGGTGAGGTTGCGGAACTCACGCTTCTTCGGTCCATGACCCCTTGAGGATGAAGCGGGCACGGAAGGCAGCACGGAAGTGCGGCGGTGATGAGTGTTCAAGCTGGCGAAGTCGCGGTGGCTGTCCCACCATTGAGCTGCGGGTCCCTTGGGAAGAAGGAAGCAAAGGTGACATAGCTGGCGGGGCTACATCAGCGAGACTCCATCTCATAGGTGATGTCACGGGCCGATCATCAACATCCGATGGCTGAGTTGAGCTGCGGTATCTGTTGGGGTTGAGCGTATGAAATCCTGCGAGTTGTTCCGTTTGGGTCTTTGGTGCATATTGGGGCGAGGCTGAGCCATCATGTTCTCCATGAACTGGCGATTCATCTCGAGCTGTTGGATCATACCAGCCATGTACTCGGCGGTGGTGGGAAGTTGGCACCACGACCACGACCTGCTGGCCTAACCATCCTGCTATTATATAACGAGGGTAGTTCAGCATTTGAGAAATTAAGCAAGAGACAAGAATCATTCATGATGAAACATGCATAATGAAAGCAGCATGATGGGAACTACATAGTAGTTGGCATATCTTACAAAAGGAATCATGCATAGAGTTCGATACATAGAGTCGATTACATAGACTACTACATCATAGGCGGCACACAGGGCTCATGGCGAATACATCAAACACTAACAAGCAAGTCTACATCAGGTCCCACGTGATGCTGCGGAGGTAGCTGTAGCTGAAAGCTGGTAGTCTTGGCGGTGGATAGTCCTCCACGTCGGTGACACAGGGGCGCGGATACTCTGGTGCTGAATCCGGCGTCCGGTGGCGAAAAGGGCCAAGTCGGGAGAGTAGCCTCCCGTCGTCGCCAACCGACACCATGGGGCATCACGGTCTGGCTGGGTAGATCGCGAGCAGCAGCTCTCCGGATCGGACAAAGGGTGCATCAGCGTCGAGCACGGTAGAGTCTGACGGGTGATGTACAACTCGTGGCGAAAAGCTCGGTTAGCTCGATCCAGCCCATCGCATGCGAGAACAAAGTTACGATGGTGGAAGAGCTCTCTGGTGACGATGGTGTAGGCAGCGGTGTAGTAACCCTCCTCACCAACATCGAGCGCGATAGCAATGTGCACGAAGGGGAGGTGTCCAACTCTCGATACTCGCGAAGGCGTGCGAGGCAGCATAAGCAGCATCGTGGACTGCCATATCGATAGTCACTCCAACACCATGTGCGGTGTGCAAAGCCGATGGTGGACTCGTACTCCGAGTAGAGGTGGGCGATGGCGCGGTATCTGCTCCTGGTTATAGTCTGGTACTCCTCATAGGCGGTGTACTCGGGGTGCCAGCGATAACCCGAATAGGTCATCATCTCGGCTAGCACATGCAGTGATCCCGAGCACCAATGGCCGTCGTGTGGCGCCGACCTGCCTCGTGGGTTCCATCTGAAAACAAAGGCGTTTCAAAGGAGTCAAATGACGGTGTGGAAATTGCTCAAATACAATTCCAAAAACAACTAAGGCTATATCCAACTTTGGGGTGAATGCGATCACGGGATCCTAGTGATAGTTAGTAAAATCGTTTAACCCGAGTAGAAGAGAGTTGAGTCCCGAGTAAAGGTCGAGGTAAAAGATCCTAGTACCACCCGATGGCGGCGTGGGCCCGTAAGGCACACAGCCAAGTTAGTAAAAGTTTTGCAATGTCTAGACTCGACTTGACCAAGGAGTGTGGAAGGGGATTCCTACAGGCGATCGGCTCGATACCAACTTTTGGCGCCCTCGATTCAATCGTACACTAATCATGCACGCAAATGTATGCGATCAAGATCAGAGACTCACGGAAGATATCACAACACAACTCTACAAATAAAATAAGTCATACAAGCATCATAATACAAGCCGAGGGGCCTCGAGGGCTCGAATACAAGTGCTCGATCATAGGCAGTCAGTGGAAGCAACAATATCTGAGTCTGACATAAGTTAAACAAGGTGCCATAAGATGGCTAGCACAAAGCTGGGATCTGAGATCGAAAGAGGAGCAGGCCTCCACAGGATCCTCCTAGGTTACTCTGGTAAATCGTCGGTGGCTGCGTAGTAGTAGGCACCTCCGAGTAGTAGTAAATCATAGGCGGTGGCGTCGGATCACAGGCTCCATCGTGCGATTGCAGCAATCGAGTAGAGGTAGGGGAAAAGGGGAACAAGGCAACCGTGAGTACTCATCCAAAGTACTATAAGCAAGGAGCTACACTACATATGCATGGATATATGTGTAAAGGCCATATCGGTGGTGAGCTGCGAGAATGCCGAGAATAAGAGGGGATAGCTAGTCTTAGCGAAGACTAAACACGGACACCTGTCTTGCAACAGGTAGGAGGGGACGATCTGAAGTCCTCCAAGTAACATCATATAGCAATAATCCTACCCGGCAATCCCTGCTCATATCCCGGCGAGAGCGACCACGGTTATATCGGCACTTGGAAGGTGTGTTTTATCAAGTATCCGGTTCTAGTTGTCATAAGCTCAAGGTACAACTCAAAGTCGTCCACATTACCGAAGATCACGGCTATCCGAATAGATTAACTTCCTGCGGGGTGCACCATCTTACCAAAGACGCTTGATCCCATTTGGCGGACACACTTTCCGGGTCATGCCCGCGCGTAAGATCAACACGTCGCAGCCCCACCTAGGCTGTGAGAGGCCAACACGCGGTCTAAACCTAAGCGCGCAGAGTGCAGGCCCATCGCCTGATAGCACACACACACTGCGTTATCTGTGGCCGGAAGCAGACCTAGCCCATCGGCGTTCGGTCCAATCCGGTAGCGCCGCTCCGTCGTTGACGTCTGAAGTGCTTGGTGATACCACGGCGCCGGGATACCCATAACTACTCCGTGTAGATGGTTAGTGCGTATAAGCTCGTAGCCAACCCGATCAAATACCAAGACCTCGTTAAGCGTGTTAAGTAACATGAGCGCCCGAACAGGCCAGGCCCACCTCTCTCCTAAGCGGTCTCAACCTGCCTGCCGCTCGCCTCAAAGATCCACTCATGGGTGCTCCATCGGCCGACCGACTTTAGTCTCACATGTATCATGTATAAGTATATAGTATATACCGTGATCAACTCCCGAGTGATCACGGCCCGATAATATAACACGCGCGACGGACAAGAAAGTAGGGCCCACGGATGAAAGTACTAGCATCCTATACTAAGCATATAGGATTGCGGTAAGTAACAACGAAGTTACAAGGACAGGCTATGCAAAGCGGTATAGGAGTATCAAAACAGTAACATGCTATACTACTCTAATGCAAGCGATGTAGATAAGAGTAAGCGATATCTGGTGATCAAGGGGGCTTGCTGGTTGCTCACGGCAAGAGAGAGGGTCGTCAACACCGTGGTCGAACAGCCAGTGCTGCGTCGGTCTCGTAGTCTACCGGAGAGAAGAGGGGAAGAAACAATGAATACCAAGTAAGCAGATGCATAGCGATGCATGACATGTCAAGCGATGCTAGGCGTGCCCTAACGTGGTATGAGAGTCTTGGTTAGGGGAAAACATCAGGAAGTTTTCCGGTTAGAACGTCTGTCGAACGAGATGAACCGGAGAGGAAAGTTTGCAGGTTCGATAGGTTAGGGGTGTGTGGTGGGCGAGCGGAATTGCGTATCCGGATTAAATCTAGTCGTTACGAGCAACTTTCATGTTGAAAATATTTTAATCCGGATTACGGTTAAAAGATATGATTTTAAAAGATTTTATTAATTTCGGAATTTAATTAATTATTTAATTAATTTCGAAAATGCATTTATGACATCGACATGATGTCATGCTGATGTCATCGAGACAACAGGGTTGGTGAGTCAACCACGGCAATTGGGTCCCGCATGTCATTCACTAATGACTAATTACCTAATCAGTTTAATTAACATTACTTAATTAAGTTAATTAATGATTAGGGTTAATTAATCAAATTAATTAGATTAATTAATTAATTAATTAATTATTTAATTAGTTAATTAGTTTAATTTATTTTCATTTTATTTTATTCCCTTTTTCTTTTTTTTTATAAAAGCGTTAGGGCGCGGGGCCCGCATGTAAAAGTAACTCTGAGGCAAAGCGGATCGGGCGTAATGGGCGGTGGCAGCGGTGAACCCGAACCACCGATGAGGGGACCGGGCGCGCCGAGGCCAAGTCGTGGCCAGGGGCAGCCCACCAGCGACCGGGCAGGCGAAGGGCGCGGAGGCGACGGAGGTGGTGGGGTTCGGGCCCCCGGCAGAGAGCGAAGCTCTGGGGGCTGGCCGAGGGCGGGCGCGAGGGGGCGGCGGAGCAGGCGACAGGAGGCCCAGGCGTCGGAAGGGCAGGGGTTTCGGCCGTGGGGAAGGGCGCCGGCGAGGTGGCGTCCGGCGGCGGGAGGCGTCGTCGACAGGGGAGAAGAGAGGAGCGGGGGGTGGGCGTAGCTTGGCCGAAGCAGCAGAGACTCTGGCGTCGTCTGAGGGGAGGAGAGGAGGGAGGCGAGGGGGAGGTGCGACAGCTGGGAGCGGGGCGACGAGACAGGCGCCGGGCGGTGAGGAGGGAGGAGAGAGAGAGGGCCTCACAGGGAGGGGGTCGGGACTAGGGAGGCGGCTCGGTGGAGGCCGGTGACGACCGTGAGGGCGGTTGGGAGGCCTTGGGCGGCGGACGGGAGGGCGAGGCCGACCAGCAGCAGTGCCCTCGCTTGGAGACAACGGAGGAGAGAGGGACCCCAGTGGTGGCGAGGAGGAGGAGGGTCCGGGCGGCGGTGGGGCGGCGGGGCCGCCGTGACTGATGGGGCCTTGGGGGTGGCTCGGTCGGGGTTCTCCGCCCCCGATCCAGATCGGGCGAGGGAGAGGGGAGAGTGGGGGCGGGGAGAGGTGGGGGCGACTAGGGTTTGCAGGGGGGGGGGGTATGTGGCCGGCTGGGGCGATGGGCCAGCCAGGGGGAGTGGGCAGGCGAGGGGCTGGTGGGGAGGGGGCTGGCTGGGCAGGGGTTTCCCCCTCTCTTTTATTTTGTTTTTCTTTTATTATTTTCCTTTTCTGTTTTTAGTTTATTTAAAATGCCAGAGCATTTTACAAAAATTAGTGCACCCACCATAATTAGGTTAGCTATTTTAGACAACCCCGAACATTTTAGATTTTGTTTTTGAAACTTTTTATCGTTTGTTTTAGTTTTGATTTTTGTTTTAGAACGGGTTCGAATCAAAGAGAGGTTAGTCAACATAACCGGGGTGATTACTGTTCCCTAATCATCCGGGTGTTACACGTTAGCTTCGGTTCCGTTCCGGAGTTGTGAGGATTCGTTCGACTACGTCCGTTTGTCTTCTTCATGGACTCGTTCTTCTTCCTTGCGGGATTTCAGGCAAGATGACCATACCCTCGAAATCACTTCTATCTTTGCTTGCTAGATGCTCGCTCTTTTACTATGCCTATGCTACGATGCCTATCACTTGCTTATCATGCCTCCCATATTACCATGTCAAGCCCCTAGCCATCCTTTCCTAGCAAACCGTTGTTTGGCTATGTTACCGCTTTGCTCAGCCCCTCTTATAGCGTTGTTAGTTGCAGGTGAAGATGAAGTTTGTTCCTTGTTGGAACATGGAGATGTTGTTCCTTGTTGGAACATGTTTACTTGTTGGGATATCACAATATATCTTATTTAATTAATGCATCTATATACTGGGTAAAGGGTGGAAGGCTCGGCCTTATGCAGTGTGTTTTGTTCCACTCTTGCCGCCCTAGTTTCCGTCATATCGGTATTATGTTCCCGGATTTTGCGTCCCTAACGCGGTTGGGTGATTTATGGGACCCCTTGACAGTTAAACTTTGAATAAGACTCCTCCAAAAAGGCCCAACATTGGTTTTAACATTTGCCACCTAAGCCTTTTTCCCTTGGGTTCTGCAGATTCAAGGGTCATCTTTATTTAACCCCCGGACCAGTGCTCCTTGAGTGCTGGCCCGGCGAAGTAGATCTGCGGGGCCTGCAGGGAAACTTCGAGGCTTGGTTTTACTCGTGGGATGTCTCATCCGGATGTGCCACGAGAACGAGATATGTGCAGCTCCTATCGGGATTTGTCAACACAATCGGTGGCTTTGCTGGTCTTGTTTTATTGCTGTCGAAATGTCTTGTAGTCCGGGATTCGAGATTGATCGGGTCTTCGGTAGAAGGAATATCCTTCCGTTGACCGTGAGAGCTTATAATGGGCTAAGTTGGGACACCCTGCGAGGTATTATCTTTCGAAAGCCGTGCCCGCGGTTATGAGGCAGATGGGAATTTTGTTAATGTCCGGTTGTAGAAAACCCGAAGTTGATCTTAATTAGAATACATCAACGCGTGTGTAACCGTGATGGTCCTTCTCGTGAGTCCGGGAAGTGAACACGTGTTGGAGTTATGTTTGGCGTAAGTAGTTTCAGGATCACTTCTTGATCATAGTTGTTCGACGTGCCTTGCTTTCTCTTCTCGCTCTCTTTTGCGATTGTAGTCACCAGATATGCTAGTCGCTTGCTGCAGCTCCACCTCACTACCCTGTCCTACCTTTAAAGCTTAAACAGTCTTGATCTCGGGTGTGAGATTGCTGAGTCCCCGTGACTCACGATACTTCAAAACCAGTTTGTAGGTGCCGATGAAACCGTGCAGGTGGCCTTTTCCCGAGCTCAAGGAGGAGCTCGATGAAGATCGTGTTCATTGTGTTGTTTCGTTTCAGTTGATCAGTAGTGGAGCCCAGTTGGGACGATCGGGGATCTGTGTAGCATTTGGGGTAGTCTTCTTTTATTTTGGTTCCATAGTCGAACCTTGATTGTATCTGTATGATGTAATGCTTTACTCATGTATTGTGTGAAGTGGCGATTGTAAGCCAACTATGTATCTCTTTCCCTTATGTATTACATGGGTTGTGTGAAGATTACCTCACTTGCGACATTGCTTTCAATGCGGTTATGCCTCTAAGTCGTGCTTCGACACGTGGGAGATATAGCCGCATCAAGGGCGTTACACATATCGTACAAGTCGATACATCGCATGGCGGCTAAGCGTACTCAGTCGGAGATGGTAAGGATCTCCCTTGGCCTGCCGAGGGTGAGGCGCAATGAGGCTGGGGACTCAACCTCCTCGCTAATAGGCTCCAGACGTGAAGTGCTGCGCTGAGTTGATGGAGCCCAGGCGCCATAAGCGAGCAACACGAATAGGAGTGGGCGCAATAGGTGGTGCGAGCGGACTGAAGTGGGTGCAATGACTTGGTTGAACTCCTTAGTGGTAGGCGAGGCGACGAGCAAGTGGCGAGAATGGTAGGAGAATAAGATGCCGGGGACGAGGCGAAAGTCAGCGGTGGTGCGGTGTGCAGGAGTTCCCTCCTGTTGGCGGCACTGCCATGGACTGATTCCATGCGGGCAGCCACAAGGTCGTCCACCGAGGTTGTCGAAGGCTGCCTCCAGAGCTCGGAGGTACTCGACAAGCATCTCAATAGCCTCGTCTCGCTCTCCTCAGGGCAGCGAATGAGTAGTGACAGGTGTATGGCACGTGGCATGGAAGGTAGCGGTAGCGACAGAGTCTTCATTGAAGGAAGAACATCCAGGAGGCGAGCTATCGCCTCACGGGAAGCCATCTGCATAGCATGCCTCTCCGTGGGAATGGCTCTCCCCAAGAACCGGAGCGGCGTAACTCAACACGCCCTCCATGAATTACACAGCTGACTTGGTGCATGGTCGGTGTCGTTGATCTTGTGCGGGTAGAGTGTGAAGGCTGCGGGCGCCTTGATGGCCCCATCGCGACTGGATGATGAAGGAGAGGAGCTTGTGAACCCTCGAGCACGTTGGCGAACACAGTGACTCCACGATCGTTGCCAGCCATCTACAAAAGTAGGCAAAAATTCTGAATGGTCGATCATAAATTTATCTTGTTGTCGAGAAAATGACTACATTTGCAAAAATATGAGTAAACTCTATTATGCTAATAACCGATTAGCGATCACACCTAGTAGCTTCCCTACTGTCGGCTGGCTCTGGTACCAAGTTTGTCACGACCGGATTTTCAATAAAATACTTATTGAGAAACCGATCTTTAAATCGATATAAGAAGAATTATCCTTCTTGGTAGACAAATACTTGATACAAAAGGCGATAGCATTAAATATATTACGAGGTTGAGTCGAGGCTGCTCAACAAATTATTACAAACACGCCGATATTGTACATAAGGGCGGTCATGACACAAGAGCGTGGTGGCATGCTACTGACTTGAGATAAAAGTGGTTGTGGATATATCGCAGTGGAGTGCATAACGTAACTCCTAAACTGGCAGCTCATCGAGCGTCGAGGTGAGGCTCGATGAATTTATTCGGGTAGCAGAAGCGGATATAATACAATGACTAAATCCAGGATCGCACGAGACTGACTGGGACTCCTTGCATAACATGGTATGTAAAAAGGAAGTCGGGCGGTAGTCCTCGAAATCCCAACAAAATAAAGAAAAAACCGATCGAATTATGCAGGCGGCGCCTCGAAGGGTAAGCGAATAAATAATCATGCATGATCGAGGCGTCTAAGCGACACCACATAAAGGGCTTATATTCAAAAGTAAATGACAAGCGTGCCACAGTCGGACGTCTGAGCGACATCGCAGAGAGGGCTTATATCCAAAGTAAATGACAAGAGTGCCACGATCGGACGTCGGCGACATCGCGAAAGGGCTTATATTGAAAGTAAATAACAGAGCGTGCCATAGTCGGACGTCAGTGCGACATCGCAGAAAGGGCTTTTACTAAAAGTAAATAACAAGCGTGCCACAGTCGGACGTCTGAGCGACATTGCAGAAAGGGCTTAAATTGCATTATTCATATCTAATAATTTCACGAAGATATAACACTCATAGGAAATATTCAACACATAATAATAAACAGGTTAGTCCATCCACAGGAATATGTACTTAACTCTCAAGTGTTTCACCGGAGTTTTTGTCCTTTGAGGCTGGCACGACAAGGTAAGTTGAACACAATACTTGGACATGGATAAGATGATTGAAGGATCTTGACTCTGCGAGTTTGTACTAATTATCCACAGCCAGCGGTTTCCGTGATCACGAGGACTAGTTCCGTTCTGGTATTTCGGTGAAACACATCTAACCGATACACACCCATCCCACCTCACGATGCGGAATCACCCTAGGCAGCGTACAAGGAAAACTTTGAGGCGGGAGATCACAACCTCGAATAGCATGGGATCAAATTTATATCTGCGTGCTCTAAGGGGTGCTGTCGGTGTCAAAACCGGCGGATCTCGGGTAGGGGGTCCCGAACTGTGCGTCTAGGCGGATGGTAACAGGAGACAAGGGACACGATGTTTTACCCAGGTTCGGGCCCTCTTGATGGAGGTAAAACCCTACGTCCTGCTCGATTGATATTGATATTGTGGATGTTTACAAGAGTGGATCTACCACGAGATCAAGGAGGCTAAACCCTAGAAGCTAGCCTATGGTATGATTGTAAGGGTTGGTGATGTTCTGATGTTGTCCTACGGACTAGAGCCATCCGGTTTATATAGACACCGGAGAGGGCTAGAGTTACATAGAGTCGGTTACATTGGTAGGAGATCTGCATATCCGTATCACCAAGCTTGCCTTCCACGCCAAGGAAAGTCCCATCCGGACACGGGGAGAAGTCTTCAATCTTGTATCTTCATAGTCTTGGAGTCCGATCGATGATGATAGTCCGGCAGATGATAGTTCGACTGATGATGGTAGTCCGGCTATCCGGACACCCCTAATCCAGGACTCTCTCGGTAGCCCTGAACCAGGCTTCAATGACGATAAGTCCGTAGCGTATATTGCTTGGCATTGCAAGGCGGGTTCCTCCTCCGAATGATAGAAGATTGTGAACACCGGGATAGTGTCCGGCTCGCAAAATAAATTCCACATTCCACCGTAGAGAGAATAATAATATATACACAAGCTCAATCTGGCGGCGTTTTTGTGGCATGACGTCACACCACTACCAAGCCATTACTCGAATTGTTTTTACTTTACCACCTCAAGCGCATTTAGCGGCGGTTTCCTTAGCGCGTCTTTGTCGAAGCGTAGATCGTGTTTCCCCTAATCCGGATTCTCATCAATACGGACGTGGGTAACCCAACGCGCCCGTTCGCCCGCCCCTCTATCGGCGAGTCCCAAGCGGTCCGCGGAGGCGGCTCTTGGTATTCTCCCTCTTTATAACGGGACCAAGGCTCGTTTCTTTTTCTTCAATCCTTCATCGAATCCTCTCCCGCTCCAAGTTCCAGCACCTAGAGCTCCAGATTCGGCTGTGGACTTCAACGATGTCGGTTCCGACCTCCAGGGTCGGTGGATGCCCTCCTCCGTCACGGAGGAGGACGTGCTAAAGTTGCGGGAGGCCAAGTACCTGTCTTCTGATTTACATGACAGGTTGCTGCCCGAAGGGCAGACCATCCCCACCCCTGAGCCCGGCGAGTATGTTGTTTTCGTATCCCACCTCCGTCGGGGTTTAGGCTTCCCGATGGATCCTTTTGTGAGAGGGCTCATGTTTTATTATGGGTTGGAATTCCACGATTTGGCTCAGGTCCATCCTCCATATTTCTGCATTTATCGTTGTCTGCGAAGCCTTCCTCGCGTCACCCTCACTTGGCATGTGGTGAAGACCTTTAATGTGGCGCCAAGATGATCGAGGCGTCAAGAGGAGTGTCGGGCGGCCATAAATAGGAGGGCCGATGCCCGTGGCGCTGGCTCCTTCAAGAGGAGCTCGGCTGTGGCAGCAAGAGTGGTTCTATATTACCGTTCGAGGGGCCGCGGACAAAAGCCGCCGCCCTTATTCCGCCGGGACCTCCACGACGATTGATGTCGTGGGTCAACTAAGGAGCTCAACGGGGGCCGTCAAAGGACGTGCCCCTCCGCAGGCAGTTCGAGATCTCCAAACGTGGGAGATCGATATGGTGGTGGTGATGCAGGTTATGCTGATTAGGCGTCTCCTGCCTCGCAAACGCCGCCCTCTCCGGCTATGGGAGTTCAATCCGGAGGTCCACGGATTCTTCAACACTTCATGGGTTTGACACCCCGGAGATGTACAAATTATTCTTCGATCGCAAGAGGTGCGTCCGAATTGACCGAGGATGCTGGACTAAGCTGCAATCGCCGGATACTCAAGTAAGTAGTTCCGAGTCCGGACATACCATTTGTTTGCCTTTCGATGATTCTCTTTATGACCAATTTCCTTCTACATGTGGAGTGGATAAGCGGAAGCAAAATTAATACGATGTCCGCCCCCTCCCGAGATCAGCCGGATCCCGTCTTGGCCCGGATGTTGAGGTTGCGCCTTGAGAGGAAGGCTAAGGGGAAAACAGAAAGCTATCTTGCCCGCCTAAGGAGGCTCTTAAAGAGGGGGATCGAGAATCCCTCCCCAAGGGGAGAAGAGGACTGCCTCCGAGGACCCGGGGCAAAGTCCCTAAACGGGGGAAGAAATCTTCGCCAGAGGGTCCTGCATCCGGGGAGGCCCCGGCCGCACAATCTCCCTTAATGAGTCAGACCTCCAATGAGCCGTAAGTAGAAAGAAAGGAGTTTTATAATAAGGGACATCCCTATTTGTGCTTCTAAGGATAACTAAATTTTTTACCTTGTAGTTCGGATCTCCGTCCTTCACAGATGAGCTCGTCTTCGGGGGACCTTCGTCTGGAGATGATAGAGAGCGAGACGCCTCCGTCCGGGGCGCCGTCGGATAGGGCGGACGAGCCTGAAGTGTCGTCACGGAGGGAGCCCCCGGGTTTGGCGAAGCTGGATAGTTCGGCGCCAAGCGGTGTCTGGTGAAGGATCTGCTTGAGAAGGTGTCTATCTCGGAAGATCAGCACGCATTGATGAGCGTGGTGATTGAAAGGATTTATTCCGCCAAGGCGGTTACCACGATGCCGCGAGTTTGTCAGCGGGTTTGAGGTACGTAAAATGACACACCTTTTAACAGTTTGCATATAGAATGCGCCTGAATAGATAGTAGCCCCGAGACTCGGTAGGTTGTCGAAATCGACAGCGCGTCGAGGATCAAAATCGCAGGTTTAAATTCCCGCCATGCCGATGCAGGTGGCGGGTCGTCCGGAGGCCAGCCGGACTGATGGAGTTGCGAACTAAAGCGGCAACTTGATGCTGCGGATGCGGATATCACGCTGATCAACAAAGCGACTTGATGAGTCGCAAGGTAAGCGTTATCACGGTCACTTGGTAAGGGCGAAGCCATCCCTTACAACATGTGCGTGAAATGCAGATAGTGCCGCTGCCGTGGAGAGCCTTGGGCCTAACTTGCTCAAGCCAAGGAGCAGGCGGAAGGAGTAATGCGGCGGCCTCGAGGGCGGCCGAGGAGTTAGCGGCGAAAGGTCGCACATCTTGCGGGCAGGGAAGAGATAGCGAAATGGCCGTGAAGTTAAAAGATGCTACCGACCGCAATGAGGCTCTTGGGAAGGAGCACCTAAGCGGGCAAGAAGACCTGCGAAGGCCACCGCCGGCCAAGAATGCCCGCTCTGCAATGCGGGCTATGAAGGAAGAGCTGCGCCAGGCGAGATATTGTAGCTGGCAAGCCTTTTCGCTGCGCCCGAAGTTTTACGGATCCAAAATATGCTCACTGGGCCAACTGTGGGTTCAGAGGACCTTATATGGACTTAGCAGCGAGTCGGCGGATGCCGCCAGCATTTTCAAGTCGGAAGGATCACAAGACCAAGAGCTGTTTTGGTCTCAATTCCATAGTCCGGGCGTTCACTTCCGTGACCGACCGCTTGGCTCAGTGGGCTGAGCTAAATAGGTTGTCCGGCTTGCTATGACGGATATAGTGACTCATATCTGGCCGGATAGGCCCCAGCCGAAGAGTTATTTTGGCTTATTGCAGCAATTTCTTGGGGTGGTGCCGCATATCAAGGTGATGAAGCGGTCGGCCTACATAGAGGGTGCGCGGATGGCGCTCGCCTGTGTGAAGACACATTGGACAGAGATGGATGCCACCGCTGTTGCGACCCCGGGTTCGGATGATAACCGGTTACCCGTCGAGCACTATTTTGGCGAAGTACTGCGTGGTGCTCGTGTAATAGAGTCACAGTGCTCGAAAAATGTTACGTTCGAATGAACGTTTATATGATGTAAAACGATATTTATGATGTAAGCGCCTTTTATACTTGTGCGTTCAAGTAATAGAATATCTCCTATGCGGTCGTTCATGTATACATGTGTATAACCTGAAAGATGGCGATCGTCGGTTTCAGCCCCACGCACAAGGTGCGGGGTGTTCATAAAAAATAGCGTGTTTTCACACTTAATCCGCGTCTCGGTCCTGTAAAGGAGGTGATAGCGTAGCAAGCGAGGCAACCGGACTATAATGCTTTATCACTTTCACTTAGCCATGGAGTTCGAGGGTGGGGCTACGACATAGCCCACAGGGCACCGCGCCTCCGAATTCGGGCGCCAGATGTGCCTGGCCGGGAAACGGCCCTTCGTCAAAGCGGAGGAATCCTAAACATTCCCATAGTCGATCGAGTGGTTGACCAGTCTCTCGCTGTATCATGACAGTCAGTTTTCGGCTTTCTCTACTGAGGTGCTCGCCCGGCCAACGGGGCACAATCGCAGAGTTCTCCACGGAGCAGCGTTAGCCGATGATACGGAACGTAAGGCAGCAAAACACAGGATCCGGGCAAACCCAACATTTGACCAAAGACATGATTTGGAGCTGATGCATATAAGGCCTAACTCGAGACGCCGAACACTCCCGAAGGTGTTCGATCTTTATAATAGCGGGAAAAACTAAGCCCTAAGCCCCTTGTGTCCGTGCACGGCAGATTCTTACAGCGCGCCGATGCCAAAACGACAGTCTCCACTCTGGTTATAATGATAAACCAGGGATTATAGCAACAAGAGACATTAAGAAAGGTTTACGTAGGGTCTTAGTCTGAAAAGAGTCCTTGCAGCGGGTCCCTACTGCGTCTGCTTTGTGTCTCCGTTGTGCCGTATCCTGGATGGGTGTGCACGCTGTTCATCTGTAAAAAGAGAGGAACTTGGTTGGAAAAGAAATCGTGCGAGAAAGTGCATAAAAAATTGAAATAAAGATTAAGAAAGCTGAGCCTATGCTAGCTCATTATGGATTATATGTGCAAACCCTTGTGAAGGGATGTGCGGCTAGGCAGCCCCAAGCTTATTTATTCTGGACTCGTCCATCCGTGTCCGGGGTCTCAAGCGACCTTTTAATGAAATGATGCCACGTGGACCGGGCGTTTTAAGCGTAAGAGACGCGTAATGTGGTATTGCGTTGAAGCAGACGAAAGCTTCCCGTCCCAGTGATGCTTGATAGCCACTTTTAAATGGGGCGACATGAAAGGTTAGCTTTTCTCGTCGGTAGTTGTCAGGTGACCCTGACACAACTTCTAGTAATAATGAAACTGTGCACCTGGCGTAAGGGCCTGGCGCCACTCCTTTGAAAGGAGTGCGGCTATGCCGAATTGTGGTAGGGTCTATCCCCACTTGCGGATTGTGTCCGGAAATAGCAGGTTCAAGTCACTGCCGCCGTCCATCAAAACCTGCGTTAATTGTAGTCCGTCTATTATGGGATCCACTATCCGGGCAGTCTATCCTGCGTTCCGGATACTTCTGGACTAATCCAGATGGTCGAAAGTGATTGGTTTTGACGTCCAATCTCGGTCCACTGGGGTGGATCGTGCGACACTTGTCTTAGCGAGTGCCGTGTTGGCTTTCCGTACTATCACGTGAAGCGAGTTTACTGTTTTGACTTCTTGTGGGAAAGTCTTTTGACTTCGGTGCTCTCTGCTGGTGGGGTTCGTCATCGCCCTCGCCATGATCGAGCCCCTTTGCGTCCGGCGTTGAGTCTGCGGACTGTTTAAAACCCAACAATTTCGGTTGGTATGGTTTGCGAGCCTTCCGGGTATCAGGATTTTACATATCCGATCTAAAATTTTGTTTAAATTTGATAGCTCGTCTCTGTTCTCCTTAAGAGGCCGTGTTGTATTGTTTAGCCGCTGAGCTTTTGAATCCGGCGTTGACCGCCGTGTCTTTGGGCTTTTTTTTTATTCGGCGCTTTGTCTTTTCTGCGCCGTGGTCGTCTGCTTCCATCTCGATCTCGGATGTACTCGGTCGCTGGTGCTGCATCTTGCTAGCCAGCTCTCTTCTCTAGCATAAAAGCGCGTCATGAGGCTTGTTAGCGCGGCCATTGTTCTTGGCTTCTCTTGGCCGAGGTGTCTGGCGAGCCATTTGTCTCGGACGTTGTGTTTAAAAGCTGCTAGGGCTTCTGCGTCCGGACAGTCGACTATTTGGTTCTTTTTGGTAAGGAACCTGTTCCAGAATTTATGCTACCGATTCTCGGGCTGTTGGGTTATATGACTCAAATCGTGCAGATCCGGAGGGCGGACATAAGTCCCTTGAAAATTTGCTCTAACGCGTCCTCAAGCTCTTCCCAACTTCCAACAGTATTTTACGGGAGGCTTTTGAGCCAATGCCGAGATGGCCCTTTGAGCTTGAGGGTAGGTATTTTATGGCGTGGAGATCATCTCCTCTAGCCATGTGTATGTGTAGTATGTAATCTTCTATCCAGACTCTGGTTCTGTTGTGCGTCGTATGCCTCTATGTTTATGGGTTTGAACCTGCTGGAAATTCATGATCCAGCACCTCATCGGTAAAACATAGCGGGTGTGCAATACCCTGTATTTGGGTGTGCCGCTGTCTTCGAACACTTGTCGTGGTGTGTTACTTCCTGGGGTCCTCTTTTTTGGCCCGTAGATGGACCTAGTTGGGCCGTCCGTTTTCCCGGATTATAATTCGGCTTGTGTGCAGCCCCGCTTGTCGCTTTGGGCCTGTCATCTGGCCGTCTATCCGGCCAGGCGGCCTCTTTATTTTTTGACCGTGAGGGCTCTATGGCTTCCTCGTCAAATTCTGGCAGCAACTTGCGCTTTGGGTAGCTCTTAGTTTGATGGCCATTGCCATATTTGTCTGCAGTCTTGAATACTTTGCTCCACTTCATTCTGAGCGTGTCTTACGCTGTTTTGAGCTTCCGTTTCGCCTTCTTCAAACTTCTTGCAGTGGCGACGAGTTTTTTTGTGTATGTTCTTATGCTCCGGTGTTGTGTCCGGACTGTTGATTGCTCCGTGAAGGGGTTGATTATCCGGCTCGTCCTGTTCGTCGTCCGCTGGTTTGCCCTGCTCTATCGCAGGGTCGTTAGGAAGGCTGTTTTGATCGAGGCGGGACTTAGGGCGGCGTTTACGTCACCGTTTTGGTTCTTTATCGGCGAGATTATCCTTTGCCGCGTACCGTTGTTCCTCGTTATCGCTTCCCTTTGGGGTGTCCACCATGTATATGTGGTATGACGAGGTGGTCTTCCAGTGTCCTGTAGGCACTGGTTCTTGGTAGTCTCCGACATCGCCGTCCATACCGTCGATGTCTTGGAGTCGTAGTCAAGTATGTCGGTTAAATCGCCGACGGTGGCTACTGAAGTGGGTGGTGGGTGGGTCTGAATTTCTTCGTCGTCCGCATCCCAACCATCCTGGCGTGGTTCGCCAGGCTCTCCGGATAGCGAGAGATGCTTCATGAATTTATGATATCGCCAAGGGCGAAGTCTTTGAAAGATGTCCGCAGCGATTGAATTCCATGATCGGCGCCCAATCGGTTTCGACTAGCAGGGGCGCAGGAGGTTCGGAGTCCGGCAGGGAGTCCGGCACCTCGGAGTCATGAGCTTTATGCGGGACAAGGTAAGTGTTTGGCTCCATCGCCGTAGAAGTTGCAGCTCCCGAGGCGGTGTCCAGCCATCCGTCCTCGATCCGAGCGATCGGCTCCGGACTATGGGTCGGAGCGGGTTCCTGTGCGGCCTCCAAGGTGCTGTCCGGCGGCAGAGTTAGGTCATGCCCATCGTGACAGTGCGGCACGCTCGGCTGTGGCTCAGTCCCATCGAAGATCAAGTCTCCGCGGATATCGGTCGTGAAGTTTAGGCTTCCAAACCTGACCTGACGGCCAGGGGCGTAGCTTTCGATCTGCTCCAGATGGCCAAGCGAGTTGGCCCGCAGTGCGAAGCCGCCGAATACGAAGATCTATCCGGGGAGAAAAGTCTCACCCAGGACTGTGTCGTTGTTGATTGAAGAGGCCATTAAGCCTATCGGTGACGACATAGAGGAACTCTCAATGAAAGCACCAATGTCGGTGTCAAAACTGGCGGGTCTCGGGTAGGGGGTCCCGAACTGTGCGTCTAGGCGGATGGTAACAGGAGACAAGGGACACGATGTTTTACCCAGGTTCGGGCCCTCTTGATGGAGGTAAAACCCTACGTCCTGCTTGATTGATATTAATATTGTGTATGTTTACAAGAGTGGATCTACCACGAGATCAAGGAGGCTAAACCCTAGAAACTAGCCTATGGTATGATTGTAAGGGTTGTTGATGTTCTGATGTTGTCCTACGGACTAGAGCCATCCGGTTTATATAGACACCGGAGAGGGCTAGGGTTACACAGAGTCGGTTACATTGGTAGGAGATCTACATATCCGTATTGCCAAGCTTGCCTTCCACGCCAAGGAAAGTCCCATCCGGACACGGGGAGAAGTCTTCTATCTTGTATCTTCATAGTCTTGGAGTCCGGTCGATGATGATAGTCTGTCAGATGATAGTTCGGCTGATGATGGTAGTCCGGCTATCCGGACACCCCCTAATCCAGGACTCCCTCAGTGCCCCCCTCTCGGTCCCAACCGGAAACACCCATGCCCCCTGACCGGATGACGGGCTTTAATCCAGGGCCATGGAACCCTCATCACGGCCTCTCTATTTGGTGTGTACCAGGAAAGCGGTTTGCAACTTACTAAGCCATATCCCTTGCGGAAAACATGTGGTAGTACAGGAAGGGAGACGAATGGGAACATGACTTGATTCACGTTGACACTGAAGTCAAATAGTCTGGCATAAGACTGGCATGCTACAACACTGCCATCTCACCCATTCTCATGCCATCACATGGCCATGCAAACTTATATCCAACAACATATGGATTTTCGAAACTTACTAGTCTCAACTTTGCATGTAATATAACATTTATCGAAATTCTCATAAACATGCCATGAAACTACTTAATGCAAACATGCAACGAACACTCATCATATCAAAAGTTCAAACATGCTTGCCTGGTTCGGAGTAGTCGGAGTCTAGCTCGGCGAAGTTCGCGGTTCCGTCACCTCCTCCGGTATCTACGGTATAAGAAAATACGTACTTATCGTAAATACCGTGAGTGCACAGAAAAGTGTTCCAAATATTTTTCAAATAAATATTACAAAAAACTAGACAGAAAAATAAAGATGACAGAAAAAGAATCAATCAAAAATCAGTTTCTGTTAAAAAGTTATAAAGACTTTAATCCAGGGACTCATCTGTAATGAAACAGAAAGTTTCCAGGGGCCAACTTATAAAAACAGAAAACGCTTCGGCTAAAAAGCCGTCAACTACAAAGGAAAGCGTACTCTGCCCGAAGGCGTTTTTAGAAAACGATTCGAATAAAAAGAAAACACTAACGAGGGGTTCCACCCGTCAGGTTTGAAATTTCAAACGGGGAGGAACAGAGCTCGTTGGCGCCCGAGAGCTGCGGTGGTCGCCGGCGGCGATCCACGGTGAGTTGGGAGGATCGGAGAGTACCTACGTGCTCAGTGTGTCCTTCCGCGTCGGCGGGTGGTGGTGGTGGTCGTCGGCGAGCACCACGTCGATGATGGTCCTTGCTCCGGCGGACGGCGGCTCGGGTGGAGTTGGATCTCGTCGGGGAGGGCTGCGGAGGTCAAATTGAAGCCGGGGTTAGATCACTGGGTTCCCGAGGAGACTACTGACGAGGTTAGGGCGGCGAGGATGGCCTCACCGGAGTGGATCGAGCTGGTGGCCGAGGCGGATCGGGGCGGCCGGAGTTGGGGGAGGAGACCTCCTCGAGGTCCTCCTAGTGGCTTGGCGGGGTTCTGGTGGGGTGCAGTGGTGGTGCGTGCTCGAGGACGAGCTCGGGACTCCATTTTATAGGTGATCCGAGGCAGTGGCCAAGAACGGGGATCTCCGGCGATGGTTACAGCGGCGCAGTGCTTGGTCGGGGTGTTTAGGGGGTTGAGCATCAACCTGGAGGTCCACAGGCTCCATTTAGAGGCTAGCCCCGGTTGGGTTTGGCGCGCAAGGGTGGTTTCGACAGAACGGGGCGGCGCGGGCCCGTCGGCGGCAGAGGGCGCGCCCTATGCTTGCCAGGCCACGGCGACGGAGCTACGGTGCGAGCTGGCATGCCTGAGGCCACGCGGAGGTCTAGGGAGCGTTGGGCAGCGCGGAACGGCGTAGCGAGCTGGCGCTGGCTCCGTTGGCCGCCACGGGTGGCTCTGCCACCGCAGACGCTGCCAGCGTCGGTGATGCTCGCCGCCATCAACACCCGCGTCCGTCCAAGAGGGCGTGCGATGCTTTGATCAGGGAGAAGGGGCCGTGCACAACGCGCCAGAGTGCACGGGTGATCGATGACAAGCCACTGACGAAAAACGACACTGAAGATAACTCTGAATTTCACTGAAAGTGTACAGGAACAGTGCCGGCCAAGTGTTTGATGAAATGATTCAAGCATGAGAAAAATTTATCTGGGGCTGATATTTGGTGTGGTGGTCTCTCAAAGCACCTGGGGATTGCCTAAATTTTGGTGGAATTTTTGGAGAAAGGAAAATATGAATTTCACCAAAAATGATGAATCTGGTCCAAACTTGTAGAGGTTGAAACTTGAAAATTTTGAAAAGAGGAAGAGTGGATCTTGATGGATCTAGGTTGGGGGTGCTAAGGACTATCCAGAGGAGTTGGTTTGAGATCAAAACTCAGGCACTTCCTTTGTAAATCATCTAGGCTTAGAATAAATGACAGAATTGTTTTGGGGAGTAAAATCTCAGAATTAAAATCCAAAAATGGATTGAACTTGTTGGGACAGAATGTTTAGGTTGCCCCAAAGTGTAGGGAGTGGTTTTGGGAGAATTTACCACATGAGGCATGGTAAAACCAAGGATGGTTCAAAACAAAAGAGTAGCTCCAAAACCCTTAGGGTTTCTTTTTAAAAGAAAATAAATTCCAAAAAATATTTTTGAGATGGGAAACTCAGAATAAAGGTTTTTAACAACCAAACACCAGGGTTGAAGAAGATAAAAGAAAAAAGAAATCCTTGCCATGGGGAAAAGTTTTGAGAGAGAGTGGTTTTTGGAAGGATTTAAATGACCTTCTTCAAATCAAGCAAGGTTTTTGCTGAAAATTAAATAAATTTTTTTGGAGTGTCACACCTCCCCGGCAACGACACCAGAAAAGAGTTTAGTTGATGGGGTGTGAGTGCCGCTTACCTAGCCTCCCCGGCAAGGGCGCTAGAAAAGAGCTTGATGTCTACTACGCAACCTTCTTCTTGTAGACGTTGTTGGGCCTCCAAATGCAGAGGTTTGTAGGACAGTAGCAAATTTTCCTCAAGTGGATGACCTAAGGTTTATCAATCTGTGGGAGGCGTAGGATGAAGATGGTCTCTCTCAAGCAACCCTGCAACCAAATAACAAAGAGTCTCTTGTGTCCCCAACACACCCAATACAATGGTAAATTGTATAGGTGCAATAGTTCGGCGAAGAGATGGTGATACATGTGCAATATGGATGGTAGATATAGGTTTTTGTAATCTGAAAATATAAAAACAGCAAGGTAGCAAGTGATAAAAGTGAGCACAAACGGTATTGCAATGTGTTGAAACAAGGCCTAGGTTTCATACTTTCACTAGTGCAAGTTCTCTCAGCAATAATAACATAGTTGGATCATATAACTATCCCTCAACATGCAACAAAGAGTCACTCCAAAGTCACTAATAGCGGAGAACAAACGAAGAGATTATGGTAGGGTACGAAACCACCTCAAAATTATTCTTTCCAATCAATCCGTTGGGCTATTCCTATAAGTGTCACAAACAGCCCTAGAGTTCGTACTAGAATAACACCTTAAGACACAAATCAACCAAAACCCTAATGTCACCTAGATACTCCAATGTCACCTCAAGTATCCGTGGGTATGATTATACGACATGCATCACACAATCTCAGATTCATCTATTCAACCAACACAAAAGTACTTCAAAGAGTGCCCCAAAGTTTCTACAGGAGAGTCAAGACGAAAACGTGTGCCAACCCCTATGCATAAGTTCATGGGCGGAACCCACAAGTTGATCACCAAAACATACATCAAGTGAATCACGTGATATCCCAATGTCACCACAGATACGCACGTCAAGACATACATCAAGTGTTCTCAAATCATTAAAGACTCAATCCGATAAGATAACTTCAAAGGGAAAATTCAATCCATTACAAGAGAGTAGAGGGGGAGAAGAAACATAAGATCCAACTATAATAGCAAAGCTCGCGATGCATCAAGATCGTGCCAAATCAAGAACACGAGAGAGAGAGAGAGAGAGAGAGAGAGAGAGAGAGAGAGAGAGAGATCAAACACATAGCTACTGGTACATACCCTCAGCCCCGAGGGTGAAATACTCCCTCCTCGTCATGGAGAGCGTCGGGATGATGAAGATGGCCACCGGTGAGGGATCCCCCCTCCGGCAAGGTGCCGGAACAGGGTCCCGATTGGTTTTTCGTGGCTACAGAGGCTTAAGGCGGGGGAACTCCCAATCTGTTTTGTTCCCCGATCGTTTTAGGGTATATGGGTATATATAGGAGGAAGAAGTACATCAGGGGAGCCATGAGGGGCCCACGAGGGTGGAGGGCGCGCCCTAGGGGGGGTGGGCGCGCCCCCCTAGCTCGTGGCTCCCTCGTTTCTTTCCTGACGTGCACTCCAAGTCTATCAGGTTGCTTTCCTTCCAAAAATAACTTCTCCAGAAGGTTTCATTCTGTTTCGACTCCGTTTGATAGTCCTTCTCTTCGAAACACTGAAACAAGGGAAAAAACAGGAACTGGCACTGGGCACTGGGTTAATAGGTTAGTCCCAAAAGTAATATAAAAGTGTTTAATAAAGCCCATAAACATCCAAAACAGATAATATAATAGCATGGAACAATCAAAAATTATAGATACGTTGGAGACGTATCAGACATATGCTAAATACAAATAGTCGAACAACCAAAAACCGTTAAAAGAGGCATATGCTCGCCACAACAGGCTTAACAACAACCAAATATAATCATTCAAAGTGGTATTATTGAAACTAGTATTGACGAAATTGAATTACACAGTTCATACTTGCACATATAGAACATCACATTGTCAATAACATAAATAAACAAGGCATACTACAAACAACTAAAGATAGCAATTGAAATTGGACATATGCTAACTCTAAACAACCGAACAACCAAAAAACGTTAAAATAGGCATATGCTAGCACTACTGCAAGATGCTGCTAATGCGACACTACGATCAGAGACCCTTCGACGAAACTATGTGCGATGCAATAATCGCAAACGGGTGTAAAAAACCGTCAAAAAAGGCGCAAAACGTTTGCGATGATGGATGCATCAAACACAGTTCAGATTTTAGTTGCATGTGAGATTCAGGGCATACGGTTTAGTTCAATTAACCGTTTTCGATGAGTAGGAACAAAAGAAACGGGCAGCCAGATGAAGGTGTGTGCGATGTACAGCATACGCACTCGGATGAACTATTTATGATTAGACAAGACAAAAGAAACGGTCAGCCAGATCAAGGTGTGTGCGATGTACAGCATACAGTTCACTCAGATGAATTGTTTGTGATTAGGCAACACAAAAGAAACGGTCAGCCAGATCAAGGTGTGTGCGATGTACGACATGCAGTTCACTCGGATGAACTGTTTGCGTTGAGACAAGAGAACATAAACAATTCAATATAACAAATACCATAAATATTGCAAGGTTCAAATTCAATGATTACAACGCCCAAATTCAAACATTGCAAGCTGCGTCATTTCTGAAAAGGGATCAACCGCTAACAAGTCATGTATGGGTTTGACACAATGATTTCCAATTGCTTTGCCATATGTTCTTCCCATATGAACTTTGGCATTTTTGGAGGCACTTCCATTCAACAGTACCAGCCGGCTCTGCTGATCATACCATTGATCTTTCCTAATTAAATGCGTGTTCAACCTTAGTACACTCAGCACCTTTGCTCTAGCAAGAAAGAACCTGGCGAGTGTAATCTCCGGTGGGGTCCCTCGGTAGAAGTTCAAAGTAATATTTGAGAGATGCATATCCAGGCATTCGATGTGATTGTCGTTATAAATATCATCCACCGGGCCTAATATGCACTGCAAAAGAATAGAACGTGTTAGTGCCTACATGCAGTTTTGAACACTGCTGCACGCCCATTTGGTTTGCAGGATTGGTAAAATGCACCAACGTGCCATCTTCGAACTGGCATGATTAACATGGGCATTTGATTACAATCTAGAAACATGTAGCCTTCTTCACAAGAGGTTGGATTGGATGAAAAATTCCCTAAGAAAACTAAATGCAGATGAATCCAAAGGAGAAATTCTTATGGACGATTGTAACCATATGAATGAAGCAACCAATATGGGGTGGGGTGTATGTCCTAAAATCCTCCAAAATTCCTTGAAATAGTAGTACATTGTCATTGTGAACTTGGGAAAAGGTGCAAGAAATTGAACTCCCTTATGGTTAACATTTAACAGGAAAGGAACATCACCTCGATATACAACTTCTTCAGGCACGGAAAGCATCTCACGCAACTGAAAACTTGGTCCAGGTTGGGGACGACAGATTCTAGTGCCAAGACCTTCACTGTGCCCAGAGTCTGGGTGAATCTTCGCTGGATGAAAGACGAGCATACATCTTCAAAACTAGTTATAATGTTGGTATCAAGAAGGAGAGGTATATAAGGCGACTGTTGTACCTGAAAGTTGTAGTATTTGACAGACGAGTAGCCCACCACTTTCAATTTCGACGCAGAAATGACATTTATTCTTGTTGGACCTTGTTGATCAATTACAAGTAATCTCTCAAGTGAAGGTGTGTCCTGGATGACCCTATTGTGGTCCACCTTTTGTGATCTCTCGTTGCAGCACCAACAACACACATAAATAGTGCGGAGAGTCCTGGAGGTGATGTGCAAGGTACTCGACCAATTCATCACCTGAAGACGAAGGAACTCGAGTGCAGTACAGCCGCGGAGCAGGCGCTCCATGTCATCCTTTGAGATGCGGAGGGCGATGAGCTCGAGGTGCTTTAGTCGTGGTAGAAAAAGAGCGAACGCATCATTAAGGGGGGAATGGCAGTTCATGAACTTGGCGAGACGCAGCGTGGGCGCGAAGCGGAGCGCGGACATTGGCAGCAAGCTCATATGCCCATCATTATAACTTAGCTTCTCGAGCTGATCTATGGCGCGGGATCGGAACCACTCGTCAAGCTTGCCTCGCTCCCTGCGATTGGAACGGAACATGCCCGCGGTAAGGCCTTTGATTGGGCCATGGTGACTGCTGAGGATCTGGGAGAACGCATCCAAGCTTTGGCGATAGCCATGGCAGAGCTTGTGGGCGTGGAGGAGGTCGACAGGGGTGCGGAGCCATAGGGTGCGCCATCGCTGGGAAACGGCGGCTGTCCTCGCCCGATTCCTGATTGGGAGGAGGGATATGATGACTATCAACATATCATCGGGGAGGTTGTTGATGAAGTCTAGGCCTGCTGGAGTCGCTTGCGGTTCTTTCTCGACCCGCCTACGCTTGTTGGCAGCCTCGTTCTCCACCTCGTCGGTGGGGACGGGAACCTCTATCTCCATATTCACGCCGTGCTCCGGTGCTTCAGCAGCCCCGACGTCGCCACTCCCTCCGATGGGGCGCTTCGGTGGCATCCTTGTACACTGACGGCTTTGAGGACTCAGAGCAGCGTCGAGAATGCGGGTGGAGAGAGGAATTGTGCGTATGGCGAGGATGGGGGGTGCGGCCGCTCGGCGGCGCCATTAATATAGACCAGTGGGAGCGAGGCGGGCGGCGGTCCAAGGCTGTCTCGCTTCCCGGTGAGAACGACTGCTTAATCTCTAGTATGAATGAAATATATGCTTAATTACTGAATTTTAGTTGCAAAAAATAGATGGTGATATTGATATTTAGCTGCATAATTTGACAAATCGCAGTGTCTCTTGGCTTAGCGCCGAAGTTTGGCTTTAATTTGCATACCGTAGTCTGAACCATTTGCGTTGAAGAGATGCATAGATCCCGCGTTGAACAACTTGTACACTTCCCGGTGAGTCTGCATACCGGACTGCGGTCGCACACCTCCCGTTCAGTCAAGCAGCTGTCCACACGGCACCTCCTATAGCCATTAAAACCAAGACACGTGGCATCACGTGAATGGTTAACCGAACACACACGGTTTGAATTATACAAACGTTTGAGATATTAAAGTGGCAGCTTTTTTTTTCAAAATGCATTTGTTGGCTGTTATTATTCGAGTGCGCCTTCTCTCAAAATGGACACGAAAAATACCACAGCATGTCAGGTGCCGCTCCATGATAGCATGCAAAGTTTCATGAATTTCAGACGAGTTTTGGATTTACTAGAATTTAAAAACCAGGCGTCTCACTGTTTTGCCGGTAATCAACGGTGCCATGGTGTTTGAAATTCATTCCCATTTCTTGCATGGGGCCTAAGCATGCACCCAAGGACACAGATTTGATTTTTCACCGAATTTATATGCACTGGAGCATGCGCATGTAGTTCAAATTTGAATTATGCACATAAATGCATTGAAAACTCAGTTAATGCATAAAAATGTCCGTAGGAACCCCGAAAAATCACAAAAATTCACACAACACTCCTATTGTTTTATGTTGACATGAGAAAAAACTTGAAAGCAATAAGAGGCAACGGGTATCGTTTCGTCCCCAAAGGTGGGACGTTCCCTACCGAAAACCATCATGCTTGTTGTGAGAAGCTCCGGTTTGTGAGAAGCATACACCCAAACCTGCCCCAAATGGGAAATAATTTGTACCACGACATGTTGATGCCGCTCCATGATAGCATGCCAAGTTTCATGAATTTCAGATGAGTTTTGGATTTACTAGAATTTAAAAACCAGGCATCTCACTGTTTTGCCGGCAATAAACGGTGCCATGGTGTTTGAAATTCATTCCCATTTCTTGCATGGGACCTAAGCATGCACCCGAGGACACACATTTGATTTTTCAACGAATTTATATGCACTGGAGCATGCGCATGTAGTTCGAATTTGAATCATGCACATAAATGCATTGAAAACTCAGTTAATGCATAAAAATGTCCAAACGAACCCCGAAAAATCACAAAAATTCACACAACACTCCTGTTGTTCTATGTTGATCTGAGAAAAAACTTGAAAGCAATAAGAGGCAATGGATATCGTTTAGTCCCCAAAGGTGGGGCGTTCCTACCGAAAACCATCATGCTTGTTGTGAGAAGCTCCGTTTGAGAAGCATATACCCAAACCTGCCCCAAATGGGACAAAATTTGTACCATGGTATGTTGATGCCGCTCCATGATAGCATGCCAAGTTTCATGAATTTCAGACGAGTTTTGGATTTACTAGAATTTTAAAACAAGGCATCTCACTGTTTTGCCGGCAATCAACGGTGACATGGTGTTTGAAATTCATTCCCATTTCTTGCATGGGACCTAAGCATGCACCCAAGGACAAAGATTTGATTTTTCAATGAATTTACATGCACTAGAGCATGTGCATGTAGTTCAACTTTGAATTGTGCACATAAATGCATTGAAACTCGGTTAATGCATAAAAATGTCCAAACGAACCCTGAATTATTCCAATTCTTTTATGATCACTACAGATAAAAGGTCTAGCAATTCAAACACCGTCCATGGCCGCTGTGACCCCATTATGTAATTCAAATCAAGACCAAAAATCAAGTATATCCCACACAATTTATTATAACCAACCGTGTGAGATGCAGCACAAAATATCTTCAGACCGTGTCTGAATAAGGTACCGTGTCTGATGACACTTTGCGCACCAGTTTTTTGGCTGAAGCGATTCCAAATTTTCGTCTTCCGCGGAAATATCTGTTGGAAATATGCCCTAGAGGCAATAATAAATTAGTTATTATTATATTTCCTTGTTCATGATAATCGTTTATTATTCATGCTATAATTGTATTGACCGGAAACAGCAATACATGTGTGGATACATAGACAACACCATGTCCCTAGTAAGCCTCTAGTTGACTAGCTCGTTGATCAATAGATGGTTACGGTTTCCTGACCATGGACATTGGATGTCATTGATAACAGGATCACATCATTAGGAGAATGATGTGATGGACAAGACAATCCTAAGCATAGCACAAAGATCGTGTAGTTCGTTTTGCTAGAGCTTTTCCAATGTCAAGTATCTTTCCTTAGACCATGAGATCGTGCAATTCCGGATACCGTAGGAGTGCTTTGGGTGTATCAAGCGTCACAACGTAATCGGGTGACTATAAAGGTGCACTACAGGTATCTCCGAAAGTGACCATTGGGTTGACACGGATCGAGGCTGGGATTTGTCACTCCGGTGAGCGGAGAGGTATCTCTGGGCCCACTCGGTAGGACATCATCATAATGTGCACAATGTGACCAAGGGGTTGATCACGGGATGATGTGTTACGGACGAGTAAAGAGACTTGCCGTAACGAGATTGAACAAGGTATCGGGATACCGACGATCGAATCTCGGGCAAGTACAATACCGCTAGACAAAGGGAATTGTATACGGATCGATTGAGTCCTTGACATCGTGGTTCATCCGATGAGATCATCGTGGAACATGTAGGAGCCAACATGGGTATCCAGATCCGCTGTTGGTTATTGACCGGAGAACGTCTCGGTCATGTCTGCTTGTCTCCGAACCCGTAGGGTCTACACATAAGGTTCGGTGGCGCTAGGGTTATATAGGAAGCTTGTATGTGGTTACGAATGTTGTTGAGTCCGGATGAGATCCGGACGTCACGAGGAGTTCGGAATGGTCCGGAGGTAAAGATTTATATATGGGAAGTCCTGTTTTGGTCACCGGAAAAGTTTGGGCGATATCGGTAATGTCTGGGACCACCGGAGGGTCCTGGGTCCACCAAGTGGGGCCACCAACCCCAGAAGGTTGCGTGGGCCAAGTGTGGGAGGGAACCAGCCCCAAGGGGGCTGGTGCGCCCCCCACAAGGGGCCCAAGGCGCATGGGGGAGTGGGAGGGGGCAAACCCTAGCTCAGATGGGCCTTAAGGCCCATCTAGTGGGCGCCTCCCTCTCCCTCCTCTCTTGGCCGCCCCCCCAAACCCATCTAGGGCTGGCCGCCACCCCTAGGGGGTGGAAAACCTAGAGGGGGCGCAGCCCTCCCCTTCCCCTATATATATGAGGCCCTGGGGGCTGCCCATAAAACACGAGAGCCTCTCTCTCCAGGCGCAGCCCTGCCTCTCCTCCTCCTCCTCTCCCCTGGTGCTTGGCGAAGCCCTGCGGGATTGCCACGCTCCTCCATAACCACCACGCCATTGTGCTGCTGCTGGATGGAGTCTTCCTCAACCTCTCCCTCTGTCCTTGCTGGATCAAGGCATGGGAGACGTCACCGGGCTGTACGTGTGTTGAGCGCGGAGGTGCCGTCCGTTCGCACTTGATCATCGGTGATCTGAATCACGGCGAGTACGACTCCATCAACCCCGTTCACTTGAGCGCTTCCGCTTAACGATCTACAAGGGTATGTAGATGCACTCTCCTTCCCTCGTTGCTAGTTTCTCCATAGATAGATCTTGGTGATGCGTGAAAATTTTGAATTTCTGCTCGTTCCCCAGCAAAGGCATCATGAGCTAGGTCTATTGCGTAGATTCTTTGCACGAGTAGAACACAAAGTAGTTGTGGGCGTTGATGATGTTCAATATGCTTACGTTACTAGTCAAATCTTGTTTCGACGGTATTGTGGGATGAAGCGGCCCGGACCGACCTTACGTACTCTTCGTGAGACAGGTTCCACCGATGACATGCACTTGGTGCATAAGGTGGCTAGCGGTGCCGCTCTCCCACTTTAGTCGGAACGGATTCGATGAAAAGGGTCCTTATGAAGGGTAAATAGCAATTGGCATATCACGTTGTGGTTTTGCGTAGGTAGGAAACGTTCTTGCTAGAAACCCAAAGCAGCCACGTAAAACATGCAACAACAATTAGAGGACGTCTAACTTGTTTTTGCAGGGTATGCTATGTGATGTGATATGGCCAAAAGAATGTGATGAATATATGTGATGTATGAGATTGATCATGTTCTTGTAATAGGATTCACGACTTGCATGTCGATGAGTATGACAACGGCGAGAGCCATAGGAGTTGTCTTTATTTATTGTATGACCTGCGTGTCATTGAACAACGCCATGTAATTACTTTACTTTATTGCTAACCGTAGCCATAGTAGTAGAAGTAATAAGTTGGCGAGACAATTTCATGGAGACACGATGATGGAGATCATGATGATGGAGATCATGGTGTCATGCGGTGACAATGATGATCATGGAGCCCGAAGATGGAGATCAAAGGAGCAATATGATATTGGCCATATCATGTCACTACTATATAATTGCATGTGATGTTTATTATGTTTATGCATCTTGTTTACTTAGAACGACGGTAGTAAATAAGATGATCCCTTACAAATTTCAAGAAGTGTTCTCCCCTAAGCGTGCACCGTTGCTACAGTTAAATAAACTTCTAAGCACCACGTGTTAATCGGGTGTGATGGATTCTTACGTTCACATACAGCGGGTGTAAGCAAGATTTACACACGCAGAAACACTTAGGGTTAACTTGACGAGCCTAGCATGTAAAGACATGGCCTCGGAACACGGAGACCGAAAGGTCGAGCATGAGTCGTATAGTAGATACGATCAACATGAAGATGTTCACCGATGATGACTAGTCCGTCTCACGTGTTGATCGGACACGGCCTAGTTGATTCGGATCATGTAATCACTTAGATAACCAGAGGGATGTCTATCGAGTGGGAGTTCATAAGATGAACTTAATTATCTTGAACATAGTCAAAAGACCTTTTGCAAATTATGTCGAAGCTCGCGCTTTAGTTCCACTGTTTAGATATGTTCCTAGAGAAAATATAGTTGAAAGTTGAAAGTAGCGATTATGCGGACAGTAGAAAGCTTATGTCCTTAATGCACCGCTCAGTGTGCTGAACCCCAAACGTCGTTTGTGGATGTTGCGAACATCGGACATACACGTTTTGATAACTACGTGATAGTTCAGTTAAACGGTTTAGAGTTGAGGCACCAAAGACGTTTTCGAAACATCGCGGAACATATAAGATGTTTCGAGGGCTGAAATTAGGATTTCAGGCTCGTGCCCACGTCAAGAGGTATGAGACCTCCGACGATTTTCTTAGCCTACAAACTAAGGGAGAAAAGCTCAATCGTTGAGCTTGTACTCAGATTGTCTGGGTACAACAATCACTTGAATCGAGTGGGAGTTAATCTTCCAGATGAGATAGTGATGTTTCTCCAAAGTCATTGCCACCAAGCTGCTAGAGCTTCGTGATGAACTATAACATATCAAGGATAGATATGATGATCCTTGAGGTATTCGCGTTGTTTGACATCGCGAAAGTAGAAATCAAGAAGGAGCATCAATTGTTGATGGTTGATGAAACCACTAGTTTCAAGAAGGGCAAGGGCAATAAGGGATACTTCATGAAATGGCAAATCAGCTGCTGCTCGATGAAGAAACCCAAGGTTGAAACCAAACCGAGACTAAGTGCTTCGAATAAGGGGAACTACCACTTTGAGCAGCATTACCCTAGATACTTGGTAGATAAGAAGGCTGGCAAGGTCGATAGAAGTATATTGGAGATACATTATGTTAATGTGTACTTTACTAGTACTCCTAGTAGCACCAGGGTATTAGATACCGTTCGGTTGCTAAGTGTTAGTAACTCGAAATAAAAGCTACTGAAATAAGCGGAGACTAGCTAAAGGTGAGCTGACGATATGTGTTGGAAGTGTTTCCAAGTTTGATGTGATCAAACATCGCACGCTCCCTCTACCATCAAGATTAGTATTAAACCAGAATTATTGTCATTTGGTATTTATGTTGAGCATAGACATGATTGGATTATGTCTATCATGTACTGTTATTCATTTATGGAGAATAATGGTTACTCTATTTGAATAATACCTTCATGGTCTTGCACCTAAAAGAATGGTTTATTGAATCTCGATCGTAGTGATACACATTTTCATGCCAAAAGTATAAGATAGTAATGATAGTACCACTTACTTGTGGCACCGCCATGTAAGTCATATTGGTATAGAACGCATGAAGAAGCTCCATGTTGATGGATCTTTGGACTCACTCGTTTTGAAAAGTTTGAGACATGTGAACCATGTCTATTGGTGTATATGCATGAAGAAACTCCATGCAGATGGATCGTTTGGACTCACTTGATTTTGAATCACTTGAGATATGCAAATCATACCACATGGGCAAGATGACCAAAAGCCTCGGTTTGATAAGATGGAACAAGATAGCAACTTGTTGGAAGTAACACATTTTGATGTATGCAGTCCAATGAGTCTTTGAGGCATGCAATGAATATCGTTATGTTCTTACTTCACAGATGATTTGAGTAGATGTTGAGTATATTTACTTGATGAAACACAAGTCTGAATTATTGAAAGGTTCAAGTAATTTCAGAGTGAAGTTGAAGATCTTCGTGACAAGAGGATAAAATGTCTATGATGTGATCATAGAGATGAATATCTGAGTTCTGAGTTTTGGCACACAATTAAGACATTGTGGAAATTGTTTCACAATTAATGCCGCCTGGAACACCATAGTGTGATGGTGTGTCCGAACATCATAGTTGCACCCTATTAGATATGGTGTGTACCATGATGTCTCTTATCGAATTACCACTATCGTTCATGGGTTAGGCATTAGAGACAACCGCACTCACTTTAATAGGGCACCACGTAATTCCGTTGATATGACACCGTATGAACTATGGTTTAGAGAAACCTAAGTTGTCATTTCTTAAAGTTTGGGGCTGCGGCGCTTATGTGGAAAAGTTTCAGGTTGATAAGCTCGAACCCAAAGCGGACAAAATGCATCTTCATAGGACACCCAAAACGGTTGGGTATACCTCCTAATTCAGATCCGAAAGCAATAGGGATTGTTTCTTGAATCGGGTCCTTTCTCGAGGAAAAGTTCATCTCGGAAAGTTGAGTGGGAGGATGGTGGAGACTTGATGAGGTCATTGAACCGTCACTTCAACAAGTGTGTAGCGAGGGCACGGGAAGTTGTTCCGTGGCACCTACACCAATTGAAGTAGAAGCTTATGATAGTGATCATGAAGTTTGGATCAAGTCACCGACGTACCTCGTGGGGTGACAAGGATGCGTACTACTTGAGTGGTACAGTAATCATGTCTTGAAGGTCATGTTGCTAGACAACAATGAACCTCGAGCTATGGAGAAGCGATGGTGGGCCCAAATTCCGACAAATGGTTAGAAACCATGAAATCCGAGGTAGGATCCATATATCATAACAAAGCATGGACTTTGGTGGACTTGCCGATGATCGGCAAGCCATTGAAATAAATGGGTCTTTAAGAAGAAGACGGACATGGACGGTAATGTCACCTTCTATGAAGCTCGACTTGTGGCAAAGAGTTTTTCACAAGTTCAAGGAGTTGACTACGATGAGATTTTCTCATCCGTAGCGATGCTTAAGTCCGTCGGAATCATGTTAGCACAAGCTGCATTTATGAAATCTGGCAGATGGATGTCAAGACGAGTTTCCTTACCTTTACGTAAGGAAAGGTTGTATGTGATACAATCAGAAAAGTTTTGTCGATCCTAAGGATGCTAAAGGTATGCTAGCTCCAATGATCCTTCTAAGGACCGGAGTAAGCATCTCGGAGTTGGAATGTGCGCTTTGATGAGATGATCAAAGATTTTGGGTTTATACAAAGTTTATGAGAAACTTGTATTTCCAAAGAAGTGAGTGGGAGCACTATAGAATTTCGATGAGTATATGTTGTTGACATATGGATGATCGAAATGATGTAGAATTTCTGGAAAGCATATAGGGTTATTTGAAAGATGTTTTCAATAGAAAACCTGGATTAAGCTATTTGAACATTGAGCATCAAGATCTATAAGGATAGATCAAAATGCTTAATAATACTTTCAAATGAGCACATACCTTGACATGATCTTGAAGGTGTTCAAGATGGATCGACCAAAGAAGGAGTTCTTGCCTAAGATGTAAGGTATGAGGTTAAGAGTTAAAGCTCGACCACGGCAGAAAAGAGAGAAAGGGCGAAGGTCGTCCCTATGCTTTAGACGTAGGCTCTATAGTATGCTATCTTGTGTACCGCACCGAAGTGTGCCATGCCATGAGTCGATCAAGGGTACAAGAATGATCCAGGAATGGGGATCATTGGACAGCGGTCAAAAAATGTCCTTGGAGTAAATAAGGACATGTTTCTCGATTATGGAGGTGATAATGAGTTCGGCGTAAAGGGTTACGTCGATGCAAGCTTTAACACCTATCCGAAGTGACTCGAGAAGCAAACCGGATACGTATAGTGGAGCAACCATTTGGAATAGCTCCAAGTGGAGCGTGAAAGCAGCATTTACAATATGACATAGAGAATTGCGAAGTACACACGGATCTGAAAGGTTCGGACCGTTGACTAAAACCTCTCTCACAAGCAAAACATGATCAAACCCCGAACTCATTGAGACTTAATCACATGGTGATGTGAACTAGTTTAAGACACTAGTAAACTCTTTGGATGTTGGTCACATGGCGATGTGACCTATCAGTGTTAATCACATGGCGATGTGAACTAGATTATTGACTCTAGTGCAAGTGGGAGACTGTTGGAAATATGCCCTAGAGGCAATAATAAATTAGTTATTATTATATTTCCTTGTTCATGATAATCGTTTATTATTCATGCTATAATTGTATTGACCGGAAACAGCAATACATGTGTGGATACATAGACAACACCATGTCCCTAGTAAGCCTCTAGTTGACTAGCTCGTTGATCAATAGATGGTTACGGTTTCCTGACCATGGACATTGGATGTCATTGATAACAGGATCACATCATTAGGAGAATGATGTGATGGACAAGACCCAATCCTAAGCATAGCACAAAGATCGTGTAGTTCGTTTTGCTAGAGCTTTTCCAATGTCAAGTATCTTTTCCTTAGACCATGAGATCGTGCAATTCCCGGATACCGTAGGAGTGCTTTGGGTGTATCAAACGTCACAACGTAACTGGGTGACTATAAAGGTGCACTACAGGTATCTCCGAAAGTGACCATTGGGTTGACACGGATCGAGGCTGGGATTTGTCACTCCGGTAGAGCGGAGAGGTATCTCTGGGCCCACTTCGGTAGGACATCATCATAATGTGCACAATGTGACCAAGGGGTTGATCACGGGATGATGTGTTACGGAACGAGTAAAGAGACTTGCCGGTAACGAGATTGAACAAGGTATCGGGATACCGACGATCGAATCTCGGGCAAGTACAATACCGCTAGACAAAGGGAATTGTATACGGGATCGATTGAGTCCTTGACATCGTGGTTCATCCGATGAGATCATCGTGGAACATGTAGGAGCCAACATGGGTATCCAGATCCGCTGTTGGTTATTGACCGGAGAACGTCTCGGTCATGTTCGCTTGTCTCCGAACCCGTAGGGTCTACACATAAGGTTCGGTGGCGCTAGGGTTATATAGGAAGCTTGTATGTGGTTACCGAATGTTGTTCGAGTCCGGATGAGATCCCGGACGTCACGAGGAGTTCGGAATGGTCCGGAGGTAAAGATTTATATATGGAAAGTCCTGTTTTGGTCACCGGAAAAGTTTGAGCGATATCGGTAATGTCTGGGACCACCGGAGGGTCCTGGGGGTCACCAAGTGGGGCCACCAACCCCGGAAGGTTGCGTGGGCCAAGTGTGGGAGGAACCAGCCCCAAGGGGCTGGTGCGCCCCCCACAAGGGGCCCAAGGCGCATGGGGGAGTGGGAGGGGGCAAACCCTAGCTCGGATGGGCCTTAAGGCCCATCTAGTGGCGCCTCCTCTCCCTCCTCTCTTGGCCGCCCCAAACCCATCTAGGTTTGGCCGCCACCCCTAGGGGTGGAAACCCTAGAGGGGCGCAGCCCTCCTTCCCCTATATATGAGGCCACAGGGCTGCCCATAAACAGAGCCTCTCTCTCCAGGCGCAGCCTGCCTCTCCTCCTCCTCCTCTCCCCGGTGCTTGGCGAAGCCTGCTGGGATGCCACGCTCCTCCATCACCACCATGCCGTTGTGCTGCTGCTGGATGGAGTCTTCCTCAACCTCTCCCTCTCTCCTTGCTGGATCAAGGCATGGGAGGCGTCACCGGGCTGTCGTGTGTGTGAGCGCGGAGGTGCCGTCCGTTCGGCACTTGATCATCGGTGATCTGAATCACGACGAGTACGACTCCATCAACCCCGTTCACTTGAACGCTTCCGCTTAACGATCTACAAGGGTATGTAGATGCACTCTCCTTCCCCTCGTTGCTAGTTTCTCCATAGATAGATCTTGGTGATGCGTAGAAAATTTTGAATTTCTGCTACGTTCTCCAACAATATCTACCTCCCCGCCCCCTCCCCCTTACCAAAAGCCACATTTCCCCTCTTTCCGCCTTCCTTTCCAAGTTGAAACCTTCACTCCTTGCTTACAGCGCCGCCGCCTCCTCGCCGGCGACCCTACTTCACGCTGCTCGGCCTCGCCTATCCACGCAGGTAATCCACACCCGACCCCCATCCTCCTCCTCCTTCCACATCCCACATGGCCCGACCTCCGGCGCGAGCGCGACACCTTCCACCCAAATCACCGACCCCTCCACGAAATAAGCGCCAGCCTAAGCCGTGGTGCACGCAGTATAGCCAGGACCTCAAGGAGCATTTGGCAGCGGAGAAGCAAATCACGGCCGCACGCATGGATGAGGTCGCGATGGCTGCCATTCGTGCCGACCCCTAGATCTTGGAGGAGCACCTAGCCGTCGAGGCCACCGTTGACGCCTCACGTGCCGATGCTGCGACGCGGTTGGCTGCTTTAAACGACAGTTTGTGGCATTTTCTCAAGGCCACCATCGATGCCTTTGATGAAGACTACGAGGTGTTTCCTCAGCGTGCACGTGCTTACCTCATATCGAGAGCGAGCAGGTTGGTGCCCGGAGCGGCTTAGGCAACTCACCACTACAACGAGGGCACCCACGATGCGGAGGCCTCGTCTTCTTCCATGTCCAAGGAGCCAATCGTCATCGATATCTCCGACATTGAGGAGTAGCTTGTCTTATTAGCTCACTATAAGGACCCATGTTCAGTTTGCTAGCTACTGCCTTTCCTTAACAAATTCTAGTGAATTGCGCTATCAGCTTTACCATGCAATCTTCTTCTATAGTGTATATGTTCTATATGTCCTGCAATGTGGTGTTGAATTAACTGCTTGGTTCAATTCTGCAAATGTGATGTTCAATTCTTCAGGGTGCAATATTTCCAAGTTGTTAAGCATGCTTGGTTTGGTTAACTTTCTGATCTTCTATTAGGAGTATGTTATATTATTCAATTGGTGTTTACTTAACTGCTTGGTGGTTCATTTGTTGTGGTGTTTAGTTAACTGCTTGGTTTAATTCTGCAATGCGATGTTCAATTGTTGTGGCTGCATTCTGTTATTGTATACCATGTGAGGAATAAATCAAATTTGGCTGCACTTAATACATGAGAAACAAATACAATTGCTATATTTCCAAGTTGTTAAGCATGCTTTGTTTGGTTAACTGTCTGATCTTATATTAGGAGTATGTTATATTGTGTAATGTTGTGCTCAGTTAACGTTTGGTTCATTTGTTGTGGTGTTTAGTTAACTGCTTGGCTCAATTCTGCAATGCGATGTTCAATTGTTGTGGCTGCATTCTGTTATTGTATACCATGTGAGGAATAAATCTAATTTGGCTGCACTTATATTTCCTAGTTCTTAATCATGCTTGGTTTGGATAAATGGGTTTTCCATGTGGCTTGAATTAATCTAATGAATCTGCAATGTGCTTATTTATCATCAACATATTTTACTGATAGCATGTGAACCCTTACTTAACCTGATGACTAACTACCTTATATGTGTTGCATGGAAACAATGGGAAGCACTGAGGTTTACAAGATGGTACTAACTATTATACCTTGCGTTTTTGTATTCCTGTGCCCCATTTCCAATATAGAGAAGATATTTATGCACATCCTTGTTTTCAGGCTTCACTGATGATTACCTCTCAAACCACCTCTGTGGTCAGGAGGCGAGGAAAGTTTTCATACAACACCCATTGTCGGTGTCAAAACCGGCGGATCTCGGGTAGGGGGTCCCGAACTGTGCGTCTAGGCGGATGGTAACAGGAGACAAGGGACACGATGTTTTTACCCAGGTTCGGGCACTCTCGATGGAGGTAAAACCCTACTCCTGCTTGATTAATATTGATGATATGGGTAGTACAAGAGTAGATCTACCACGAGATCAGAGAGGCTAAACCCTAGAAGCTAGCCTATGGTATGATTGTTGTTCGTCCTACGGACTAAAACCCTCCGGTTTATATAGGCACCGGACAGGGTTAGGGTTACATAAAGTCGGTTACAATGGGAGGAGATCTACATATCCGAATCGCCAAGCTTGCCTTCCACGCCAAGGAAAGTCCCATCCGGACACGGGACAAAGTCTTCAATCTTGTATCTTCATAGTCCAGGAGTCCGGCCAAAGATTATAGTTCGGCTATCTGGACACCCCCTAATCCGGGACTCCCTCAGTAGCCCCCGAACCGGGCTTCAATGACGATGAGTCCGGCGCGCAGATTTGTCTTCGACATTGCAAGGCGGGTTCTTCTCCAAATTCTGTGTACCTGTTGAATAGTGTCTGGCTTCTTGTGAATATTGTGCCCCTTGGCTTCCATGCCCAATAATGGCCGTCTTCGACGTGTCAAACGAATGCGAAAAGCCATGGTGTTCTTACATTTACCCCCCTAGTTGCGCAAATAAGCTGCCTTATAAAAGAGACGAGGATTTAGATTCGAATCACACCATCTTCCCTTGCGAGCATTCATTGGGCGCATCCGGCGAGATCCATTCCATCATGGCGGTCGGCGCAGCTCCTCCTCTCGCCCTCCCAGTCCTCAGCCTGGAGGTTGGGAGAGATGTTCCGTCCCTTTAATGAGCTAGTGGCGCTCCGAACCAAGGATTCCTTCCCCAGCCTTCATGGTCCCGGTTCGAGCGGACTTGCCACCTATAATGGCGGAGAGCAAGCGGAGGCGTCCGCAGATCCCTCAAAAGGAGAGCGGGTATGCCTTGTCCCTTATCTGATAAGAGGGCTCGGATTTCCAATTCATCCGTTTCTCCGGGGGCTCATGGAGTTCTACGGCCTCTAGCTGCACAACCTTACGCCTGCCTCCATATTGCATATTGCGGGCTTCATAGCCCTTTGCGAGATGTTCTTGGGCGTCGAGGCTCATTTCACGCTGTGGAAGAAGCTGTTCTGCCTTGTGCCCCGTCTAAGGAGGGGTCGATATATCAAGTGGGCGGAGCCGAACTATGGCGCATCGCCGGGACCGGATATCTATCCGGAACCCCAATGAAGGTGTCTGAAGACTGGACTTCAGAATGGTTTTATATAGAAGATGTCCCCCTGCTAGACCCTGTTCGGATCGGCCTCCCCGAGTTCAATAATGCTCCCTTGAAGAAGCGCCTAAGCTGGCGTCCACGGAGCTCTCAGAGGGAAAATGACAAGGCGTCCTTTACGATGAGCGGATAAGGTTGTTAGCTCATTCGGATGACCATGATCGGGGTCATGGCCACATGCATTATCTTGGGGTGCAGCCGCTTCAGTATAGAGGCCACCCCATGTGGGATTTCAACGGGGAGGATGATGCCACCCGCTGCGGCCGTAAGTGGCCGGGATCGGTTGCTGCTCTGACGAAGGCCTTGTCCGCATTGTACAAGGGAGAAGAGGAGGAATTCCTCCGCGTCAATCCACAGGGAGGATTTTCTATGTACAATCCTCCAAGCTGGGTAAGCGGACACTTCTTTTTGCCCATCTGTTCCATATTCCCATAGTTAAGTACCTTATCTTGTGATTTTGACGCAGGAATTACGCCGGGCCGTAAAGGATATAAACAACCCTCCTCCACAACCCGAGGATCCAGAACGATCCCTCGATCCGGCCTCCCAAGAGGATCCAGACATATCCGTGGAGCTAATCGATGGGGTATTTCACCAACTGAGCATCGACAATGCCTTGGTGGCTATTACAGTTGATTATCCTGGACTGCTCCCCGCCTCACAAGTAATCGAGATCGAAGTCCTAATACTTTGAAGATGATCCATCCGTGCTTATTTTTTATCACCGTATATTAATGGTGTTTTGCAGGGGGGGCCCTTGAGGCAGAAGGCCGAGCCTGCGGTTGCTAGCTCACAAGGGGCAGCAAGGCCCAGCAGGCTGAAAAGAAGTGCGGTCCGGACTGAGACGCCGGCGCAACGGTATGGCGTGCCATCTTATTCCCAGGTTTTATTCCCACAAGGAATACTAACGCTCGTTCTCTCTTCAGGAAAAAGTGCGTTCGCCGGACTATATCCGGAGAGGTTGCCAATCGAGCCTCCACCAGCCAGGCTCCAAAGCCAGGTCCAGAAGCGGAGGCGAACACGAGGCGTGCATCGGACACTCCTCTGACAGAGGATGCCGACAGACTGTCTGCCACCAATTCCGAGGTGGAGAGTGCCATGAATGACAGGCGCCGCCGGACAGTTCTTCGTGACGCATGTTTCTCCGGAGAGGCATTGGATGCCTTCAATTCGGGAGATGCACACCTCCGTGCCGCTCAAAATGGTCTAGCCAGAGCCACGGAGCAGTATGTGAAAGACATACGGGTGAGAAAATTTGATGGTTATATATACCAATAGCCCCCGAGACTTGAAATAGTTAGAATAACTGATTTAAGGATCATTTGTTATGAAGGATCTTACAAAAAAGAATACCCAACTGTCCCGGGAGCTGGAAGAGTGCAAAGCCCAACTTGAGGCCAAGACTAGCCGCTGCAGGGAGGCCAAGAGACCCCTACGGTAATATATGCTTGAAAGATAAGTATGTTGTGAAGTGCGGCGTGTGTGTAAATCGACAATATCATTGCAGATGGCGCGGAGTAGATCCGGACAAGCAACAACTCTTGCGCCGGTTAAAGGCGGCGAGGCGTGCTTCTGCTGGTGAGGCGGAGAAGAATAATCTCAAGATGCCAACACCCAGCTGGGCGAGGAACTAAAGGATGTTCGTGCCCGGCTGCCGGACTCCGTGAAGGAGAATCGGCGGCCGACGGCATTTTAGTAAGTGCTTGAGCGAACTTTGAAAAAGAGTTCGGCGAGGAAGTCGACTAACGAGTTATGTCTATAGGTATGCTCACAGGTCGTCCTGCGGAGAAATGCCCAGTTCTGGGTGACCTTCTTCGAGCTCTTACAAATGCGAGCGAGTTCGGCGGTGATGAAAAGCGTCGCCCAGGCCTTGTGGCCATCTGTCTCCCTGCCCAAGGCCTTGGAAGCTTGCAGAGAGGCTTAAGGGAGCGGCGCGCGCTTCGATTATGGAAGATATCGGCCTGCCGTCAAAGCGCCAGGAGGCTGGGCCATGGTGAAGACGCGGTACACGAAGGCTGACCCAAACCACATGGCGAGTCGGACTGTGGGGCCCGATGGGAAGGAGATCCTGTGAGCTTAGTGTACGACCAAGTAGAATTGGCCGCAAAGTATTCCCAACAGGACTGTAAACTAGACAACCTATTACATGGTATTGAGGAGGAATACACCCACTCAAATTGACTATGTAATTTTAAGATGACATGTAAAAATGCCTTCTAGCCGGATTGTAGATCGTTGTCATGGCGGACCTTTTCGCTTTAACCTCGGGACCCTATAGTCCGGAGTGTGTCTGAATACCCTCACGGTTATGTAAGAACCGGGGCATGCGTGGAGACCAGGCGTAGGAGTCATTAGTGCTTGAACAGACAAGTGCCCAACTAGTTATGTTATATTACATGGTTAGTAAGAAACATCTTCCAGGGAGAATAGTTCCGTTAGGGGTTCCTTTCTCTGGGAGGCATGCCTTAAAGTGCATGTCCAGACTGTGAAAAAAGCAGAAAAGCATCTGGGGGCAGATAAATAAATAAGTGAGAAATCATCTTTAGTTCACCGACCTAATATTCCCTTAAGAACGCTAGCTTTCGGCTTCACCCAGTCTGAGGTACACATCCGGCTGACCCGGCAGTAACAATCACAGAGGTGCTCCCTTTACCACCTAGCCGAACAATTGGGAACATAGGGGTAAGCATAGGAGCCAGGCAACCCAGCTTGGCCAAAACTTAAGTCATATCGATGCATATAATGGTGAATAAAAGGTACATGCGGAAGTGTGACACATGTGTTGGGCATGAAGCCCAGATAAATAAGCTTACATTAAAGAAGCCCCGTATAGTGGCGCGGTGGCGCGTCAAGTGTGTCAAGAACAATGCGAGCGAGCCTTTAAAGGCTGTAAGAGAAAAGGAGGAGAAGGAGAGAAATATAAGACAACTAGTGTGTAAAAAATAGACAGAGGAAGGAGACGAACTCAGAATCCGGCGCTAGGCGTAGAATCTTCGGAGACGGGCTGCATTCCATGGGTTCGGCTCGAGTCGGTTATCCGATGCATCTCGCAGGCGGTGCGCTCCCGATCAGGACTTGGTCGATGATAAAGGACCTTCCCATTTGGGCTTGAGTTTGTCCCTTTTCTTGTCCGGCAGGCGTAGAACTAACTCGCCAACATTGTAAGTTTTGGCCCGTACTTCTCTGTTTTGATATCTTCGAGCCTGCTGTTGATAGAATGTGGAACGGGCTTTTGCCACGTCGCGCTCCTCCTCCTAGGAGTCTAAACTTTCCTGCCGATCGAGCTCGGCTTCTCTTTCTTCGTACATTTGCACGCGAGGTGAGTCATGAATTATGTAGCAGGGCAGAACTGCCTCTGCGCCGTATACCATAAAGAATGGTGTGAATCTGGTGGTGCGATTCGGCATGGTCCGCAGCCCCCAGAGTACGGAGTCAAGCTCCTCTACCCAGTGTGTGTTAGATTCCTTGAGGGACCGCACTAGTCTGGGTTTGATGCCGCTCATGATTAGACCATTTGCTCGCTCGACTTGACCGTTAGTTTGAGTGTGATAGACTGAAGCATAGTCGAGCTTGATGCCCATGTTTTTGCACCAGAGTTTGACCTCGTCGGCCGTGAAGTTCGTGCCGTTATCGGTGATGATGCTTTGTGGGGACGCCAGTAACGTGTATCGACCCGATATGAAGTCTATTACGGTCCGGATTCGCCGTCTTAACGAGCTTGGCCTCTATCCATTTGGTGAATTTATTCACCATGACCAGATAGGTATTTTTTCTTGTGGGTTCCTCCTTTAAGGGGTCCAACCATGTCAAGCCCAGACGCGAAGGGCCAGGTGATGGGTATAGTTTGGAGCGCGATGGGTGGCATGTGGCTTTGATTAGCAAAGAGCTAGCAACCGACGATCGTTGGACTAAGTCCCGAGCATCTGCCGGGCCGTCGGCCAATAGAATCTGTCTGGAAGGCCTTGCTTACAAGGGCACGGGCTGCGACATGGTGCCCGCCGAGTCCGGGATGAATTTCAGCGTAAGATTCCGCCCTTCCTCTTGGAGATACACCTTTGAAGGACTCGGTGGTGCTTTTCTTATAAAGCTCTCCCTCATGGACTTTATAGGCTTTAGATCGCCGCACTATGCAGCGTGCCTCGTTTTGGTCCTCGGGAAGTTCCTGCCTGGTTAGGTAGGCTAGGAATGGTTCCGTCCACGGGGCAATGACTGCCATTATTACGTGGGCTGAAGATGTTACTTCGTTGGCAGAGCCTCCAGTTGTGTCAGAATGTTCGGTGTCGGGCAGTGCAGTTGGGTCCGGCCTGTTATTTTCGGACTCCCCTTCCCATAATACGGATGGCTTGAACATCTTTTCTAAGAAGATATTGGGGGGGACGGCATCGCGCTTTGCGCCAATGCATGCCAAGACGTCTGCTGCCTGATTGTTTTCCCGAGCTATATGGTGAAATTAGAGCCCTTCGAACCGAGCTGACATTTTTAGGACGGTGTTGCGATAAACTACCATTTTCGGATCCTTGGCATCAAAGTCTCCATTTATTTGAGATATCGCGAGGTTTGAATCCACACGCACCTCTAGGCATTGAATGCCCATGGAGACTGCCATCCGGAGACCATGTAGGAGGGCCTCGTATTCAGCTGCGTTGTTGGAGTCCGTATACATTATCTGGAGTACGTATTGAACTGTATCTCCTGTTGGGAACGTCAGAACGACGCCAACCCCCAGACCAGCCAACATTTTGGAGCCGTCGAAGTGCATGATCTAGTTGGAATATGTGACATACTCTTTAGGGAGATCGGCTTCAGTCCATTCGGCGACGAAGTCGGCCAAAACTTGCGACTTAATAGCTCGCCGTGGCTTATAGGTTATGTCGAACAGGAGGAGCTCAATGGACCATTTGGCAATCCGGCCCGTCGTGTCGCGGTTGTTTATAATGTCGTTAAGAGGTACTTCGGAGGCGACTGTTATCGAACACTCTTGAAAGTAGTGTCGCAGCTTCCGGGATGCCATAAACACCGCGTATGCTATCTTTTGATAATGCGGATACCGTGACTTGCATGGAGTGAGGATAGTGGACACGTATTAAACTGGTTTTTGAAGGGGGAACTTGTGTCCGTCTGTTTCTCGTTCGACAACGAGCACCGCGCTTACAACTTGATGAGTTGCCGCGATGTATAATAGCATTGGTTCGCCCATGTTGGGCGCGGCCAGGGCCGGGTTTGTTGCCAATATGGATTTTATTTCTTCAAGTCCGGCCGTGGCAGCATCCGTCCACTCGAAGTGTTCGGTGCGCCGGGGGAGGCGATAAAGGGGTAATGCCTTTTCTCCCAAGCGGGAGATAAAGCGGCTTAGAGCCGCCACGCATCCAGTCAATTTTTGTATTTGTTTGAGGTCCTTTGGGATATCCAATTGTGACAGAGCTCGGATCTTGGCTGGGTTTGCTTCAATTCCTCTACGGATACAATAAAGCCCAAGAGCTTTCCGGTGATGCGCACGCATTTTCGGGTTAAGCTTGATGTCATATGTTGGAGATTATCGAATGTGAGCCTCAAGTCGTCTACTAGAGTTTCAACATGCTTGGTTTTGTGACCACATCATCTCGTATGCCTCCACTGTTTTGCGATCTGGTTTGCGGACATGTACGAATCATGCGCTGATATGTTGCGCCGGCGTTTTTGAGCCCGAAGGGCATTGTGTTGAAGCAGAATGGGCCGTATGGGGTGATAAATGCCGTTGCGGCTTGGCCAGGCTCTGCCATCTTAATTTGATGGTAGCCGTTGTATGCGTCGAGGAAACACAATGAACCGTGTCCTGCGGTAGCGTCAATAATTTGATCGATGCGGGGGAGGGGGAAGGGATCCTTTGGTTAAGCCTTGTTGAGGTCCTTGAAATCGACGCATAGGCGCCAGGATTTGTCCTTCTTTGGTACCATCACCAGGTTTGCTAGCCAGTCCGGATGTTTTATATCTCTGATTAATCCGGCCTCCAATAGTTTGGCTAGCTCCTCTCCCATGGCTTGTCTCTTAGGTTCGGAGAAACGAAGAGCCTGTTTGACGGCTTGAATCCTTTTAGGATGTTTAGGCTGTGCTCGGCCAGCGGCGTGGGATTCTGGCATGTCGAAAGGGTGCCAGAAAAAATATCCCAATTTTAGCGTAGGAATTCTCGTGGTCGCGCGTCTACATCGGGTTTAATTGTGCCCGATGGAGGCCGTTTTGTAGGGTCCGTTGGATGGACTTGGAATTTGACTATTTCATCTACGGTTTAAAGGAGGTGGACTGGATCTTTTATCGAGTATCACATCGTCCCTATTCACCATGGGCCTTGCGCGATCAGTTCCTCGGCAGCTAGGGCTTGGATAGTGCCTCAAGGGTCGGTCGGCTGTCTTATTTTCGGTAGCAGTGCTATGTCGGGTCACTAGCAAGAGTGATGATTCCGTTGGGCCCGGCATTTTGAGCTTCATGTACCCGTAATGGGGTATAGCTTGAAAAATTGTGAATGCCTCTCGCCCTAATAGGCGTGGTATCCGTTCTTTGAGCAGGGCCACTTGGAACGTGACCTCCTCGGACCTGTAATTATTCGGCGTGCGAACACCACATCTAGTGTGATATTTCCTGTGCAACCACGCTTCCGGTAGGGTATTATTCCTCTAAAGGTTGTGCTGCTTCGCTCAATGCGGCTCCAGTCTATTTCCATTTTTCGAAGGGTTTCCTCATAAATGAGGTTCAATCTGCTGCCACCGTCCATGAGTACCTTGGTAAGGCGAAAGTCGTCCACTATTGGACTAAGGACCAATGCTCTTTGGTGCTCGGGTTGTTGAATTTAGGTTCATCACTGGCATTAAAGGTAATAGCCGTGTCACTCCATGGGTTTATTGTTGCTACTTGGTAGACTTCGGCAAGGTTGTGGAGTGTTCGTTTTCGCATATTATTTGATGCAAAAGTCTCGAAGACGAGTTAATACCGTCTTGGTATCCACAGGCTGGTGCCACATGGGTCTTTGAGGTTAGAAGCTCTTCGCCACTTTTGGCCACCTGCGGAGTATCCAACATGCTCTAAGGCTATGAGTTGGTGTGGTGCCCTCTGTACTATGAATTTTACAAGGTCTGTTGAGCCATCCCTCGATGACGGTTCCATGCCCGTAGGGGTTTTTTATTTTTGGTGTTTAACCCGGTGATTGGCGATAATGCACCCTTTTATTTGAACTGGGTTTGTATTCGGGGCGGATTGTCCCAAAATCTTACTTGGTTTCGGGCACTTTCCATCGCATAGTAATTTACGTACTATGGACGCCAAGTTAACAAAGCGTGTAATTTCACGGCGGCCTATGGTGTTGAGATTCCCTTGTCCATGCAATTATTGCGAAGAATGAAATTACGTCTTCCTCGCGGCAGTCCTTTATCCTGTTCATAACCGGGAGGAATCGCCCGATAATGATGTCTTTGTTTCCTTGGGCTCTTGCCTAATTTTGGATAGATCGCATATGTTCGGGTGGGTGGGTGGAATTAAATCCGAAGCCTCACCCAATCTGAGACTCAAGGGCCAAGGAGTTTCCGAACTCAGAAGTTTGGATTCTTGGATGTTGTCCAATGAATCTAGCCCGTTGCATGACTCTAAGTTCAGGTCTTGAGTGACGTCCTCCCCTCCGCGGGTATCCGGCTTGGAGGGATCGGGAATCCGGACATAGCTAGTCCTTAAGATAGATGAAGGGTCGCCACATTGTTCCTCCACCACAGCAACGTGATGGGTGACCTGGGGAGAGTTAATCTCTCTCAGATCGGGTTTAGGCCCAATCCGATCGTAGTCTGTAGCGACTCCCAGGGCGGCGATGCGATCCAGGAGCTCGTTTAAGGAAGAGAGCTCCGTCGGATCCAACTGCTCGGCGAGTTCCGAGTTGACATGAAGATTGCTTTCGATGACCCCAGAAGTCATCTCGGCGCGGCGGCCGAACAGGTGGTCATAAGAAAACCACCTAGCCGGAGAGTTTGGCCGATAGCCAAAGCTCCTTTAGCAACAGTGTCGTCTTTAAAGGCGGGATGAGGCATCCTTCCTGATGGCGACAACACAGAGGAACTCCCAATGAAAGCACCAATGTCGGTGTCAAAACCGGCGGATCTCGGGTAGGGGGTCCCGAACTGTGCGTCTAGGCGGATGGTAACAGGAGACAAGGGACACGATGTTTTTACCCAGGTTCGGGCCCTCTAGATGGAGGTAAAACCCTACTCCTGCTTGATTAATATTGATGATATGGGTAGTACAAGAGTAGATCTACCACGAGATCAGAGAGGCTAAACCCTAGAAGCTAGCCTATGGTATGATTGTTGTTCGTCCTACGGACTAAAACCCTCCCGTTTATATAGACACCGGAGAGGGTTAGGGTTATATAAAGTCGGTTACAATGGGAGGATATCTACATATTCGAATCGCCAAGCTTGCCTTCCACGTCAAGGAAAGTCCCATCCGGACACGGGACGAAGTCTTCAATCTTGTATCTTCATAGTCAAGGAGTTCGGCCAAAGATTATAGTTCGGCTATCCGGACACCCCCTAATCCGGGACTCCCTCACCCATGGTTCAATATTGAAGTGGTCTTGAAGAGGTCGAAGGATGGACGGTCAATCATCCACAGGCACTGGCCTAAAGTTGCAAAGATCTTCAACATGAATGAAGGCTCAATATTCGTCTTCCGCTTCAGTAGTTTTCCAGATGAGATGCATCTCTCTATGTACCGTCTATGATGCTAATTTCAAAAGGTTCTAGATGTTGCATGTGAAACTTCTTCTTGGTGCGATTGTGTAATGGGGTAGCTGAGTGCTGAAGCTATATCATCTTTGTACTCTGATGTATTTCAATTATGAAATCCTGCTTCCTTAATATGGAAATGTAATATATTATGTGCTTAATATGAATGTTAATTAGATTAGTAAATGGATTATAAATAATAGGGTAATTATTGGACAATTAGCTTGCTAATTGGGTTTTCCTATTGCAAACGATTAATGAGAAACCACGGTGGGCGATGACCTCAGCAAGGCACACAGTATCTAGGAATAAACCATGTTGGATCAATGAACAATCACACACGACATATCAAAACTGTTTGCGTTCATACCTTGCATAAGCGTTTTCCTTGGAAGCGACTTGTGTGGGATGTACATCTGACAGAAATGTTTAGCGGGACTGACTGTGGGATGTACTTGCAACCGGAAACAATTTCACCGTATAATTGTATTTTAGCTATCTTGTCGTATTTCCGTATTTGCGTGCTACTTGGTCACTACGACCTCATTTTGCCGAACGTGTGTGCCAGGAGGGCATATCCCCGACGGTTTCTGGGTCGTGTGGGAAGGACCCCCCTATCGCCTACACTCACTTGGCGACGGTTCCAAATGTCATCGTGGAAAGGGGTTAAAAACCGTTTGTATAGGACCGACATGCACTAGTGTAGCTACAAGAAGCATAACAACCAGCAAATATAGTTATTTATAGTGGTATTGTTGAAATTGCATAGAACTTAGTTTGTGCTTAAACATCAAATTCTATAATTGAACATCAAAATGTGAAAAAAGACGAGGCATATTACCTACACCAGGCTTAATAGGAAACATATATGGTCGTTGAATTGGTATTGATGAAATTTTACTGCACATTAAATAGTTGCACATATAGAGTATCACATTGTGAATAACTGAAATAAAAGTGCATACTGCAAACAACCAAGTATAGCAATTAAAACTGGACATATTCTCACTAAAAAAGTGGCTCGACAAAACAAATCATGGGGTTCCCCCTGTGAATAGGCACGACAAAAAAATCATGCGTTTCCTCACTTGTCGCAGATGGGCTCCTTCCCATTGGAAGAGCACAGACTCTAGGTGCGCTCCATGTTGCGGTAGATGGGATCCTTCCCCTTGGAAGAGCATGACTGTAGGGTGCCCTCCCCGATGTCGCAGATGGGCTCTTTCCCCTTGGAATAGCCAGAGAGGGTGCTCTCCTTGTAGTCGTTGTCGATGAGGTCTAACTTGGTAGCTGAGGATATCAAGCCAACGTTACAGAACGTGTCCTTCAGAAATTACATAAAAGGGGCTTGATGGGATGAAGGAAGGCAAATTCTTGACAGTGAGCCAAAGGAGATCAACGGCGGGGCCATGGATAATATCGACAGCGGTTGAAGCCAAGGTGGGCCTCTTAACCTGTGACATATCCCGCGTTAGGCCGTCATTGTCCACGACCTGGATGTCGTAGCCGGCATCCGTGACATACCAGCATATTCCAGTCTGCTGATTGAGTGCATGCGACCAGGCATCGTCGTCAGCTTCCTTGTTGGCCCCGTCGACCACCTCACTGTCGTCGGGCGAAGAGGCCGTGATAAACTCCTTTTGGGCTATTTGCTCGGAAGCGTAGTCGTGTTTAGACTGCGATGTTGTAGAGTGGGGTAGCGGGATGGGGATTTGTGGGAAACGGTGTGTTTCGAAGGCTTCATCTAAGAAACTCAGGGCGGCTGGGTGACCTGCATGGGCAGAATGGCAGATGTTGACGATGGAGGTGGCGTGGCGGTGGCGGCAGTGACGACCTTGCAAGTGTTTTGAGCGAGGGATGGGTGGTGTGTGTGTGAGAGAGAGCGGCGGTTTTGGGGTGTGTGTGTGGAGGGGGCCAAGGTGGTGTTTGAGGAAATGTCATGGCTACTGAAAATTTTACTAGGCAGGAGTAAAATGCCAGGGCTACTGATAATTTGGATGAAGGGATTGACCAACAAACATTGCACATGGTCCAAACATAATAATCGTGTGGTATCAAACAGAAAAACCCACCACACGGGTAGATATTTTTGAGATTGAGAGGGATGCATGCGCGAGCGGGAGCAACAAAAATCGCACACACACTGGTAAAACGAGGTGATATACAAACGGTTTTTAACCCCTTTCCGCGACGGCGTTTTGAACCGTCGCCAATTGAGCGACTGCGATACGGGGGTCCTTCCCACATGACCCAGAAACCGTCGGGGATAGTGATACGTCTCCAACGTATCTATAATTTTTGATTGTTCCATGCTATTATCTATTCTGCTTTGGACATTTAATGGGCTTTATTATACACTTTTATATTATTTTGGGACTAACCTATTAACCGTAGGCCCAGCCCAAATTGTTGTTTTTTTTGCCTATTTCAGTGTTTCAAAGGAAAAGGATATCAAACAGATTCCAAATGGAATGAAACCTTTGGGAACGTGATTTTCGGAACAAACGTGATCCAGAGGACTTGGAGTGGACGTCAAGAAACCGACGAGGAAGCCACAAGGCAGGGGGCGTGCCCTCCACCCTCGTGGGCCCCTCGTAGCTCTCCTGACCAACCTCCTTCGCCTATATATACTCATATAGCGTGGAAACATCATATACGGATCCAAAACCCTATTTACACCACCGCAAACTTTTGTACCCGTGAGATCCCATCTTAGGGCCTTTTCCGGAGCTCTGCCGGAGGGGGCATTGATCATGGAGGGCTTCTACATCAACACCATAGCCTCTCCGATGATGTGTGAGTAGTTTTCCTCAGACCTTTGGGTCCATATTTATTAGCTAGATGGCTTCTTCTCTCTCTTTGGATCTCAATACAATGTTCTCCTCGATTCTCTTGGAGATCTATTTGATGTAACTCTTCTTTTGCGGTGTGCTTGTCGAGATCCAATGAATTGTGGGTTTATGATCAAGATTATCTATGAATAATATTTGAATCTCCTCAGAATTCTTTTATGTATGATTGGTTATCTTTGCAAGTCTCTTCAAATTATCAGTTTGGTTTGGCCTACTAGATTGATCTTTCTTGCAATGGGAGAAGTGCTTAGCTTTGGGTTCAATATTGCGGTGCTCGATCCCAGTGACAGTAGGGGAAACAACACGTATTGTATTGTCTCCATCGAGGATAAAAAGATGGGGTTTATATCATATTGCATGAGTTTATCCCTCTACATCATATCATCTTGCTTAAAGCGTTACTCTGTTCTTATGAACTTAATACTCTAGATGCATGCTGGATAGCGGTCGATGTGTGGAGTAATAGTAGTAGATGCAGGTAGGATTCGGTCTACTTGTCACGGACGTGATGCCTATATACATGATCATACCTAGATATTCTCATAACTATGCTCAATTCTATCAATTGCTCGACAGTAATTTGTTCACCCACCGTAATACTTATGCTATCTTGAGAGAAGCCACTAGTGAAACCTATGGCCCGGGTCTATTTTCCATCATATTAATCTTCCGTCAACAGCTATTTCTGGCACCGTTTATTTTGCTTTCATTACTTTTAATCTTTATCATAAAAATACCAAAAATATTATCTTATCATCTCTATCAGATCTCACTCTCGTAAGTGACCGTGAAGGGATTGACAACCCCTTTATCGCGTTGGTTGGGAGGTTCTTATTTGTTTGTGTAGGTGTGTGGGACTCGAGCGTGGTCTCCTACTGGATTGATACCTTGGTTCTCAAAAACTGAGGGAAATACTTACGCTACTTTACTCATCACCCTTTCCTCTTCAAGGGAAAACCAACGCAGTGCTCAAGAGGTAGCAAGAAGGATTTCTGGCGCCATTGCCGGCGAGTCTACACACAAGCCAAGACATACCAAGTACCCATCACAAACTCTTATCCCTCGCATTACATTATCTGCCATTTGCCTCTCGTTTGCCTCTCCCCCACTTCACCCTTGCCTTTTTATTCACCCTCTTTTTCCGTTCGCTTTTTTCTTTTGCTTGCCTCTTGTTTGCTTGTGTGTTGGATTGCTTGTTTGTTACGATGTTTCAAGACAATACTAAATTGTGTGACTTTACCAATACCAACAACAATGATTTTCTTAGCACTCCGATTGATCCTCTTACCGATGTTGAATCTTGTGAAATTAATGCTGCTTTGTGGAATCTTGTCATGAAAGATCAATTCGCCAGCCATCCTAGTGAAGATGCCGCTACCCATCTAAATAGCTTTGTTGATTTGTGTGATATGCAAAAGAAGAAAGATGTGGACAATGATATTGTTAAATTGAAGCTATTTCCTTTTTCGCTTAGAGATCATGCTAAAACTTGGTTTTCGTCTTTGCCTAAAAATAGTATTGATTGTTGGAATAAGTGCAAAGATGCTTTTATCTCTAAGTATTTTCCTCCCGCTAAGATCATCTCTCTTAGAAACGATATTATGAATTTTAAGCAACTTGATCATGAACATGTTGCAAAAGCTTGGGAGAGGATGAAATTAATGATACGTAATTGCCCTACTCATGGTTTGAATTTATGGATGATTATACAAAATTTCTATGCCGGATTGAATTTTGCTTCTAGAAATCTTTTAGATTCGGCCGCAGGAGGCACTTTTATGGAAATCACTTTAGGAGAAGCTACTAAACTCCTAGATAATATTATGGTTAATTATTCTCAATGGCACACTGAAAGATCTATTAGTAAAAAGGTTCATGCGATTGAAGAAATTAATGTTTTGAGTGGAAAGATGGATGAACTTATGAAATTGTTTGCTAATAAGAGTGTTGCTTCTGATCCTAATGATATGCCTTTGTCTACTTTGATTGAGAATAATAATGAATCAATGGATGTGAATTTTGTTGGTAGGAATAATTTTGGTAACAATGCTGAAAGATCGTGGATGTCGCCTAGAGGGGGGGTGAATAGGCGTTTTAAAATAATTACGGTTCAGGGGCTTGAACAAATGCGAAATAAACCTAACGGTTAATTTGTCAAGCACAAAACCTACAACAATTAGGCTCAACTATGTGCACCAACAACTTATGCTAAGCAAGATAAGCAACTATGTGATAGCAAGATATAAGACAAGAACAATATGGCTATCACAAAGTAAAGTTCATAAGTAAAGGGGTCGGGTAAGAAATAACCGAGGCACGCGGAGACGGCGATGTATCCCGAAGTTCACACCCTTGCGGATGCTAATCCCCGTTTGGAGCGGTGTGGAGGCACAATGCTCCCCAAGAAGCCACTAGGGCCACCGTAATCTCCTCACGCTCTCGCACAATGCAAGATGTCGTGATTCCACTAAGGGGCCCTTGAGGGCGGTCACCGAACCCGTACAAATGGCAACCCTTGGGGGCGGTCACCGAACCCGTACACTTTGGCAACCCTTGAGGGCGGTCACCGGAACCCGTCAAATTGCTCGGGGTGATCTCCACAACCTAATTGGAGACCCCGACGCTTGCCCGGAGCTTTACACCACAATGATTGAGCTCCGAACACCACCAACCGTCTAGGGCGCCCAAGCACCTAAGAGTAATAAGCTTCTAAAACTTCACTTCCACGTATCACCGTGGAGAACTCAAACTGATGCACCAAATGCAATGGCAAGGGCACACGGAGTGCCCAAGTCCTTCTCTCCCAAATCCCACCAAAGCAACTAATGCTAGGGAGGAAAATGAGAGGAAGAACGAAAGAAGAACACAAAGAACTCCAAGATCTAGATCCAAGGGGTTCCCCTCACTTAGAGGAGAAAGTGATTGGTGGAAACGTGGATCTAGATCTCCTCTCACTTTTCGCTCAAGAACTAGCAAGAATCATTGGAGGGATTGAGAGTTAGCAAGCTCGAAGAAGGTCAACAATGGGGGAAGAACACGAGCTCAAAGGATTAGGTCTCAAGGGGAAGAAGACCCCTTTTATAGGTGGGGAGAAAACCAACCGTTATCCCTCACTCAGCCCATGCGCGCGGTACTACAAGACGGAGCTGCGGTACTACCCTGATCGGCAGCGGTACTACCGCTGCTGAGTTTCGGTACTACCGCAAGTGCAGCATCGCCGATGATGAGGCACATTGCAGTGGCAACGAGCGTAGAACCGTCGGAGTGGTACTACCGCTACCCTCACGGTACTACCGTAAGGCAGGCAACACTAGCCGCAGAGAAAGCATGGAAGTAAAAATTACTTCCGTACCTACTTCCGCCGAGGAGGACTTGCGCAAAAATCCGCACGGTACTACCGCACACGAAGAGCGGTACTACAGCGTGGCGCGGATGTAAAAATTACATCCGCCCTACTTCCGCTCATCTTGCTAAGCCCGCCAGAGCCACGGTACTACGCGCCCAGCTGCACGGTACTACAGCGTAGAGGGCACAGTTTAAAAATTACATCCGCCCTACTACGCTCGAGTAGCTGCGCTGGCACGAGGCCGCGGTACTACCGCTCCCGCAGGCGGTACTACAGGAGCACCTGCAGATACTACATGGTGGACTGCGGTACTATCAAGAGGGCCTCACGGTACTACCGCTCCGGAGAGCAGTACTACCGCATGCCCCAGATTAGCAACACTAGGAGTCCTTCATTTTGCAGAGAAGACAACAGAGGGAAACAATAAAACAAGAACTGTCATAACTTCTACAAATGAGCTCCGAATTGAGCAAACTCAAGCTTGTTGGAAACAAGACAACGAGTAGCATCAAAACAAAGGAGGTATGCCTAACAAACAAAGGAGTGAAACCTCCAACAGAGAAGAAACGGCATATCCTCCAACATCGAAAACATCATAGAGGATGCATGTGAGCTCCGTTTTCGATGAGCTCGAGCTTGTCATAAAAATGACCATAAGCTCCAAATCTCACAAGGAGAAGAACCAAACAAGAACCAAAAAAGATGATGCAAGGATGCAATGGTTTGAGCTCTCTACAAATGATACGATCAAGCTACTCATCGAGAGCCCCCCTTGATAGTACGGCAATCGGTCCTATAACCCGGTCTCCCAACTACCATCATGAGACCGGTAAAATAGAAAACCTATCAAGGGCAAACCTTTGCCTTGCACATGGTCCACTTGAGCTAGACGATGACGATCTTGACTCCCTCAAGTTGGACCACCGTTGTTGATTGCGTTGGCTCGATGAAGACTAGTTGATTGCTCCCCATACTCCACTATGGGTGAGCCACTCTTCCAAGACATCTTCACAAGTCCATTGTCACCACAATGGACGGCAAGCTTCAAGCATTTGATCTCTTCGTGATGCTTCACTTGAATTTGCAGACCGCAACCTAACCCCACAAGGAACTCTCACGAAGACCATGGGTTAGTACACAAAGCGTAATGGACAATGCTTACCATACCATGGGATCACTTGATCCCTCTGTACATCTTGTACGCTTTGTGTCTTGATCAACTTGATTCACTCTTGACTTAGTCTTGACCAACCTTAATTCTTTCCAACTCTCTTCATTTGGATGATGTATTGAAGGTAAACATGAATGATCAAACAATCTTCTTCTTCAAGACATTCTTACAATAAGCTCAACTCTCAAATGACCAATCTTTGGATAATTCCTTGAATAGCACCTTGGTCGACACAAACTCTCCTTGAGACCAACACATGTACTCCAAGAAAAGCCTATGGACAAAACCTTCAAATAAACTCAAGGCAACCATTAGTCCATAGAGATTGTCATCAATTACCAAAACCAAACATGGGGGCACCGCATGTTCTTTCAAACGCTTATAGAGGAAACTTTAATCCTATGCCGTATCCTAGTAATTCCTCTAATAATCATGGTAATTCCTACAACAACTCTTATGGAAATTTTAATAAGATGCCCTCTGATTTTGAGACTAGTGTTAAACAATTTATGATTTCTCAAAAGAATTTTAATGCTTTGCTTGAAGAAAAATTGCCTAAGATTGATGAATTGGCTAGGAACGTGGATATAATTTCTCTTGATGTTGATTCTTTGAAACTTAGATCTGTTCCACCTAAGCATGATATCAATGAGTCTCTCAAAGCCATGAGAATTTCCATTGATGAGTGCAAAGAAAGAACCGCTAGGATGCGTGCTAAGAAAGATTGCTTTGTAAAAGCGTGCTCTTCTAATTTTTATGATAATAAGGATGAAGATCTAAAAGTTATTGATGTGTATCCTATTAAATCTTTGTTTTGCAATATGAATCTTGATAATGATGGGACTGGAGATGAGTCAACTTTAGTTAGAAGGCGTCCCAAAAATTCTGAGTTTTTAGATCTTGATGCAAAAATTGGTAAAAGTGGGATTGAAGAGGTCAAAACTTTAGATATCAATGAACCAACTATCTTTGATTTCAAGGAATTTAATTATGATAATTGCTCTTTAATAGATTGTATTTCCTTGTTGCAGTCTGTGCTAAATTCTCCTCATGCTTATAGTCAAAATAAAGCTTTTACCAAACATATCGTTGATGCTTTGATGCAATCTTATGAAGAAAAACTTGAGTTGGAAGTTTCTATCCCTAGAAAACTTTATGATGAGTGGGAACCTACTATTAAAATTAAATTAAAGATCATGAATGCTATGCTTTGTGTGATTTGGGTGCTAGTGTGTAACGCCCGGATGGTTAAGCAACAGTGATCACCTCGGTTACTGTGCCAAACCTCTCTTGATTCGAACCCGTTCTAAAACAACAATCAAAACTAAAACAAACGATAAAAAGTTTCAAAACAAAATCTAAAATGTTCGGGGGTTGTCTAAAATAGCTAATCTAATTATGGTGGGGTGCACTAATTTTGGTAAAATGCTTTGGCATTTTAAATAAACTAAAAACAGAAAAGAAAATTAATAAAAGAAAAAGAAAGACAAAACAAGTGGGGGAGGAAAACACCCTGGCCCAGCCAGCCCCCCTCCCCACCTGGCCCCTCGCCCCCCTGGCCCATTCCCCCAGGGCCGGCCCATCGCCCACACCCGACCATACCCCCCCACCCCGAGGCAAACCCTAGCCGCCCAAGACTTCCCCACGCCGCCCCCACCCCTCTCCTCGCTTGATCTGGATCGGGGCGGAGACTCCACCGAGACCCGTCGCCCCCCCACCTCGCCGGGCCCCCGCCCCCCCGCCCTTGGACCCTCCTCCTCCTCGCCACCACTGAGAGCCCCTCCTTCCTCCGTCGCCCCCAAGCACGAGGTCGCGGTCATGATCGATCCCGACCCCTCTGCCTCCCGGCCGTGGCTCGCCCGCCCGCCTCCTCGCCGGTCGTCACCGCCCTCCACCGAGCTCGCTTAGACCCTCTGGCGCTCGGTGAGCTCACCCGACCCCGGTTCCCTCTCTTCCCCCTCCCGTCGGCGGCCCCATGCCCCAAGCCACCGCCTCCCCCCTCGCTCCCTCTCTCTCTGTCTGACGACGCCAGAGCCTGGCTCGTCGCCGGCTTGGCCGCCCGCCCCTTCGCCCGACCTCCCCCGTTCCTCTCTTCTTCCCCGTCGGCGACGCCCGGCCGCCGGGACGCCACCTCGCCAGCGCCCTTCCCCCACGGCCGCAAACCCCGACCCTTCCGGCGCCCGGGGGTCCCTGTCACGGCTCCGCCCCCCTCGCGCCCGTCGCTCGCCCCGGCCCGTGCCTCCCCCCCGTCGGGGCCCAACCCCCACCACCACCAGTCGCCTCGCCGCCTGGCCGCCGGCATTGGTGCGTGGTTGCGTGCCCCGCGCACGCCAATCCTGCCCTCGGCGCCCGGTCCCCGTTGGCATGGGTTCGGCTTCATACCCCGCCAAGACACTGATCCGTTTGCCCCTGGGGCCAATGACATGGGGGCCCCACCCCCCAAAAAAAAAACGGTTTTATTAAAACAGAAATAAAATGAAAATGAAAATAAATTAAAACTAATTAACTAATTAATTAATTAATTAAGTAATTAATTAATCTAATTAATTCGATTAATCAATCCTAATCATTAATTAATTTAATGAACTAATGTTAATTAACCTTGATTAGGTTAATTAGATAATAGAGAATGACATGGGACCCACATGTCGGGGTTGACTCATCAACCCTGTTGATCGATGATGTCGGCATGACATCATCTTGATGTCATAAATGCATTTTCGAAATTAATTGAATAATTAATTAAATTCCGAAATTAATAAAATCTTTTAAAATCATATCTTTTAATCCGTAATCCGATTAAAATATTTTCAACATGAAAGTTGCTCGAGCGACGAGGCGAATCCGGATACGCAATCCGTTCGTCCACCACACACCTCTAAGCTATCGAACCTGCAAACTTTCCTCTCCGGTTCATCATCTCGACAGACGTCCTAACCGGATAACTTCGGATGTTTTCCCCCTAACCAAGACCCCTCATACCACGTTAGGGCACGCCTTAGCGTCGCTTCTTGGCATGTCATGCATCGATATGCATCTGTTTACTTTGTATTCATTGTTTCTTCCCCTCTTCTCTCCGGTGACTACGAGACCGACGCTGCAGTGGCGGTTCGACTACGGTGTTGACGACCCTCTCTCTTGCGAGCAACCAGCAAGCCCCCTTGATCACCAGATATCGCCTACTCTTATCTACACCGCTTGCATTAGAGTAGTATAGCATGTTACTGTTTTCGGATACTCCTATCTTTTGCATAGCTTTGTCCTTGTAACCATTGTTACCTTACGCAATCCTATATGCTTAGTATAGGATGCTAGTACTTTCATTTGTGGCCCTACTTTCTTGTCCGTCTGCCGTGCTATACTATCGGGCCGTGATCACTCGGGAGTTGATCACGGGTATATACTATTACTTATACATGATACATGTGAGACTATAGTCGGGTCGGTGATGGAGCACCCATGAGTGGATCTTTGAGGCGGAGCGGCAGGCAGGTTGAGACCGCCTAGGAGAGAGGTGGGCTGGCCTGTTCGGCGCTCATGCGTTACTTAACACGCTTAACGAGGTCTTGGTATTTGATCTGGGTTGGCTCTGAGCTTATACGCACTAACCATCTACGCTGGAGTAGTTATGGGTATCCCGGCGTCGTGGTATCGGCCAAGCACTTCAGACGTCGGCGGAGCGGGCGCTACCGGATTGGACTGGAGCGCTGATGGGCTAGGTCTGCTTCGTCGCCCTGCTCGCGCGTGCAGGTGTGCTCGGCGATGGGCCCGCACCCTGCGCGCTTAGGTTTAGACCGGCGTGTTGGCCTCTGTTGTGCCTAGGTGGGGCTGCGGCGTGTTGATCTTCTGCGGCGGGCATGACCCCGGAAAGTGTGTCCGCCAAATGGGATCAAGCGTCTTTGGGTAAGATGGTGCACCCTGCAGGAAGTTAATCTATTCGGATAGCCGTGATCTTGAATGGGGCGACTTGGAGTTGTACCTTGAGCTTATGACAACTAGAACCGGATACTTGATAAAACACACCCTTCCAAGTGCGGATACAACCGTGGTCGCTCTCGCTCGGGGTTATGAGCGGGGATTGCGGGTAGGATTATTGCTATATGTTGTTACTTGGAGGACATCCGTTGTCCTCTTCATGCATGCAAGACCGGTGTCGAAGCGTAGTCTTCGTTAAGACTAGCTATCCCCTCTTATTACGGCATTCTGCAGCTCGGTCCACTAATATGGCCTTTACACATATATCCATGCATATGTAGTGTAGCTCCTTGCTTAAGTAGTACTTTGGATGAGTACTCACGGTTGCCTTGTTCCCCTTTTCCCTACCTCTACTCGATTGCTGCAACAGACGATGGAGCCCAGAGTCGACGCCACCGCCTCGGCGACTACTACTCCGGAGGTGCCTACTACTACGTGCAGCCCGCGACGACGACGGGAGTGACCTAGGAGGATCCTGTGCGGGAGGCCTGCTCCTCTTCGATCTGATCCCGCTTTGTGCTAGCCATCTTATGGCACCTTGTTTAACTTATGTCCAGACTCGAGATATTGTTGCTTCCGCTGACTTCGTCTATGATCGAGCACTTGTATTCGAGCCCTCGAGGCCCCGGCTTGTATTATGATGCTTGTATGACTTATTTTATTGTAGAGTTGTGTTGTGATATCTTCCGTGAGTCCTTGATCTTGATCGTACACATTTGCGTGCATGATTAATGTATGATTGAATCGAGGCGTCTGAAGTTAATATCGAGCCGATTGCTGTAGGAATCCCCTTCCACACTCCTTGGCGAAGTCGAGTCTAGACATTGCAAAACTTTTACTAACTTGGCTGTGTGCCTTACGGGCCCACGCCGCCATCGGGTGGTACTAGGATCTTTTACTCCTCGACCTTTACTCGGGACTTTGAACTCTCTTCTACTCGGGTTAAACGATTTTACTAACTATCACTAGGATCCCGTGACCGCATTCACCCCAAAGTTGGATATAGCCTAGTTGTTTTGGAATTGTATTTGAGCAATTTCCACACTTGTCATTTGACTCCTTTGAAGCGTCTTTGTTTTCAGATGGAACCCACGAGGCAGGTCGTGCGCCACACGACGGCCATTGGTGCCTCGGGATCACTGCGGTGCTAGCGAGATGATGACCTATCGGGTTATCGCTGGCACCCCGAGTACACCGTCTATGAGGAGTACCGGGACTACAACCGAGAGAAGCGATCCGCGCCATCGTCCACCTCTACTCTCGGAGTATGAGTCCACTCTTGTCTTTGCACCGCACATGGTGTTGGAGTGACTATCGATATGGCAGTCCACGATGCTGCTTATGCTGCTCGACACGTCTTCGTGCGAGTATCAAGAGTTGGACACCTCCCCTTCGGCACATTGCTATCGCGTCGATGTTGGTGAGGAGGGTTACTACACCGCTGCCTACACCATCGTCACCAGAGAGCCTTCCACCATCGTAACTTTGTTCGCATCTTGATGGGCTGGATCGAGCTAACCGAGCTCTTCGCCACGAGTTGTACATCACCCGTCGGCACCTCTACCGTGCTCGACGCTGATGCACCCTTTGTCCGATCCGGAGAGCTGCGGCGTTCTGCGATTTACCCAGCCAGACCGTGATGCCCCGGGGTGTCGGTTGGCGGACGTGGAGGTTACTCTCCCGACTTGGCCCTTTCACGCCACCGGGCGTCGGATTCAGCACTCGAGTATCCGCGCCCCTGTGTCACCGACGTGGAGGACTATCCACTGCCGCACTATCGCTTTCAGCTCAGACTACCTCCGCATGCATCGTGGGACTGATGTAGACTTGCTTGTTAGTGTTTGATGTATTCGCCATGAGCTCGCGTGCGCCTATGATGTAGTAGTCTATGTGCCGGACTCTATGTATCGAACTCTATGCATGATTCCTTTTGTAAGATATGCCAACTACTATGTAGTTCTATCATCTTGCTTCCATTATGCATGTTTCATCATGAATGATTCTGTCTCTTGCTTAATTTCTCAAATGCTGAACTACCTGTTATATAATAGCAGGATGGTTAGGCCAGCAGGTCGTGGTCGTGGTGCCAACTTTCCACCACCGCCGAGTACATGGCTGGTATGGTCCAACAGCTTGAGATGAATCGCCAGCTTCATGGAGAACATGATGGCTCAGTTCCTCGCCCCAATATGAACCAGCACCCAAACGGAACAACTCTGCAGGATTTCATACGCTGAACCCCAGCGTGTACCGCAGCTCAACTCAGCCATCGGATGTTGATGATCGCTCCGTGACATCACCTATGAGATGGAGTCTGCTGATGTAGCCCCGCCAGCTATGTCACCTTTGCTTCCTTCTTCTGAAGGGACCCGCAGCTCAATGGTGGGACAGCCACGGCGTACTCTGCCAGCTTGGAACACTCATCACTGGCTAGACTTCCAGCTGCCTTCCGAGCCCGCTTCATCCTCAAGGGTCATGGACCGAAGAAGCGTGAGTTCCGCAACCTCACCCAAGGCAACAAGATCTGTTGAAGCCTATCGTGAGAGTTCTGGACTTGTCTCGCTATGTCAAGAGGATATTGCAACCGATGCACGCAGACAGAGAAGTTCCGTGACGGTCTTCAAGTCGACATCAAGCTCGCACTTCTAGTGCACGACTTTGCTGATTTCGCAACCTTGGTGAACAAAGCTATCAATGTCGAAACTGGTCTGCAGGAATACCAGAGCTCTAACAGCGCAACTGTGACACGGGCTCATCTTCGGCCCGCCCTCGCAGGAAGCAAGATATGGATTCCCAACAGCATGTACCAGCCGAATGCACTCGCTTCAAAGCGAACTATGCTACACCTCTCGCCCGCCTACAACTAAGCAGCCAAGCTTCCATCTCCACCACCCCAAGCTCCTGTTCCCACTCCCAATAATGGCTTATGCTTCAAAGGACAGCCAGGACACCGTGCTAGAGAATGCAACCGTAACCGTAATCAATCGGCCCTTCCAAAGAGCCTGGCCGTGGAAACACCCGTAACCGCAACAACACCGGCAAGTCTTATGGGCAAGCTCAGGCCAACCACGTTGATCTGAATGAAGCTCAAGACCAACTGCTCTTCGTGATGGGTACACTTCTCGTAAATTCAGTACCGATCGTTTTATTTGATCTGAGGGCATCGCATTCATTCATGTCTGAAGATTTTGCATTCATGCATGGCATTAAAAGTGAAGACATGAATGCTTCACTATTAGTACACACCCCTGCGGGCCAATGTCGAATTTCCATGATTTGCAACGACGTCCCCGTTGAAATCGAAGGAATGGAATTCCTCGTCTCTCCTATTGTGCTGAAGTCTTGTAGCATCGACCTCATTCTGGGAATGAATTGGTTGAAAGCACATACGGCGTCAATCGTTTGCGCCACTAAGACCGTTCATCTGCTACACCCTTCAGATGAAATAGTCACTTACCAAGCTCATCTGGTGCAAAATGCCGAGGCAAGACTCTATGCATTGAATGCCTTGAACGCTGCACCACTCGAGGGAATTGAAAACATTCCTGCTGCTTTGCGATTTCCAAGACGCTCTTTCCTGAAGAACTTCGAGGATTCCCCACTAGAGCTGTCGAATTCGTCATCGACTTGAAACCAGCACCACTCCTATAGCCAAGCGACCATACAAGATGCCGCCGCATGAACTCCTTGAGCTAAAGGAGGAAATCGACAAATCTCTTCAAAGCGGCTTCATTCGCCCAAGTTGCTCACCTTGGGGAGCACCTTCTCTCTTTGTCAAGAAGAAGGATGGGACAAACCGATTGGTCCAAGACTACCGTCCTATAAATCAAGCTACCATTCGAATAAGTATCCTCTTCCTCGGATCAATGATCTTTATGATCAATTGGCTGGTTCGCGGTGTTCTCGAAACTCGACTTGAGGTTGGGTTACCACCAGATCCGTGTTCGTGAGGAGGATATCCCCAAGACCGCATTCGTGACTCGTTATGGTTCATACGAGTACACCGTCATGTCTTCGGCTTAACCAATGCTCCAGCCACCTTCTCTCGCTTTGATGAACTATATATTCATGGATTACCTCGACAAGTTAAATCGTGGTTTATCCGGATGATATCCCGATCTATTCCAAGAATGAAGAAGAACATGCTGAACATCTTCGTCTTGTCTTTGGAAAAGCTACGAGAGCATCAACTCTATGCCAAGTTCTCCAAGTGTGAATTTTGGCTTCCGAAGTAACCTATCTTGGGCATGTCATTTCTAAGGATGGTATTGCCGTCAACCCCGAAAGAGTTCAGGCTATTCTCGATTGGACCCTCCAAGAACGTTAAGCAAGTCGAAGTTTTCTCGGTCTCGCCACTATTGCCGTCGATTAAATGAGAACTTCTCCAAGATTGCCAGGCCTCTGACTAACCTGTTGCATAAGGGCGTCAAATTCCAATGGACAGATAAGTGTCAGGAAAGTTTCCAGGCACTTAAAAACCAAGTTGACGTCTGCCCCAGTGCTAGCTCCTCCTGATACTAAGAAGGACTTCGTCATTTACTGCGACGCATCTCGTCAAGGTTTAGGCGGTGTCCTAATGCAAGAGCGCAAAGTGGTTGCTTATGCCTCTCGACAGTTGCGCCCTCACGAGGAGAACTACCCAATTCATGACCTCGAACTTGCTGCCGTCATTCATGCACTGAAGCAGTGGCGACATTACCTTCTCGGTAATCGTTGCGAGATCTTCACCGACCACCAAAGTCTGAAGTATCTGTTTACTCAGCCAGACCTGAACCTCCGCCAGCAGAGATGGATGGAGACTGTTGCAGACTTTGATTTGGGTATTTCCTATACGCCAGGCAAGGCTAATGTAATGGCTGATGCCTTGAGCCGCAAGTCTTCTCAAGAACCACCTTCAGTTCACCAAGTTCAGCCCCACTTGTTGAAGAATTCAGAAAGCTGAACCTCCATATTGTTCCTCCGGTGCACTTCGCCCCCTCCTCCGGAGTTCCAAAGATGAATCTCCGTGTTGTTCCCCGTGGTTCCTTTATACCTGGCTGTTGAACCCGATCTCGTGGGCACCATAAAGACAATGCAGGATTTGACTCAAGTCTACAAGCTTAAACAAGATGTCAAGAAAGGAAATCCTCATCCTTCACTATTGCCGATGATGGCGCCTTGTACTTCAAAGGCCGCTTAGTGGTGCCGTGTAAGAAGGAAAACCTGAATATGACTCGAAGGTTATGAAAGAAGCTCATGATACGCCTCTATGTATCCATCCCGGCAGTACAAAGATGTATCAAGACATTAAATCGAGATTACGTGGTCTAATATGAAGCAAGACATTGCTCGCTATGTTTACGAGTGTGACGTTTGCCGTCAGATCAAAGCAGAACATCAAAGGCCTCTTTGGAACTCTGCAACCTATCTCTATTCCGAATGGAAATGGGACCATGTTGAAATGGACTTCGTCACCGGATTTCCCAAATCGCAGAAAGGTAATGATGCTATTCTGTTCGTCATTGACCGACTTTCTAAAGTTGCACATTTTCTGGCGGTCAAAGAAACGATCACCGCTAGCCAGCTTGCAACGCCTATATGTCCGTAATTGTTTCACTTCACGGTATTCCACTGGTTATCGATTCGGACCGTGGCAGCTTATTCACTTCAAGATTCTCGGGCAAGTTTTCAAGAAGCTATGGGGACTCATTTATCTTTCAAGATCGTTTCATCCGCAATCACAAGGGCAAGTTGAACGTGTCAACCAAATTCTCAAGACATGCTTCGAGCTTGTGTCGCTTCCTTCGCAAGAAATGGGAGGAATCTCTCCGTATGCTGAGTTCTCTTATAATAATAGCTATCAAGCTAGTCTCAAGATGGCCCCCTTCAAGTGTTATATGGAAGAAAGTGCGAACCCCTCCGAACTGGTCGAAACGGGAACGCCCACTCTTCGGTCCGGATATTATCCAACATGCGAAGAACAAGTCCGCATTATTCGCGAGAATCTCAAGACCGCTCGGTCTCGTCGAAGAGTAATTATGACCGTCATCACAAAGACATGGTCTATCAACTTTGGCGAAAAGGCCTATCTTCGCTTACACCAATGAAGGGTGCTCACCGCCGGATCAAGGGCAAGTTAGCGCCTCGCTATATTGGCCCTTTCACTATTCTCGAAAGGCGTGGAAAAGTGGCTTATCAACTGGAGCTTCCGTCGAACCTTTCTCGGTTCACGATGTGTTCCACGTGTCACAACTCCGACGCTGCTTCAAGGACCCAATCCGAGCGAAGGGACCATGAAGTGCTCGAATTGCAACAGACCTCTCCTATAAAGAGCATCCGTCCGCATTCTCGACCAACTGAACGCCGCACGCCGGAAAGCGATCAAGTTCCTCAAAGTCCAATGGTCGAATCACTCAAGATGAAGCCACCAGGGAACGCGAGGATCGCCTTCGAGATGAATACCCGCACTCTTTCCTTCTACCTCCTAAATCTCGGGACGAGATTTCTTGTAGTGGAGGAGATTTGTAACGCCCGGATGGTTAAGCAACAGTGATCACCTCGGTTCTCGTGCCAAACCTCTCTTGATTCAACCCGCTCTAAAACAACAATCAAAACTAAAACAAACGATAAAAAGTTTCAAAACAAAATCTAAAATGTTCGGGGTTGTCTAAAATAGCTAATCTAATTATGGTGGGGTGCACTAATTTTGGTAAAATGCTTTGGCATTTTAAATAAACTAAAACAGAAAAGAAAATTAATAAAAGAAAAGAAAGACAAAACAAGTGGGGAGGAAACACCTGGCCCAGCCAGCCCCCTCCCCACCGGCCCCTCGCCTCGCCCATTCCCCCACTGGCCGGCCCATCGCCCACCCGGCCCGCCACATACCCCCACCCCCAGCGGCAAACCCTAGCCGCCCCGACTTCCCCACGCGCCCCCACCCTCTCCCTCGCCCGATCTGGATCGGGGAGAGACCCCACCGAGACCCGTCGCCCCACCTCGCCAGGCCCCCGCCCCACCACCGCCTGACCCTCCTCCTCCTCGCCACCGCTTGAGCCCCCCTCCCTCCCTCAAGTCGCCCCAAGCACAAGCGATCACACATGTCGATCCCGACCCTCCGCCTCCCGGACGCCAAGCGAAGCTCGCCCCCTCCTCGCTGGTCGTCACCGCCTCCACCGAGCCATGCTTAGACCCTACGGCGCTCGGTGAGCTCACCACCCGGTTCCTCTCTCCCCCCTCCCCATCGACGACGGCTCCGCCACCTCATGCCACCGCACCGCCCCCCCCTCCTCGCTCCCTCTCCTCTCCAGACGACGCCAGAGCCCGTCGCCTGCTCCGTCGCTGCTTGACCCCGCCAGCCTCGCCTTGGAACCCCCCCCGCTCCTCTCTTCTTCCCCGTCGGACGACGCCCGCCGCCGGACGCCACCTCGCGGCACCCTTCCCCCCAGCCAAAAACCCCGGCCCTTCCGACGCCCGGGGCCCCGTCGCTGGCTCCACGCCCCCCTCGCGCCCGCCGCCCCGGCCCCAGAACTTCCCCGTCGGGGCCCGAACCCCTCACCACCACTGTCGCCTGCCGGCGCCGCCCGCCACGGTCAGGCGTCGGTGGCGTGGCTCTGGCCGCCGCCCTGCCTCGGCGCCCCGTCCCTCGTTGTCGCGGGTTCGAGCTTCGCCCGCCAAGACACCGATCCGTTTTTCCCTGGGGCCAATGACATGGGGCCCCACCCCCAAAAAAGAACGGTTTTATTAAAACATAAATAAAAATAAAATGAAAATAAATTAAAACTAATTAACTAATTAATTAATTAATTAATTAATTAAGTAATTAATTAATCTAATTAATTCGATTAATTAATCCTAATCATTAATTAATTTAATTAATTCAATGTTAATTAACCTGATTAGGTTAATTAGATAATAGAGAATGACATGCGGGACCCACATGTCGGGGGTTGACTCAGTCAACCCTGTTGATCGATGATGTCGGCATGACATCATCTTGATGTCATAAATGCATTTTCGAAATTAATTGAATAATTAATTAAATTCCGAAATTAATAAAATCTTTTAAAATCATATCTTTTAACCGTAATCCGGATTAAAATATTTTCAACATGAAAGTTGCTCGTAACGACGAGACGAATCCGGATACGCAGTCCGTTCGTCCACCACACACCCTAACCTATCGAACTCGCAAACTTTCCTCTCCGGTTCATCCGTCGACAGACGTCCTAACCGGATAACTTCCTGATGTTTTCCCCCTAACCAAGACCCCCTCATACCACGTTAGGGCACGCCTAGCGCCGCTTCTTGGCATGTCATGCATCGATATGCATCTGTTTACTTTGTATTCATTGTTTCTTCCCCTCTTCTCTCCGGTAGACTACGAGACCGACGCTGCAGCCTGGCCAGTCCGACCACGGTGTTGATTTAATTCTCTCTCTTGCCGAGCAACCAGTGCAAGCCCCCTTGATCACCAGATATCGCCTACTCTTATCTACACCGCTTGCATTAGAGTAGTATAGCATGTTACTGTTTTGGATACTCCTATACCGCTGCATAGCCTTGTCCTTGTAACTTCATTGTTACCTTACCTACAATCCTATATGCTTAGTATAGGATGCTAGTACTTTCATCTGTGGCCCTACTTTCTTGTCCGTCTGCCGTGCTATACTTATCGGGCCGTGATCACTCGAGAGTTGATCACGGGTATATACTATTACTTATACATGATACATGTGAGACTAAAGTCGGTCGGCCGATGGAGCACCATGAGTGGATCTTTGAGGCGGAGCGGCAGGCAGGTTGAGACCGCTTAGGAGAGAGGTGGGCCTGCCTGTTCGGCGTTCATGTTACTTAACACGCTTAACGTGGTCTTGGTATTTGATCTGGGTTGGCTACGAGCTTATACACACTAACCATCTACGCGGGAGTAGTTATGGGTATCCCGCGCCGTGGTATCACCAAGCACTTCAGACGTCGGCGGAGCGGCGCGCGCGCGGATTGGACCGAACGCTGATGGGCTAGGTCTGCTCGGCCGCCCTACTTACGTGCAGGTGTGCTCAGGCGATGGGCCCGCACCCTGCGGCGCTTAGGTTTAGACCGCGTCTGGGCTCTCACAGTGCCTAGGTGGGGCTGCGACGTGTTGATCTTACGCGGCGGGCATGACCCGAAAAGTGTGTCCGCCAAATGGGATCAAGCGTCTTTGGGTAAGATGGTGCACCCTGCAGGAAGTTAATCTATTCGGATAGCCGTGATCTTCGATAACAGACGACTTGGAGTTGTACCTTGAGCTTATGACAACTAGAACCGGATACTTGATAAAACACACCCTTCCAAGTGCGGATACAACCGTGGTCGCTCTCGCTCGGGGTTATGAGCGAGGGATTGCTGGGTAGGATTATTGCTATATGTTGTTACTTGGAGGACTTCCGTTGTCCTCTTCTGCAGGTAAGACCGGTGTCGAGCGTAGTCTTCGTTAAGACTAGCTATCCCCTCTTATTCGGCATTCTGCAGCTTCAGACCACCGATATGGCCTTTACACATATATCCATGCATATGTAGTGTAGCTCCTTGCTTGCAGTACTTTGGATGAGTACTCACGGTTGCCTTGTTCCCCTTTTCCCCTACCTCTACTCGATTGCTGCAACTGCACGATGGAGCCCAGAGTCGACGCCACCGCCACGCATTTACTACTACTCCGGAGGTGCCTACTACTACGCAGCAGCCGGCGGACGACGACTGTGGAGTGACCTAGGAGGATCCTGTGCAGGAGGCCTGCTCCTCTTCGATCTGATCCTAGTTTGTGCTAGCCATCTTATGGCACCTTGTTTAACTTATGTCCGTACTCAGATATTGTTGCTTCCGCTGACTTCGCCTATGATCGAGCACTTGTATTCGAGCCCTCGAGGCCCCCGCTTGTATTATGATGCTTGTATGACTTATTTTATTGTAGAGTTGTGTTGTGATATCTTCCCGTGAGTCCTTGATCTTGATCATACACATTTGTGTGCATGATTAATGTACGATTGAATCGAGGGCGTCACATAGTGTTTCCACGATTCCAAAAACTTTGTGTGATTTGCTAAGTTTCCGCGAATTTGATGATTGTTCTCTAAACTTGCACCTTGCGGATTCCACTATTAAGAAACCCATGGGAAGAATTAATGATTTTCTTATTGTTGCAAATAGTAACTATGTGCCCGTAGATTTCATTGTTCTTGATATAGATTGCAATCCTTCATGTCCTATTATTCTTGGTAGACCTTTCCTTAGAACGATTGGTGCAATTATTGATATGAAGGAAGTAAATATTAGATTCCAATTTCTGTTAAGGAAAGGTATGGAACACTTTCCTAGGAAGAAAATAAAATTACCTTATGAATCTATTATGAGAGCCACTTATGGATTGCCTACCAAAGATGGCAATACCTAGATCTATCCTTGTTTTTATGCCTAGTTAAGGGCGTTAAACGATAGCGCTTGTTGGGAGGCAACCCAATTTTATTTTAGCTTTTTGCTTTTTTGCTCCTGTTTAGGAATAAATCTTTTGATCTAGCTTCTGATTAGATTTGTTTTTGTGTTTAATTTAGTGTTTGTGCCAAGTAAAACCTATAGGATCTTCTTGGATGATAGTTATTTGATCTTGCTGAAAATTCCAGAAACTTTCTGTTCACGAAAATAATTGTTAAAAATCACCAGAAGGTGATCAAATACTGATTCCAATTGCATAAGATCAATAAAAAGATTATTTAGGTCGTCCTATTTTTGTAGAATTTGTGGACTTCCAAAAGTTTGCGTTAGTTACAGATTACTACAGACTTTTCTGTTTTTGACAGATTCTGTTTTTCGTGTGTTGTTTGCTTATTTTGATGAATCTATGGCTAGTAAAAGAGTTTATAAACCATAGAGAAGTTGGAATACAGTAGGTTTAACACCAATATAAATAAAGAATGATTTCATTACAGTACCTTGAAGTGGTGTTTTGTTTTCTTCCCTAACGGAGCTCACGAGATTTTCTGTTAAATTTTGTGTTGTGAAGTTTTCAAGTTTTGGGTAAGGATTTGATCGATTATGGAACAAGGAGTGGCATGAGACTAAGCTTGGGGATTACCAAGGCACCCCAAGGTAAATCCAAGGACACCAAAAAGCCAAAGCTTGGGGATGCCCCGGAAGGCATCCCCCCTTTCGTCTTCGTCCATCGGTAACTTTATTTGGAGCTATATTTTTATTCACCACATGATATGTGTTTTGCTTGGAGCGTCTTGTATGATTTGAGTCTTTGCTTTTTAGTTCACCACAATCATCCTTTCTGTACACACCTTTTGAGAGAGACACACATTATTCGGAATTTATTAGAATACTCTACGTGCTTCACTTATATCTTTTGAGCTATATAGTTTTTGCTCTAGTGCTTCACTTATATCTCTTAGAGCATGGTGGTGGTTTTGTTTTATAGAAACTATTGTTCTCCCATGCTTCACTTATATAATTTTGAGAGTCCTACAAAACAGCATGGTAATTTTCTTAAATGGTGAAATTAGTCCTAAATATGATAGGCATTCAAGATTAGTAAAAACTTTCTTATAAGTGTGTTGAATACTAAAAAAAGTTTTATGCTTGATGATTGTTTTGAGATATGGAGGTAGTAATATTAAAGTTGTGCTAGTTGAGTAATTGTGAATTTGAGGAATACTTGTGTTGAAGTTTGCAAGTCCGTAGCATGCACGTATGGTAAACGTTAGTAACAAATTTGAAACATGAGGTGTTCTTTTATAGCTAATTCACCCAAAATCGGTCAAGTCTCTCGTATTCATGCCATCCCAAGATCATGCCGGTACTCACAGACATCGATGAAATAATCAAAGTTCAATCACACCTGAATTTATTACACGATTCTCATATAGAGTCTTTATTACAATAGAATAAATTCGCCAAAGGCCAACTCATGAGAAATAAACTACTAAAGCTGCGGAAGCGTAGAATTATAAGCGAGTCCATCCGACTCCAAAGGGCAATCGCTAAGCGCGGAGCGTAGCCTCACTCCCGATCGAATAAATCTACGCAACATAAGACGTTGCAGCCGTGTAGGTCAGCTTTTTGAATAAGTTGGCAAGTCATGAAGAGAATAACAATAATAAAACTACTATCACTATATGCATTTTGGCTGTGGGGCTCTAAGTTTCATCATTTTGCGAAAAGCCAGTTTTTCCCTACTACAGTGGACTTGCTTGCAAATTACTACAAAATTATTGGTAGTTATTGAGATGGTTCCGCCAACCAATATCTCATTCCCAAATTATTAAGTCATAACCCCCTCAAATTAATTCATTAGTTTTAGTGTTGAGATTTCCGAATACTTCCAAGTTCCAGAGGCTCAAATTGTCCGTAACCAGGGACACGGCTAATCGATTAGATCTTTAACTCTGCAGAGGTTTGGCACTTTACCCGCAAGAATCATTCCTCCTTTAAGTCTTCGCACTTCAGGGTGTTTGAAGACGGATGAATGAAACAGGTCTTCCAAGAGTTCTTCTGCTACTTGCGGTACCCATCCAATCCTACCGTTTTTCTACATCTCGTAGTACCGCCCAGCCAACGTCACTACTAGGGTTAACCCAGCCAGAGCCCATAATGGCTTGCGGCTGCATGTGTAAGCTTCCGGTCAATGGGGCATCCATCCATCTCTTCGTGGCTGGGTGAAGCTTTCCGCAAGATGTCATGGCACTTCTCCATGCATCCCGCCAACCACTGGGTTCTCCGGGTGCCCACAACCGCTCCTCCACCCAAGAGTGAATTCAAGTCCATCTTGATCTTGTAGTTCATGGGGTTGTCATCATCATTTACTCTCACATCTTGCTTATGAATTTCACTCAACCAAACCCGTCTACGAGCATAGCAAAATAAACTACTTCATCCCGGGGTCATGGTAACAAGGGAATTGGTTCAACCTACCACATGATACTACTCAAGACAATAACTTCAAAATTTCAACTACTGCATGCATGGTGGGGTGGTATTATTCTAATGCAACAAAATCATAGGTATTATAAAGAACATGATCAAAGACTTGCCTTGCTGACGATCTTCGTGAGCTAGGGATTCGTAGTAGCAAGCTTCGCACTCCGGAAACTCTACCGAGACAAACAATAATCACAATAAGCATATAGCATATCATCACTTAACACAATAGCATAGTAACACAACACAACAAAATAAACGAATAAAAAAACCAAAGGAAAAACTCAAAGAATCCAACTCAAAGTTTTTCCTACTTCAAGCAACAACTAGAAATAGTTTTACATAACAAAAAATTTCTCAACATAACCTAATCATGGGTTTTTGTTAACTTAACAGAAAAGATTGCATTAAGCAACTAGGAGCAAAAAGAATTAACTTAAAAGCTATTATAAAACTCCTATTAGGCCTAATTCAATTTCTATAAAGAAAAATAAAATAAAAGTTTTATTTATTATAAATAAAAGTTCATCCTATAAAGTGACGTAAACTATCCTGAATAATCAATCACATGTGAAAAATAAATTTATTTGCTAATTAAAATAATAGGAAAACACTAGCTAGTTAATTAATTAAAATAACAAGATTCTGATTAAAACTATTTTTTTATTAATCCTAAAATACCCAAATTAATTCCTACGGTTAGGTAATGTCAAAACAAAGTTGGGACAAAAGAATCATTGAAAAATAATTTTCCTAACTCATTTTATGGCAGATTTACTATTCTGTCTAAAACTAAAATAAAGCAATTTTAAATAATTTTAACATAGCTAATTATATTTTCTACAGAAACTATAAGAAATTTGCAATCCAACAAAAAAAGAATCACTTAAAAATATTAAGTAAAATAAAAGTTATGAATTTTTCAAATTGGAACTATTCATTAAAACAGAAAAACAAAAATAAAGAAAAATGGCCTAATGGGCTAACTAACGATCACAGTAATATAACTAAAACGGGCCTAGGGTTTAAACGAATCGGGCCGTTCAAAAAAATAAAACCTAACTAAAAATTAAACCGTAACTAACCGGGGCGAACCGGTTTTATAAAAAGAACATACCCCTTCGGGGGGGGGGAGGTTCTAATCTGGACCGTCTCGCGAGATCGGACGGAGGAGAGAAGCTCCGCTGCTTACGGAGTTCGGCGGCCGGCGGCTCGGTGGCGAAAAGGCCGACGTCTCTGTGGTCGGGGCGTCGACGGAGGGCTCAGCGGGTGCGGATGGGCTCGGGGTGGGTCTGTGGAGTCCGGCGAGCTCGGGGAGGCTAGGCGGCGAGGACGAGGAAAATGGCGGCGGCGGCGGCTCGCGTCTCGGCGTGAGGAGGGAGAGAGGGTTCGGTGAGGGGCGAGGGGGAATGGGGTGCGGGAGGGGTTTATAGGGCGGGCCTCAACTTGGCGAGGGGGCATCGGGAGGGATCGGATCCCGGATCCTTCGGATCCGGCGGCAGGCGGCGCGAGGTGGCGGGCGGGGGTTGAGGAGGTGGTGGCCCGCCTGTCGGTGAGGGAGAGGGGAGCGATCGGTGCAGGCGACCGAGCCAAGGAGATTCGGGCGCTGGGAGTGGCTGGTCGGTTGGCTCATTGGGCTGGCTCGCTGGGCCGCCTGGTGGGCCGGTGCGGTGGGTTGCCTCGGCGCTGGCTGGGCCAGTGGCCTGGCTGGCGCCTGAGGGTTTCCTTTTTTTTCCAATTTATTTTTTTTGAAAATAAAAACAGAGTTAATATATAAACTATAAATATTTTATATAGGACATATATATATCAAAATGATCAGGGGAATATTCCCTATCATTTGAACATTTTTCCAGGGGCAAAATCCAAAGTTTATAAAAAATCATTTTTTCCAAATTCAAATAAAATTCAAATTTGAATTCAAAACTTTTGGCATTGTTTTCCTCTGATATTTTTGGAGTGTCATGTTTACTCCTCTCATACTTTTGCTCAAGTATTTATCATGCATAGTTTTTGAAATGATTCCCACTTGCCAAAGTTGAATTCAAATTCCAAAACTCAAAATCCTCTGAAACTTCAAATGCCACTCAAATTCAAACAGAATGCATAGATGCTTAGCTATAATTGTAAAACATTCCAAATAGGAAATTTGGTATGTTACAAACCTACCCACCTTAAGATGAATCTCGCCCTCGAGATTCGGGTTAACTAACAAATAGGTGCGCGTGGTCTCAAGAAGGTCTTCTTGGCGCTCCCGTGTGGCTTCTTCCTCGAGTGATGACTCCACAAAGACCTTGCAAAACTTGATGACCTTGCTGCGGTGACTCTGCTCGCAGTCTCGAGAATTCGGACGGGTTTCTCCTTATAAGTCGATCACTTTGCAAGCTGTATGGCCTCTAGGGGCACTTTGTCTCTCAACGGAATATCGCCATGTCGGCATGACATTTCTTCACCGAGAAACATGGAAGACATCATGAACTCCGCACAATCCTTTCGGCAATTCCAACTTGTAAGCAACTTCTCCACGACGCTCGAGGATTTTGTAGGGGCTAATGAATCGGGTGCTAACTTTCCTTTGACACCAAACCTCTTGATTCCACGAAGTGAGACACACGAAGATATGCTCGGTCTCCGCTTCGTAAGTTACTTCCTTGCGCTTCTCGTCGGCATAACTCTTACGTCTCGATTGTGCTATCTTGAGTCTATCCCGAATCAGCTTGACTTTCTCTTGAATCTCGATAAGATCGGAACCGAAAAGTGATCGATCTCCAACACCATCCCACAAAGAATGGTGTTCTCGCACCTCCTTCCGTATAGAGCTTGAAGGGGCCATCTTCGATTTGGATTGATAACTGTTGTTGTATGAGAACTCTGCGTATGGCAAATTATGATCCCAGCTAGACCCATAGTCTAGCACACAAGCTCTCAACATGTCCTCCGAATCTGATTGACTCTCTCGGTCCGCATCCATCTGCTGCGGATGAAAAGCTATATTGAATTCCAGCCTCGCACTCCAAAGTTTCATGCAATCGCTTCCAAAACTTTGAGGTAAACTGTGTTCCTCTATCGACACGATTTTCCTCGGAACTCCATGCGGACATACGATCCTGGTCATGTATATCTTGGCCAACTTAGCACTGGTATAGGTAGTCTTCATGGGAATGAAGTGAGCTACCTTGGTCAAACGATCAACCACTACCCGTGATAGAATCATAACCTGAACGGGTCTGGGTAATCCTGTGATAAAATCCATTCCAAGTTTTTCCCATTTCCAATCGGGAATCGGCAAAGGTTGAAGTAACCTGCTGGCTTCGATGTTCGCTTTACTCGTTGACAAACATCGATATCTGCTACGTACTCGGCAATATCCTTCTTCATACCGCCCACGAAACTTTCCTTCAAATCCGTACATCTTGGTGTTGCCGGGTGAATCGAGTACGGTGAATCATGAGCCTCTGAAGAATTAGCTTCCCGAGTTCGGGTCATTGGGCACATAAATCGATCCTCGAACCATATAGCTCCGTGTTCATCCTTACGGAACCCTTTAGCTTTTCCTTCATTCATCTTTTGCTTTATCTCATCAATTTCCTTGTCCGACTTACGGCTTCACGAATCCTTTCGCCAAAGTGGACTGTACTTCCAGAGTTGCAACATATCCTCTCGGAACTATCTCCAATCGGAGATCTCGAGGTCATCGACTAACTCTGGGGTAATCCTCCTGCTGTCGAGTATTCACATAACTTTTACGGCTCAAAGCATCTGCTACAACATTAGCCTTACAGGTGGTAATGCAATCTCATGTCATAGTCCTTTATCAACTCTAGCCATCTCCTCTGCTGAGGTTCAACTCTTCTGCGTGAAAATATACTTCAAGCTCTTGTGATCTGTAAACATCACAACGGTTTCCGATGAGGAAATGTCTCAGTCTTGAGTGCATGCACTACGGCTGCTAACTCCAAATCATGTGTGGCATAATTCATCTCGTGAGGTCGTAGCTGTCTGGAGGCATAAGCTACAACTTTTCCTTCCTGCATGAGTACTCCTCCGAGTCCTTGCCGAGAAGCGTCACAATAGACCTGGTATTCCTTGTGTATGTCCGGCAAAATCAGCACTGGGGCTGTAACCAAACGTTTCTTCAATTCCTGAAAACTGGCTTCACAGTCCTCGGTCCATACATACTTGGCTTCCTTCTTCAACAGCTCAGTCATGGGCTTGGCAATCTTCGAGAAGTTTTCAATAAACCTCCGATAATATCCTGCGAGTCCGAGAAAACTGCGGATCTCCTTGACTGAGGTGGGCGACTGCCAATCGGTGACTGATTCAACCTTGGCGGGATCAACTGCTATTCCTTCTCCTGAAATAACATGTCCGAGGAATCCGACTTCCTTCAGCCAAAATTCACATTTGCTGAACTTGGCATACAACCGATGTTCTCAAGTTTCTCCAAAACTAGACGCAAATGTTCCTTATGCTCTTCCTCGCTCTTGGAGAAAATCAGATATCATCGATGAACACCACGACAAACTTGTCCAGATATTCCATAAATACCTTGTTCATCAAATTCATGAAGTATGCAGGGAGCATTAGTCAATCCAAATGACATGACGGTATACTCATATAAACCATACCAGTAGTGAATGCTGTTTTGGGTATATCCTTTTCACGGATCTTCAACTGATGATACCCTGATCGAAGATCGATCTTGGAGAATACCTTGGCTCCTACTAGCTGATCAAACAAGTCATTAATCATCGGCAGAGGGTACTTGTTCTTGATGGTCACTTCGTTCAACGCACGATAATCCACAACCATCCTCAAGGTTCCATCCTTCTTCTCTACCAAAAGAACTGGGGCTCCCCAAGGTGATGAGCTTGGCCGAATATATCCTTTCTCCAATAACTCATTAATTTGATCCTTGATCTCTTTCAACTCATTCGGTGGCATCCGATAAGGTCTCTTGGATATTGGGGCTGTGCCGGGCAATAACTCAATCAAAAATTCAATGTCTCTGTCTGGTGGCATTCCTGGTAATTCCTCCGGAAACACATCGGGAAAATCTTGCACTACTGGCACTTCCTCCTGAACAACTCTCGTGAGGGAATTCACCTGATTCTTCATCTGGCTATGCCTGGCTACATACTTGATCCTCTTCTGCTCCGGGGTGGTGAGCAGAATAGACTTGCGGGCACAGTATATGTTTCCTTCAAACTTCGTCAACCAATCCATGCCTAGGATTACATCCAAGGTCTAGGTTTCCAATACTATGAGGTCTGCGGGAAACTTATGATTCCCGATGTTGAGGGTTGCATGACAGCCTAAGCCTGCCATCATTTCTCCTCCTGCGGAACTGACGCGAAGGGGGCTTCTAAGGGTTTTAGTGGGCAACCCGTACTTTTCCACAACTACCCTTGATATGAATGAATGTGTTGCACCAGAATCAAAGAGTACCAATACTGAACGTGAATTCAATAAAAACTTACCAACCACAGTGTCTGGCTGATCATAGACGTCCTCCACGTTAATGTGGTTCACCTGAGCACGAGGGAAAGGGTTGAGCTTCTTCGCTGAGCTTCCATTGCCGTTTCCATTCCTCTGCTTGGCCTCCGGGCAGTCGGTGGCATAGTGCCCTGTCTTCTGGCACTTGAAACAGGTGATGTGGCTCAGATCCTTCGGAGCCGGGGCAGGACGATGCTGGTTGCCATTACCGTTTCCATTGCCATGGCCATTGCCTGACTTGTTGTCCTGGTTGCGGTTGTTCCCATTTCCTCCATGGTTATGGCCTCCATGGTTGTGATGGGTGTGCCCTCCTGAGTATGGGGCATATCGGGCTTCACTGAGCTCTGAGTTGTGCTTCCCAGGCTGTACTTCCTTGCTATGGCTTTCAATCTGCTGCTGCTTGCCTTCAAGTATGGTGGCCTTGTCTACCAGCTCCTGGTAGTTGGCGAAAGTAGCCACCACAAGCTTCATGCCCAGTTCATCATTGAGTCCCTCGAGAAACTTCTCCTGTTTTGCGGCATCTGTGGCCACATCATCCGGGGCATAGCGAGCTAGCTTGTTGAACTCATCCACGTACTGTGCCACAGTACGGTTCCCCTGGCGTAAGTTGCGGAACTCACGCTTCTTCAGACTCATGGCTCCAGCTGAAACATGAGCGGTGCGGAAGGCCTGCTGGAACTGATCCCATGTGATGGCACCGATGGGATAAGTGGCGGTGTAGTTCTCCCACCAAGAAGCTGCAGGTCCATCAAGTTGATGTGCGGCAAAGCGCACCTTCTCTGCATCAGTGCATCCCACAGTGATTAGCTCTCTTCCGACCTTGCGGAGCCAATCATCGGCCACAATCGGCTCAGTGCTGCTAGAGAACACTGGCGGATTCAGCCTTAAGAATCGAGTCAAGTTGTCAACAGGGGGTGGTGGCGGTGGATTGTTGGTGTTGTTGTTCTGATTCTGGACGAGTATCTGCATGAGGGCATTCTGCTGCTGGAGTAGCTGGGTGAGCTCCGGCGGAAAACCGGTGTCACGTCTCGGAGGCATCTGGTGCTTTTGGAGTGGATGAGAAAATTAGAATAGAACAATGGTCTAATGAGAAATATCACTACCCATATGAATGCACAATCATTAACACATCAATCATTTATTCATTCCACTCAAACATGGTTCAATCTCGATTACAAAAGCTCACGACTAATCGAAAATATCGGCCTAACTGATCGATGAAAAAGTAAAATAACATGGTGGTCGACTAAATATCTTCATCAATAATCCTTGCGTCCTCTGGTGCGATGTCCTCCGATGTGGTGTCCTCTGTTGCGGCGCCTCCTCTTGCGGCTTCCTCCAGTGGAACTCCCTTCATAGTCCTGATCATTGCTCACGACAGGTCCATCATCTCCACTCGGAAAAAGGTCCTCTCCCAAGTCCATCTTTTCCTCTATGGCGGCAAGATTCATCGTCAGGTCGTCGACTCTCTCCATGAAGTCCACGATTTCTTCCTCATAGTTAAGGAAGTCTGCGTGTGCCTTCTCCTCCAGTTCCAGTTCACGGAACAACAGCCTCATGTGTACCTTCGAGTTACGGCGAGTCTGGATCTCCCGTTTCCTGAGGAGACACTCCAAGTCCTGGACATAAGAGAGAATAGAGTCGTCCTCTACGGTACGGATGATATCTCCATTCCTTGCTCTGCGAGAAACCATGGCAAGGTCTGATGGATCGAGCTCGGCCCTGTACTCCTCTCGGAGATGTCCAAGTGCACGATATATCGCCATGTCCCTTCCGAGGATCCAGTTGAAGTCGGTGAACTCAAAGTCAATAGGCTCTGTATGTCCTCCGAAGGTTCTCCCTGGAATATGCACTTCAATCCTGTAGCGGGTATCCGTCGGAAGTGCATTGGTTGGCTTTCCGGTGATCGAGGGTAGAGCAATCTTCAGCTTCTTTACCATCTGGACCAGCTTCCTTCCGAAGGGCATCGTCTCATCGGGCTGGCAAAACTCCGGTAGCAAAACTGGGGTGAACTCGACGGCCATCTAAAATGTTGAAAATCGGAGAGGAGTCAGAAATGAACAGGGGAGAATTACGGAATGATAAGGATATAAAGTAAATAGTCTCTTCCTATGGCTTTCCGATCCTAGGGGTTACGATCCTACGGTCAACGTGTGCTCGATACCATCCTCAGTAGCGACCGACCCAAAATCGGTCAAGTCTCCGTGGTGCATATCCATCCCAAGATCATGCTTTGGTACTCACAAGACATCGATGAAATAATCAAAGTTCAATCACACCTGAATTTATTACACGATTCTCATATAGTCTTTATTACAATAGAATAAATTCGGCCAAAGGCCAACTCATGAGAAATAAACTACTAAAGCTGCGGAAGCATAGAAGTATAGCGAGTCCATCCGACTCCAAAGGGCAATCGCCAAGCGCGGAGCGTAGCCTCACTCCCGATCGAATAAATCTACGCAACATAAGACGTTGCAGCCGTAGGTCAGCTTTTGAATAAGCTGGCAAGTCATGAAGAGAATAACAATAATAAAACTACTATCACTATTTGCATTTTGGCTGTGGGGCTCTAAGTTTCATCATTTTGCGAAAAGCCAGTTTTTCCCTACTACAGTGGACTTGCTTGCAAATTACTACAAAATTATTGGTAGTTATTGAGATGGTTCCGCCAACCAATATCTCATTCCCAAATTATTAAGTCATAACCCCCTCAAATTAATTCATTAGTTTTAGTGTTGAGATTTCAATACTTCCAAGTTCCAGAGGCTCAAATTGTCCGTGAATCGGGGACACGGCTAATCGATTAGATCTTTAACTCGCAGAGGTTTATGACTTTACCCGCAAGAATCATTCCTCCTTTTAAGTCTTCGCACTTCAGGTGTTTGAAGACGGATGAATGAAAAAGGGTCTTCCAAGAGTTCTTCGCTCTGCGGTACCCATCCAATCCTACCGTTCTTCTACATCTCGTAGTACCGTCCCACCAAGCGTCACTACTAGGGTTAACCCAGCCAGAGCCCATAATGGCTTGCGGCTGCACAGGTAAGCTTCCGGTCAATGGGGCATCCATCCGTCTCTTCGTGGCTGGGTGAAGCTTTCCGCAAGATGTCATGGCACTTCTCCATGCATCCCGGCCAACCACTGGGTTCTCCAGGGTGCCCGTCAACCGTTCTCCACCCAGTAGTGAATTCCGAAGTCCATCTTGATCTTGTAGTTCATGGGGTTGTCATCATCATTTACTCTCACATCTTGCTTATGAATTTCACTCAACCAAACCCGTCTACGAGCATAGCAAAATAAACTACTTCGTCCCGGGGTCATGGTAACAAGGGAATTGGTTCAACCTACCACATGATACTACTCAAGACAATAACTTCAAAATTTCAACTACTGCATGCATGGTGGGGTGGTATTATTCTAATGCAACAAAATCATAGGTATTATAAAGAACATGATCAAAGACTTGCCTTGCTGACGATCTTCGTGAGCTAGGGATTCGTAGTAGCAAGCTTCGCACTCCGGAAACTCTACCGAGACAAACAATAATCACAATAAGCATATAGCATATCATCACTTAACACAATAGCATAGTAACACAACACACCAAAACAAACGAATCAAAAAAAAAACCAAAGGAAAGACTCAAAGTATCCAACTCAAAGTTTTTCCTACTTCAAGCAACAACTAGAAATAGTTTTACATAACAAAAAATTTCTCAACATAACCTAATCATGGGTTTTTGTTAACTTAACAGAAAAGATTGCATTACGCAACTAGGAGCAAAAAGAATTAACTTAAAAGCTATTATAAAAGTCCTATTAGGCCTAATTCAATTTCTATTAAGAAAATAAAATAAAAGTTTTATTTATTATAAATAAAAGTTCATCCTATAAAGTGACAGAAACTATCCTAGAATAATCAATCACATGTGAAAAATAAATTTATTTGCTAATTAAAATAATAGGAAAACAGTAGCTAGTTAATTAATTAAAATAACAAGATTCTGATTAAAACTATTTTTATTAATCCTAAAATACCCAAATTAATTCCTACGGTTAGGTAATGTCAAAACAAATTTGGGACAAAAGAATCATTGAAAAATAATTTTCCTAACTCATTTTATGGCAGATTTACTATTTTGTCTAAAACTAAAATAAAGCAACTTTAAATAATTTTAACATAGCTAATTATATTTTTTACAGAAACTATAAGAAATTTGCAATCCAACAAAAAAAAGAATCACTTAAAAATATTAAGTAAAATAAAAGTTATGAATTTTTCAAATCTGGAACTATTCTGTTAAAACAGAAAAACAAAAATAAAGAAAAATGGCCTAATGGGCCTAACTAACGAACTGCGCGTAATATAACTAAAACGGGCCTAGGGTTTAAACGAATCGGGCCGTTCAAAAAAATAAAACCTAACTAAAAATTAAACCGTAACTAACCGGGGCGAACCGGTTTTATAAAAAGAACATACCCCTTGGGGTTCTAATCTGGACCGTCTACGCGAGATCGGACGGAGGAGAGAAGCTCCGGCGGCTTACCGGAGTTCGTCGGCGGCGGTGGCTCGGTGGCGAGTGCGTCGACGTCTCCGGTGGTCGGGGGCGTCGGCGGAGGGCTCCGGCGGGTGCGGATGGGCTCGGGGGTGGGTCTGGTGGAGTCCGGCGAGCTCGGGGAGGGCTAGGGCGACGGCGACGAGGAAAATGGCGGCGGCGGCGGCTCGGGTCTCCGACGAGCGCGTGAGGAGGGAGAGAGGGTTCCGGCGAGGGGCGAATGGGGTGCGGGGAGGGGTTTATAGGGCGGGCCTCAACTTGGCGAGGGGGCACCGGGAGGATCGGATCCGGATCCTTCGGGATCCGTGGCAGCGGCGGCGAGTGGCATGGGCGGGGGTTGAGGGAGGTGGTGGCCCGCCTGTCGGTGAGGGAGAGGGGGAGCGAATCGGTGCGGGCGACCGAGCCGAAGGAGATTCGGGCGCGGGGAGTGGCCGGGCCGTCGGCTGGCTCATTGGGCACTTTGGTGGGCAGTGCGGTGGGTTGCCTCGGCTGGGTGGGCGATGGCTTTGCCGGGCGCCGAGGGTTTCTTTTTTTCCAATTTTTTTTTTGAAAATAAAACAGAGTTAATATATAAACTATAAATATTTTATATAGGACATATATATATCAAAATGATCAGGGAATATTCCTATCATTTGAACATTTTCCAGGCAAAATCCAAAGTTTATAAAAATCATTTTTTCCAAATTCAAATAAAATTCAAATTTGAATTCAAAACTTTTGGCATTGTTTTCCTCTGATATTCTTGGAGTGTCATGTTTACTCCTCTCATACTTTTGCTCAAGTATTTATCAGGCATAGTTTTTGAAATGATTCCCACTTGCCAAAATTGAATTCAAATTCCAAAACTCAAAATCCTCTGAAACTTCAAATGCCACTCAAATTCAAACAGAATGCATAGATTCTTAGCTATAATTGTAAAACATTCCAAATAGGAAATTTGGGATGTTACATCTTTGATTGTCTTCCTTATGAGTGGCGGTCGGGGACGAGCGACGGTCTCATCCTACCAATCTATCCCCCTAGGAGCATGCGCGTAGTGCTTGGTTTTTGATGACTTGTAGATTTTTGCAATAAGTATGTGAGTTCTTAATGAATAATGTTGAGTCCAGGGATTATACACACTCTCACCTCTCCATCATTGCTAGCCTCTTAGGTACTGTGCATTGCCCTTTCTCACCTTGAGAGTTGGTGCAAACTTCGCCGGTGCATCCAAACCCCGTGATACGATACGCTCTATCACACATAAACTTCCTTATATCTTCCTCAAGACAGCCACCATACCTACCTATTATGGCATTTCCATAGCCATTCTGAGATATATTGCCATGCAACTTTCCACCGTTCCGTTTATCATGACACGTTTCATCATTGTCATATTTCCTTGCATGATCATGTAGTTGAGATTGTATCTGTGGCAAAGCCACCATGCATATTATTTCATACATGTCACTCTTGATTCATTGCCCATCCCGGTACACCGCCGGAGGTGTTCATATAGAGTCATACTTTGTTCTAGTATCGAGTTGTAATCATTGAGTTGTAAATAAATAGAAGTGTGATGATCATCATTCATAGAGCATTGTCCAAATAAAAAAAGAGAAAGGCCAAAAAAAGGAAAGGCCCAAAAAAAGAAAAAAAGAAAATAAATAGGGACAATGCTACTATCCTTTTTCCACACTTGTGCTTCAAAGTAGCACCATGATCTTTATGATAGAGAGTCTCTTGTTTTATCACTTTCATATACTAGTGGGAATTTTTCATTATAGAACTTGGCTTGTATATTCCAACAATGGGCTTCCTCAAATGCCCTAGGTCTTCATGAGCAAGCAAGTTGGATGCACACCCACTTAGTTTCTTTTGTTGAGCTTTCATGCATTTATAGGTCTAGTGCATCTGTTGCATGGCAATCCTACTCCTTGCATTGACATCAATCGATGGGCATCTCCCTATCTCTTTGATTAGCCGCGTCAATGTGAGACTTTCTCCTTTTTTGTCTTCTCCACATAACCCCCTTCATCATATTCTATTCCACCTATAGTGCTATATCCATGGCTCACGCTCATATATTGCGTGTAAGTTGAAAAAAAGTTTGAGATTACTAAAGTATGAAATAATTGCTTGGCTTGTCATTGGGGTTGTGCATGATGAGAGCATTCTTGTGTGACGAAAATGGAGCCTGACCAAACTATATGATTTTGTAGGGATTAACTTTCTTTGTCCATGTTATTTTGAGAAGACATAATTGTTTAGTTAGTATGCTTGAAGCGCTACCTTGATGTCGTTGACGCCATCATGCTTCCCCCGCTAGAGCCGGAGGTCGACATCGACTCTGGCGACAACTCCAACGACCACTCTAGCGATGACTCTGATGGAGACACTGAACTTGTTAGTCTTCTATACCCATTTATGTGGCAAATATATCCTAGCTTTTCTCTGGTTAGTCCTGCCTCCCCCTTTTTGGTTTAGAAATTATATTGTTATGTTCTTTCAATCCATGAAATATGAGTAATATTTGTTAAATCTGTGTAGTCTATTGATTTTTTGAATTGCACAAATGATAAGTGATTTATTGTTTCTTCTGTACAAATGATTTCTGCTAATAATTCTACTAGCGTTCGTGTTCGTGCTAATACTTCCTAGCAAGATCTTGATAATTGATTTTGAATGCCCGACATATATGTTTGTGCCAAAAAAATTCACATTGGTATGCACATAGGTGATTATGCTAAGAAAATTGAAGCAAAATGTTTTGATCTATCTAAAATATAGCCATAAAATCCTAATCCTACTGTGCCGCATGTTAATTCTTTTGATGCCAATAGTCATTGGCATGCCAAATGTTCACTAGAGATTAGTTTGCATTCCGTTGTCCATTGCCAATCTCACAAAAGGTTGCCAAGTGTTGGCAACTTTTGATTTTGCCAATGTTGGTAGCCAACCAATTAGACTCTTAATTTTGTTGCACTAACACTACAAAAAAAAACACATCCGTGACATTATGGCCTGAATGAAAAAAATTATGGTTATAACACTTCTATGACAATAATTGTGACAAAAACACCTTTCATCATAGATGTGGTGGGCTCCTACTTCTATGACAAACAATTATGACAAAAAATGGGGTTTTCATCCTGGGCGGGCCGGGAACGCACCTGCATGACATTCTTTGGACCGTCCATGACATAAAAATTGTGGTAGAAGTGAGGGCGAGGAAACTTTCATGGAGTTCCCGGTTATGGTGGGTGGTCGGGTCGAGTGATAAAGTGTGGTTTGCGCATTTCTCTCTTGTACGCGCGCGTGGTGCGAGTCGTGTTCTCTATAACTGAACCCGGGTGAGGCTTTCGCTTACTGAACCCGAGCTATCACACTGCTACGTACTGAATCCAATCGATCAATCCCTTAGCTGCTAACTGAACCCGAGCGATTCCTTCACTGCTAACTGAACCCGATCAATCACTGTTGCTGCTTACGAAAGCCAATAAAACCCCTTGTGAGACGTAGCTAGCCGATTGGGTTGCCTTTGGATGAATAGCGCTCATTGCTACCGCGCATGCGATACGTAGAACGAGTCGAGACATGGTGAGTCCAGCCGGTTGGTTGGCTGTGGATGAACAGTTCCCAGCGGGGGTTGGATGAACGGGACCCCGGCCATGTGTAGGCAGTTGTCGTTGGATGAACAAGACCCCGTGATAGTAGGCGGTTGCTCCCGGATGAACAGGACCCTGAGGAGGCCGCTACACACAGCAGCCAGTTGGGGGTGGATCAACAGGACCTCGTGGAGGTGTAACATCCCAAATTTTCAATTTGGAATGTTGTACATAGGTCATCCATGCATATCATATTCTATTGCATTTCATTTGCAATCCTCGAAATCCTAAGCAACTCAAGGACCCTCGGACAGAGTTGGGGATTTTCCAAATTTTCATATTTGAATTTTATCAAATAATGAAGACGAGGATTTTGATTTTAATTATTTTCTCTCCGGAAAATATTTCATTTTAAAATAATAAATGAGGGGAGATAATATGACTTCTCCAAAATAATTGAAATATCGGAGGAAAAATGTCAAAATCGTTATTTGGTAATTTTATTTGACCTAGAAAAATTTGCATGTTTTAAAAATTGCATTTTAGGGGCCAAGAAAAGTTCATCTTGTTCTAAATATTTTATTTAGACGGAGAAAACTTGTTTTCGAATTTTTAGATTTTTATTTATTTTTCTAGGATTTTTCTGAGTTCGACGGAATGTTTAAAAAAGGACCCTTTGATGGGCCTAGGGCCCACCCAGCTGGCCCGGCCCAGCCGCCGCCCGGCGCCGCCCGCCACAGACGGACCGAGTCCGAGTGGGACTCCGCCTCCCTGCGTCTTCCCCCTCCTCCAATTCCGCCCCACCCCCCTTTATATACGCCACCCCCCCTCTAGCCACCACCACCACCGCCCGCCTGAGCCCGAGCCGAGCTCGAGCCTCGCCCGCCGCCCGAGTCGCCGCCGCCGCCTCTAGCCGCCGCCGCCCTCTCGCCGCCACCCGCCGCCCCTCCTGAGCCCAGCACGGAGCCGCCCGCCTCGCCGGACGACCTCGCGGAGGTAGCCACCCCGCCGCCCGTTTTTTTTAAGAAAACCCTTTGGTTTTTTTTTGAAAAACCCTAGTTTGTTTTTTTTATAGATCGGTTTTATTCTCCAGTTTATTTGCTTAGCGGCGTTATTGTTCGTTCGTTTTAACGAACGTGTTCGTCGTTAGTTTCGCTAACGAGCGTTACGCTCGTTAAGCCGTTCATCGTTTTTCTTTTTATCGGATTTATTCCGCGATTTTCCTGATCGCAATTTCTGATCCGATTTTCGTTCTAGTTTATCTTTTCGCTCGTTTATCAGAATCAGGCGATTCAAGCGCCTGGAGTTTCATCTCGAAACCTTCTTTCCGAATAGTCAACTTAAACAAGTTTTTGTCTCTGTAAAATTGGACCCTAGTTCAGATTGGTAAACGGATCTTATTTCTTCCGCCGTTTGAGTTTCGTTGCTTTGTTTGGTTTGATTCTTTTTGCGAACCGGAGTTCTTAATTTGAACTCTCCGGTCAACCTCTTTGAGTTCAAGTTTTACTTGTGCATCTTTGCTTGTTGCTTATGTATGTATTGTTTGCTTGCGATAGAATTCCCGAAGTGCGAAGCGTGTTACTACGGGTCTCCAGGATTCACGGATCGTCAGCAAGGCAAGTAACACTTTGATCATACTCTTTTCATACCCAGTTTTTATGCATTAGTTTCAACCCTCAAACATTGCATGATTAGGATGTCATTAATTTGTGGGTTGGGAAGTAGATGATGAGGTAGGAACCTATTACCCTGTTACTATCAAACCCTTGGGAGTTACTTCTACGTATTGCTTATACTGCTATGCTATGCTCGTAGACGTGGATTGGGTTTGAGTATATCCATGACAGATGTGAGATTATTAATTAATGGTTCAACTTAAGGTGGCAACTTTAATACGCATCTGGGTGGATTGAGGCACCTGGGGAACCCAGTGTTGTATGTTTTTTTGGAAATCCCGGGGTACCCGTGTGATCTTCCTATGGACCGCCACCCAGGCTCAAAGGGGACTGAGATTATTCATGCTAGAAACTTCCGTGTGCAGCCACAAGCTATTATGGGCTCTAGCATAGTTGAGTAAGTTACGTGAAGCTCTTGAAGAGGTAGATCAGCAGGTAGTGGGTTTTGTAGTTTTGGTATTATCTACCCGGAGTAGAGAGTTAATGTTTCTTAAAGATTGTGTCTCGGTCATCCGTTTCTCAAACACCATGTAGTGCGAGAAATCGACGGATGCGATCGAGTCTTGTGGGGAAAAGTGCGCAAACCTCTGCAGAGTGTACAATATAATCATGGTTAGCCGTGTCCCCGGTTATGGACAATTCTGAGTATCTAGTACTTGAGTATTCACATGTATCTCATCACTCTTAACTAATATTGCTGGGATGTTAATTACCGTAATTGGGATTGAGTTGGGGTTATACCTTCTCAATGTTGTTTCAACCACCATGATAGTTAAATTAAAATTTATTCCTTTGTTGTAGGGAAAAATTGGCTTTTCGCAAAAACTTTAACCGTAGAGCTTTCCACCAGCCAAATATGCATGTAGTGGTAGCATTATTCTGTTATTGCTCCATTGTGTTACACTGCCAGCATATTCCATGTGCTGACCCGTTCTCGGGCTGCAACGTATTATGTTGCAGACTTTTCAAACGAGGAGTAAGGTTCGATAGGTCGTTGCCGTGCAGCTCCGCTATGCCGTTGAGTTGATGGACTCACTTTATCTTCCAAGCCTTCCGCTGTTATCGTATTAGATGGCCTTAAACCATATTATTGTAATAAGTTCTCTTTTGAGACATTCGATGTAATAAGTGTGTGATTGCTACTCTGTTATAAATCCTTGGTCTTGTGTGTGTCAAAGACATCGATCCAGGATGACATCAAGCACGAGACTTGACCATCTGAGGTCGGGTCGCTACAAGATGGTATCAGAGCACACGCTGAGTGTAGGACACGACCACTAAGATAAACCATAGGTCACTCTTCTCTACTCATTTCTGACTCCTCTCCATTTTTTCCACTCTTTAGGATGACGGAGATGAAGAACAAGTTTGCACAACCGGATGAGGACAAACCTTTTGGACGCCACTTGAAGGAAGTCACTAGGTACTTGAACATTGGAATACCAGGCTTCACCGGACGCATAACGCCACTTTACTCAAGAAGAGCGCTGGATGATTCAAGTACAAGTTCCAGAAGGACATTCTCGCCAACTTCCAAGCCCATAGAGTTTTCTTTCGAAGCACCCACCTGGAGTCTTGGCAAGAGTATGGCAGCTCACATTACCATGGGACGCATTGGAGAAGTCTACAGCAGGGATCTTAAGGACACCATCTACCAAATATGTGGGCGCCGAGACGAGCAATGGGAAGTAATCATCACCAAGAAGGATAGATCCATTGCAGCTTACATCCAGGAGCTAAACCAGCACATTCGACGTCAGAGAACCAGATGTCTTGTGACATGATGGATTTGAAGAAGGCGAAAACTAGGATCATCGAGCTGGAGGAAGAACTCAAGTTTACACGCGATGGATATGAGGAGGAAATCAAGACACTACTGGAGAAGAATGACGACTTAGTCAAGAAGATCGGAGTCTTCATGGGAGGATCAGCACCGGAAGAAGAGGAAGAAGATCCCACTTGTCCGGACAACTACATCATCATCGACGGCACCGATTCCGATCCAAGTGATGATGACTATGAAGACGAAGCTGGAGCAGACATCATGGAGTCTTCCACCGATCAAAATTTCAAGATGACCACCATATAATAGTAGTATTCCCCCATGTAACTAGTAGTAGTTGAGCACTTTTGCGATAGTTCTAGACCGTCTGTATGCCCTTGCTTGATTTATTGAATGAATGTTTGTGTTTGCCTCATGTGCATATGGGTAGTGTTTTCTCACTAGACCTCTTTCTATTCAAATCTATTCCATATAAACCCACCAGATGCCTCCGAGACATGACCCCGGTTTTGTTTTCCCACCGGAGCTCACCCAGTTGATCCAGTAGCAGAATGCCTTGATGCAATTGCTAGTTCAGAACCAGGGCAATAACAACAACAACAACCCGCCGCCCGTGGACAATTTAGCCCATTTTCTGAGGTTACAACCGCCGGTGTTTTCCAGTAGCACCGAGCCAATAGTTGCTGATGATTGGCTACGCCGTATTGGAAGGGAGTTAACCACCACAGGATGCACGGATGCTGAGAAGGTGCGCTTTGCCGCACATCAATTGGACGGACCAACAGCCGCATGGTGGGAGAATTACACAGCTACTTTTCCTATACCCAATGTCACTTGGGACCAGTTTCAGCAAGCTTTTCGCACGGCCCATGTCTCAACTAGAGCCATGCAGATGAAGAAGCGTGAGTTTCGCAACTTACGCCAGGGGAACCGTAATGTGGCCCAGTACGTGGATGAGTTTAGCAAGTTATCACGCTATGCCCCTGATGATGTGGCCACGATGCATGAAGGTGAGAAGTTTATGGAAGGGCTGAATGATGAGATGAGTATGCAGTTGATGGTGGCAACTTTCAACAACTACCAGGAGTTGGTAGATAAGGCCCTAATGATTGAAGGAAAGCAGCAGCAAATTGAGAGCCGTAAGAGGAAGTATGGACAAGGGAAGTACAACTCAGGAGCTCACCAGAAGCCTCGCTTAACCCCGAACTCGGGAGGACTTGTTCATAACCATGGAGGTCATAACCATACTGGAGGAGGATCACATAATCAGAATGGTGCAAAGAACGGGAATGGGAATGGAGTCAACAATAATCAGAATCGCTCTAACCCATCTACACCCGCCAAGAGGGACTTAAGCCAAGTTATTTGCTTTAAGTGCGGGAAGACAGGGCACTATGCCAATGAGTGCCCTGAAGGAAGGAATGGAAACGGAAATGGGAGCGCTGGGAAGAAGCCCAATCCATTCAACAAAGGTCAAGTGAACCACGTTAACGTGGAGGAAGTTGAAGAGCAGCCGGACGCGGTAATAGGTAAGTTTTTGGTTCAATCATTTACCGCTCTTGTTCTTTTCGATACTGGTGCATCGCATTCATACATATCAAGGGTATTTGTGGATAAGTTTAAGTTACCAACCCAAACCATTAGGACCCCTCTTTTAGTGAGCTCGCCTGGAGCAGAGTACATGGCTAGCAGATGGTGCACCCAGATACCCCTAATCATTGGCACGCATGTTTTTCCGTCTGACCTAATTATCTTGGAGTCGCAAGGATTGGATGTGATATTAGGTATGGACTGGATGTCTAAGTATGGAGGAAGTATTGACTGTGCTAGCAAGTCAATTTATCTTACCACCCCGGAGGGAAAAAGGATTAAGTATGTGTCTAGGCATGTTCCTAGGAGGAGCCAAGTGAATACCCTCACGGGAGTTGTACAGGAGGAAGTACCTGTAGTAAAGGATTTTACGGATGTTTTCCCAGAAGAGTTACCAGGCATGCCGCCGGATAGAGACATCGAGTTCTTAATAGAGCTATTGCCGGTACAGGGCCAATATCCAAGAGACCCTATCGGATGCCCGCAAATGATCTGGAGGAGATCAAAAAGCAGATCAAGGAGTTATTGGAGAAAGGTTACATTCGTACAAGTTCATCACCTTGGGGAGCCCCAGTACTTTTCGTGGAGAAGAAGGATAAATCTCTAAGGATGGTTGTTGATTACCGAGCTCTGAATGAAGTAACGATAGAGAACAAGTATCCCTTAACAATGATTAATGATCTGTTTGATCAGTTGCAAGGAGCTAATGTGTTTTCGAAGATTGATCTACGATCAGGATACCATCAGTTGAAGATCCGAGAGAAGGATATACCCAAGACAGCGTTTACCACACGGTATGGATTATATGAGTATACGGTCATGTCATTTGGACTGACTAACGCCCCTGCCTATTTCATGAGTATGATGAACAAGGTGTTCATGGAGTATTTGGACAAGTTTGTTATGGTGTTTATTGATGATATTATGATATACTCGAAGAACAAAGAGGAGCACGCGGAACACTTGCGTTTGGTTCTCGAGAAACTCAGCGAACACCAGTTATACGCCAAATTCAGCAAGTGCGAGTTTTGGTTGAAGGAAGTTGGATTTCTTGGGCATGTTATATCAGGAGAGGGTATAGTAGTAGATCTCGATGAGGTTCGGGCGATCATCGAATGGTTGGCACCCACTTCAGTTGGCGAGATCCGCAGTTTCCTTGGACTGGCAGGATATTATCGGAGATTCATTGAGAATTTTTCCAAGATTGCTAAGCCAATGACTGAATTGCTAAAGAAGGATACTAAGTTTAAATGGACAGAAGATTGCGAGGCCAGTTTTCAGGAGTTGAAGAAACGGTTGACTACAGCCCCAGTGCTGACATTGCCAGATATACATAAGGAGTTTCAAGTGTATTGTGATGCCTCACGCTTGGGACTTGGATGTGTGCTTATGCAGGACGGAAAGGTTGTTTCATATGCCTCACGACAACTGAAGCCTCATGAGTTGAACTATGCCACGATGATTTGGAGTTAGCAGCCGTAGTGCATGCATTAAAGACACGAGACATTATCTCATTGGAAACCGTTGTGATGTGTACACGGATCATAAGAGTTTGAAGTACATTTTCACACGTAAGGAGTTGAACCTCGCATGAGGAGATAGCTAGAACTTATAAAGGATTACGATATGAAGCTACATTATCATCCAGGAAAGGCCAACGTCGTAGCAGACGCTTTGAGCCGGAAGAGTTATGCTAATATCCTTGAAAGTAAAGGATTGCCAAAGGAGTGAGCTGAGGATATCATGGAACTTCGCTTGAAATTGTTCCAGAGGTTTCATTGCAACCACGGAGGTTCGATCAACATTGTTGGACAAGATTCGAGAAGCTCTGAAGAAGGACAAAGAGATTGTTGAGATAAGAGAGAAGATGGGCGAAGGTAAAGCCAAAGGTTTTCACGAGGATGAGCACGATACCTTGTGGTTTGAGGACCGTATTACGTGCCCAACAATTGGAGATCGAAGTTAATACTTCAGGAGGCCCATGACTCACCATACTCGATTCACCCCGGAAACACCAAGATGTATTTGGATTTGAAGGAACGTTTCTGGTGGACTGATATGAAGAAGGATATTGCCGAGTATGTAGCCGTATGTGATGTATGTCAGAGAGTGAAGGCAGAGCATCGAAGCAGCAGGATCATTAAAGCCTATGCCGATACCCGAATGGAAGTGGGATAAACTTGGCATGGACTTTATTACCGGATTACCCAGAACCAAGGCAGGATATGATTCAATATGGGTAGTTGTGGATCGTTTGACCAAAGTAGCTCACTTCATCCCAGTGAAAACAACTTATACAAGTGCCAAGTTGGCCAAGATATATATGTCCAGGATCGTATGTTTGCATGGAGTTCCGAGGAGCATCGTATCAGATAGAGGAACGCAGTTTACTTCAAAGTTTTGGCATCAATTACATCAGACTTTGGGTACCAGATTGGAGTTCAGTACCGCTTTTCACCCACAGACGGATGGACAGACCGAGAGAGTCAATCAGATTCTGGAAGACATGTTGAGAGCCTGCGCTCTAGATTATGGCTCTAGTTGGGATGACAATTTTCCGTACGCAGAGTTCTCATATAACAACAGCTACCAAGCCAGTTTGAAGATGGCACCGTTTGAAGCTCTATATGGACGCAGATGTAGAACACCATTGATGTGGGATGAGGTAGGAGACTGTCAGTTGTTTGGACCAGATTTGATCAAGGAATCAGAAGAGAAGGTTAAACTGATCAGAGACAAACTAAAGATTGCTCACCCGCATGTAAGAGTTATGCAGATTCAAAACGCAAGGAAGTAACCTATGAAATTGGAGACAGAGCCTATCTGCGAGTATCACCCTTGAGGGGAGGAACGCTTTTGGAGTTAAGGAAAGTTAGCCCCAAGATTTGTAGGACCGTATCGTGTTTTGGAACGGATGGGAGAAGTTGCCTACAAGCTGGAGTTACCTGAAGGATTGTCAGGAGTTCACGATGTGTTTCACGTATCACAGCTCAAGAAGTGCCATGCTGAGATGGCCGATATACCGTTAAATGATACAGTGCCCTTGGAGGCAATTCAGCTGGATAGTAATTTGACTTATGAGGAAAATCCAGTAAAGATTCTTGACTTTGACAGCCGAGTCACCCGCAGCAAGGTTATCAAGTTTTGTAAAGTTCACTGGAGCCACCATACAGAGGAGGAAGCCACCTGGGAACGAGAAGATGATATTCGCAAGGACCACCCGCACCTATTTTCTAGCCAACCCGAATCTCGAGGGCGAGATTCATCTTTAGGGGGGTAGGTTTGTAACAACCCAAATTTTCAATTTGGAATGCTATACATAGGTCATCCATGCATATCATATTTTATTGCATTTCGTTTGCAATCCTCGAAATCCTAAGCAACTCAAGGACCCTCGGAGAGAGTTGGGGATTTTCCAAATTTTCATATTTGAATTTTATCAAATAATGAAGACGAGGATTTTGATTTTAATTATTTTCTCTCCGGAAAATATTTCATTTTAAAATAATAAATGAGGGGAGATAATATGACTTCTCCAAAATAAATGAAATATCGGAGGAAAAATGTTAAAATCATTATTTGGAAATTTTATTTGCCCTAGAAAAATTTGCATGTTTTAAAAATTGCATTTTAGGGGCCAAGAAAAGTTCATCTTGTTCTAAATATTTTATTTAGACGGAGAAAACTTGTTTCGGAATTTTTAGATTTTTATTTATTTTTCTAGGATTTTTCTGAGTTCGGCGGAACGTTTTAAAAAAAAGGGACCCGCGCCCGACTAGGCCTAGGGCCCAGCCGAGCAGGCCGCCCAGCCCACCACCGCCGCCAAGACTCGGACCGAGTCCGGTGGGACTCCGCCTCCTGCCGTCTTGCCTCCTCCAAGTCGCCGCCCCCCCCTTATATACATCGCCACCCCTCTAGCCACCACCATCACCGCCCGCCGAACCCGAGCCGAGCCCTAGCCTCGAGCCGCCGCCGCCGTCGAGTCGCCGCCGCCGCCTAGCGCCGCCGCCGCCTCTAGCCGCCGCCTCTCTCCCGCCACCCGCCGCCCCTCGAGACTCACGGGCGCGCCCGCCTCGCCGGACGACCTCGCCGGAGGTAGCCACCCCGCCGCCCGGTTTTTTTTAAGAAAACCCTTTGGTTTTTTTTAGAAAAACCCTAGTTCGTTTTTTTATAGATCGGTTTTATTCTCCGGTTTATTTGCTTAGCGAGCGTTCGCTCGTTCGTTCGTTTTAACGAACGTGTTCGTCGTTTAGTTTCTTCTAACGAACGTTCGTTCGTTAAGCCCTTCGTCGTTTTTCTTTTTATCGGATTTATTCCGTGATTTTCCTGATCGTGATTTCTAATCCGATTTTCGTTCTAGTTTATCTTTTCACTCGTTTATCGGAATCAGGCGATTCAAGCGCCTGGAGTTTCATCTCGAAACCCTCTTTTCGAATAGTCAACTTAAACAAGTTTTTGTCTCTGTAAAATTGGACCCTAGTTCAGATTAGTAAACGGATCTTATTTCTTCCGCCGTTTGAGTTTCGTTGCTTTGTTTGGTTTGATTCTTTTTGCGAACCGGAGTTCTTAATTTGAACTCTCCGGTCAACCTCTTTGAGTTGAAGTTTTACTTGTGCATCTTTGCTTGTTGCTTATGTATGTATTGTTTGCTTGCGATAGAATTCCCGGAGTGCGAAGCGTATTACTACGCGTCTCTAGGATTCACGGATCGTCAGCAAGGCAAGCAACACTTTGATCATACTCTTTTCATACCCAGTTTTTATGCATTAGTTTCAACCCTCAAACATTGCATGATTAGGATGTCATTAATTTGTTGGTTGGGAAGTAGATGATGAGGTAGGAACCTATTACCCTGTTACTATCAAACCATTGGGAGTTACTTCTACGTATTGCTTATACTGCTATGCTATGCTCGTAGACGTGGATTGGGTTTGAGTGTATCCATGACAGATGTGAGATTATTAGTTAATGGTTCAACTTAAGGTGGCAAATTTAATACACATCTGGGTGGATTGAGGCACCTGGGGAACCCAGTGTTGTCTGTTTTTTTGAAATCCCGGGTACCCGTGTGATCTTCCTATGGACCGCCACCAGTGCTCAAAGGAACTGAGATTATTCATGCTAGAAACTTCGTGTGCAGCCACAAGCTATTATGGGCTCTAGCATAGTTGAGTAAGTTACGTGAAGCTCTTGAAGAGGTAGATCAGCAGGTAGTGGGTTTTGTAGGTTTGGTATGATCTACCCGGAGTAGAGAGTTAATGTTTCTGAAAGACTGTGTCTCGGTCATCGTTTCTCAAACACCATGTAGTGCAAGAAATAAACGGAGGCGATCGAGTATTGTAGGGAAAAGTGCGCAAACCTCTGCTGAGTGTACAATCTAATCATGGTTAGCCGTGTCCCCGGTTATGGACAATTCTGAGTATCTAGTACTTGAGTATTCACATGTATCTCATCACTCTAAACTAATATTGCTGGGATGTTAATTACCTTAATTGGGATTGAGTTGGGGTTATACCTTCTCAATGTTGTTTCAACCACCATGATAGTTAAATTAAAATTTATTCCTTTGTTGTAGGGAAAAATTGGCTTTTCGCAAAAACTTTAACCGTAGAGCTTTCCACCAGCCAAATATGCATGTAGTGGTAGCATTATTCTGTTATTGCTCTATTATGTTACATTGCCAGCATATTCCATGTGCTGACCCGTTCTCGGGCTGCAACGTATTATGTTGCAGACTTTTTAGACGAGTAGTAAGGTTCGATAGGTCGTTGCCGTGCAGCTCGGCTATGCCGTTGGAGTTGATGGAATCACTTTATCTTCCAAGCCTTCCGTTGTTATCGTATTAGATGGCCTTAAGCCATATTATTGTAATAAGTGCTCTTTTGAGACATTCGATGTAATAAGTGTGTGATTGCTACTCTGTTATAAATCCTTCAGGTACTGTGTGTGTCAGCATTACTGATCCAGGGATGACACTAAAGCACAGAGACTTGACCATCTGAGGTCGGGTCGCTACAAGAGGCTAGTTGAATAGTAGCCGGTGGAGGCTGGATGAACAGTAGCCCGTGGATGAACAGTGGCTAGTGGAGGCTGGAGGAAGTCGCTATGGATGAACAATAGCAGGTGGAGGCTGAAGGAAGTCAACAGTGGATGAACAGTAGCCCGTGGAGTCCCATTTTGCGGTGCCACACCACTCCTAATGAATAGGACCCTGTTTCGACCGTATGCGGTTGGAGAGAAGTCTGTTTCCTCTTTTCGCTGTACGCCACACCGCTCCCGATGAACAGGACCCTGTTTCAACCGTAAGCGGTTGGAGAGAAGTCTGTTTGCTCCGTTTAGTGGTACACCAGACCCCTCGCGATGAACAATATCCCATTTCGACCGTAGCCGGTCGAACAGAAGGCTGTTTCCTCCGTTTTGTGGTATGCCAGACCCGTTTGGGCTGTTCCGTCCAAGTCCGTTCGCTCCCGTTGAACAGGACGCATTCCGACCCAATCGGGTGCCTCTCGATGAACAAGGTGTTGTTTCTCCGTTCCGATCCAGCCGGTTGGCTGTCGATAAACGGGACGCCATCGCTGTACGCGTTCGAGACAACGCCCGTATGTACGCACATGATCGTCTTTTTTTGCAGCGTGACTGTACGTATATGTACACGATTTAGACGGGACTGCTTGAACTGCTACCGCTCCTTAATTGGCCACGGTTCATCATGGCAGACAGACCGATCGACCTGTATGTACGTACACATTTACGACCTGACAGACAATGCTACGTACGCTTCGATCAGGTGGGTCCCAGTTGTCAGGGAGGACAATGACGCACTTCCTTGCTTGTGAAGATATAGGTTGTGGGTCCCTTTTGTGAGGGGAAGGAATCATTATCTTCCCGCGTAATAAGGAGGCACTTCCTTGCGTGCAAAGATGTAGCTGGTTGATCCAGCTATCAGCCTCATCACGTATAATCCTCTTTCGATGGCTATTGTTCGTTAACCCCGTCGCGCCGGAGCACAAATGCAGTGGATGATGGCGAGGCCTCGGAACGGAACAACCCAAAGCCGGAAGACTCGGCAGTAGTTGCCCACACAGAGGGGAGTACGAGGATTGACCGGTTCGGCTGCGGTGTGAGGCTGCCATCGCTGAAAAATAACAAGGGGGCGTGGGTGAGTAAAGGAAGGTATGGCCAGCGGTGGGAGTAGGGTAGGGCAGTGAGGCCTATGCAGCAGCACAGCCGTCCACGGGAGGCAGGAGCCGGCGGTACGGCTGGCGCCTATTTGGGCGGCTGGAGTAAGAAGATCGGTGGTTGAAGAAGCAGCATGGCTGTTGGATTAACATCCAATGGTTACTGCTGCTAGAATAGTTTTTTGACTGAGTTGACAAAGCCCTGCGTATGTGTCAACTTAGTAGGCCTACAAGTCAGCCACCACATCCGGTGGGTCCCAGCTAGCAGCGGAGGAATCATTTTTCTTGCACGTAATAAGGAGGCACTTCCTTGTGTGCGAAGATGTAACTAGTAGGTCTCAGCTGTCAGGTGGAGCAAACTTTTTTTTCCAAATAATAAGGAGGCACTTCCTTGTGTGTGTAGACGTAGCTGGTGGGTCCGAGCTATAGGGAGGAGCAATCATTTTTGTTCACGTAATAAGGAGGCACTTGCTTGCGTGAGGCCATGGATCATGTGGGCCCCTATAGTCAGCCTCTCCACTTACATCCCTCTTCTAATGGCTATCATTTGTTGACCGTGTTGACCATGCTACACCGACAACATGAACGTGGAGGACGATTGCGAGGCCCAGGAAAGGAAAAACCCAGAGCCGGCGAAGCCATAACAGTGGATGCCCACGCTGAGGGGAGTACGAGGGCTGACAGGTTCGGCTGCGAGGTGAGGCTGTCGTCGCCGGAAAATAATAGGAGGTGCTAGTGGGTAGAGTTGGCCAGTGAGGCCTAGCCAGCGGTGGGGGGCGGGGGTAGGGTGGGCCACTGAGGCCTTAGTGGCAGCACGACGGCCACGGGAGGAGGGAGCAGGCAGTCCCGTCGGCACTGGTTTGGGCGGATGGAGCAGGAAGATCGGAGATTGAAGACGCACGGAGGTCATTGGATGGTGATACATCTCCAATGTATCTATAATTTTTGATTGTTCCATGCTGTTTTATAATCAATATTGGATGTTTTATAATCATTTTATAGTCATTTTATATCATTTTTGGTACTAACCTATTGACATAGTGCCAAGTCCAAATGCCACAAAACTCCATGATGATTTTTTATGGGCCAGAAGGAAGGCAATGGGCCCTGGTTGCACCTGGGAGTGCCCCGAGGGGGGCTTAACCCCGAGGAAGGCATGCACCCCGAGGCACGCCCAGGTGGGTTTTGCCCACCGCGTGTGCCCCCAGGACCGCCTCTTTGCTCTATTAATACCCCAAAAATACCAGAACCCTAGAAGCGTCGACGAAATATTCATCCAGCCACCGCAAAGTCCAGAACCACCAGATCCAATCTAGACACCATCTCCGATGGGGTTCACCACCTACATTGGTGCCTCTCCGATGATGTGTGAGTAGTTCTTTGTAGACCTTCGGGCCCGTAGTTAGTAGCTAGATGGCTTTCTCTCTCTCACTGAATTCTCAGTACGATGGTCTCATGGAGATCCATATGATGTAACTCTTTTGCGGTGTCTTTGTTGGGATCTGATGATCTTTGAGTTTATGATCAGTCATATCTTTTTATATCTATGAAAGTTATTTGAGTTTCTTTGATCTCTTATATGCATGATCTCTTATAGCCTCGTATTTCTTCTCTGATATTTGGGTTTTGTTTGGCCAACTTGATCTATTTATGTTGCAATGGGAAGAGGTGCCCGGTAGTGGGTTCGATCTTACGGTGCTTGATTCTAGTGATAGAATGGGAACCGACACGTATATATCGTTGCTACTAAGGATAAAAAGACGAGATCTATATCTACCGCCATATAGATAAACGGATCTTGTCTACATCATGTCATCGTTCTTATTGCATTACTCCGTTTTTTCATGAACTTAATACACTAGTTGCATGCTGGATAGCGGTCAATGTGTGGAGTAATAGTAGTAGATGCATGCAGGAGTCGGTCTACTAATCTTGGACGTGATGCCTATGTAATGACCATTGCCTGGATATCGTCATAATTATTTGAGGTTCTATCGATTGCCCAACAGTAATTTGTTTACCCACCGTTTGCTATCTTTCTCGAGAGAAGCCACTAGTGAAATCTACGGCCCCCGGGTCTTCGTTCTCATATATTTGGTTTGCGATCTATTGTTTCAATCTATTGCAACTTTCTCCCGTCACGCACCGTTTCTGGCGCCGTACACCGAAAGGGATTGACAACCCCTTTAACACGTCGGTTTGCGAGGTGTTGTTATTTGTGTGCAAGGGTTGTTTACGTTGTGTTGCTTGGTTCTCCTACTGGTTTGATAACCTTGGTTTCATATCTGAAGGAAATACCTACCGCCGTCGTGCTGCATCATTTCTTCCTCATTGGGGAAATACTGACATAGCTTCAAGCGACATCAGATGAACATCCAATAATCACTTCTCTCGTATGTTAACTAAGTTGACGCATCCTTGTGTACATGTCAACCTATTTTTTTTAGGAAAGCGTACAAGTCTACCTAGTAGGCCCACAAGTCATCCTCAAATCTGTGGAAAACGGCATACAGCTCATCTGCGATTATTTATAATACTTTAGAGCCCATTTGCTAATTCTTAAGGATTTTTTGGAGCCCATATTCTTTTTATAGCATTACAGCCCATATGCTGGCCACGGTTAAAAAATACAACGAAATTTTACATATTTCAGTGCGGTCCGAACTGTTTTTAATCCTAAAATTTCGAGTCACATTCAAACTAATTTGAAAAATAAATTTATATCAATTTAAAATCCAACATAATTTTCCCCACAAAAAAATCAATGAAATTTAAAATCTCGAATTCCTAAAAAAGAAATTTGAAACTAATTGTTGGTTTATTTTGTTTTTAAAATTTACAACCCATTTCTTACTACTTATAGCCCATTTTCTTGGCAAGCTAATACATCCGTCATCGTCTTGAAAGATTTGCAGCCCAGCAGGGATGATAAAAGCAAGTAGGCCTCGGTTGGGTATTCTGTAAAAAAAGAACTAGGCTAGCCATTTTTGGAAAGAAAAAAACAACTAGCTCATCATGTGGTAAACGTAAAATAAAACCCTGGGCTAGATGGACCATGATATGTCTCCAATGTATCTGTAATTTTTGATTGTTCCATGTTGTTATATTATCAATCTTGGATGTTTTATAATCATTTTATATCATTTTTGGTACTAATCTATTGACATAGTGCCAGGTGCCAGTTGTTGTTTTCTGCATGTTTTTTACATCGCAGGAAATCAATATCAGACAAAGTCCAAACGCAACGAAACTCCACGGAGATTTTTTTTGGACCAGAAGGAACATAATGGGCCCTGGTTGCGCCTGGGGGGTGCCTCGAGGAGGGCACAACCCATCAAGGCACGCCAGGAGGCCCAGGCGCGCCCTGGTGGGTTGTGCCCACCTCGGGTGCCCCACGGACCGCGTCTTTGCTCTATAAATACCCTAATATTCCCAAGAACCTAGGGGAGTCGACGAAATATTCATCCAACCACCGCAGAGTCCAGAACCACCAAATCCAATCTAGACACCATCTCGGATGGGGTTCACCACCTCCATTTGTGCCTCTCCGATGATGCATGAGTAGTTCTTTGTAGACCTTCGAGTCTGTAGTTAGTAGCTAGATGGCTTCATCTCTCTCTCTCTCTCTCTCTCTCTCTCTCTCTCTCTCTCTCGCTCTCTCTCTCTTTGAATTCTCAATACAATGGTCTCTTGGAGATCCATATGATGTAACTATTTTGGGGTGTGTTTGCTGGGATCGATGAACTTTGAGTTTATGATCAGATCTATCTTTTTATATCCATGAAAGTATTTGAGTTTATTTGACCTTTTTATGCACGATCTCTTATAGCCTCGTATTTCTTCTCCGATATTTGGGTTTTGTTTGGCGAACTTGATCTATTTATCTTGCAATGGGAAGAGGTGCTTTGTAGTGGGGTCGATCCTACGGTGCTTGATCCCAATGACAGAAGGGGAACCGACACGTATGTATCGTTGCTACTAAGGATAAAATGATGGGGTCTATCTCTACATAGATCGATCTTGTCTACATCATGTCATCGTTCTTATTTCATTACTCTGTTTCTCCATGAACTTAATACACTAGATGCATGCTGGATAGCGGTTGATGTGTGGAGTAATAGTAGTAGATGCACGCAGGAGTCGGTCTACTAATCTTGGACATGATGCCTATATAATGATCATTGCCTGGATATCGTCATGAGTATTTGAAGTTCTATCAATTACCCAACAGTAATTTGTTCACCCACCGTTTGCTGTTTTTCTCGAGAGAAGCCACTAGTGAAACATACGGCCCCCGGGTCTCTTTCTCATATATTTGCCTTTGCGGTCTACTTTTCCTTTGCATTTATTTTTAGATCTATTAAACCAAAAATACAAAAAATACCTTGTTGTGTTTTGTTTCTATTTGTTTTGTTTGGCGTTCGATCCATCAATCTACTACAATTTATCTCACGTCCGTTTGCCTATCTTGAGGCGTCGTACCCCGGAAGGGATTGACAACCCCTTTAACACGTTGGGTTGCGAGGATTTGTTACTTGTGTGCAGGGGTTGTTTACGTTGTGTTGCTTGGGTCTCCTACTGGTTCGATACCTTGGTTTCATATCTGAGGGAAATACCTACCGCCGCTGTGCTGCATCATCCCTTCCTCTTTGGGGAAATACCGACGTAGGTTCAAGCGACATCAAAAGGAATTTTTGGCGTCGTTGCCGGGGAGGATCTTCAACATATACCATGTTCCTAATCACAAATATCATCTCCTCGCAATTTACATTATTTGCCATTTGCCTCTCGTTTTCCTCTCCCTCACTTCACAAAAAATTTCCATTTTATTCGCAATCTTTTTTGTTCGCCTTTTTCTCGTCAGATCTCTTGTTTGCTTGTGTGACCATGTGTCTTCTATTTGCTTGCATCTTCGCTTGCTAAAAATCTATTGATATGGATCCTCATCCACTAGCTAGTCTTTTCAAGAGATCTAATTATGTTGAACCAGTTGCTAGTGATTTGAGTGTACTTGATTATCTCTATGAAGTTTTGCTTGAAATTCGTGAATCTGGAAGTTGTGATGAAGAAATTTATAAAGTTATTCATGATTGCTCTCTGAATGAAAAGCATAATTGGAATGATTTCACTATAAACTCTCTTAATGTCAATTGTGCTAATGATATGCAAAACCCCAAGCTTGGGGATGCTAATTTTGATATGTCCACTACTTATTGCAATGATCATGATTGGGGTGATTCCTCTTATGATCTTGAAAATTTATTTATGCCTCATGATGATTATGCTATTAATGTTTGCCATAATATTGAAAGTGGGTTTGGAAGAGTGTCAACTTTAGATAAAAATAATCCCACATATTTGGAGAATGTTCAATCTCATGATTTTTTTTGATAAAAGTGGGTTTGGAGAGGTCATGACTTTAGTTGATGTTAATTCCACTATCTTGGAAGATTATAAAACTTTTATGCATGTGGATCATGAAGAATTTTTTTTATATGATAGCTATATTGTTGAATTTGATTGTGATCCCACATGTAATTATTATGAGAGAGGAAAGTATTGTGGTCGAAATTTTTATGTTACTAAATTAGCTCTCATTATGTTGAGATCATCAACGTTTTATTCTTCCTCCTTGCATATGCTAGAAATTTCTTATCTTGATAATTTGTTTTATTATAAAATTCCTATGCATTGGAAGTATGTTAGAATTAAATGTGTTTGTCTTATGTTTCATCATGCTCTCTTTTTGATTCAATTCTTATCTTTAGTGTGGCATCGTTGAAATCTTTAGCCTATCTTAATGGCTATAAAGAAAGAGCTTGTTGGGAGGCAACCCAATGAATAAAAATTATTTTTGCTTCATGATTTCTGTTCTTGAGTGTTTGCACAATTATGCTACTGTCATGATTGTGTTTTTTGTGCTTTAGTTAGTGTTTGTGCCAAGTAGAACCAATAGGATCTTCTTGGGTGATAGTTGTTTGATCTTGCTGAAAAACAGAAACTTTTGCGCTCATGAAAACAATTGTTAAAAATCACCAGAATATGATAAAATGCCAACTCTTTGTGCATAATATTAATATACAAATTAATCAAGTCGTCCTAGTATTTCAGAATTTTTGGAGTTACAGAAGTATTCAAAATAGTCAGATTGCTACAGACTGTTCTGTTTTGACAGATTATGTTTTCTTTGTGTTGTGTGCTTATTTGGATGGCTCTATGGTTTTCTTTGATGAGTTGGAATACATTAGATATAATGCAAAAAAATATGAATTGGTTTGATACAATACTTATAGTAGTGGTTTGCTTTCTTATACTAACGGATCTCACGAAGGTTTTGTTGAGTTTTGTGTGATTGAAGTTTTCAAGTTTTGGGTTATCTTACGATGGATGAAGGAAGGATAGAAGAGCCTAAGCTTGTGGATGCCCCGACATCCCAAGATATTATCCAAAAATGAGCAACCAACTAAGCTTTCGGATGCCCCCGAGTGGCATCCCCTCTATCTTCTCACGACCATCGGTATTTTACTCGAAGCTATATTTTTATTCGTCACATAATATGTGTTTTGCTTGGAGCGTCTTGTATGATATGAGTCTTTGCTTGTTTTATTTTGAGTCTTAAGTCTTGACCCCTTTCTGGACACACCTATTTGAGAGAGCCAAAATTATGTCATGACTTGTTAGAATTCCTCTCTATGCTTCACTTAAATTAATTATGAGCTATGGACTTGCTCTAGTGCTTCACTTATATCTTTTTGAGCACGATGTGCTTTAGTATTTTTGAATAAATTCTCTCTTGCTCCACTTAAATTATTTTGAGAGAAGAAGAAAAATTATCCTCATGATCTTCACTTATATTTGTTTGAGCTTATGAAAAGCAACACATGAAAATTAGTCCCAAAGTGATAGATATCCAAGAAGGATATAATAAAAACTTTCATGAAGATCACTGGACAAAATAAACTTGATTCTTAGTAATAGTTTTGAGATATGATGATGTGATATGTGAGTTGTGTTGATGAGTAATTATGTTTTAGTAAGAATATTGGTGTTATGGTTTGTGATTCCCTATGCAAGCACGAAGGTCAATAGTCATGCAATGAAATTATATCCTACTTGTGGTGCATTATTTGGTGTTATTTATGCTTAATGCTTGCTTATGAGATTATCCATTTCTTGGTTGGTCGCTTCTCAATCTTTTGCTAGCCTTCATTTTGCACTAAGTATGATATCTACGTGTGCATCCAAAATCCTTTAAACCAGTTCTGCCACATGAGTACACTATATCTACCTATATGCGGTGTTCTTTTGTTGTTCTAAGCAAAATTTGCATGTGCCATCTCTAATTTTCAAAATAAACTTCTCTTTTGTGTGTTCGTTTCGCTCGCGGAGTGGTGAGGGGTGGCTAGTATTTTCCATGCTGGATGTGTTATCCTCACGATGAGTGTTTATTCACTTGTCATTGCACGAGAGTAAGGCAAAGGTTTTAGGGATGCCCAGTCCCGAAATGAAAAAATGAATTTACTTTATGTTGTCAAATAATTATTTCCTGGAAAGTGTTGGTATGGAGGGCAGTCGTGGATACGGCTAGCCATGGAAAGTGAAAGTATGGTGGAAAAAGTAATAAACTTTATTTTCTGTTTGGGAACCGCCTATGATATATCTAGCATGGAAAGTGTTGGGAACTCTAAGTCGTTTTCGTTGGTGTGATGGATACACCTCCCAAAATGTTTTTAACTCTAATTTTTTCGATTTGAGCTCTGGCACCTCTACAAATCCCTACTTCCCTCAACGAAGGGCCTTTCTTTTTTACTTTATGCAATTTTTATTTTGAATTTGAGTCTCCATCTTCTCTTATAAAAGCACCAACTAGGAGGCAATATGATCGTACTTAAGTACTAGGTGTAACTAATATGCGAGTGTGTTTCAAGAATGGATCAATGGTTGAGCATGATGGGCTAGGGATAACTTATTTCAGCGTTGATATTTTGAAAGACATGGTTGCTTGTTGATACGCTTGAGTATCTAAATTATCATGTCAAAACTAGACTATTGCTTTGAATCACATAAAAGTCCAAATGTCCATGCTATAAAGAAAAAAATATGATATGACATGTTAGGCAGCATTCCACATCAAAAATTTTGTTTTTATCACTTACCTACTCGAGGACGAGTAGGAGTTAAGCTTGGGGATGTTGATACGTCTCCAGCATATTTATAATTTTTGAATGTTCCATTCTGTTATATTATCAATCTTGGATGTTTTATAGTCATTTTATATCATTTTTTGGTACTAATCTATTGACATAGTGCCAAGTGCTAGTTGCTATTTTCTGCATGTTTTCTACATCACAGGATATCAATATCACACGGAGTCCAAACGCAACGAAACTCCATGGAAGTTTTTTTGGACCAGAAGGAACATAATGGGCCCTGGCCGCGCCTGGGGGGTGCCTCGAGGAGGGCACAACCCACCATGGTACGCCAGGAGGCCCAGGCGCGCCCTGGTGGGTTGTGCCCACCTCGGGTGCCCCCCGGACCGCCTCTTTGTTAAAGTGCAACTATCCCTAGGTGGTTTTGGTAATTCATAACAACATATAGCTCATTGAGCTAATACTATTCCAAGATGAATATTTCAGGAAAGCTCAATGAATGGCATGGCATGGATGATGAAAGTGGATCCCTCAAAATATTAAGGACAAAGGATTGGCTCAAGCTCAAAAGCTCAAGACTCTACATTTTACATTTTAGTGATCCAAGATCACATTGAGTCTATAGGAAAAGCCAATACTATCAAGAAGGGATGAGGTGTTGCTTAATGAGCCTTTTGCTCCATGTGCTTCGTGATACGCTCCAAAACCCTCCACTACTTTCTCACATCCACATATGACCTAAACCCAAAGTCAAACTCGGCCCTACCGATTCTTTCTATCCGGCGCCACCGAGTTCAGATGTCATAGCCACTGCCACAAACCCAAGGCAAATCGGTTTCACTGATAGGGATCTCGGTCTCACCGAGATGGGATTGTAATCTCTCTGTTTCCCCTTCGTAACTTTTCGGTCTCACCGAGCGAATTGGTCCCACCGAGATTACAATGTAAACTCTCTGTTTCCCTATTTTAACTTTTCGGTCTCACCGAAAGAGCAAATCGGCCCCACCGAGTTTACCTGACCAACTCTCTGGTTAGCTAATTACCAAATTCGGTCTCGCCAAGTTTGTGTAATCGGTCTCACCGAGATTACGTTATGCCCTAACCCTAACCATATCGGTCCTACCGAGATGCATGTCAGTCCCACCGAAAATCCTAACGGTCACTAGGTTTACTAAATCGGTCCGACCGAGTTTGATAATTCGGTCCCACCGAGTTTGGTAAATTGTGTGTAACGGTTAGATTTTGTGTGGAGGCTATATATACCCCTCCACCTCCTCTTCATTCGTGAAGAGAGCCATCAGAACAAACCTACACTTCCAACTTACCAGTTCTGAGAGAGAACCACCTACTCATGTATTGAGGCAAATATATTCCATTCCAACCACATGAATCTTGATCTCTAGCCTTCCCCAAGTTGCTTTCCACTCAAATCTTCTTTCCACCAGATCCAAATCCTATGAGAGAGAGTTGAGTGTTGGGGAGACTATCATTTCAAGAACAAGAGCAAGGAGTTCATCATCAACACACCATTTGTTACTTCTTGGAGAGTGGTGTCTCCTAGATTGGCTAGGTGTCACTTGGGAGCCTCCGACAAGATTGTGGAGTTGAACCAAGGAGTTTGTAAGGGCAAAGAGATCGCCTACTTCGTGAAGATCTACCGCTAGTGAGGCAAGTCCTTCGTGGGCGACGGCCATGGTGGGATAGACAAGGTTGCTTCTTCGTGGACCCTTCGTGGGTGGAGTCCTCCATTGGCTCGCGCAACCGTTACCCTATGTGGGTTGAAGTCTCCATCAACATGGATGTACAATAGCACCACCTATCGGAACCACGACAAAAACATCCGTGTCTCCAATTGCGTTTGAATCCTCCAAACCCTTCCCTTTACATTCTTGCAAGTTTCATGCTTTATTTTCCGCTACCAATATACTCTTTGCATGCTTGCTTGAATTGTGTGAAGATTGCTTGACTTGTTCAAAAATAGCTAAAATCTGCCAAAGTCTAAAATTGGGAAAAGGTTAGGTTTTTATTGGTCAAGTAGTCTAATCACCCCCCCTCTAGACATACTTCAAGGTCCTACAAGTGGTATTAGAGCTTTGGTCTCCATTTGCTTTGATTTCCATAGCTTTTGGTGGTCATTGCCTTGGTTTCACAACCTAGGAGAGTATGACGTCTAGCGAGGGAAATTATCACCATAGAGGTCCTTACTTTGATGGCACTAATTTTGCTAGTTGGAAGCATAAGATGAAAATGCATATTCTCGGAGATAACCCCGCCATTTGGGCTATTGTGTGTATTGGCTTGCAAGGTGAATTCTTTGATGGGAGAGAACCGAACCGTGAAGCTAGTGCGGAAGAGTTGAAGATGTTGCAATACAATGCTCAAGCTTGTGATATCCTCTTCAATGGATTGTGCCCCGAAGAGTTCAACAAAATCAGCCGTCTTGAGAATGCAAAGGAAATTTTGGATACTTTGATTGATATGCACGAAGGTACCGACTCCGTCAAGGAATCCAAGTTGGATGTGCTCCAAAGTCAGCTTGACTAGTTCAAAATGAAGGATGGTGAAGGTGTCGCTGAAATGTACTCTAGGATTTCTCTTATCACAAATGAGATTGCCGGCTTAAGAAGTGAAGAGATGACCGATAGATTCATCATCAAGAAGATCCTAAGAGCATTGGATGGAAAATATGATACCGTGTGCACATTGATCCAAATGATGCCCAATTACAAAGATCTCAAGCCTACGGAAGTCACTGGAAGAATTGTTGCTCATGAGATGTCACTCAAGGATAAGGAGGAACTTCACAATAAGTCGAGTGGTGCTTACAAAGCCTCATGTGAAGCCCCCACATCATCAAGTGAGAAACAAACCTTCAATGAAGAATTGAGCTTAATGGTGAAGAACTTCAACAAATTCTACAAGAGTATAAGCAAAGAAATAAGCTCTAAGTCAAGGTCCTACAGTGACAAAAGATCTTCTAGTCGAGAGTGCAATTGCTACAATTGTGGGAGACCCGGACACTATTCCAATGAGTGTACGGCACCCTACAAAAGAAGAGAAGATTCTCCCAAGAGAAGAAGTAGAAGAGAAGAATCACCACCAAGAGAGAGAAGGAGTAGAGATGATCATTATGAACGAAGACCCTCACGGAGAAGCAAGGATTCAGAAAGGAAGGACAAGTCATCAAAGAGCTACACAAAACAAAGACATCAAGCTCATGTTGGTGAATGGGTATCCGGCTCCGACTCCGACCATCACTCCGAGAGAAGCTATCACTCTGACTCCGAATACACTCAAGATGAAGGTGTTGCCGGTCTAGCACTTATGTCAACCAACTCCTACGACATATTTGAATCACCAAATAAAGGAATTGGTTGGTGCTTCATGGCCAAAGGTCCTAAGGTAACACAACCCGAGTATGTTGATTTTGATGTTGATGAAGATGACTTGCTAGGTGATGATGATTTACTTGTTGACAACTCTAGTGATGAATACTATGATGAAACGTCAATTAATCATGCTAATCAAGTTGAAACGAATGACAATGCTAAGGAGAAAATTGAGCGTCTAACTAAAGAAATAAACACTCAAGTTATCTCATGAAACTATCTTTGAAGATCATCGATAACTTTTAAGGGCTCATGAGAAGTTACGCTTTGAAAAGCTCAATCTTGAGCAAGAGCATGAGTTCTTAAAGGCAATCAATGATGATCTTCGCAAGAAAAGTTCTTCTTACATTGCCAAGCGTTTACTCTTATCTACTTACATGCCTCAAGTCAAGTCTAGTAACAAGAACAAGAAAGATTCTTCTTCTAGTAGTAACAATAATAATGCTAAATCCAATATTGTTGCTTCTAGTAGTTCTCTTGATTCCACTAATGATTCTCTTAGCCAAGTTACACTTGAGCAAGAAAACAGCTTATTGAAGGGAATTATAGAGAAAGGTGTATACAAGAGCCTTGCCGGGATAAGCAATTTGAGGAAATTGTACGCAAGCAAGGAAGGCACCGGAAGAATCAAGGTGTTGGTTTTGAACAAAAGTTCAATGCCAATGGAGTTGAGTGGGAAGAAGATCAATACCCCAAGACGAAGTTTGTTCCTCAACAAGAGAAGTATGATCCTACTTCCTTCAAGGGAACACAAGCACAAGATGATCTTCCACCACAAGACCACAAGAACAAAGGCAAGGACAAGCTTCAAGAGGAGATTGATGCATTTGAATAAGCACCTAACGCCTTGGTCAAGTGGGTTCCCAAGACTACGTCAAGTTCTACTTCATCAAGTACAACTACTACACCAAGGATTCCCATCAAGTTGATGTGGATCCCGAAGAAGAAGAACTAGAGAGTTCTTGAGGGTGACTCTGCCAACATTTTTCACTCATATCATTATGGCAAGGACAAGTGCAATCAACTTCCATATCTTGCACTAGTTCAAGGAGTCTCAAACCCTCATGTTGGTAAGGCAAGGGACAAGGTAACCTAATGTTTTCATGGACATCATTTTTTGTGTGCATCACTCTATGTCTATGGATATTCTTGTTTGTTCCTTGTGGGACTAACCCATGTAGGTATTGAAAGTGCAACTCACTCCAAAGAATTGCTCCAAACGATCTACATCAACATAAAGCATCCACATCTTCGACACCTACATGAAGTCATCATCGACAAAACCCAAGGTTAGTTTATCCCTCTAAGGGGGGATATCACATCTAGGGGGAGCTTAACTCTAAGAATTGAGTCAAACCAACTCTAATGATGTGAACACATAAATGCTTTATGTAAAAGTGGTGACCCCATTTGAGCTTAAACGATGAGTATGACCTATGATCAAATGTTCTCATTTGACTCCTAAGTCAATATACTCATATATAGATGACCTAGTCATCGCCAATTGTTTGATAGATGCTAGAATTGGATGTGCATGCTTTGTCACATATTTCATTTTTCATCTTATTGAGTGAGCATGTTGAATGCATATTTTACTCATTCGAGGACATCCACTTGTTGCTTTGATTGTTTGGCTTTTCTTTCTTTGGCCAAGTGGATGGACAAGAATGCCTAAGAACCTTATCTAGCTATCTATGCTTTTCTCGTCTCAAACTCTATTCATGCTACATCACAAAATTTGATCAAGTCAGATTTGAACCACTCTGTGTGAGGAGCACTCGGAGTCCCCGATTCGTCATAGACTTAAACTTCCAAAACTTCTTTGTGATTTTCGGTCTGACCGATTCCTCCATTTCGGTCATACCGAGATTGCTAAGTCGATCTAGGTTTTCATCTCGGTGCAACCGATTTGTACTTTTTGGTCACACCGAGTTGTACCACTCGGTCACACCGACAGGGTCGGGCTATATATATCGCATGGGCAAAATTTGGAAAACTTTCTCCGAATCCTCTCGCCCGCGCATAGCTCGCTCTGCCAACTTGGTCTACGGATCGTCGACTTCGTCGCCAGCCGCCTCCTGTCACTGGTCTCCGCCGCCGTCAACGGTATTCTCCTCGCCATTGCCGCTGTAGCGAGTTCCCGCTGAACTAGGGTATGAACTCGATCATAGTGCTTTCCTCGTCCGATTCTCAGCACATTGTGTTCATTATGCATCTTGCCACGATTGAAACACTCCTATCCAGTCAAATCAATCCTTAGAATAGTTGCATTCGAAAATTTAGGGTTAGGTTTCCGCCGAAACCATCTCGGACCCACCGAGTTGAAAAAACTCGGTCCCACCAATTTGGCTAATGCCATTGCACTAGTAAGTCTCAGTCTGACCGAGAATTGCTAACCGGTGTGACCGATTTTAGGACTTTGTGAAACCCCAGCAGTCTCGGTGCCACCAAACTGTGACTCGGTCTGACCGAGTTCACTAGTTTAGGTTCCAAAACAGCTTCGGTATCACCGAGTTTGAAAATCGGTAGATCCGAAATGTTTTCAGTGCGAAACTAAAACTAAGTTTTTTGAATCATTCTTTGCAAAAATCTCTGCATTTTGTGATGCTCATCCACTCTACCTCATCTATAACTATTCACGAGGTCAGCATCGGTTGAACAACATGTCGCACTGAGAGTGATAGCGAACAAATCAAGAGCAGATCCAAATGAGCGAGGCACAAGTCCCTCAAGCAGCTCAGATGAGGGGAGCGAAGCACTCGAGCAATTTTCCCAAGGATGCCACAAGGTCAAGAAGAAGAAGACCTCAGAGTCCGAGGATGAGGATTACGTGGCGCTTGAGGATGAGGCAAGCTCCAAGAAGAAAGTGCTCAAGAGGGAGTTCAGCTCATCTGCAGTAAAGCCTGGCTTGAAAATCAAAAGGCCAGCAGGTAGACAACCAATGTCCAAAGCCAGAGTGTCTACTCAAGCTCCTTTGGAATCTCAACCCAAAGAGCCTGTTGCTGCAGAGGGAAAGAAAAGGAAAGAAAGGGTCAAGAAGACCATGGCAAGAGTGATAGGGAAGCCTTCCATGATGGAAGAGGAAGAAGAAGAAGAGGTTGCAGAGCCAGCACCCAAGGCACAAAAGCTGATGGGTGATGCTATCAAGTCAGGGGCTGCAACTTCCAAGCCCAAAGCTGCCCCAAGCCCAAGAATGCACCAAAGAGGAATACCAGGAGCATACCAGCAGCTGAAAAGAACAAGGCCCCAATGCCTGAGGTTGAAGTTGAAGAAGATGAAGAAGGGCAGGTCCTAAGGAAGCTCAAACCCAAGATCCCAGACCACAGTGATGCTCATCCTGTGACTGAAAACATGAAGATCAGGAGAGATAATGGGTTGAGGCTATGAAGAGAGTCAGATCCATATGCCACGAGGAGAAGGACTGCTGTGGACTACAGGTTCCACACCAAGGAGCAGCGGGACTTTTATGAGACTATCTTGCTGGATAAGAAGCCCATAGTTTGCAATATGAGATGGGTCAACTGGACCTACATGAAGGAGAACGCATAACACTACCCTGGATTATATGACAGCTTCAGTGCTTGTGGAGTTGCTGATTTTGTTGGGCAGAAGCTCACCAACTGGAACGATGAACTTATCATGCAATTCTACTCCACATCACATTTCTATCCAGATGGCAGGATAGTGTGGATGTCAGAAGGAACCAGATATCATTCTACCATAGAGGAATGGGCAAGTTTGATCAATGCCCCAAAGGAAAGTGAGGATGACCTGGACATTTATGGTAAGAATAAAATGGATCATAATTCTATGTCACACATGTACAAGGAGATCCCAGATGATGCACTTGAGACCTTCAAGTTTGGATCAGTCCATTTTCTCGTCGGGGCTGCCTACGATCAAGCTGGATCTTAAGGCATACTCTATTGCCCAAATCAGGTGACCATAACATGATTAGAGGGCATGCAATCAATTTGCTTCATGTTTTGATGTGCCTCGAAATTCAAGGTCATGAGCCTCATAGTCGAGACAATTAAGAGGACAGCAGCAGATCAGAAGAGGAGATGTGGTTATGCCCCACAGATTCAGGAGTTGATAAACTCGAAGATGGGCACAGGAAAGTATCTATTCTATAAGGAACACATGGTTCTCTATCCTGAATTTGAGGACAATCGAGTTGTCATGACTGAGAATGAACCATCATCAGTGCAAGCTCAGGAGAGAAAGGAGAAGGCAAGGCAAGAGAAAGCTGCAAAGATGCCAACTCAAGCAGAGGCATCTGACTACTTTCTAAAGAACAAGCAGGAGCAATTTGGTTACTTAATAGCATCAACTCTACGGATTGAGAAGGGGTTGGCCACCCTAACTCAAAACCAGGAGAGCCTGGAGAGAATCATGGAACAAAAATTCTATGATCTTGATGTCAAAGTGACTGAGATTCAGTCAGCTGTGGAGCAGTTACAAGATGATATGAAGGAGAGGAAGGGCAAGACGACAACAGATGCATTTGCCAGAGTGCCTGGAGCTCAGAGGTCAGCTGTAGTGCCAACTCCAGACACCAGAGCCACTTCTTCAGCTCCAGCTACAGCTCCAGCTCAACCAGCTCCAGCTCCAACTTCTTCAACTCCTACCACGTCTACTGATGCGTTCATCCTTGGAGTCCTATCTACACCACCACCAGAAGACCAAGCCTGAGAGACGACATAGTGCTATGCATTTTCTAGGAACTTTTTGGTAACTTGTTGCCAAAGGGGGAGAAAAATGTATAGATCATAGGCTTCGAGAGAGAGAGATTTGCTTTTGTTCTCTCTTGTCTTCTTGGTTGAATTTTTTTGCGTTTGATTGCTTGAGATACTATGCATTACCTGTGAGACATTGATGATCATGTGTTTGATCATAAGCTACACTTATGCCTTTTATGATATTATCTTATTTATCCTTATATGATCATTCACTGTGCTTGGTGATGAGTGCATGTATTCAATCGTTATTATTTTGAGCGCTCCACCAAGATGTATGTGACATGGAAGAGTAACCCATGAGATTTCTTGTGCATTTGCAGTCCAAAGCAAATCTTAAGATATGCACAAATTTAGGGGGAGCTCTTCTTATCACATACTTCTCAAAGCGACGATGTTTTTTTAATTTTATTATCATTTGTCGAAGCTTTGATCTATATGTTGTCATCAATAACCAAAAAGGGGGAGATTGAAAGTGCAACTATCCCTAGGTGGTTTTGGTAATTCATAACAACATATAGCTCATTGAGCTAATACTATTCCAAGATGAATATTTCAGGAAAGCTCAATGAATGGCATGGCATGGATGATGAATGTGGATCCCTCAAAATATTAAGGACAAATGATTGGCTCAAGCTCAAAAGCTCAAGACTCTACATTTTACATTTTAGTGATCCAAGATCACATTGAGTCTATAGGAAAAGCCAATAATATCAAGAAGGGATGAGGTGTTGCTTAATGAGCCTTTTGCTCCATGTGCTTAGTGATACGCTCTAAAACCCTCCACTACTTTCTCATATCCACATATGACCTAAACCCAAAGTCAAACTCGGCCCTACCGATTCTTTCTATCCGGCGCCACCGAGTTCAGAAGTCATAGCCACTGCCACAAACCCTAGGCAAATCGGTTTCATCGATAGGGATCTCGGTCTCACCGAGATGGGATTGTAATCTCTTTGTTTCCCCTTCGTACTTTTCGGTCTCACAGAAAGAGCGAATCGGTCCCACCAAGATTACAATGTAAACTCTCTGTTTCCCTTTTGTAACTTTTCGGTCTCACCGAAAGAGCAAATCGGTCCCACCGAGTTTACCCGACCAACTCTCTGGTTAGCTAATTAACAAATTCGGTCTCACCGAGTTTGTGTAATCGGTCTCACCGAGATTACATTATTCCCTAACCCTAACCATATCGGTCCTACCTAGATGCATGTCAGTCCCACCGAAAATCCTAACGGTCACTAGGTTTACTAAATCGGTCCCACCGAGTTTGATAATTCGGTCCCACCGAGTTTGGTAAATTGTGTGTAACGGTTAGATTTTGTGTGGAGGCTATATATACCCCTCCACCTCCTCTTCATTTGTGAAGAGAGCCATCAGAACAAACCTACACTTCCAACTTACCAGTTCTGAGAGAGAACCACTTACTCATGTGTTGAGGCCAAGATATTCCATTCCAACCACATGAATCTTGATCTCTAGCCTTCCCCAAGTTGCTTTCCACTCAAATCTTCTTTCCACCAGATCCAAATCCTATGAGAGAGAGTTGAGTGTTGGGGAGACTATCATTTGAAGCACAAGAGCAAGGAGTTCATCATCAACACACCATTTGTTACTTCTTAGAGTGTGGTGTCTCCTAGATTGGCTAGGTGTCACTTGGGAGCCTCCGGCAAGATTGTGGAGTTGAACCAAGGAGTTTGTAAGGGCAAGGAGATCGCCTAGTTCGTGAAGATCTACCGCTAGTGAGGCAAGTCCTCCGTGGGCGACAGCCATGGTGGGATAGACAAGGTTGCTTTTTCGTGGACCCTTCGTTGGTGGAGCCCTCCGTGGACTCGCGCAACCGTTACCCTACGTGGGTTGAAGTCTCCATCAACGTGGATGTACGATAGCACCACCTATCGGAACCACGACAAAAACATCCGTGTCTCCAATTGCGTTTGAATCCTCCAAACCCTTCCCTTTACATTCTTGCCAGTTGCATGCTTTATTTTCCGCTGCCAATATACTCTTTGCATGCTTGCTTGAATTGTGTGAAGATTGCTTGACTTGTTCAAAAATAGCTAAAATCTGCCAAAGTCTAAAATTGGGAAAAGGTTAGGTTTTTATTGGTCAAGTAGTCTAATCACCCCCCCCCCTCTAGACATACTTCAAGGTCCTACACTTTGCTCTATAAATACCACAATATTCCCAAAAGCTGAGGGGAGTCGAGGAAATATTCATCCAGCTGCCGCAGAGTCCAGAACCACCAGATCCAATCTAGACACCATCTCGGATGGGGTTCACCACCTCCATTGGTGCCTCTCCGAAGATGCGTGAGTAGTTCTTTGTAGACCTTCGGGTTCGTATTTAGTAGCTAGATTGCTTCATCTCTCTCTCTCTGAATTCTCAATACAATGGTCTCTTGGAGATCCATATGATGTAACTCTTTTGTGGTGTGTTTATTGGGATCGATGAACTTTGAGTTTATGATCAGATCTATCTTTGTATATACATGAAAGTATTTGAGTTTCTTTGATCTCTTTTATGCATGATCTCTTATAGCCTCGTATTTCTTCTCCAATATTTGGGTTTTGTTTGGCCAACTTGATCTATTTATCTTGCAATGGGAAGAGGTGCTTTGTAGTGGGTTCAATCTTACAGTGCTTGATCCCAATGACAGAAGGGGAACCGACACGTATGTATCGTTGCTACTAAGGATAAAAAGATGGGGTCTATCTCTACATAGATAGATCTTGTCTACATCATGTCATCATTCTTATTCCATTACTCCATTTCTCCATGAACTTAATACACTAGATGCATGCTGGATAGCGGTCGATGTGTGGAGTAATAGTAGTAGATGCAGGCAAGAGTCGGTCTACTAATCTTGGACGTGATGCCTATATAATGATCATTGCCTGGATATCGTCATGAGTATTTGAAGTTCTATCAATTGTGTAAGTGCATCTAGTGCCCCTTAGTGATTTTGGTGTATTGAAGACTTATAGGTTAAGTAACTAATGCGTTTGTGAGTGTACACAGGTCTATAAGTCTATGAGGAGTTTGATATTTACAGTAAATGAATTTCTTCACTGAAGAATTTGACATTCAAGACTTTCAAGACTTTGAAAGTGAAGAAATTGGTGTGATTACGAAGACTTGGTATTCGCTGAGGAATATGAAGCGTGAAGACTTTTGTTTTCGTAGTTTCATTTTCTCTTTCTTGAGTCATAGGAAACACCGTCTTTGTTAAAGGGGTCGAGGAAATACTAAGGAAAAATTTCCATTTGATGCTCAACTCAAAATCCTCACCTACCAATCCTTGAGTGAAGCCTTTGAAATCTCATACAGTTCAGTCAATTTCTTGAGATGAGACGAAGCTCTTACGTCACCGAGGAATTTGTTCGACCGAGGAGTTAGGAATTCGCCAAAGGCGGATTGCCTACATGAGGAACATGATAGCCCGAGGAATTTGATATTCCAATTTCCGACCGTTCTTGTCTCTTGCGCCACCGTCCCAAAATATCTCCACCTAACGGTCATATCATTGAAGGGCATTTATGTCTTATCATGTCGGGCTGCTCCTAGGCTATAAATAGCCGCCCCTACAACCACTAGTTGGTTGGCTGCTCCGAGGAACTTGACACTTGTCATTTGAGAGCAACCCATCCTCCGAGGACTTTGAGCGAAAATCATAAAGTGAGGAAAACCCAAAGTGAGGAAAACCCAAAACCAAACCCCAACAAACCCAAAGTGATTGAGCATCATCAAGAAGTTGATCCCGCGTGGATCCGACGCTTTTACCTTTGAAGACTGTGCTTCTTCCAGACGGTTAGGCGTCACGGTCTAGAGCATCCAAGAGGAATTGTGGATCGCCGAGTGACCAAGTATGTGAAGGTTTGGAAGTCGCTCAAGACTTACCACGAGTGATTGGACGAGGTCTGCGTGACCTTAGTTCAAGGAGAATACGGTGAGGACTTGGTGTCCCGAGCTGCGTGCTCGGATCGGGTGTCCGGATCTGCGTGTCCTCGAGTTTAAATACTCACCGCTCCAACCAGACGCATAACCGAGACAGCAGTTGGAACTGGTCTACCAAATCATTGTCTTCACCAACCTAATCGGTTCTATTTCCTCAACCCTTTCATTTCCTCATTCTTGTGTTGAGTGTTTGTCATATCTGTGTTTGAAGACTTTGACTGAAGACTTTCTCAATTTCCTCAGTTCAATTTCTTCAGTCTGTTTGTCTTCATCTTGTGTTATCCTGTGATTACGCTTTCGGTACTCTGTGATTGTCTTCATTTCATCATGATGACTATGCTTGTAATCTGTTATGCTTACTTACGAGTACTTATTCCGCTGCATGTATTTCTTCGCTAAGGAATTTCCTCACCGGCAAATTCCTCAGTGAAGAATTTGTAAAATTCATAAAAATCGCCTATTCACCCCCCCTCTAGTCGATATAACGCACTTTCAATTGGTATCAGAGCAAGGTACTCCTTGTTACGTGTGATTTTGGTTTAACCACCGGAGTTTTAGTTATGTCGACCGCAGGTATGATCAAGGTCTCAGCAGGGTGTCCTACCTTGATGGGACGGACTACCCCTCTCGGAAGAACAAAATGCGAATGCATCTTGAAGCAATTGACAACGATCTACGGTATGTTGTGACAAAGGTGTTTCCTCACCACACCCTCTCTGAATGATGCTGATGTGAAGAGATTCAAGCAACTTGATTCTCAAGCGAAGAATATCATATGTGGCCATCTGAGCAAAGGTCAATATGGAAGAGTGAGTGCTTTGGAATCTACCAAACTCATTTGGGACAGGCTGTCCAAAGTAAATGAAGGTGTTTCAACTCAGCGTGACTCTCGAGTTGATGTTCTTCGGAATCTCTTCAACCGCTTCAAAAGACTCGACAACGAAAATGTTCAACAAACCTTCGATCGCCTCACTGACATCTCAAATGAGCTTCAAGCACTGGGTGCCACTGACATCACCGATCATGAGGTGGTGAAGAAATTGCTAAGATCGCTTGATTCCTCATTTGACACTCTGGCACTGATGATACAAGAACGAGCTGACTACAAGTCTCTTGATCCTGCTGATATCCTCGAAAGGCTAAATACTCACGAGTTCCAGCTTGCTGAAAAGAGAGATCTCTATGGTTCTGGCTATGGAAGAACACGTGCCCTGAAGGCCAAGGCTGAATCTGAATCTGAGAGTGAAGAATCTGGTAGTAGCCTTGGAGATCCTGAAGAATTTGGCCAGGAGCTAGCACTGCTCGTGAAGAAATGCAAGAAACCTGGTCACTATATCCAAGATTGTCCTCAGTGGGAAAAGGAATTAAGAAAGAAGAAACACAAGGATTACAGTTCTGATGACGTGAAGAAGAAGAAGAAATCATCCAAATCTTCATCATCAAAATCCTCAAAGCCTTCTTCTCACAAGAAGAGCAGCTCCAAAAAGGCTCGGGCATTCATTGGCAAGGAAATGGACTTTGAAGCTGAATCTGAGGAAAATGAGGAAGAGGAGGAGTCTCAAGAATCGAATCTGGTGTGGCTAGTCCGGCTCTTGCTACGCCTATGTTAGCAAGTCCATCTTCAACGCTGAAGAAACCGACTCCCGACAAACCCGATGAGGAAAATGATGACTACGCCCCACCTATTGCTTCATGGCAAAAGGTGCCAAGGTACTCAATTACACCTCCTCTGAATCTAGTGAAAATGAATCGATGAGGATCTCAAGCCCAGCTACTCTAAACTTGCTAAGATTGCTATAAAACAACAAAGGGCTTTTGAAAAGGTTCAAAACATGCTAGATAAGAGTGATGATATGTTAGGTGAAGAAATGGATCGCACTCAAGCACTAATCGAAAATCTTCAGAAAGTTCATCTAGGCTTGACAGCCTTCAAGGTCATCATAACACTCTCTTATCGATCATGAGAAACTTTCTTATGAATTTCTTCAAAGAAAGCAAGATCTTGAGAAGCTAAGAGCGAGTTATGAAGATCTTCAGAAGGAGCGCGATTCATTGCTTGCTCAACAAATCAGCGCTTCTCAAGAAGAATTTGTTCCTCCATGCTTAAAGTGCATTGAACGTGAATCTGCTAATTCTTCACCTGAATGTTCAAATGCTTCAACTGTTACAAATTCTTCACCTGCCTCTACTATCACTAATTCCTCATCTGAGGACATTGCTAGTATCACTGACGATGCAGGGCTGAAGGAATTGTACGTGACAGGCATGTACAAAAGCCTCAAAGGGCATCAGACTCTTTGTGATGTGCTTAAAAAGCAGATCCTCAACAGAAACCCTAGGAAAGAGGGTATTGCCTTTGAGAGGAAACTCAATGCTGATGGAACGTACTGGAAGCCTGAGCAGTATCCCAAAACCTCATGGGTTGCTGCAAAGGGTCCTCCAGTTGATCTATCTACCTTATCTGGTTTTACATGTGAATTTCCTCATTCTGATGATGAGTCATTTGACTCAAACTATAAACTGTTCAAAAATCAGAATGGTGAAGTATTTGCTAGATATGTTGGCACTAACTGCAGGAACGGTCCCCCTATGAAGAAAATCTGGGTTCCCAAGAAATGTCTTGAAAGTCTTCAGGTGAATGTCCTCATGACACCACCTGTGAAGAAAAGGAACCCCAGATCAAATTCCTCATATGGACCAAATTCTTCATATGGATCCAAGTCCTCATACGGACCAAATTCCTCACGTGGATCAAATTCCTCAAAAGGATCAAAGTCCTCATATGATTATCATCGTGCTAATAACTCTGTTTCGCAGGGTAGAGCTAAGGGCTATGAATATGTGCATTATTCTTCAAATCAATATATTCATATGTCCTCGAAGAATTTCTCTGCTTATTCATATGCTTACCCTAACCCCTCTTATGTGAAACGAAATGGTTTGGCCTCTATGCCACCATTCTCATATGGTGCTCATGAGAATGATGAACTCTTTGCCACCCCTTCAGATGTGGGTGGTGAAGAAAAGAACTAATCTCTTCTGCGGGGTCAGGTCTCGGGCGTGCCTCAACGTCTGAAGAATTTCTTTGGGGCACGACAAAAATGCTCGAAAGGACGCAGGCTAATCATGATGAAATGAACTTTCATTTCACACGTCCTCATCTTGCTTATTTGAATCTTGATGATGAAATTCATCGATGAACTTGATATCATATTCTTCATCGATGAAGTATATGAGATCGTAAGTTGTACTAATTCATCTGCAGGATGATCAACCCAAAACCACCGAGTGGGTTCTCGATAGTGGATGTACAAATCACATGATGGTGACAAGAATCTATTGATGGATGCTCCTTATCACCATCACATCTGAAGCATATCATCTTTCTTGACAAAGGCAAAAGTCGGTATTGGGACTTGGTAAGGTTGCTATCTCTAAGGACATGCACATGGACAAAGTCATGCTTGTTGAGTCTTTAGGATATAACCTCATGTCGGTCTCAATGCTTTGTGATCTTGATATGGTTGTTATCTTTGGCAAGTATCGTTGTGTTGTGATTATGGAAGTGACAATTCCAAAGTCTTGAAGGCTTTAGGAGAGGAGACTTGTATATTGTTGATTTTTCCACAGGACCACAACCAGCCGTGTGCCTACTTGCAAAAGCTTCGAAGGCTGGCTATGGCATCGACGACTTGGTCACGCAGCATGAGGAATTTGCACACGCTTGCGAAGAAGAAGCATGTCATTGGCATTGAGAATGTCAAATTCCTCAAGGATCACTTATGCGGAGCTGTGAAGCTGGAAAAATGACCAAGGCCAAGCATCCAAATAAGACTATCATGACCACTACTCGTCCCTTGAATTGCTTCACATGGACCTCTTTGGTCCCAATCATTACTCATTGTCACTAATGATGCATCTCTTTATGGCTTTGTTATTGTTGATGATTACTCTCGTTACACATGGGTACACATTGTTACTTTCAAAAATCAAGTGCAGGAAATCTTCAAGCGATTTTCCTCGAGGGCTTCAACCAACTTTGGTGTGAAGATCAAGCACATCGAAGTGACAATGGAACTGAGTTCAAGAATTCGGTCTTGATGACTATCTTGATGAACTTGGTATTACTCATGAATTATCTGCTCCTTATACTCCTCGGCAAAATGGCGTCGTGGGCGCAAGAACAGAACTCTTGTTGAGATGGCTCGCACTATGCTTGATGAATACAAAGCGCCTAGTCGTTTCGGATTGAAGCAATTGACACTGCGTGCCACATCATCAACAGTATATCTTCACAAATTCTTCAAAAGACTGCCAATGAACTCCTCACGGACAAGAAACCCAATGTAAGTTATTTCAAAGTCTTTGGTGCTAAATGCTGGATTAGAGATCCTCACCACCACTCTAAATTTGCACCAAAGCACATGAAGGTTTTATGCTTGGTTACGGAAAGGATTCGCACACCTCTGAGTCTTCAACATCACTCTTCACAAGATTGTTGACCTTTGTAGATGTGCGGTTCGATGAAACTAATGGCTGCAAAGAGAGCACCTACCTTCATGTTAGACGAACCAGCACCGAGGATTCTATCAGGTTCAAGGCAACCGAGGATATCATTCCTCTTGAAGAAACTGCTGAAGAATTCATTCTGTCTGCCAAGAACGTCGAGTGATGCACTGAAGATAATGTCAAGAAAATGGTGCCGAGGAAAATGATCAAATTCCTCGAAGACAACCAGCTCATCCTCGCGTTGCAAAAGAAGTGCAAGTTGACAAGATCATCAATGACATTGAAGCGCCAGTCCTCTCACTCGCTCAAAAGCTTCACACTTATCTAACTTTTGTGGGCACTATGCTTTTGTCTCTATCACAGAGCCCACTAAGGTAGATGAAGCATTTCGAGCCGGAGTGGATTCAGGCTATGCAAGAAGAATTACATCGATTCGAGCTCAACAACGTCTGGAACTGGTCAAACGTCCAGATCCTCGCAAGCATAATATCATTGGCACCAAGTGGATCTACCGCAACAAGCAAGATGAAAATGGTCTTGTGGTGAGGAATAAGGCACGACTAGTAGCTCAAGGCTACACGCAGTTGAAGGAATTGATTTCGATGAAACTTTTGCACTGTTGCTAGACTTGAGTCTATTCGCATATTACTCGCCTATGCTAACCATCACAATATCACTTTATATCAAATGGATGTGAAAAGTGCATTCCTCAATGGTAAGCTTGAGGAAGAAGTATATGTTGCTCAACCCCGTGTTTTGAAGATCCAAAGAATCGACAAAGTCTTGGACTAAATAAGGCCCTCTATGGCCTCAAGCAAGCCCCTCGGCGTGGTATGATACATTGAAGGAATTCTTCGTGAAGAATGGCTTCACACCGTTCACTCGACCCTACTCTCTTTACTAAATCTTATGATGGTGAACTGTTTGTGTGCCAAATATATGTTGATGATATTATCTTTGGCTGTCTTGACCAACGTTATAGTGATGAATTTGCCTATATGATGAGTGAAGAATATCAAATGTCTATGATGGGAGAGTTGAAATTCTTCTTAGGTCTTCAAATTAATCAACAACCCAATGGCATATTCATATCTCAGAGAAATACCTCAAAGATGTCCTGAAGAAATTGGCATGCAAGATTGCAAAGGCGTCAAAATTCCTATGCCCACAAATGGCCATCTATGCAATCGATGAAAATGGTATTGACTTGATCACAAGGTATACCGCTCCATGATTGGTTCTTTATTGTACTTATGTGCATCTAGGCCAGATATAATGCTTAGTGTTTGCATGTGTGCCCGATTTCAAGCTACACCAAGGAATCACACCATAAGGCTGTGAAGCATATTCTTGATATCTAGCTCACACACCAACACTAGGATTATGGTACCCCAAGGGCTCTACTTTTGATCTCATTGGATATTCTCGACTCGACTATGCTTGGTGATCGTGTGGACCGCAAGTCAACATCTGGTACTTGTCATTTCCTCGGACGATCTTTGGTCCGTTGGTCCTCGAAGAAACAGAACTGCGTATCACCGTCCATCGCGGAAGCTGAATACATTGCTGCTGGCTCGTGTTGTGCTCAATTACTATGGATGAAGCAAACCCTCAAGGACTACGGCATCAACGTGAAGAATGTGCCTCTCTCTTGTGACAATGAGAGTGCCATCAAGATTGCTCACAACCCAGTTCAGCACTCGAAGACAAAGCACATTCAAATTCGTCATCATTTTCTTCGTGATCATGTGTTGAAGGCGACATCTCCATCGAGCACGTGAAGACGAAGAACAGCTAGCTGATATCTTCACTAAGCCCTTGGATGAGAAGAGATTTAGCAAGTTGCGGTGTGAGCTAAATATCTTAGAATCTTGAATGTTCTTTGAAAAGGACACACATCCTAACACTTATGCAAAATTGATGACTTAGATGTGCAACACATGAAGAATCGTTTTTCTTCAATCAATGAAGAATAACACTCTAAGTGTGAAGAAATTAATGAAGAATTTGATTCTCAGAACCCTACGACAATTGTACGCGGTGTCTGAAATCATCATTCTTATACGGTGGGTCACGCCACCACCAAAGTTGAAAATCTTCAATTTGAGTTTTTCCTTTATTTTTGAAATTCTTCAGTTTTTCAAATTCTTCAGTTTTTCAAATTCTTCAACTTTGCAAAATCTTCACTGTTTCCGTCGTCTTTCTTCATTGGCTATATATATATATGGATTTATGTCCTCTACAGCATTCACTTATGGCTATTCCTTCAAGTCGTTTTTTCTGCTAAGTGAATGTGATCGGACCCTTCCCCTCTATGCTATACTCAACCCAATCCATTCACAAATTCTTCATGTGCGTTCTACTTTGAAACTCGTTCAAATTCTTCACTTGTGTCCTTGATACCAAGAAATTGCGAACGGATCTTTTAAAACGAATCTTATCCAAACTTGATTTTACCGCTCAAACCGTTCCGCATCCCACGATGCATTATTATATCCACCCACGATCGCATTACGATCTCCACTACACTATCGTGGGTGACACATGTCGTGAGAAGGAAGCGGTCGGGGCATGTTCGTCCTAATTCTTGGACGAGCCGCTTTTCACCGTGGCCATAAATACCCCTCTCTCCTTCCTCACTCTTTTACTCCGCTCGATCTCTCTCCCTCCGAGCTCCTCGAAACCCTAAGCGCCGCTTACTCCATCGTCGCCGGTGAGGAAAAGCTTCACCGCCTTGACCTCTTCGCCGACGTACTCGCGCCGACAGTGGAATTTCTTCACTCCGCCGTCGCCGTAGCTGATTTCCTCTGCCAAGTTAGGGCGGAGAAGATCTGAACAGACGAACTTCTCAACTGTTCATCTCAGTTCGCGTGTTCTTCACTTGAGTAAATTAAAAGTTACTTTTATTTACTCGCTTTGATTCTCAAATTTTCTTCAAATTCTTCAAAGGTGTTTATTTCAAATTCCTCACACATATGAACACCTCAAATCTCTTGACTCATTTCACTAAGCTATGATTTTCTTCAAGATTCCTCAATTGTGTGGATCTTGATCTATACAACTCGAACCTAAGATAAAGAACACTTATTGAAATTCTTCAAGGCTCATCTGGTCAAAATCCTCAAACTTGTTCTTTTGAAAAACCCCGAGAAGCATATGACCTCTTCAAATTCCTCGCACCTATACTCTGTTCACAGGTACAAATGTCTGCTGCTGAATCCCTAGGTTCTCATCAACTTAACTCATTTGCAGCGTTCCTCGAAGAAAAACTGCACACTTCTTGAGAGAACTCAATTGTTCAATTTCCTCACCAAGAAAATGGCGATGGTAAGAAGCCGCAGAAGGAGGAAAGAAACCTGAGGTCATGACAGCATTCAAATCCACGAGGAAATATATGCTGACTATTGCACACCGATGAGGAAAGCAAAACCAACGCAAGGTGCGCATTCAGAAAATTGAGCGGAGATGGGCACGGGAATGGAAGGAATACCGCTATGTTACACCTAAGTACATGAAGAAATTCGCGTTAAATCCTCCATGCCCAAGAGCTCCTTTGGCACCAGGCCAAATAGCTGATCCCACTAGCGTCAAACGCGTGAGGACTTTCACGATGAATGGGCTAAGCGCCAAGCTAAGTTGGCTAAGCAAGCAAAGGAAGCGTGAAGAAATTCAATGAGGATTCGCCGCTGCTGCTGCCATCGAGGTCTCGGCCAAGCCAAGAAATCGATGCAAAAGAAGTCTGCCAATAAGCCAAGTGCTTCTTCATCTATGCCCTCACGGCCAAGTTCCTCAGCAGCTCCTTCCGTGCAAATTCCTCGACAACAAATTCCTCACACCGCTGCTTGTTCCATCAAAGTCCTCACTGCTCCATCCAAACCTTGATTCAGTGCATCTAGCGACTTGTCAAAGGACTGCTGGTTTTCAATTGCCTAAAGCGCCTCTGCAAATTCCTCGGCTGCTTTCAATTCTTCATCGGGCCCGACGCTGCTTGAAGACAAAAGCAACAATGGGCGTGGTCCTCGGCTAGCCAAGGAAGAAACAGCTTGTAGTCCACGTGCCATCGATGATGAGGCATCGATGAAGAACTTGAAGAAATCATCGAGACCGCCAAGTTAGAGCCGCAAGAGTCAAGGGAACATCTGTGCCTCTGCTTTTGGACCGAAGAAAGTCTTCGATTTCATCGACCTCACAACGATCCCAATACCCTCTGCTGATCTTCCTTTGACACCTGGTCAAAGTCATATGTTGACTCACTTCATTGCTGAAGAAAATGGAAGTTCGAGAAGGCGAAGGAAATCAAGAAGGCTCAATACAAGAAGGAGAGGTTCTGAAGAAAATGTTGTCAAAATGACACCGAGGAACTTCTTCAAGCCCAAACTGAAATTCAGAACCTCAAAAAGACTTGACACGCATACTATGCTGATTGGCAAGTTGTCAAGACCAGATTCGCTAATCGACGAAGAATCTCACGAATGTTGCTGCACCTGTGCAACATGAAAATCCTCAGGCTGAAGCCTCTGCTCAGCCTAGTGAAGAAAATGCCAGCAACGCTGAAGCTCAGCCTGCTGAAGAAAATGCTGATTCCAGGGCTGATGAAGAAATTCCAGCCGCTGAAGAAACTGCCAGGGCACCCACTAGTAGTGCGCCTGAAGAAACTGCTCAAGACAGGGGAACTGCATCAGTTGCTCCTGAAGAAACTGCACCAAATTCCTCAGCTCCTCCTGCGCCAACTCCAACTCCAATTCTTCCATCTGCTTCGGATGTGAAGAAAACCAAGGCTGTGGAAAGAGCTGCTGTGAAGAAAAGAAAAGCATCAGCTGCGTCAGATTCTTCGGCTGCGAAGAAAATGAAGCCAATGACCAGCTCTGTTGAAAACCCGATTGATGCTATTCCAATTTCCTCCATACCTTCAAAGGAAGTGGTTCCTTTTGGAGAAGAATATGAAGTGCCAACGGATCGATGAAGAACATCAATCTCCTGCTCTGTCTGAGAAAATTGATGAGGAAATTGAAGTGGAAGCTGTCCCTTCAACCCCAGTCATTCCCTCATCAGACCATGAAATTCCTCAAGATGGTGCTGAGGAAATTGAAAATGAAGATGTGGATATTGGATGCACCACTCCGATAATCAATGATGATTTTTGGGAAAATCAACATCCCAATACTCCGCTCTTCACCCCGCTTCAACAAGTTCCTCACTCCCTGCATGCATCGTCCAGATCGACTCAAGAAAATCAACCCACGAGTCCTGTGCATGAAGAAATTCCAGCCACTAGCGCTGATGAAACTGCTTTCTTTGCTGAAAATCCTCGATCGCACAAGTTGAGGACCAAGAAATTCCTCATCTTTGAAGAACACTGAACTTACGATTCCCGAGGTGGTGATGCAACTGACTGACACCCCTCTGCCAAAGCAGAAGAATCCATTCTCGACCAAGCAAAAGTTCAAGGCTAAGGATTTCTTTGTTGAGCATGTGTTCTTCACTGAATATAATCCCTATGATTCTGCTCGGATTAGGAAGAGGCGCTTCTGGACTGCCACCAAGCCAACTTCTATTCCTCGGTGCTTTTCAACAAGGACAAAATCTTGATCATGCTCATATTCCTCATGTGGATATGGAGTCGCTGCCAGGCTTTGAGCCCGTCCTAAGTGTTCTTCACGATGCAGGTCTTCTCAACTTTTGCAATCGATATATGTGATTGGAATGAAGAGCTAATTCTTGATTCTATGCAACCCTGCACATCACGGAGATCTTTGAAGATGTGACTTCATGGGTTTTGGATTGGATGACCGAAAACACCCACTACAAGGCACCAACAAGTGAATTGCTTCGTGCCCTTCCACTCGATCCTCCGCTTGACGGTGCACGTCGCATCTATGAAGAAAAGGAACTTTCAAATCACTATATGCAAGTGCTGATGAAGCCTTTGAAACCAAGGCAAGCTCCAAGGACCAAATTCCTCGTCAAGGAATTGTTATATGTGCCTCGAACTGTCTATCGAATTTTGTCGAAGACTATGAGTCCTATCAAGGGCCACGACTCGAATGATGAAGAGGTCGTTGGCATCATGAAGAATATGCTTTTCAACATCATCCATGGCGTTCCTGTCAACTTCCATGATTTCTTCATGAGGACTTTGGCTAACATTGCCATGTCACCTTTTGAGCTGAAACCTTATGCACCTTGGATCATGAGATTCATCAGGTCAAGATCTTCACTGAATTACAAGGCTGACACTCTGAACCACTGCAGCTACCTGCCCCCTATCGAAGTCCTCAAACGGCCAATTACCTCAGCTGATGAAAAGGGAAAGGCTGCTGCTGTGATAGATGAAGGCATTCGTCCATTGGATGGACAGTTTATAAGCGACATCCTACTCCACCAATGATGACTCGCCACACATGACTCAACAACAAATACCTCGATTAAGCATAGTCCTCAAGGAACGCACCTGTGGTGATGACTGATCATGAGTTACTCCTCGGTCTTCATCGGAAGGTTGATCGCAATCACAAGTGGGTCAAGCGTCGGTTTGGTACTATTCTTTACAACATGACCTCAACTCACAATGCGGTGAAGAAAACCACTACTATCTTCATGAAACCTTCAAGCGCTTTGGGCTGTTCTTTCACATGTCTACAATGAAGAAGAACTGAAATCAATGGGACTCAAGGAAGAATTTGACTGGTCTGCACCTCCTCCGAAGAAATTCAAGAAAGTCAAAGTTCCTTCCTTAGTGGCCAGCTCTTATTCTTCATCTCGCGACAACGATGAAAATGAAGATTTGGAAGATCTGCTGCTGGTCCTACTTCAACGAACAACCCGACAATCTTTGGCGCTCCGTCTTCAACTTGAAATTCTTCAAGAGCGTTAGTCCTCGCCGATCCTTTTGGTCATTCGATGACAAAGGGGAGAAATTTGAGTTAGTCTTCAAGCGGGTCTCGTTTTTGTCTATATACAATATTTTATTAAGTTACAACTCTCGTTCTTGAAACCTTTTATTGGATCGAGTTGTAATCTTAAACTCGATGGTGCTTTGATACTTTTGATGCATTATGCTTTTGCTCTATGCTCGATTACGATAGTGTTGATATCGTTGATCCTTGTTATGCTCGATCCTCATGAGCTCGGTGAAAATCTTCAAATCGATTTGGGATCGATACTTATGAAGAGTTTCAAATTCCTCATACGCATTGGGCTCGATACTCTTTATGCATTATTTTGCATGCTCGCATATCATCAAGCACCATATTTCATCATGCATTTCAAATTCCTCATATTATATGTCAAATCGTGTATGAATTACAAGATATAGGGGAGATCTCCATGATTCAATTCTTCAAATGTGCATTGCCTCAAAAGCAAATTCCTCACTATGCACATCTTGGGGGAGTTCTTCTATATCTTGCAATCAAAATCCTCATTATCAGTATTTACACTTCATATATTTATCCCGTTGAAAACTTAACTCAGATTGTCATCAATCACCAAAAGGGGAGATTGTAAGTGCATCTAGTGCCCTTAGTGATTTTGGTGTATTGAAGACTTATAGGTTAAGTAACTAATCGTTTGTGAGTGTACACAGGTCTATAAGTCTATGAGGAGTTTGATATTTACAATGAAAGTCGACCCTAAAATGAATTTCTTCAATGAAGAATTTGACATTCGAAGACTTTACGAAGACTTTGAAAGTGAAGAAATTGGTGTGATTACGAAGACTTGGTATTCGCTTGAGGAATATGAAGCGTGAAGACTTTTGTTTTCGTAGTTTCATTTTCTCTTTCTTGAGTCATAGGAAACACCGTCTTTGTTAAAGGGGTCGAGGAAATACTAAGGAAAAATTTCCATTTGATGCTCAACTCAAAATCCTCACCTACCAATCCCTTGAGTGAAGCCTTTGGAAATCTCATACAGTTCAGTCAATTTCTTGAGAGATGAGACGAAGCTCTTACAGTCACCGAGAATTTATTCGACTAAGGAGTTAGGAATTCGCCAGTCTTGGATTGCCTACGATGAGGAACATGATAGCCCGAGGAATTTGATATTCCAATTTCCGACCGTTCTTTGTCTTCTTGGCCACCTGTCCCAAAATATCTCCACCTAACGGTCATATCATTGAAGGGCATTTATGTATTATCATGTCGGGCTGCTCCTAGGCTATAAATAGCCGCCCCTACAACCACTAGTTGGTTGGCTGCTCGAGAGAACTTGACACTTGTCATTTGAGAGCAACCCATCCTCCGAGGACTTTGGCGAAAATCATCAAGTGAGGAAAACCCAAAGTGAGGAAAACCCAAAACCAAACCCCAACAAACCCAAAGTGATTGAGCATCATTGAAGAAGTTGATCCCGTGGATCCGGCGCTTTTACCTTTGAAGACTGTGCTTCTTCCAGACGGTTAGGCGTCACGGTCTAGAAACATCCAAGAGGAATTGTGGATCGCCGAGTGACCAAGTATGTGAAGGTTTGGAAGTCGCTGAAGACTTACCACGAGTGATTGGGCGAGGTCTGCGTGACCTTAGTTCAAGGAGAATCGGTGAGGACTTGGTGTCTGAGCTGCGTGCTCGAGGGTCGGGTGTCCGGACTGCGTGTCCTCGAGTTTAAATACTCAGCCGCTCCAACCAGACGTACAAGCCGAGACAGCAGTTGGAACTGGTCTACCAAATCATTGTCTTCACCAACCTAACTGGTTCTATTTCCTCAACCCTTTCATTTCCTCATTCTTGTGTTGAGTGTTTGTCATATCTGTGTTTGAAGACTTTGGTGAAGACTTTCTCAATTTCCTCAGTTCAATTTCTTGATCTGTTTGTCTTCATCTTGTGTTATCCTGTGATTACGCTTTCGGTACTCTGTGATTGTCTTCATTTCATCATGATGACTATGCTTGTAATCTGTTATGCTTACTTCTGAGTACTTATTCCGCTGCATGTATTTCTTCGCTAAGGAATTTCCTCACCGGCAAATTCCTCAGTGAAGAATTTGTAAAATTCATAAAAATCGCCTATTCACCCCCCCTCTAGTCGATATAACGCACTTTCAAATTGCCCAATAGTAATTTGTTCACCCACCGTCTGCTATTTTTCTCAAGAGAAGCCACTAGTGAAACCTACGACCCCTGGGTCTCTTTCTCATATATTTGCCTTTGCGATCAACTTTTCCTTTGCATTTATTTTCAGACCTATTAAACCAAAAAGACAAAAATACCTTGCTGCGTTTTATTTCTATTTATTTTGTTTGGCACTCGATCTATCAATCTACTACAATTTTATCTCACATCCGTTTGCCTATCTTGAGGCACCGTACCCCGGAAGGGATTGACAACCCCTTTAACACGTCGTTTTGCGAGGATTTGTTACATGTGTGCAGGGTCCCTGGTGTCAGCCTCTCATTGTGTAATTCTCTCGTTTATTGACTATACATTGATAATGGTGTGGGACCCAGATGTCAAACCATTAGGAGGAAGCATTTTTTGTCTTGTAATAAAGAGGCGCTTGCTTGCGTACTACCATGACTCTGGTGGGTCCCTACTATCATCCTCCCCACATACAGTCATCTACTGATTCTTCTCGGTTATTAACCATGTTCACTATGCCAGACAGCGGCGCACCACTCACGGCGAGCGAACAAAGGCAGAGGACGACGGTGAGGCCCTGGACAGGAAGGAACAGGAGCCATGGAAGATTCGGCAGTCTAGTCACAGGCGGAGGGGAGTACGAGGGTTGACTGGTTTGGGTGCGGGTGCAGGTTGGGGCTGACGTCGCCGGTGAATAACATGACATGTGGGGGAATAGAGGGGATGGACTGGCCAACGTTTGAGCATACGATCGGGCGGCGGAGGCGCAGGCTGCCGTGTGAGGCGGTAGCAGGCAGGACCGATGGCATGGTTTGGTTTGGGCGTCTGGAGGAAGAAGACAAGAGATAGAAGAAACACGACAGATGTTGGATGTCAATCCGACGAATGGTAGACATAATCGTTTATTGACTAAGTTGACACCACCTTCGATAGGCTTTTTCCTCGTGGGTCCCAAATGTCATAATCCAAATGTGTCACGGCCATGGAGCCTTTCTTATGAAGAATTACAGCCTATTTGGTGTGCTAGCTCAAAATAAGTTTGGTGGTGCTGGCAGGCACTAAGCACTTGAGTTCTATAATGCACAATGAGCTCAAGCAGCCGGTGAGAGTGACATTATTTTCGTTGGTTGGGATTTGTTACAATATTACTCTCTTAATTAAGGAAATGGCAAACCATTTTCCTTGTTTCAAAGCAATGTTGGGGATATCGCTTATCGGGAACTTATTGGTCGACCCAAGATAAGGGGTAAATCGGCCAGTTTATCAGCATATCGGCCGATTTATCGCCATATCGGCTAGTTTATCTTATCGGTCAGACAACGGTAAGCGATAAATCGGCCGATTTATCGGAATATCGGAAGATATCTTGAACATTGTTTCAAAGAAAATATGACAGTCACAGCTGAGTTGAAAAGGGCAAAACCACCCAACTTAAGCTTACAAATGGTACAAAAGCACAAGGATTAATTGTTCATCAGGTTTAGACAAAACCCAGATTGAACATGGCAGTAACATCTAACCCAACCACTGTTTTTCGCAATAACAAATGGATCGGTCTGATCCATAAAATCAACATCCCGTGCCAAAAAGTTTACTGGAATATGACCACAAGTTGTTCTAAATAGAAGCCGAGCACGTTCAGAAGCCCATTTATCCACCTGCAAAATATTTTTTTGCTATTCACATATCCATCCATGAGAAATTTCTTGTTGAAAATCTTAAGCCTCGTTGACAATAGTAACCTCGTATTCAATAGGAAGAATGTGACAAGCTTCCGTTTGCCTGGTTGGATGCACATCCTTGAATCGTTATTTTCCTCAAACAAATGTCGAGAAAATAAGAAAATCCTGATGCTTATTACGCCACCGATTGGTTATATGTTGTTGTCCATGTGTTAGTGCCTACGTAGACATGAAGATTGAAGAAAATTAAGGTCTAAAAACGAGTATGTCGAAATAGCGAGAGTTGAACGATAATTCTAGTACAATATATATGGGCTTTAAATGTGCATGAAATAATCACCTTTATATACAAATTCTTTATAAATGGAAAGCATTGCAACAAGCCAATAATTGTGTTCAGATCAATACTAAACATTTTGATATATATGATCTTGACAGAATCCAGCATCATTGATGGGTTATCCATGGACGAACTCTTCATTGAGCATATAACATAATATTAGTATCCAAAGTGTACTCCAAGATGATATAAAACTTATGCGCACAAATGAAAAATTCAGCTTATGATTACAAAAGTGTAGAGGATAATATACAGTACCTGAATATGTGTTGAGCCAAACACCATCTTGTGATCTTTAAATGAATTACGAATTACACCCATGGTCTCCAGTTTAGGCGCAGAGAAGCCAGTTATTTGCGAAGGTATATAACAATAATCAAGGAGCAACCTTTTTTTACTAACAATCAAGGAGCAACCTTTGAAGTGAAGGGGCATCTTTGATGATGAGTTGCTATCCTTCAAAACAAATTCCAACGCTTTTTAAGGTGAGGCGACTTTATTTGGAGACAATCAATACGGATTTATATTCCCAAAACAAGCAGCAAGCGGTCTAGGGCAGGGCAACCGGAGTGGATGATGTTGTGCAGTGAGGCCTCCGACAAATCAACCACCACAAGCAAAAGTTTTTTTAGCAGTGGGAGTAGATGCATTTGTACCAGATTGTCTGGTAGATGGCACCGGGCGAAGGCGGCAGTGTGGAGAGAGAGAGGAGGAAAACCATGAGATGGACAATGGTGGTGTGGGCACAAATACATTGCGTTCAGTTCGTGCTATGTGATTTGCATAGTAATGGTAGAATTCAAGTTGTTGGAGTTTTTTGAAATTAGGGGATGTCAGCCAGGTGTCCACCATGTAGGATATGGATAGCAGGTAGCATGTCGGGATGCAGAGGCGTTGAACGGAGCCCTGGTGGGAGGAGATGATGGCTCTGAGGAGTTCAAAATCATGAATGACAGATAGCTGACGATAGTCGAGACTAAGAGGCGCGGTGCGCCCAGAGAGTGCCACCGAGATGCGAGGACTTGTTTATGACATCCAAGGGAGATGATCTCCCCAAGGATGGCGTCTGGGAGATCACTGATGCGGTCCACCCGAGATTCTACGGTACCACAGATCCAGGGGGCTCGCCGCTGCTCCCTGCGCTGCCACGTGCAGGATCTACAATTCGTGTCGCTGCTGGCGGGAGCCTCATCTTCTTGGTGCTGGGTCCAGCTGACTCCATTTTCCTTGCGGGCATTGTGCCAACCTCACGGGTTTGAGCAGCGTAGCGAGAGATGAGCCCAGTGGCAGTGCGAGTGGGAAAGAAGCAGGGCTGGGGTTGATACGTCCCCGTCGTATCTATAATTTTCGATTGTTTCATGCCAATATTATACAAGTTTCACATATTTTTGGCACCTTTTATATGATTTATTGGACTAACCTATTGATCTAGTGCCCAGTGTCAGTTCCTGTTTTTTGCATGTTTTTTGTATCACAGAAAATTCATATCAAATGAAGTCCAAATACAATAAAATTTCACGGAGAATTATTTTGGAATATATGTGATTTTTGGGAGTTGGAATCACCGCAAACGGAGGCCCACACAGGGCACAAGACACCAGCGCACCACTCCTAAGCCAGGCGCGTGGTGGTGGGTTGTGCTCACCTTGTACGTCGGTTGGAGATCTACTTCGGGCGCAAGGAAGCTTATATCCGGAAAAAATCGTGTTAAAGTCTCAGCGCAATCGGAGTTACGGATCTCTGGGAATATAAGAAACGGTTTTCAGCCAGATCTAGGGAACGCGAAACAGAAGAGAATAGAGTGGGAGATCCAATCTTGGAGGGGCTCCCGCCCCTCCACTGCCATGGATACCATGGACCAGAGGGGAACTCTCCTACCATCTAGGGGGAGGCTAAGGAAGACGATGAAGGAGGGGGGCTCTCTCCCCCTCGCTTCCGGTGCCGTCGGGGCAATGATCGGGACGGCGATCTACATCAACAATCTTGCTACCGTCAACACCAACTTTCTCCCCCTCTATGAAGTGGTGTAACACCCCTTCTCCCCACTGTAATCTCTACTTAAACATGGTGCTCAACTCCATATATTATTTCCCAATGATCTATGGTTATCCTATGATGTTTGAGTAGATCCGTTTTGTCCTGTGGGTTAATAGTGATCTTGGTTGGTATGATTGTATATTTTATTTATGGTGTTGTCCTATGGTGCCCTTCGTTCTTGCGCAAACGTGAGGGCCCCCGTTGTAGGGTGTTGTAGTATGTTCATGGTTCGCTTATGGTGGGTTGCGAGAGTGACAGAAGCTTAAACCCAAGTAAGTGGGGTATGACGTATGGGAGTAAAGAGGACTTGATACTTAATGCTATGGTTGGGTTGCACAACCTTAATGATCTTTAGTAGTTGCAGATGCTTGCTAGAGTTCCAATCATAAGTGCATATGATCCAAGTAGAGAAAGTATGTTAGCTCATGCCTCTCCCTCATATAAAATTGCAAGAATGATTACCGGTACATGTTATCAATTGCCTAGGGACAAATAATTTTATTGTTGACAAAAGCTCTCTACTAAAACTAACTTAGTTGTGTCTTTATCTAAACAGCCCCTAGATTTTATTTACGTGCTCTTTATTATCTTGCAAAACTATCCCATCACACCTAAAAAATACTTCTAGTTTCATACTTGTTTCCGGTAAAGCGAACGTCAAGTGTGCATAGAGTTGTATCGATGGTCGATAGAACTTGAGGGAATATTTGTTCTGCCTTTAGCTCCTCGTTGGGTTTGACACTCTTATTTATCGAAAAAGGCTACAAACGATTCCCTATACTTGTGGATTATCAAGACCTTTTTCTGGCGCCGTCGCCGGGGAACAATAGCGTGAGGTGAATATTCTCGTGTGTGCTTGTTTGCTTTATCACTAAGTAGTTTTTATTTCCTATTCTAAGTTGTTCTCTATCTTTAGTTATGGATATGGAACACGGAATAACAAAAAAATACGTGGTACTTGCTACTCATGGAGATGGGGAACCTCCTAAAACCCTCGATGCTCGTTATGTTAAAGATATTATGCACTACTTTAATAATCCTGAGAAAACCCCATTCAACTTGATAATGGAAGTAACATTGGATCAACGTGAATACTTTAGGGATTATCGGTTGACACAAAAAGGGAAACTGTTATGGGATCAAATTTATATGTTGCATTGGTATGCTCGGGATTTATGCTTGAGATATGACTTTACTTGTTGCTCTAGGATGAATGCTCCACACCTTCCTTTTTGATGCAAATTTAATGATAATGAAACCTTGTCTTCTATGCTAATGGTATATATGATTACTATGATGGTGAACAAATTTATTGCTTTTAAGGGTGCTTATCAAATTGCTTCTTTGATTGAAAAGTATGATGCTACTCTTTACAAATCTGAAAATCTTGCCATACTTAAATATTGTTATGATAATTATGCTTCTAATGCCTATGTTAAACCATATGTTGAGGACTCCTCCGCTGTCCAAGAAGAGACTAACATTTTGCAAGAGTCTATGGAAGAAGAAAATGATGAAACTGTGAGCTCATTGGATGAAAAAGATGAGGAGGAGAGCGAAGAACAAAAGGAGGAAGAGCGGATTAGCTACCCGTGTCCACCTTCTAATTAGAGAGTAACTCTTCAACTCATACATTATTTAATGTCCCTTCGTGCTTACCGAATGATGAATGCTATGATAATTGCTATGATCCCGTTGATTCATTTGAAATATCCCTTTTTGATGAACTTGATGTTTGCTATGCTTGTGGCCAAGATGCCAATATAAATTATGCTAATGGAGATGAACTTTCTATAGTTCCTTATGTTAATATGGCATTGTTGTTATTTCACCCACACATGATAGTCCTATTATCTTTTTGGATTCTCCCAACTACACTATATCAGAGAAGTTTGCTCTTATTAAGGATTACATTGATGGGTTGCGTTCTACCACTACACATGATGATTTTGATGAATATAATATGCATGTGCTTTCTACTCCTACTTGCAGTTATTATGAGAGAGTAACTATATCTCTGCCTCTTTATGTTTCCAACACGAAAAAATTGCCAGAAACTGCTTATGCTATGTATTGGCCTTTACTTGATATTCATGAATTGTTCTTGTATGACATGCCGATGCATAGGAAGAAATTTAGACTTCGTCATTGCTTGATATATGTTGCTTTGTGCTCACTACTAAATGCTAAATCATTGTTGATTCAAATTGGCTTTGATGTACCTTGGGATCCGGGTGGATCCATTACTTGAGCACTTTATGCCTAGCTTAATGGCTTTAAAGAAAGCGCTGCCAGGGAGACAACCCGGAAGTTCTGTTGAGTGCTTTTATATAGTTTATTACAGGAACTTTTCAACAAAAATAATTATTCCCTTGTAAAATTCCATTGTATTATAAAAATAATGTGCCAAGATTTTCCTTTAGGATGTTTAAATTGCTTGTTGGTTTGTGCGGTGCAAAACAGAAACTTTGGCTGAAGTGCGCGATTTTACATTTTTTACTGGAATGTCAAACGGTTCTGAAACCTTTTGCATTATATTTATATACAAATTTTTTATTTTCCCTAATTGTTTCAGAATTTTTAGAGTTACATAAGTATTGTGGATGTGCAAATCTTTACAGACTGTCCTGTTTTCACATATTGGTGTTATAGCTTCATTAGTTGCGTATGTTTGAATTCTTTTTGAAGCCCCCTTGACATGGGGCCATAGAATTGTGATAGCATACAATGGGTAATGTTTGTTTATAATTATACAATAATGTTACAACAGTACATGATGGGATTTCATTGCCATATTCACTAACCCCGTCACTAAAAGTTTGGTTAAGTTTTGTGTGGATGAAGTGTTCGAAGATTGAGGAGGTCTCGATGTGAGGAGAAGGAAGAGAGGCAAGAGCTCAAGCTTGGGGATGCCCAAGGCACCCCAAGTGAATATTCAAGGAGACTCAAGCGTCTAAGATTGGGGATGCCCCGGAAAGCATCCCATCTTTCTTCAACAAGTATCGGTATGTTTTCGGATTCGTTTCGTTCATGTGATGTGTGCAAATCTTGGAGCGTCTTTTGTGTTTAGTTTTCAATTTTTTCTTTTATGCACCATCTGGTATGAGATACTCCATGGATGATTTATAGAATACTCACTGCACTTCACTTATATCTTTTGAGTATGGCTTTATAGAATGCTTCATGTGCTTCACTTATATCATTTGAAGTTTGGATTGCATGTTTCTCTTCACATAGAAAACCGTTGTTTGAAGAATGCTCTTTTGTTTCACTTATATTTGTTAGAGAAAATGGTATTTTCTAGAAAGAAGTAAAATCTCATGCTTCACTTATACCTATTTAGAGAGTCAACAAGAATTGGTCAATTGCATGATTAGTCATAAAATCCTACATAAAACTTATGGATCACTAAATATGATATGTTTGATTCCATGCAATAGTTTTGCGATATATAGATGCAATATGTGGGAGGTACCAGTAAATGTTGTGTTTAGTAAGCATATTGGTCTTAAGGTTTTTGATTCCCTAAGCATGCATGTATAGTCTCTCGTATTGCTATGATGTTGGAGCATGATTTATTATTGATTGTCTTCCTTATGCGTGGCGGTCGGAGACGAGCGATGGTCTTTTCCTACCAATCTATCCCCCTAAGGGCATGCGTAGTAGTACTTTGCTTCGAGGGCTAATAAACTTTTGCAATAAGTATATGAGTTTTTTATGACTACTGTGAGTTCATGGATTATACGCACTCACTAGTGCAGAACCGGGCTATAGCACCGGTTCGTAAGGGCCTTTAGTGTCGGTTCTATAACCGGCACTACAGGGTGGGGACTAAAGGTCCCCCCTTTAGTACCTGTTCTGCACGAACCGCCGCTAAAGGGCCACCACGTGGCACGAGCCAGCGCCGGGGGCGAGGAGCCCTTTAGTACCGCTTGGTAACACCAACCGGTACTAAAATGTTTTGGGGTTTTGGATTCATGATTTCTTTTTTCCTTTGATTTTGTGTTTTCCATTTAATTCTTTTTCGTTTGCTGGTATTTTAAGATACTACATATTGTAAACGTTATGCATATATATAAATAGAATTTCTCGTAGAACTGATCATATATATATATATATATATATATATATATATATATATATATATATATGTGTGTGTGTGTGTGTGTGTGTGTGTGTGTGTGTGTGTGTGTGTGTGTGTGTGTGTGTGTGTGTGTGTGTGTGTGTGTGTGTCTCACAACCACCATTATTCACACATACACATGTATATATATACAATTTCTCCTACATGTTGCGTTGGTGCCTTCAGAGCACGATGACAATTGGGAGTGGTTCATGGGGGGCGGTAGCGGGTAATGGTATTCTCCTTTGGGATCTATGACCTGGTCGAGCAAAAAAACCGCTATTTCCTCTTGAAGTGCTCATATGCGCTCTGTTGGTAGGAGCTGCTCCCGCACGTCTTTGAACTGTTAAGAAGGAGATCAATATGCATGTGTATTAGTTGTGTGACTAGATATCGATAATCGTGTAAAAATTGTGAATAGTGTTCTGGCAAAAGTACCCATTATTGTCTATCAGATTTGCTCCTTCGGACGCCATCATGCGAATGTTCTCGCAAACTATTATGCACACACTTCAGTCCCCGGCGCCTGCTTCAGGGCCTTTACAAGAATAAAATTTAATCAGATAATAATTAATCAAGCATGATAATTAATTAATGGTATTGAAACAAGTATTAAAGAGATGGTAGCTAGCTAGTACTGCTTAATTACTTACCTTGGGTCGAAACCAATACAGCTTTTTTCGCCATTTGCCTGGAATCACGTTGATGAACTTTTCCCAAGCCCTGCGAGTCGGCAAAGAAAATGAATAAATGGGTTATTAAATAGTTGATATCATGAAATGACAACCTAAATAGGCCGAGATATAGTTAATAATGATTGAAATTACCTGTCGACTATCCGCTTCAAGATGGTGAAGTCGGTTTCTTTTTTAAGTAGTGAGTCGATGTCGGTGTACTAGAGTAGGGGTACCCTAGTACCCCGAACTTCGTCTGCACGGACGATTACTGCGCCTCACGGCAGGGCTGGCTTGATGGCCACCAAGATCCTCAGCGGCTCCTTTGGAGCCATTCAAAAACAAAGAAGTCAAGACCCGGCAAGAGGAGCTTGCGGGAAGGCCACTCAGTATGCAAAGGAAAACAAGGCCCGGCAAGAGGAGCTTGCCGGGAAGGCTGGCGGCGCTGAACCCCAAAGCGCGACAAGGTTCCCGCTGTGACAAGGCGCTTGCCGGGCGGGCGACCTCTTCATCTCGCTCCAGCTCACCCGCCAGCGTGTCACCACGGGGCTCTCCCAAGCACGCATGTCGACGGGCTGTGCAGCCAGCGGGGAGTAGCGACAGACGGCGCTGACAAGCTACCATCGTGGCGAACGGAGGCGCACTTAACGGTCCCTTTTACACTGTTCGGGCGACTGAGACGGGCAATGATGACCTTTGTCCCTTGCCGTCAGAGTTAGGTATAGGTTACCGTACACTGTACAAAGCGGTGTACCAACCCAGGTTTTTACCATTGTAACCTTGTCTACTTGCCACATGTGGTAACCCCTTGTGCCTATAAAAGGAGGCCCGAGGGCAACGTAGAAAGGGTTCGACTGGTTTTCAGTCCAGCTCGACTTAGTTCATCACATTCGGACTAGGTTTTGTAGCCGCATTGCTCCCGGCAAGAACACAAGATAATCCACAAAGCAGCAGTGGAGTATTATCTCTCGGAGAGCTCGAAGCTGGGTAAAACCCTCTCGTGTGCATCGCCTCGACCCGCTCTTTGCACAATCTTCGCCCCCTCCAGAACCACAAAGGGACCCAAGTCCGTAGGTGCTCGTGGGGCCCGATCGATTCTTGCCCGACATCTTTGGCGCGCCCGGTAGAGGCGTCAAGGCTGTGTGAACCGGTCCGGCGTCGCACTAGCAACTCCATCGGCGTCTTCGTCGACATGGCGCCGAAGAAGAAGCCTTGGCAGCAGCTGAGCCGTCGCGTCGAACCCACCACCAGCGGAGCCGTTAGGTGGTGGGGAAACACTGCGAAGGACGGCGTCGTCGAGAGAGCCCACGATGCCGCCAGGTCCAAGGACAACGGCGCGCGGCGTCGGCGTCGAATCTGCACCGTGTCCATCGCAGGAGGCGCGGGACGAACAGCGTCATGATACCGCGGCACCATACGATCTTTGGATCAAGGCCAAGCTGGAGGATCCGAGGCCCTCGAGACCGCATGCACCTCGGCATGCGATGCGAGTGGGGTGCGGTCGCTGGGGCGGGATGCTGCTCCTCCTAACTTGGTTAGAGTCCGAGCACATCCGTTCTTCGCTCCGTCGCCGTTGCCGCCAACCACACCAGCGGAAGCTTTGGCGAGCTCGATTACTACTAGATTACCCTCCGACGGCCGATAAGGTCGGCGAGTGGAAAACCACGATTCGAGAGTCTCATCGGCTTCGCCAGCGGCGACGCCCCGCGACAACCGAAGCGCCGCAATCGCGGCGAGGCGACAAGGCGCGAGCGATGGCGGCAGACTTGCGAGGTGCACCCACCGTACACTCCCCTTCCGAAGGCCAAGATCGCCCGACTCGCGGATCCACCTCGACAGCGACTCCACAAAGCATCGTCCGGATCCGCGAGCTCGTCGCGACCAGCGCCAAGTTCTTGAGACGGCAAGAAGAGGACTTCGAACCCGTATCGGCGCCCCAAGAGAAGCGCCGTCAATCGACCAACGCGCCGGGCCCACTGTCGATATGCACGCGCCCGAAGAACCAGCGACTTGTCGTCTGTGCGTGGGTTGCCCTGCGTTCACTCGTGAGCTGCGGCAAGTCCGTGGCCCGACAAGAAAAACTTCAAACCAGATGTGCGGAGAAGTGCGGCGGCAGGACACACCCATCGGAGTTCCTCGGCATCTACACCATCACGGTGCAAGCTGCGGGGGGCGAGACGACAAGATCTCGCCAACTACTTCCCCTTGGTGCTCAAGCCAAGCGTCGATCTTGGCTCATGCACTTGCCGGATGGCTCTATTTCTTCTTGGGCAGATTTGTGCCACCAGTTTGTTGGCGCCTTCACGGTGACCACAAGCCTCATGGCGGAGAGAGATCTCCACCTGCTTGCCCGTAAGGAGGGGTCTCTGCGCAAATTCATCCAGAGATTCATCGAGTGCACTACAACATTCCAGACGTCCACCCTGCTGCGGTGATCGGTGCATTCCATCGTAATGTACGAAATCGCAGGATGAGGAGGAGATGGCGATGTGCAAAGTGAAAGACGTCAGCGAGCTATCATACTGGCCGACAAGTGTGCCGCTACTGAAGAAGGAAGAAGACTCCGTGAGAGAATGTGGGAGCGGAATCGACGGTGAGGGATCGCCCGGCAAGGAATAGCCGTGGCGGAACAACAGGAGGAAGAAAACCAAGAAGTACTAGTTCTCGAGCAGTCCGGCAAGGATGGTGCCGTAAACAAGCCAAGGCGGTGGCTCCGGCAAGGAGGTTGCCGTTGACGCCGACCGCCAAGCTGTGGCGGCCGCGACAAGCCCGGCAGCTCAACAAGCAAGATCTTGTAAAATCCACCGCACCAATGGCCACGATCTCGGTCTTTGCAAGAAAGTCGAGCAGCTTGTTGAACTACAGAAAGCTGAATACGAGCGACGAGACAAGGTGAAAGCCCAAGAAGGTGCAGGTGCGGCAAGTAAGAAGAGACCCGGTCGGGGAGGACGCCGCGGCAAGGCCAAGCAGCCGCAAGGAGACAGACCTCCCCGTGGCCGCGACAAGGAAGAAGATGAACATGAAGATGACAAGGACGATGAGGACGAAGAGACTGATGAGCACGAGTTTCAAAAGGCAACAGAGGTCCTTTGCGTCGATGGTGGTGCGTCTCTGCATACCTCGCACCGCCAACTCAAGCAATGGATGCGTGAGGTCAATGCAGCAGAACCGTCCATAGAGTCACGCAAACTTCTAAAGTGGTCCAGCACGCCCATCATCTTTGACATTGAGGATCACCCTGATCGCATCACTGCGGTCGGGTGTTTGCCGATGTTGGTCTCACCAACCATCCGCAACCTCAAGGTCACAAAGATGCTGGTTGACGGCGGGGCCGGCCTGAATTTGATCTCCTCCACAGTGCTCCAGAAACTTCAAATCCCTGACAGCGAGCTCGAAGAAACTGGTACTTTCCAAGGAATCAACCCGGGAAGGAGCAAGCCCAAAGGGAAGATCACGTTGCCGGTAACATTCGGCAGCGAGCTCAACTTCAGAACTGAGAGGGTCACGTTCAACGTCGCTGATTTCCCATTGCCCTACAATGGCATACTTGGCCGTCCAGCACTCGCCAAGTTCATGGACGCCTCTCATTATGCATACAACCTACTCAAGATGCCCGGCCCGATAAGCGTCATTTCTGTCCATGGCGACAAGAAAGACGCACTTATCTGCGCCGACAGGATTTACCGGGATGTAGCAGCCGCGACAGATAGCAAACCACTTACCGATGAAGCTCCCGGGGCAAAGAAGAAGACCACTAGGTCCGGCAAGAGCACTGTTGCCCACTCCGGCAAGCGCACCTCTTCGGAGTGCCGCGCTACCGTCGAGGACGCACCATCGAGCTCCACCGGCAAGTGCAACAAAACGATGGCAGCTCCGCCAAAGACCAAGAAGGTGCCCGCCAAGGAGGACGGCACTGGTGGTACCTTCACCATCAGTGCCACGCTTGATCCTAAATAGGAAGGCGAGCTCGTTGCTTTCCTGCGGGCGAATGTCGATGTGTTTGCATGGCAACCATCTGACATCCCCGGCGTTCCCAGGAAAGTAATTGAGCACCACCTAGCTGTCTGTCCTCACGCGGCCCGTCAAGCAAAGAGTTAGGAAGCAGGCGTTGGAGCACCAAGAGTTCATAGCGTAAGAAATCAAGAAATTGGAAGCAGCGGGGCTTGTCGAGGAGTCCTCCACCCCACGTGGTTGGCCAATCCGGTAGTGGTGCGCAAGGCTAATGGGAAATGGAGACTTTGTATTGACTTCACAGATGTTAATAAAGCTTGTCCCAAGGACCCATTTCCTTGCAGCGTATCGACCAGATTGTTGACTCCACGGCTGGATGCGATCTGCTTTCATTTCTTGATGCATATTCAGATATCATCGATCTTCATGGCGAAGAGGATGAAGAGAAAACCGCATTCATCACACCATGTGGCACGTACTTCTTTATACGGATGCCTTTCGGTTTGAAGAATGCTGGTTCAACCTTTGCAAGGGTAGTCCATGATGCTTTTGGACCTCAGATACACCGAAATGTAGAAGCCTACATGGATACATAGTGGTCAAGAGCAAAGACAGGGCAACCTTGGTTCATGATTTAGATGAGACGTTTGCAAACCTGCTCAAGATCAACCTCAAGCTCAACCCCAAGAAGTGCGTGTTTGGAGTCCCTTCCGGCAAGCTTCTCGGGTTCTTTGTATCTCAGCGGGGAATTGAAGCCAACCCCGACAAGATCAAGGCCATTGAGCAGATCGAAGCACCAAAGCGCGTCAAGGATGTCAGAAGGCTTGCCGGTTGCGTGGCTGCTCTCAGCAGGCTCATCTCTAAATCTGCTGAACGCGCCCTGCCCTTTTTCAAGATTTTGAAAAAGGCAGGTCCAATGAAATGGACTCCCGAAGCGGAGGCTGCGCTGCAGGACTTGAAGAGATACATGTCCTCCGCTCCAATACTTGTCGCACCTAAACCACAAGAGAAGTTGCTGCTCTATATAGCAGCGACCAATCAAGTGGTTAGTGCTGCGTTAGTAGCGGAGAGGGAGGCAGATGATGAGCCGGCAACCGAGGCAGGCGCATCCAGCGACAAGCAAGATGCTTCGCCGTCAAGTTCTGGTCCCGACAAGGACGGACCAGCGCGAGGTTGCGACAAGATACGGAAGAAGATGGTACGCGCCCGTCTACTTTGTCGGTTCCCTTCGCAGGGGGCTAGATCGAGGTACTGGTGTGCGAAGCTGCTTTTGGCCTCCTCATGGCCTCGAGAAAGCTGCGCCATTACTTCCAAGCACATGAGATAACAGATTGTCACTCGCTTTCGGCTGAAGAGGATATTGCAAAATCCGAAGCAACAGCAGGATTGTTGAGTGGGCGCTGGAACTGTCAAGCTTTGGTCTCAAGTTCAAAGCACTTCAACTATCGAGCAGGGCATTGGCAGAATTCATAGCGAGTGGGCGCCAGCGCAGGATGAAGAGATTCCAGAGACGAGCATCCCCGTCAAGGAGGCAAATAAAGAATGGCTGATGTAGTTTGACGGTGCCTTCTCGCTGCAAGGCGCCGGTGCCGGCGTGCTGCTTATCGCACCCACCGGGGAACACCTCAAGTACATAGTCCAAATGCACTTTCCCAAGGAACAAGCAACCAATAATACTGCGGAGTATGAAGGCTTGCTTGCCGGTCTCAGGATTGCGGTGGACCTTGGGATTAAGAAGCTCATTGTCAGGGGAGAATCACAGCTTGTCGTCCGCCAAGTAAATAAAGACTACCAGAGTCCGTTGATGGAAGCGTACGTCGATGAAGTGAGGAAGCTGGAAGAGCACTTTGAAGGCCTGCAAATGGAACATGTTCCAAGAGCACAGAATGATATAGCTGATGGCCTCTCCAAATGTGCCGCACTTAATGCCTGTGGAACCAGGGATTTTTGTGCTCAAGCTGACTCAATAACCGTGACACCATCAACGTGACAGAGCAAGAAGAGAAATTGGTTTCCGGCGACTACTTTCCGGCAGAGCTCTCTGAAGCCGCCGCCAAGAAGGTCCCCAAAACCAACGCAAATATTATCGAGGAGCGATGCTGCTCCGACAAACCATGCAGTTTGTATCGTTGAAGCAAACACTCCCGACAAGCTTAGCTCCGGCAAGCTTGACGGGGATCATCGAGCTCCGGCGAACCCGCAGGTCCTTGCCGTAGAAGCTGATGGTCCCACAGTGATAGACGAGCCTTTAGTCCTTGTTGTCGAGCCACAGGCTCCAACATGGGCACAGCGGATCGTCCATTCCCTTCAGACAGGAGAACTTCCCGAAGAGCAAGAAGAAGCGGAAAAAGTAGCCCGGCAGTCAAGTATGTACCAGTTTGTTGACAACATTCTGTACAGAAGAAGACTCAACGGAGTGAAATTGAAGTGTATTTACCAGGAAAATGGACATAAGCTGTTGGCGGAGATACACGGAGGCATATGTGGTCACCACATTGGCGCAAGAGCACTTGCCGGCAAAGCTTTCCGGCAAGGTTTCTTCTGGCCAGAAGCCCTCCAGGATGCAACTGCACAAGTAACCAAGTGTGAAGCGTGCCATTTCCATTCAAGACAGATACACCAGCCAGCTCAAGCTCTCCAGACGATTCCTTTATCTTGGCCCTTCTCGGTCTGGGGGCTCGACATCCTCGGCCCCTTCCCCCGAGCTGTCGGGGGCTTTGAATACTTGTACATCGCAATCGACAAGTTCACAAAGTGGCCGGAAGTGGAACCAGTGAGGAAGGTGACAACACAGTCACCGTCAAGTTCTTCAGTCAATTGTTTGCCGTTTTGGGATTCCTAACGGATCATCACCGACAACGGCACACAGTTCACGAAGTCGCACCTTCATGCAAGATCGTCCAAGATCTTGGCGCCAAGATCTGCTTTGCTTCCGTTGCTCATCCGAGAAGCAGCGGTCAAGCGAGAGAGGGCAAACGCTGAAGTGCTGCGAGGACTCAAGACCGAACTTTCGACGAGGCTGCACAAGTGCGGAAGAAACTGGATCGAGGAGCTGCCGTGGTTCTTTGGTCGATCAGACGACGCCAAATCGAGCCACGGCGCCGACACCCTTTGCTCTAGTCTACGGAGCGCAGGCAGTTCTCCCACGGAACTTCGTATACGGGTCACCTCGAGTGCTCGCTTATGATGAGCTTGAGCAAGAGCAGCTGCGACAAGATGACGCGCTGCTCCTCGAGGAAGATCGTCTTCAGCTCTTGTCGCGAGCTGCTCGTTACCAGCAAACTTTGCGTCGCTACCATAGCCGCAAAGTTAATGCCGAAGCTTCGAGGAAGGCGACCTTGTTCTTGGCGCGTTCAATCCGCCAAGAATTCCAACAAGTTGGCCTTGAAGTGGGAAGGCCTTTATCGGGTAAAGCGAGTCACTAGGCCCGGCGCTGTCATGCTTTGAGACCGAAGATGGCTTTCCGGTGAGCAATTCCTGGAACATAGAGCATCTTCGCAAGTTTTACCCATGAGTATGATTGCGGAACCCGTTCCGGCAACCACCCTTTTGTACAAGTCGTGCCGCTGTTGCATGTAATCCTTTGTACAAAGCCGGGCGCAGACCCCGTGCATCAGTAAAGCCTATGGTTGCGCACATTTTTGTTAATACATGCTTTCATAATCATATATGCATGTGTTTACTAACATCTTGTGCAGCACCTGCACCCGGTAAGCGATAATAAGCTATTAGGCTCCATAACTTTCTTTTTCTCTTCTTTCTTCTCAAACAAGGAGAAGGTTCATCCACCCACAAGTTAACCGGGGGGAAAGGAGGAAAGAATGGTGTGGGCCGACAAGCGTCGCTCGAGGAACTGTCGCCTTGCCGGAAAATGGACAACAGAAAAGCTAGGTTGTTAAGTCTAAGCGGCCAGTTTTAAGTTTTTAAGTTATCTTCCTCGAGCGATAGTACTTTGTATGGAAAACACAGCGCGGAGGAACCAAATCGTGATCGGTCGCGCCCTTACTTTGTTTCGAGTCCGCTCAACAACTTAAGTGAGCTGCGGCTAGTCCGCGACGAGGTTGCTTGTCGGTAGCGACCCGCTTGACAAAGAAGCTGCTGAAGTTCCGCTTTTCGGCGCTCGCGGCAAGGGTGCCTGCACCGGCAAGTTTCCCTGAAAGCGTAGGGTAAAAACATACAAGGGAAGAAATCGAGTAAAGGAAATAACATTGCATTCGATGGCCTAAGATAGTGTATATTACATAATAACTTGTCGCAGATCTAATAAGCTTTTCTCCTAAAACATGATCTACAGCGACAAGAGAAAGATTGACTTGGCGGCCTAGTCCACGCTGACTTGGCGGCCTAGTCCACGCGGTCGCCCTCGAGCCTCTTAACTCCGCTCACCCTGTCCACAATGGGTGCGACAAGGGTCTTGAGCGCTTCAACATCGGCGGATGGATGCAGGGACTTGAGGACCTTGGAGAAGTCGACGCCTGGGTTGCGGAAGGCCACTTTCATCAACACCTTCTGGAGAGCCTCGGCACAGACTTGGCGTGATTCCTCCGCCAGCTGCTTCGGAACCTCATCCCGGAGCCGCCGGATACCCGCCAACACACCTTTGAAGAATAGGCTGAGCTTGACGCTGGGTTGGAGGTTCTCGTCGGTGGAATATCCAAGATCTGTCATCCCCAACTCTATCAGCTCATTATGAATGCCGGCGGCGGTGTCCACGAGACATTCTATCCAATGCATTATGCTGTCCCGAAGATTATTCTGGGCGGTCACGGCATTCGACAGCAACTCCTCGGTGGCCTTGATTTTCTCCAGCAGGCCCGTCTCCCGCTCCCTGGCGCCGTTCAGCGTCTCCGTCAAGGTGGTCAGCTTCAGCTCCAGATCTGCCTTGACGTCCTTGGCGGCATCGATCTCCTTGATCTTTTCAGCCAAACGACCCTGCAGTTCGCCGAGGGTGTAAGCGTCCTTCTCACGCTCGCGCTTCAACCCGGCGACCTCCTCGGCACTCTTCTGGAGTGTGGACTCCAGCTGAGCCACCCTCGTCTCCAGTTCCCCTTTGGCGGCCTCGGCTGCCATGGCAAGATCTTTGCCTCTGGCTGCCCGCCAATCGTTTGCTCACACGCGGCGAGATCCTCCTCAAAGCTGTCGAGGTTGATCTTCCGCTGCGCCAGCTCACCTTCTCTAGCGGAGAGCTTCTCACCGGCAAGCCTCTGCTGCTCCTCAACCTCGCCTTTCTCCAAGATAAAGGCCGTGCGCTCCTCAGCAAGCTGCTCCCGAGCCTCTGCTATGTCCCGGAGGGTCTCTTTGTTGGCGTGTCGGAGCTCCTCCGCACGTTTCTCCAAGTCAGCCCCCGCCCTCGCGACAAGCGCCTCCCTGGACTCCAGTTTGGCTTGTCGGGCGCGGTAGAGCGAAAGCAACCTCCTTAGCAGCTGCTCCTCTTCAGGTTCACCACTGCTGCTGCTCGGGGCATCAACCAGCGACAGCCCGGCGGAGGCAAGCAGCTCCGCATCGAAGGTCTCCCCTTCGGTGGTGCCTGGGCTTGATGCCCACGGAGCTTGATGAAGACACCCTCGCCCGGCTTTGGTAGGCGCCGGCTGGGGCTCCTCGAGTCAGTGCGGCATCGGTGGCGGGGATCGGTGGTCGGCGCAGCGTGCACAGGCGCTCCTGCGGCCTCCAGGCCGTCGGTCGATCGCGGGTTCCTCCCGGCCTCTGCGCCCGGCCAGCCTCGGCAGCCTCCTCGTCGGCCCGGGCTGTCGGCGCCACTTCCTCCTCCTCCATGTTGGCGGCGTCGGCGTTATCGCCGCGGCGTCTCCCTCGCCGGCAGCCTCGGTTTCCATCGGGTCTCCGGCAGATGGATCTGATGGTCAGAAGGAGGAAGCACATGATCAAACAGATATTCGAAAGAGAGAAACGGAGGAACAGAACCCAAGGGAAACTATCAAGACAAGAAGATTACTGCAGTAGGGCTGTGGCGCGCCTCCACCACCGGAGGGTTGGCGCCAGTCCTTGTCGGGAAGCTCCCTTGTCGGAGAGGCTTCCTTGCCGGAGAGCGCCCCCTTGGCGGAGAATTCTCCTTGGTGGCGTAGTTGAAGCAAGCAGAATTTCGGGAGCGGCCTCCGGGCCTCTGATGAGGCTGGACCTCGGGGTAGCTTCCGTGCTCCATGATGTGGCTGCTCTGCTCCTACAAAATCCAACAAACCAGATATAAGTAACGAAAAAGCACCCAAGCGCCGCTAAACACGGGAAGCATACCAGATACTTACTGGCTGGGGGCTGTCTTTGGGGCTGCTCTGTTGAAGGTTGCTTGATCCGGCAAGGAGTCGGGACGTGCCCCTGTTGCTGTGAAGTCGCCTGAGACGCGACCACCGGCGTCTTGGCCCTCTTGGCGCCCTTTGAGCTGGCATACGAAGAAGAAAGTTCAGAGGAACCAATCGAAATAAGATAAAGCAATAAATTGGAAGACTACAAATAGCAGCGGCAAGATCTTACTCTTCCTCTTCTTCCTCGGGCTGAGGCGGAGAGATCAAACTCTGCTCAGTAGCGACGGATTGGGGAGAAGACTCCCTCTGGCGCTTAGCGGGTGCAGGGGCCACGACTCAAGAAGGCCCTGAGCCCGTCGCCTTGGCGAAATGAGACGCTCCCGCTGAAACAGTGATTTGCCGCGGTGGAGCGCGTCCGGGCGGCGAGGCGGCTGTTGGACCGTATGCTCCGCCACCATTTCTCCGTCCTCCGAGACGTCTCCTGGCGGGCGGCGAGCTCCTCCTGCGGCAAGCTACTTGACGGCGGAGGAGAGGCGCCTCGGCAGGCTCACTCGGGTCGTTGTCGGGCTCGGTCTGCTCCTCCTCACCGATGGAGACTTTAGCAGATGTGGCGGCGGAGATGACCCTCGTGCGTGGATGCGCCCGGGTCACCGTCGACCAGAAGAGGTAGTACAGCTCCATAGCTCCTTCTGTTGAGCAGGGGTCAAGAGGGCCCGCTCCTTCCGCAGCGCCATGAGCCGCTGCGCCTCGGCGGATTTCACGCCCTTCCCCTTATCGGCCTTCGGAGCCATAGGGAGTCGAGGTGGAGGAAGCCGACGGCGTTGGTGGCACCGGTGGCAATGGAGGGGGCGGAGCGTCGCTCTCTTTGGGCTCGAGAAGGAAAGGGGAAAGCGACGGGGGTTTTCTGATGTGACAACGAGGGCAAGTGGGCGTCCTGCCCCGGTTCCCCAGCTTATAAAGGGGAGAGGGGACGGGCGTTCCGATTTTTCCCATTAAAGAAAGCCCCACGATCTCCCCCACGACGCCACGTCCGACGCGTGCCGTTCGTGGGAGGCGTGGTGGGTCCAAGGAAAATAACGGCGTAATCAAGACCACGCTACGCCAGTGCCTGCTTTTGGGCCTGCCCAACAGAGCTTAGCGCCGTGTGTGGCCCAGCCGGGGGCTCTGTCGGTGTACTAGAGTAGGGTACCCTAGTACCCGAACTCGTCACGGACAATTGCAGCGCCCACGGCAGGGCTGGCTTGATGGCCACCAAGATCTCAATGGCTCCTTTGGAGCCATTCAAGAACAAAGAAGTCAAGACCCGGCAAGAGGAGCTTGCGGGAAGGCCACTCAGGCGCAAAGGAAAACAAGGCCCGGCAAGAGGAGCTTGCGGGAAGGCTTGGCGGCGCTGAACCCCAAGCGCGACAAGGTTCCCTTGCCAAAGGCGCTTGCCGGGCGGGCGACCTCTCTTCATCTCGCTCCCAGCTCACCCGCCAACGTGTCACCACGGGCTCTCCCAAGCATCAGCGTGTCGACGGTGCTGTGCAGCCAGGTGAGGAGTAGCGACGAACGGCGACAAGCTACCATCATGGCGAACGGAGGCGCACTTAACGGTCCTCTGTTACACTGTTCGGGCGATCGAGACGGGCATTGATGACCTTTGTCCCTTGCCGTCGAGTTAGGTATAGGTTCTTGTACCATGCACAAAGCGGTGTACCAACCCAGGTTTTTACCATTGTAACCTTGTCTACTTGCCACATGTGGTAACCCCTTATGCCTATAAAAGGAGGCCCGAGGGCAACGTAGAAAGGGTTCGACTGGTTTTCAGTCCAGCTCCAGCTTAGTTCATCACATTCAGACTAGGTTTTGTAGCCCGCATTGATCCCCAGCAAGAACACAAGATAATCCACAAAGCAGCAGTAGGAGTATTATCTCTCCGGAGAGCTCCGAAGCTGGGTAAAAACCCTCTCGTGTGCATCGCCTCGACCCGCTCTTTGCACAATCTTCGCCCCCCTCCGAACCACAAAGGGACCCAGGTCCCGTAGGTGCTCGTGGGGCCCGATCAGTTCTTCCCCCGACAGTCGAGTACTTCAATTGTTCCTTCTTCAACTTTAATGATTAACAAGATCCAGTGGTAACTGCATGCCCACACGTTTGCATGTCTTAATTAAGCGGGCATGTGCATAATACTAATCAACTACCCTAAACCCTATACAATTAATTACTAACATCTAGCTAGCTAGTAAGAAAAAACAGAATTTGTAGTACAAGACAGTGTAACTCATAGGAAGTTGTAAGGAAGTAGTATATCTTCATTGGTATTGAGGCGCTTCAAGAACTCTAGCATTTTATTCTCTACATCTGCTTTATACCGTTCCAATTTCCATGTGTGTTCATTAATGGTATTTGGTTCAATGAACCAAATGCCATAGCATCCAGTTTTTTTCATTGCATACATCTTCATCCTGCATAATACCACAGAAAATAATATAGTGAGGATAATTACAGGTAATGATCGATCAATGAGCACTACAGCTAGCCTGAGACTTCAATTACAGAAAGAAATCACTTACAGACAAAATAGCAACTGACAAGAGATTTGTCGAGTGCTTCTTGATTGAATAACCGAAATAGTTCTGAATACTCAACGGACAGAGCTAGCTTATGGAAGTATTGCTCTTCCTTGACATTCACCATGAGGGACTCTCGATTGGTACTCTTAGTAATTTTCATGTACCAATCATGCAATTCATACTTTCTCGTTGGGAGGTTTTTGACCTCCTCAGGCTCGACCAAAGGTTCGCCGCGGACATATTTCCGTTTTATGTCCTCCTCTCTAAATGGAGACATGGGCTCGATCTCGAGCAGTTGTCCAATAGTGATACCGAGCATTTCAGGCTGCCTTCTATGCTCGTCGGTTATTACCAGCTGAAGGGCGCCGATACTCTCATGTGTTGGTACAACAAGCGGGGGGATCGATTGCGCCTCCTGTTCTCCCGGCTGGGGAACAATTTTCCCACATTTTTTTCCAGCTGCTTGGCTCGAGCTCGAGCTCGACTCCTTCTATAGTCGTGCTCGATGTGCCTTCCTGATTTGGCGCTCATAGTTTGAGTCAACAGGCTTGGGAGCTGGTTTTCTAGCCATACAAATAAAGTGGTCAATCTTATCCTCAGGCACTTTCTCCTTTGGCGGCGGTGGCGGTTTCGGTCCAAAATGGATGTCCACTTGGGCCTTCACTATGGTTGTGTTTTGCTCCTCAGTCATGTCGTAAGGCCTCTGAGGAAGAGGAGTGAGGCTTGGACCATATGGATATCGCTTGCCTCCGCCTGTACCTCCTGTACTACCTTGAATCGTACCGCTACGCACCATAGCTGCGGTGGCTCTCTTCCGCGATTGCTGAGGCGGCAAATACGGCTGACGTGGCTTAGTTGGAGCAGGAGGAGTGGCCTGACACTATGCCGGACTTGAAGCAGGAGGAGTGGCCTGATGCGGTGCTGGACTTGAAGCAGGAGGAGTGGCCTGACACTATGCCGGACTTGAAGAAGGAGGAGTGGCCTGACGCTGTGCCGGACTTGGAGGAGGAGGAGTGGCCTGACACATTGGTGGACTTGGAGGAGCGGGAGTCTGCTGACGCGGTGGCAGACTTCGAGGAGGAGTCGGCTGACACGGTGTCGGTGGCCTTCGAAAGATGATGCAATCCTTTCTCCATAGGATGATACGATGTTTGGCCTATCCCAGTGTGTGCTCCTCGTCACCTCCAAGAATGTCAAGCTCTAGCCCCGAATATTGGTCGACCACCTCACCAACCACGACATGAGCATAGTCGGCTGGAATCGGGTTGTAATGGAAGGTTGCTTCGGGGGGATTTGTATAAGCGATGGCGTCCGCCACCTTCATGGATATGTTCTTCATTTTGAAGTGTAGCTCACAGTTATTGTTCTCCATGATGTCATCCACAGGGTATCTATCCAGCAGTGCGTTGCCCGGGGCGGAACTCACGCTGCTTATCGGCACGGATGGGACGATGCTATCCAATGCTGGATCATCCGCTAGCTGCTGCCGCTGCTGAGATCCCCTTTCCTAGCTAAGTGAGTCGATCTGCTGCTGCTGCCACCGGAATTTGAGTGCCAAATCCGCGTGCGCTGATTCTAGGCCTTGAAGGCGTTCTGCTTCCTGCTTCCTCTGCTCCTCCTCCAGCTTATTCCTTCTCGCACGGCTTCTGTAGTCGGTGTTCCAGTCTGAAAATCCCTCATACCATGGAACAACGACCTTGCCTCGTGTTCTTCCCAGGTGTTCAAGATTTCCCAGGGCGCGCGTAAGCTCGCCGTTCTCTCTGTTGGGCGTGAACACCCCCTTTCGAGCATCTTCTATTGCATCAAGTAACTTATATTCGGCTCCTTTAAGACATGCCTTCTTCGAAACCTGGCCTATCTTCGGGTCCAACGCCCCACCATGCACATAGAACCAAGTTCTGCACCTAGGGGGCCAGCTCTTAGTAACTGGACTGACCTCTGCATCCAGCATCTCTTGCTCAGACTTATCCCACTTAGGCATTGCCACCGCGTAGCCACCTGGCCCCAGCCTATGGAACTGCTCCTTTTTTGCGGAATTGGCCTTGTTTTTTCTCGACCGTTCCTTAGATAATTCCGATTCCTTGAATTTCACGAAAGCGGGCCAGTGTTCTCTTTGCTTCTCCAGTGTTCCCTTGAATTCTGGAGTCTTCTTTCCTCCTTTGATGTAGTTGGCCCATACAGTTTTCTTGTGGGTGTTGAATGCAATTGCCATCTTCCTAATAGCAGCGACCTTGACTTTCTACACATCTGCATCCGTGAAATGATCTGGTAGGGTGAAATGTTTCATGAGTTTTTTCCAAAGCAGAGATTTTGTTGTGTTGTCAACAAAAGTAAGATCTGGACGTTTCTTTGCTGGCTCTTTCCATTCTTGAAGGGAGATCGGGAGTTGATCCTTCACAAGAACTCCGCACTGACGAACGAACTTGTTCGCAATGTTCTTAGGCGCTAGTGGTTCGCCATCATTTCTGATGGCATCGGTGTTGTACTTTACACCCTGCTTAAACTTTTTGCCCGGGCTTCGCACTGTCCTGCTGCCTGTAGAAGCAGATTTGCTCGATCCGAAGGGCTGAAAGAAGAAAAATTGATTCCTTAATATATCTTCAAATCATTAAAAACATGTGATGATCACCAGATGCCTTCTTATATAAATATACCTTGCCGGTCTCTGTTATTTCCAGATAAACATTTTTGGCGTCATCATAATCATAGTTCATGACTTCATCAATTCAGTCGTCGTGATCGAATATCATATCATCACCCTCCCCGGTATTTTTCAGATATTGGGAGCCGTCATGTTCTTCATTCTGATCATCTGGCCTGCGAGGGGAGCGTATGATCTCGAACAGGGCCTCTTCTCCCTCTCTGCCGGTATTGTCCGCCATAGCTTTTATTTAACTAATTCAGAAGAAATATAAAACAATTTAGTATTCAAATTACAATGCATGCATGTAATCAATAAGTAAAAACTGAATCATAATTCATAATCTCAAATACATCGTCTCAAATAATATATATAATCTCGAATACAATGTCTCGAATATTATATATCGAATACATCACTAGCTAGCTAGCTAATAAAGATCGAATACTACAGAATAATCTAGGCCACTCATGTTTCTGAGGCGCCAAGCGGTGGACACCCAAAGAGAAGGAACCATCACAGATCATAGCTCCGGTCATCTCCCCAAAGAACCTGCCAGGTATTGGAGAACCTGATGTCCATAGCAGCCATGTAGCGACGGGCATGCTCGTCCTCCTCCCAGACACGACGACGCACCACCTCCGGCGGGGCCGACTCCCTCTGCACCAAACGTAGCCCACGCAAACGCCACCAAAGGAGCTCAGGGTCGACGACGGGACCCGGGGCCGGGTTCCTCACCAAGCGGCGAGCCACTAAAGGTAGCACCTCCCAGTGCCAGCCCGGTGGAGCCCAGTCCCGGACATGGGTGCTTTGAAGCAGGACGTCGTCGCGAACGGGTCGACGGCGAGGATGCGGGCCGGGCATTGTCGAGAACAAACTATATGCAAACGTAACATTTTTTAAATTATTGGATTGTGATTTCTTATATATATCTAGCTAGCTAATTCATCTAACATTTTGACAAAAGTATAAAAAACTAATTCATCTAGCATTAATTAATATATCTAATTCATCGAACTAAAAGTATAAAAAAATTATCCATCTAACATTAATATATCTAGGTATTTTCATCTAACATTTGACATTAATCTAATTAATTAATTCATCTAAAACCTTTGACATTTGACATTTGACATTAATCTAATCTAATTAATTAATTCATCTAAAACCTTTGTATATAAAAAATAGAAAAAACTAAAAACTTAAAACTTAAAACTAAAAACACATCTAAGTGTGTGTGTGTTTGTGTGTGTGCGCGCGCGGTCGGGCTTGGGGGCGGCCGACCATATGCATGGCGGTTGGGGTTCTTCAATGAGGCGACGGGCAGGCGCGCGAGGCGATGGAGGCGGCGGCGGCGGCGCGGCGGGCGGCGACGAGACGGTGACGACGGGGACGGCGACGACGGGCTGGGGCGTCGACGGGACGAGGGCGATGACGACGGCGATGACGTGCGGCCGGGATGGCGACGGGCGACGGCGTGGGACGGGGCGGCGGCGATGTCGAAGCAGAGAGGAGAAGTGGGAGATGATAAACTGAATTTTTTTGAAGTGTTGTTTATATAGGATTGACCTTTAGTACTGGTTGCAGCCACCAACCAGTACTAAAAGCCTGTTTTGGCCAGGCGGAGCGGTGGGAAGGGCACACCTTTAGTACCGGTGGTGGCTCCAACCGTACTAAAGACCCACCCCTTTAGTACCGGTTGGAGCCACCACCGGTACTAAAGGTGGTGCGCCGCCAGGCGAGGGGCGCAGAAGTTTAGTCCCACATCGCTAGCCGAGGGGCGCTCGCACCTGCTTATAAGCCCCGCCACCGCTGCTGTCTCGAGCTCCTCTCTAAAGCAGGCCTTCTGGGCCTACCTCTGTTGCGATGCCCTGTTGGGCCTACTAGGCTAGCGGGCCTGCATCCTGGCCCAAACTAGAGGTTGGGCTTCTAGTCGTATGCAGGCCGCTGTGGCCCAGTAGGCGGGCTTTTTTTCATTTAGTTTTTTTCTTCTTTTTTTCTTTTCTGCATTATTTATTTTCTTTTATTTGTTTTTGAGTTGTTTTTTGCTGTATTTACAGTTTCTTTGGGAATATTTTTGCTTTAGGTACAAAAAATTACAAAATTTCTGTTAGTGTTGGTAGTTTTCAAATTTGAATAGTTTAAATTTTGAATTATTTGTAATTTGTGTGAATCACTAGTTTGTGAATAACTTAACTTTAAAAATAGATTTTTCAGTGATTCTTTTTTATTATGTTTAATATTAGTGTGTTTTATCATTATATTCAATTTGGCAATACTTAGGTTATTTAAAAAATGAAAGGCCTTTGTAACAGATGAGTTTTCGTCCGAAACCCTGATACTTCGAAAGAAATTGTCCATTTTGTACACGGAGTGCATCGAGTTTTTGCCGTAACCCTCTCTACTTTTTTGCACATGCTATGTGGGTGAAATTATGATACCATGCCAACTTTCAACCTTTTCGGAGTTCATTTGAAGTGTTTTTCAAATTTCAGGGTCATTTAGCTGAAAAAATCAGTAAATGCATGAAAGAATTTGTTTGCACATTAAATTTCTTCGTGTTTCAAATGCCAAAACACATAAGTACCCTAACTATTACAAAGATTCCCTCTTGGGTGTGAAACACAGAAGAAAGTGATGACAGTGAAGCCGATCACATCCCAGATCTTTGGGTGTGAAACTTTTTCTTCTCGTGTGTCCCTTTGCGCCGTAACCATGGACAATCTTCATCATTTAACTAGATGCTCGGGTCAATATTCACTGTGAATGGAGAAATTTCATCAAACTTCTCATAATCTTCTGACATGTCTATCTTGTCATCCACTCCCACGATGTTTCTTTTCCTAGAAAGAACTATGTGGCGCTTTGGCTCATCGTATGATGCATTCGCTTCCTTATATTTTTCTTTTTCTCGGCTTGGTAGACATGTCCTTCACATAGAAAACCTGTGCCACATCATTGGCTAGGACGAATGGTTCGTCTGCATATGAAAGATTGTTGAGATCCACTGTTATCATTCCGTACTGCAGGTCTTCCGTTACCCCGCCTCGTGTCATATTGACCTATTTGCACCGAAACGAAGGGACCTTCAAACCACGTCCATAGTCAGTTCCCATATGTCCTCTATGTAACCATAATATGTTTCCTTTCCCGTCTTGGTTGCTGCATCAAAGCGGACACCACTGTTTTGGTTGGTGCTCTTCTTATCTTGGGCGATCGTGTAAAATGTATTCCCATTTATCTCGTACCCTTTTAAAGTCATTATATTCAAAGATGGTAACTGGGACAACAAGTACAGGTCATCTTCAATAGTGGCGTCATGCATGGCACGTGTCTGCAACCAGCTGGCGAAAGTCCCCGCTTGTTCACGTGTAATACAGTCTTCAGACTGCTCCGGGTGTTTGGAGCGTAGAAAATTCTTGTGTTCGTCCATATACAGAGCCACCAAGGCGGAATTCTGTAGAACTATGTAGTGTGCTTGAGTAAGAGAATGCCCGTCCATACATATTATTTGATCCCCTCCTAGCATGCCTTTTCCATCCAGTCTGCCTTTATGCCACGATTTGGGAACAACAATCGGCTTAAGGTCAGAAAGAAAGTCAATACAAAACTCAATGACCTCCTCATTTTCATGGCCCTTGGAGATGCTTCCTTCTGGCCTAGCAAGGTTATGAACATATTTCTTTAAGACTCCCATGAACCTCTCAAAGGGGAACATATTGTGTAGAAATACAGGACCCAAAATGTTAATCTCTTTGCATAGGTGAACTAGGACGTGCGTCATGATGTTGAAGAAGGATGGTGGGAACACCAACTCGAAACTGACAAGACATTGCACCAAATCATTATCTAACCTTGGTATGATTGCTGGATCGATTACCTTCTGAGATATTGCATTGAGGAATGCACATAGCTTCACAATGGTTGATCTAACGTTTTTCGGTAGAAGCCCCCTCAATGCAACCGGAAGCAGTTGCATCATAATCATGTGGCAGTCATGAGACTTTAGGTTCTGGAACTTTTTCTCTGCCATGTTTATTATTCCCTTTATATTCGACGAGAAGCCAGATAGTACCTTAATACTAAGAATGAATTCAAAGAAGATTTCCTTCGCTTCTTTGGTAAGAGCATAGCTGGCATGACCCTGATCTATGTCGTCTTTTCCGTGCATATGTTGCTGGTCCTCCCGTGCCTCCGGTGTATCTTTTGTCTTCCCATACACGCCCAAGAAGCCAAGCAGGGTCACGCAAAGATCATTCGTCACGTGCATCACGTTGATTGCGAAGCGGACCTCTAGGTCTTTCCAATAGGGCAGGTCCCAAAATATAGATTTCTTCTTCCACATGGGTGCGCGTCCGTCAGCGTCATTCGGAACAGTTTGTCTGCCAGGACCCTTTCCAAAGACTACCTTCAAATTCTTGACCATATCATGTATATTAGCACCAGTACGGTGGCGAGGCTTCGTCCGGTGATCTGCCTCACCTTTGAAATGCTTGCCTTTCTTTCTTACGGGATACTTGCTCGGAAGAAATCGACAATGTCCCAGGTACACATTCTTCCTACAATTATCCAAATATATATTGTTGGTATCATCCAAATAGTGTGTGCATGCGTGGTATCCCTTGTCTGTCTTTCCTGAAAGGTTACTGAGAGCAGGCCAATCATTGATGGTCACGAACAGCAACGCCTTTAGGTCAAATTCTTCCTGTTCGTGCTCATCCCACGCACGTACACATGTTGCATTCCACCACTGTAAGAGTTCTTCAACTAATGGCCTTAGGTACACATCAATGTCGTTGCCGGGTTGCTTAGGGCCTGGGATGAGCACTGGCATCATAATGAACTTCCGCTTCATGCACAACTAAGGAGGAAGGTTATACATACATAGAGTCATAGGCCATGTGCTATGGTTGCAGCTCTGCTCAAGGATTAATGCCATCTGCGCTTAGACCGAACCATATGTTCCTTGCGTCACCTGCAAACTCCTCCCTGTACTTTCTATCGATTTTTCTCCACTGCGACCCATCAGCGGGTACTCTCAACTTTCCGTATTTCTTACGGTCTTCTTCAATGCCATCGACGCTTTGGCATGCTCTTTGTTTTGGAAGAAACGTTTCAACCGTGGTATTATAGGAGCATACCACATCACCTTGGCAGGAATCTTTTTCCTGGGGCGCTCGCCCTTGACATCACCAGGGTCATCGCGGCTGATCTTATAGCGCAATGCACCGCATACCAGGCACGCGTTCAAATCCTTGTACTCACGGCGGTAGAGGATGCAGTCATCAGGGCATGCATGTATCTTCTGCACCTCTAACCCTAGAGGGCAGACATCCTTCTTTGCTTCGTACGTACTCTCGAGCAATTCATTGTCCTTTGGAAGCATATTCTTTATCATTACCAGCAAATTTCCAAATCCCTTGTCAGATACACCATTCACTGCCTTCCATTGCAGCAATTCCTGTGTCGTGCCCAAATTTTTCTTGTCAGCTTTGCAATTTAGGTACAACAATTTATTGTGATCCTCTAACATGCGTTGCAACTTCTTCTTCTCCTTTTCACTTGCGCAGTTTCTCTTTGCATCGGCAATGGCCCGGCCTAGATCATCAGCGGGCTCATCTGATGCCTCTTCTTCAGCTTCTTCCCGCATTGCCGGCTCAGCTTCTTCCCCCATTGCCGGCTCAACTTCCTTCCCCATAGTTGTATCATCGTATTCAGGGAACCCATGGCCAGGATAGCTATCGTCGTCCTCTTATTCTTCATTGTCTTCCATCATAACCCCTCTTTCTCCGGGCTTGGTCCAAACATTATAGTGGGGCATGAAACCGGACTCAAACAGGTGGATGTGAATGGTTCTTGAGTTAGAGTAATTGTGATCATTCTTACAGCCAGCACATGGACAAGGCATAAAACCATCTGCCCGCTTGTTTGCCTCAGCCGCAAGCAGAAAAGTATGCACGCCATTAATGAACTCGGGAGAGCATCGGTCATCGTACATCCATTGTCGGCTCATCTTCATTACACAACACTGAAAAGACCAAATTAATACAAGTTCATACATAAAGTTCATACATAAAGTTCATACAACACTTAAACGCAACAAACAAATAACTCTCTAGCTAAACCATTTAAATGCAACAACAAATGCGATCAAGATTGCAACTAAGGTAACAATTGATCCAACAGCATAATGATACCAAGGCTCACTATCAATGGCATATTTTGTAATCTTTCTAATCTTCAAGCGCATTTTCTCCATCTTGATCTTGTGATCATCGACGACATCGGCAACATGCAACTCCAATTCCATCTTCTCCCCTCAATTATTTTCAATTTTTCTTTCAAATACTCGTTTTCTCTTTCAACTAAATTTAACCTCTCGACAATAGGATCGGTTGGAATTTCCGGTTCACATACCTCCTAGATAAAAATATCTATGTCAACTTCATGGGTATAATTTTTCATAAACACGAAATGCAACAAATAGTTTTAAAAGAGAATATACCACATCTGAATCATAACACAGACGAGGGCCGAGGGGGACGGATATCAAAACCATGGTACTATGTATAACAAACAACGTACGGGTAAGATAATTATACGAGTAACTATATATCCAAATCACACAAACATAATTTTTATATAAAAAAGATAAGAACAGGAGGCTCACCACAAGGTGGTGCCGTCGACGGGACAGTGCGGGCGATCGACGGTGGTTATGACGGAGATTTAGAAGGCACTAAGTAAACCACACCTACATATGCAAACTAAGTGTTATTTAGACCTCAAATTGCATATAAATCAAATACTACCACATATAACTCCTCCAAAATTACTAAAACCCACAAATTAATCACTATATAAGCCATTGCAAGAGCTAATCTAGCAATGAGAGATGAAAGGACAAAGTTGTGAACCTTTGTGATCATTTGAATGGATGGGGGCCTTCAAATCTTGACAAATTTGGGCAAAATGTGTGATGAGCTCGAGGAAGAAGGGAAGAACAGAGAGGAGAGGGGAAAGAGGGAAGAACAAAGCGCGGGTGGACGAAGGGTTTACATAGGACGACCTTTAGTACCGGTTCGAGGCACGAACCGGTACTAAAGGTGCTGGAGGGGCCCCAGACTGACAACATCCTGCCACCACTCTCTTTAGTACCGGCTTGTGGCATGAACCGGTGCTAAAAGTTCGGCACGAACTGGTACTAATGAGAGTGGCCCGCCTAGCCGTTGGAACCGACACTAATGGTCGCATTAGTGCCGGCTCAAAAACAAACCGGGACTAATGGGCTGAACATTTGACCGTTTTTCTACTAGTGACTCTTACCTTTCGGCAATTTTCTAGCCTCTAAAGTAACGTGCATTGCCCTTTCTCACATCAAGACGTGGTGCAAACTTCGCAGGTGCATCCAACCCCCGTGATATGATATGCTCTATCACACATAAGCCTTATTATATCTTCCTGAAAACAGCCACCATACCTACCTATTATGGCTTTTCCATGGCCATTCCGATATATATTGCCATGCAACTTCCACCGCTTGCATTTGATGACTTGAGCATTCATTGTAATATTGCTTTGCATGATTATATAGCTGATATAGTAGTTGTGGCTCAGCCACCGTTCGTCATTTTTCATACATGTCACGCTAGATCATTGCACATCCTGGTACATTGCCAGAGGCATTCATATAGAGTCATATTTTGTCATAGGTTGTAGCGACCCGACCTCAGATGGTCAAGTCTCTGTGCTTCTGTGTCATCCCTGGATCGGTAATGCTGACACACACAGTACTCAAAGGGTTTATAACAGAGTAGCAATCACACACTTATTACATCGAATGTCTCAAAATAGAACTTATTACAATAATATGGCTTAAGGCCATCTAATGCGATAACAGCGGAAGGCTTGGAAGATAAAGTGAGTTCATCAACTCCAACGGCATAACTGAGCTGCACGGCAACGACCTACAATCCTTACTCCTCGTCTGAAAAGTCTGCAACATAATACGTTGCAGCCCGAGAACGGGTCAGCACATGGAATATGCTGGCAATATAACACATAGAGTAGTGAAAGAACAAGTTATACTACATGCATATATGGCTGGTGGAAAGCTCTATGGTTACAGTTTGCGAAAAGCCAATTTTTTCCTACATCAAAGGAATAAAATTTACTTTAAATATCATGGTGGTTGAAACATCATTGAGAAGGTATAACCCCAACTCAATCCCAATTAAAGTGATTAACAACCCAACAGTATTAATTTAGAGTGATGAGATACATGTGAATACTCAAGTACTAGATACTCAGATTTGTCCATAACCGGGGACACGGCTAACCATGATTAGTTTGTACACTATGCAGAGGTTTGCGCACTTTTCCCCACAAGACTCGATCGCCTCCATTGGTTTCTCGCACTGCATGGTGTTTGATAGACGGATGACCGAGACACATTATTTCAGAAACATTAACTCTCTACTCCGGATAGATCATACCAAACCTATAAAACCCACTACCTGCTGACCTACCTCTTCGAGAGCTTCACGTAATTTACTCAACTATGCTAGAGCCCATAATAGCTTGTGGCTGCACACGGAAGTTTCTAGCATGAATAATCTCAGTTCCCTTTGAGCCTGGGTGGCGGTCCATAGGAAGATCACATGGGTTCCCCGGGATTTCCAAAAAAAACAGACAACACTGGGTTCCCCAGGTGCCTCAATCCACCCATATGTGTATTTATGTTGCCACCTTAAAGTAAACCATTAATTAAAAATCTCACATCTGTCGTGAATATCTCTCAAACCCAAACCACGTCTACGAGCATAGCATGGCAATATAAGCATAACGTAGAAGTAACTCCCAAGGGTTTGATAGTCACAGGGCAATAGGTTCCTACCTCATCATCTACTTCCCAACCCACAAATTAATGCCATCCTAATCATGCAATGTTTGAGGATTGAGCTAATGCATAAAAACTGGGTAGGAAAAGATATGATCAAGTGTTACTTGCCTTGCCGACGATCCGTGAATCCTAGAGACTCGTAGTAACACGCTTCGCACTCCGGGAATTCTATCGCAAGCAAACAATACATACATAAGCAACAAACAAAGATTCACAAACGAAACTTCAACTGAAAGAGGTTGCCCGGAGAGTTCAACTTAAGAACTCCGGTTTGCAAAAAGAATCAAACCAAACGGAACAACGAAACTCAAACGGCGAGAAAAATAAGGTCCGTTTACTAATATGAACTAGAGTCAATTTTTACAAAGATAAAAACTGGTTTAAGTTGATTATTCGGAAAGAGGGTTTCGAGATGAAATTCTAGGCGCTTGAATCGCCTGATTCCGATAAACGAGTGAAAAGATAAACAGGTTTGAAAATCGGTTCAGAAATCACGATCGGAATAACCGCGGAATAAATCTGATAAAAGAAAAGCGACGATCTGCTAAACGAACGAACGTTCGTTAACAGAAACTAAACAGTGAACGCGTTTGTTAGAACGAACGGACGAACGGACGTTCGCTAAGTAAATAAACCGATGAAATAAACCGATCTATATAAAAAAAACGATCTAGGGTTTTAAAAAAATCGAAGGGTTTTCTTAAAAACCGGCGGCGGGTCGGGTACCTCCGCGAGCGCGGCGTCGTCGGGCGGGCGGCTCGCGCAGGTTCCGGGTGGGCGGAGTCGGCGAGAGGGCGGCGGCGTTCGGGCGAGAGGGCGGCGACGGCGCTGGGCGGCGGCGACGGCGATCGGGCTCCGGCGGCTGGGGCTCCGGCTCCGCGGGTTCCGGTGGCGGGTGGTGGTGTGGCGGCATTTATAGGGGCGAGGCGGGCGGCTTGGGAAGGGACGGGCGGCTCGGCTTGCGGAAGGGGCGCCGGGGTGGAGTCCGGCTCGGACTCGCCCTCGGCGTCCGTGCCTCGCCGGCGGCGCTGGGAAGGCGGCGGCGCCATGGGTCGGCTGGCTCAGTGGGCCTTTGGCCCGATCAGGTATGAGTCCATTTTTTAAATCATTCCGCCGAAAGAAAAATTCCTAGAAAAATAAATAAAAAATCTAAAAATTCCAAAATAAGTTTTCTCCGTCTAAATAAAATATTTAGAACTAGATGAACTTTTCTTGGCCCCTAAAATGCAACTTTTTTTAAAGCATGCAAATTTTTCTAGGGCAATTAAAATTCCAAATAAAATCAAATAATAATTTTAACATTTTCCTCCGTTATTTCAATTATTTTGGAGAAGTCATATTATCTCCCCTCATTTATTTAAAATGAAATATTTTCCGGAGAGAAAAATAATTAAAATCCAATATCCTCGTCTTCACTATTTGATAAAATCAAATATGAAAATTGAAAAATCCCCAACTCTCTCCGAGGGTCCTTGAGTTGCTTAGGATTTTCGAGGATGGCAAACGAGAATGCAAATAAATATGATATGCATGGATGACCTATGTATAACATGCCAAATTGAAAATTTGGGATGTTACATAGGTATCGAGTTGTAATTGTTATTTCTTTTGAGTTATAAGTAAATAGAAGTGTGATGATCATCATTATTCATTTTCAGAGCAGTGCCCCAGTGAGGAAAGGATGATGGAGACTATAATTCCCCCACAAGTCGGGATGAGACTCCGGACAATGAGAGAAAAAGAAAATGAAAAAAATTAAAAAAGAAAAAAAGAGAAAGAAAACAATAAACAAAGAGAGAAGGGGCATCGTTAGTATCCTCTACCACACTTGTGCTTCAAAGTAGCACCATGTTTTTTATATGGAGAGTCTCCTATGTTGTCACTTTCATATACTAGTGGGAATTTTTCATTATAGGATTAGATGCACACCCACTTAGTTTTCATATTGAGCTTTCATACACTTATATCTCTTAGTGCATTTGTTACATGGAAATCCCTACTCCTCACGTTGATATCAATTGATGGGCATCTCCATAGCCCGTTGGTTAGCTGCATCGATGCGAGACTTTCTTACTTTTTGTCTTCTCTATATTTACCCCTATCATCATACTCTATTCTACCCGTGGTGCTATATCCATGGCTTGCACTCATGTATTGCGTGAGGGTTGAAAAAGCTGAAGCACGTTAAAAAGTATGAACCAATTGCTCGGCTTGTCATTGGGTTGTGCATGATAAATACTTTGTGTTAAGAAAACAGAGCATGACAAGACTATATGATTTTGTAGGGATAGCTTTCTTTAGCGTTGATATTTTGAAAGACATGATTGTTTGTTGGGATGCCTGAAAAATGACCAATTGCTTTTGCATGTTTGTTATTTTCAATTGGAATATATGTGATTTTTGGGAGTTGGAATCAGTACAAACGGAGGCCCGCACAGGGCACAAGACACCAGTGCACCACCCTTGAGCCAGGCGCGGGGTGATGGGTTGTGCTCACCTCGTATGTCGGTTGGAGCTCTTCTTCAGGGACAAGGAAGCTTATATCCATAAAAAATCGTGTTAAAATCTCAGAGCAATCAGAGTTACGGACCTCCGGGAATATAAGAAACGGTTTTCAGCCAGATCTGGGGAACGCGAAACAGAAGAGAACTGAGAGGGAGATCCAATATCGGAGGGTCTCCCGCCCCTCCGCCGCCATGGTGATCATGGACCAGAGGGGGAACTCTCCTCCCATCTAGGGGGAAGGCCAAGGAAGAAGAAGAAGGAGGGGGGCTCTCTCCCCCTCTCTTCCGGTGGCGCCGGAGTGCCACCAGGGCAACAATCGGGATGGCGATCTACATCAACAATCTTGCTACCGTCAACACCAACTTTCTCCCCCTCTATGCAGCAGTGTAACACCCCTTCTACCCTCTGTAATCTCTACTTAAACATGGTGCTAAACTCCATATATTATTTCCCAATGATCTATGGTTATCCTATGACGTTTGAGTAGATCTGTTTTGTCATGTGGGTTAATCGTGATCTTGGTTGGTATGATTGTATATTTTATTTATGGTGATGTCCTACGGTGCCCTTCGTTCTCACGCAAACGTGAGGGCCCCCGCTATAGGGTGTTGCAGTATGTCCATGGTTCACTTATGGTGGGTTGCGAGAGTGACAGAAGCTTAAACCCGAGTAAGTGGGGTATGACGTATGGGAGTAAAGAGGACTTGATACGTAATGCTATGGTTGGGTTTCACGACCTTAATGATCTTTAGTAGTTGCGGATGCTTGCTAGAGTTCCAATCATAAGTGCATATGATCCAAGTAGAGAAAGTATGTTAGCTCATGCCTCTCCCTCATATAAAATTAAAGAATGATTACCGGTACTTGTTATCGATTGCCTAGGGACAAATAACTTTCTTGTTGACAAAAGCTCTCTACGAAAACTAACTTAGTTGTGTCTTTATCTAAACAGCACCTAGATTTTATTTACGTGCTCTTTATTATCTTGCAAACCTATCCTATCACACCTACAAAGTACTTCCACTTTCATACTTGTTTCCGGTAAAGCGAACGTCGAGTGTGTGTAGAGCTGTATCGGTGGTCGATAGAACTTGAGGGAATATTTGTTCTGCCTTTAGCTCCTTGTTGGGTTGGACACTCTTATTTATCGAGAAAGGCTACAAATGATCCCCTATACTTGTGGGTTATCATGGGTTTTCTGTAGATGTGAAGAAGAAGGGGAGTAGGCATTTTCTATACGAGTGAGGAAGAAGGGGGGCGGGGGGCTTTCTGTACAACTGAGGAAGAAGGGGATGGGCGACGGAAGGGGGAGAGTCCAGTGAGCTACATTAAGCGGAGGCGAGGAGGAAGGGGATTTTTTTGGGAGCGGCCCTCTTCAAGAAATATGGGCTTTTCCTTGCAACAAAAAAAACAGATGGCCTTAAGATGGATTGGCTTTTATATTGGCCTAGTCAGTTGCCGTGTTTTGTACTGGACGGTATTAACACTAGAGGCAGCCCATTAGAGACAATCTTGAGCTCTCCAACTTATTGCCCATATGAAAAAAAAGAGACGCCCTCCAGCTTATGCTCCTCATTCGTAACCTTTTTCAACCTAAAAAAAGGTATGGCTCCTTCTCATGCCCGTTTGGCATCCACCAAATTAGATGATGCGATACTACATGCAGACAACACACTAGTTGTAGCGTGGGAAAATGAGGGGTCAAATAACAGGCCCACAATATAGGTTCGCACGCTAGTCAACATTCACATTAAACTAGGCTTCACAAAATATGCTATGCATACTAGCTAACAATGATATCAGCCCTATTTGTTTGAGCTTCAGGAACCAGATTCAGCTTTGTCAGTGAAGCTGGATCTGGAACCTGAAACAAACAGTTATTTTGAATCGGCTTTACTTGTGAAGCCAGCTTTGCCAGTGAAACTGAATCTGGAATCTGAAACAAATAGCTACTTCAAACCAGCTTTACCACTAAAGTGAATCTACGGTATGTCAGGCTCAATCTGGTATGCATACTAGCTAACAATGTGAAGCTCAATCTGGATTTGGGTCATCTTTAGTGCAATTTGTTGAAGCACCTCAAAGTGTACTTCAGTGGTAAAGCTGATTCTGTGAATTAGCTTTACCACTAAAGCGAATCTACAGGTGATTCAAATCCAATCAAAGCTAACACAATCATGATCTTATGTAACCGTGAATCAGCTTTTCCACTAAATTGAATACCTAGGTGGTCCGAATCAGATCAAAGCTGAAACAAACAAGGCCCAATCACATAAGTTCGGCATGTGTATGCATCTCAATGATAAAACCAAGACAAAGCTCTGAGAAGGTGTAGAAATAAATAGAAAAGATGGATGCTTCTCTAAGCAAAGGGCCCACCTAGTCATGCATTAATTTCCTGGGCATGCTTCTTTCTGCTCAATGTTGTGTGCAATTTGAGCATGTTGGCAACTCCATAGCTAGCCGGCTAGCTCATCTTGCAATTGATGCTGACACATTGCAGCAAACAGAGGAGGCAATATAGATCACTCAACATTAGAGTGCAGTTCCACTGAAATCATCTTCATTGTCCTGAATGTGATAAGATAGGAAAACAATAGTTGTACTTAAATGGTGTTGCAAAACAGTAGCACATATCAATAGCTCCACATGACAAACACGATCATCTGGACGAAGGGTATACAGACCTGCATGAGGAAGATTATCCATAATTTTGTAAGTGGTTAGTTGATTCCACCTTGGGGTCTCATCGCATGCCATTGAGAAAATTCGATCAAGTCGATGAGGGCAATTCATGCTGTGTGGCTGTAGAAAATTTGTTTGGCTACCCCAATATATTTTTTGGGCAGTTCCATTAAAATAATGCACCGTTGTTTTGATGACCCCTACTCGCTAGCCATGCCATCTATGACTTGGTCTATTTTATCTTGTGTTGACGGCGCGGCTGCAATGCTTGTTTGCTCCACATATGACATGCTCGTTCCACACTGCAACCAGCAATTCAATGTACGATAAGCTTATTTCATCTTGCGTTGTTCATTCTACCTAGTTGCGAAGGTAAGAATACCTGGAGCACCATGAGGTTAGCTGATAGCTGATAGATGCAGCCATCTAATTTTGTGCAGTTCCACTGAAATTGTGGTTTGTGATTTTACTTGCACAGGTCGATACCATATGGACATAGACAACCCTGTTTGCATGAATATGTAATAGGGTTATTTAAGCAGTGTCAGTTTTCTCAGTGGCATATGATTAACAGTAGCATGTCATTTGTTATCAATGGCATTACATTGACGGTATCTGGTCTGTTATGAATTGAGTTAATATCGTCTGTAATCAATTGTAATAACACAGAGTGTTAAAGTGTGTTTTTTCTCCTTATACCATGAGAGTATCATGGTCACTTCTTACTTTGCAGTGGGCTTTGGGGTTGCTCAAACCTCACCTATAACACAGTGCTCATAACGGCAACTTATGGGTTCATCGAAAAGTTTGACAAGTGATTGGATAGCTCGAGAGTGGGATTTGCTCCTGGGGAGATATTCATAGGGACCTCTCAATGTGACGGCATCAATCATGGTCTAGCCAGACACAGGTGACTACGTCATGGGGATGCCGGAACACAATAATAAGATAGAAGAACAAAACCGGTAATGAGGATTTGCTCCTGGGGAGATATTCATAGGGACCTCTCAATGTGACAGCATAAATCATGGTCTAGCCAGACACAGGTGACTACGTCATGGGGATGCCGGAACACAATAATAAGATAGAAGAACAAAACCGGTAATGAGGATTTTGGTATAGTGAGCATAGTGATGCCTCAGGAGGATACCGATGCATCCCGGGTTTCGTGAAGTATCACGAAGCAAAGGGAACATCACATGATAACCAAATATTCACTTGGATATCTTTCGTGTGCTCACAGGGATCAATATGTCCATCGTACCGTTGTCGGTCATTGAACGAATGGTTTCGTTCATGTCTATGAGTTACTGACACTACAGGGTCACAAGCTTAAGGCCATTAGGATCTGTTGAGTGTGAGTAGGATTGGAGTGATGAGAATATATTTGTTGAATTTCTTCATTAATATTCAGAATAGTTCTGAGAGGATCTGAAAGCATTTCGGGGTCACCGGAAGGGTTTTGGAGAGTACCGGGTAACACCGGGTATTATCGATGAATATATATAGGTGGAAAATGTTTCCTGGGATGTTAAATTATATATATAATTGTTTGAAAGTATTTAGAACAATTTATATTTAATTTAATATCAACAGGCCTTAAAAGAACGAGAGGTGGAAGTCAACTTGGGCAATAAAGGCCCAAGAGGGGAGGCGCCCCTTCCTATAAGGAAGGTGGCCGAATTGGGATGTGAGGAGTCATACTCCTATTACCCTAGGCCGGTGCACCAAGGGGGAAATTACCTCCCTTGGTGGCAGCCCTCCCTCTATCCTATATATACATGAGGATATGTGCACTTTTCTATACACAAGTTTTGGAGCCTCCTCTAGTTCTTCTAGTTCTAGTTCTATTTGGTCCTAGTTGACTAATTAGAGCTAAACTAATCCTCTAATACTCATAATTAGAAGCTCTCTGTGGTTCTAATCTCCTCCCTCTAATTCTCCAGCGACGATTAGCTCTAGACGGTGAAGCGCTGCCGGATCATGAAGGCTGCACACTGGAAACCAAGTAGAGAGGTCGTACTTCCGGTCTTTAATTCGAGGAACTGTTCATGGGTGGTTTTCAGGATCGTTCATCAAAGGTTCGAGGGACTCCAAGTACGATCTACACTAACACGTCCTTCTTCCGCTGCAACTCGATGACTGTAACGATCATGATCCCAACCCATTATGCATCTTCATATTGATCTTGGGTGTGCGTAGGCCCTATTTTCTTGTTCTCTACTATGTTCCCCAACAGTTTGGGAACCTCAGAGCTTGTGCCTCTTTGGTGCTTGGGCGCCCCAGATGGTTGGTGGTGTCTCGGAGCTCAATCATTGTGGTGTAAAGCTCTGGAAAGCTTCGGGGTCTTTAGTTAAGTTGTGGAGATTGCCCCAAGCAATTTTTACGGCTTTGGTGACCACCCCCAAGGGTAGCCAATTTTACGGGTTCAGTGGCCGCCCTCAAGGGTCCCTTAGTGGAATCATGGAACCTTGCATTGTTCGAGGGCGTGAGGAGAATACGGTGGCCCTATTTGCATTTTGGGGAGCATTGTTCCTCCACACCGCTCTAATGGAGATTAGCATCCACAAGGGTGTGAACTTCGGGATACATCATCGTCTCCATGTGCCTCGGTTATATCTTGCACGAGCCCTTTACTTGTGCACTTACTTTGTGATATACTTAGTGCTTCATGTTATATATCTTGCTATCACAAAGTTTTTTATCTTGCTTAGCATAAGTTGTTGGTGCACATAGTTGAGCCTAGTATATTCAAGTTTTGTGCCTGACTAATTAAACACTAGTTTTATTCCGCATGTGTTCAACCATAACCGTAATTAATTTTTAAACTGCTTATTCACCCCCTCTAGGCGACATCCATGTCCTTTCAACGGGCCTTGGTATCGAGGAGATAAGGCTTTGCTCATAAAGGCGATCAGGTGTCCTCCTTGTTTCACAACAGCTCCAATGTCGTGCTCACTAGCATCCGCCTCAACGCAGTAGGATTTAGATATGTTGGGCGGCGCGAGCATAGATGCGGTGATCAGTTGTGTCATCAGCAGTTGGAAGGCCGCCTCGGTGGTGTGTGCCCAAACAAAGGGACACCCTTTTGAGGAGGTTGAACAGCGGGCGTGCGATCACTCCAAAGATGTGCATGAGTCTCCGGTAGTAACATGCGAGCCCTAGAAAGCTACGCACTGCCTTGATGTTGGTTGGTGTCTTCCAATCATATACGACTAGCATCTTGGAAGGCTCAGCCGCAACTCTGCCGCACTGACTATGTGCCCCAGGTACGACAGTTGTTTCTATCCGAATGAGCATTTGTTGAGCTTGACTTTCCAGCTATCCCGATGAAGGAGCTCGAGCACTTGGTGTAAGTGATCGGTGTGGTCTCGCACAGTATAGCTGAGGATGAGGATGTCATCAACTAAAAGCATCACACAACGTCACACGAGGGGGTGGAGCATGTAGGCCATGGCGTCGTTGAAGGTCGCTAGTGCACCAGCAAGCCCGAAGGAGACCACTTTGTACTTGAAGTGGGCAGAATGGTTTGGCCGTCTTGAATTCCTCTCATGTTGCGAGTCTGATCTGGTGGTAGCCTGTGTGCAGTTCCAGCTCAGAGAACCACTGCATGCTATGCAACTCATCGAGTAGTTCTTTGCTGATTGCCACCGCAAACTTGGCAATGCAGGTGAGAGCATTGAGGTGGTGATGTCGATGCATAATCGGCACGAGTCATCCTTTTTCTTGACAAGCATTAATGGAGAGGAAGAATGGCTCGAGCTTCATTGGGTGATACCCATGCAAAGAAGCTCTGCGATCTGTCATTCGATCTCATCTTTGTGCTCTGGTTTATGCCTGTACGGTCTGATGTTAACTGGTTGATCTCCAGGGATGAGAGGAATCAGGCGGTCACAAGCACGCCGAGGTGGTAACTCTACTGGTTCTTCAAACACGTCTGCAAATTTAGCAACCACCGCATCAATACATTCTGGTGTAGCCGTACCATCCCCCTCCAACTCCATACTGTATATTTTCACCATGTACCCGATGTTATTCTTGTTGCACAGCCCTTGCAGTTGCAGACTGTTGATGAAAAGGCAATCAGTCGATTTTGCATCGTGTACATGGAGAAAGATCAGTCCCGGCGCTGAGGGGATCTCAATTGATTTGAACTTCTAGTCCACTATCATGGGAATGTGGTCCTCAAGCCAGTCCATCCCCAGAATCACGTCGTAGACGCCAAGTGATGAGGACATGACTACCTTGGATACGACCAAAAATATTGCATACATGTATATTTGTGAGGTGTATGGGACATTCACTACTAGGGAAAAGCCTTGCAGTAGCGCGGGTTTAAGGTATATCAATGGCACGGGTGCTCGCGCTACTGATAAGGCGCTACAGCTAACTGGTAGTAGTAGCGCGGGTGCCACCCGCGCTACTACTATGCCCGTGAGTAGTAGCGTGGATACCACCTGCGCTACTACTAACTAGTAGTAGCGTGGGCCTGGACCCTCGCTACTGCTAACTAATTAGGAATTAAAAAAATAAATTCCAGTCATGGCTGATGCTGCTAGTTAGGCGTCATCGTCCTCTTCATCCATGGTCGATGCTGATCCTAGAGGGGATGAAGTCGTCCGTGGTGATACACCTCTCCTTTGTTGCCTCTACAAAAAAAGAGACAAGGATTAGAAGAGGAAGAGAGAGATAGAGAGGAGTAGGTGCAGCAACTCACCGGTGGCCGCCGGAGTTGGAGCCGAAACACTAGATGACGCCATGGATGGCGCTCTGCTTGATCTGGAAGATGGAGAGAGAGAGAGAGAGAGAGAGAGAGAGAGAGAGGAGTAGGAAGAATAACTCACCTGTGGTTGTGTCCATGGCGGATCTGGATGCCGCCATGGATGGCACTCTGCTGGATCTCCCTCTCCTTCCAACATTAGAGAAGGAGGAGGAAGGAGGGGGAGGGGGCTACGGTGGGTGTGGAGGTCGCCGGATTTGGGGGAGGCATGAGGTGCGAGGCCGGCGGTGGTCGTGGATGAGGAAGGGAATCGCGGGTGGGAGGGAGAAGCGGAATGGGAGAGCCTATGGAGAGAGGGGGAGAGTGAGGGAGAGAGGAGGGATTCGACCAAGGATATGGAGACTTCACCTTCCTTGTACTTAGTAGTAGCGAGGGGTATAAACCCGCGCTACTACTATCAACTTAGTAGTAGCGCCGGTTCGTACCCCTCGCTACTACTATGGCATGTCCCGGGGAGGCACGGTAGAGACTGCTTAGTAGTAGCGAGGGTTAAAAACCCGCGCTACTACTATCAACTTTGTAGTAGTGAGGGGTAAAAAACCGCGCTACTAGTAAGTAGCAGCAGCGAGGGGTATAAACCCGCGCTACTAGTAAGCGCCTGTCTATAAGCTTTTCCCTAGTAGTGATTTGTACAATCCACATATGAAGATAAGGGAAAAAGAGAAGTTTAGGTGCTGTCAAAAAGTCCTCTCACGTCACTTTTGGGCCAAGAGAAGATAGTGTCCAAGTCTCTCACGTTTTGGATTCAAATTCGGACTGCGCACACATACCTGACTCAAAACGCCAAGAACTCTTTCATACGGACTCCAAATTGGGTAATTCTTTTTTTGTTGGAAAGTAGATTTCGTGCTCTTTCCAACCCAGTTGGATTCAACTTCAATTTCGTCAGGAGAATCGATTTATTGACGAAACAATCTGATGCTGCAGCAGAATCCGAGTCAAATTACAAGTCCAAAGGTGTTGCATCACCTTCACTTGGGCCCATGAGCCTTGTATGACCTACAGTTAGTTTTAGGATGCCTTGGGACGTCCTTCCACCTCCTTGGCCGCCACCCCTTCCTCCTATATAAGTAGATCCATCTAGTAGCTTTTTCTTTGGGTTTTAATTAGTTAAAAGTTAGCCACTGCTGCAACTTCGTGTACTTCATTTGTGTCCAACGACCAGACCAAGGCCGCTTTTAGAACCCCACTTTTATCAACACTTCATATATATTCGCAATATTCAGATTGCTTTATCATATTCTTATGTGTTCTTCGATTGCTTGCAGGAATAGACCTTCGTGGTCAGGTTGATCGTGTTCCAACGTGGTTAATAACCTCTCGGAGTTGGTTTAGCGATTGCTAAGGCGCAACGTCGTGCACGTTTGTAGTCGGATCATCAAAGTCGATTCCACCAAATCGATACTTATCATCTCAACAAAAAACGGGACACCCTCGCCTCTATCACCAAGTGCTAACATCTTCATCTCCATAGCAAATTCATGCCCCTCGGAGCACCGAGTGCAAAACAAAATAACTGAGAAACACGTGAGATCGCTTCCATCAACTACGCGCACCCAATAGCTTCTGGGTAGCGGTGTGGCCCCCACTAGGAAGCAGGCCAGTGTGTTGTTCACAAACGATGTCGAGCTCCTAGAGTCCCGATGAGTGATATTTTTACACTCATCTACCCTTTGTTTAAATTGAGATATTTCAATTAAACCGAGATATTCAGTCTGATATTGCCACAAATGAACAATGAATGCATAGTATTCCACAAATCCTCTCTTTACTGTGTTTCACAGGAAATGGGCTAAATATGGACAAAATCAAGTGAGAACATGGAAAGGAGTGAAGGAGAAGACAGAAGAAATCAGGAGGAGGCGCACCAGAGGAAATAGTGCAAACAACGGTGTTCCATGTGACCACGACCATGGGACTGTTTTAAATGAAATGATCATAACTAAGAATAACCATGCATAAGAGAAAGTCTTCAAAGACATGGGAGTTGAGAAAAATTGTAGAGAAGATGATGTTATAAATACTCAACCCCATAGTGTTAATTTTAATAGACTTGATAGCACTTGTGGATTCCAGAGGAACTTAGTTAAAGGGTGAACAAGATTATGCCAAAAATTTGTGTTGTACCTCTTACATGGTGCGTCAACTTCTCGCTGGTGATATGGCCCTACTACTATATGCACGTGTGCGTGTGTAAATGTAGCTTCGTCACATTTCTAGATGTTATGCTGAGGGCTCCGCTGGCCAATGAACGATCCACCAGAGTTTCGGCTATGAGTTTATTACCGTACGTAGTGGCAACACTACAATCAAATAATATCCAGTTTTCTCTTGAATGTGTGTGTACGCGGTAAATACCGGGAACTGATCAAAAGAGCCTGAAATACAAAGATCCATAGTTCCCAAAATTAAGCCACAACGAAACTCTTTGCATGATCACTTATTCGGCATAATCCCTTCATGTGACAACCAAAGTGCTCGAGAGCCTTGAGGACGAGACCTTTGTGGGTATGTTTATGAGCACTCTAGCATCATTTTTATGTTTACATACATTTCACTCCCTAATTTATGTTTTAATGGCTCTATCAAATAAAAAATCTTCCGTGCAATCCCGGCAAGGAAGTGTTACTTAGAGAAAATAGAATGAAGTGTTGTAAAGTTGTTTATCTAGTAGATAAAAAACTTTGAGTTGATTATCTTTGTTTCACTAACACTTGCATTATAACCATCCACCGCTACAACTACGAATATGCTAAGTTTTCATGTCAAGAAGCGGAGGGCTATCTAGGCGTACCAATCATTAGTGAACCAAAACAGTCTCGTTATTTCAGTTTATACAACTAAGTTCCTTATGATTCAGATTTCTCTCTATGTTGCTCGACGATGATCAAGTTTAAGCTTGGGGAGTTGATGATATTTTTACACTCATCTACCCTTTGTTTAAACCAAGATATTTCAGTTAAACCGAGATATTCACTCTGATATTTCCACTAATGACTAATGAATGCATTGGATTCCACAAATCCACTCTTTATTGTGTTTCCACTGTAAATGGGCTAAATATGGACAAAATCAAGTGAGAGCATGGAAGGGGTGAAGCGTGAGATAGAAGAAACCAGGAGGAGGCACACCAGAAAAACGGTGCAAAAGATGGTGTTACATGCGATGGCATGGAAACCGAGGTCTCTCGTCCACTTGAACAATTTTTATAAAGGGGTCGAGGCCAAAATGTCAACAGAACATCTGCGAGGGAAACCAGAACAGAGTCATCCTCATCCGTCTCCATCAACCCTAGTCGCCGCCATTCATCTCCATAGCCACCATCAGCACCATAGTGCTTCCTCCCCTAGATCATACTTGTAATCGTGCATCTCACACGACATTCATTATAATACATATTATCAATCAATCAGTATCCATGATGTGCTCTTCGTGTGATCCGATTTCCATTTGTGAGTAGTTCGGTATGGTATGGGTTGAGGCAAGAGCCTTGCAACCCTCTATATTAGTTGCGGGGATCAATGGAAGTGCTTTGAATTAACATACAATATGTGTAAAATAAAATTGTTAGGTAGATTTCACTTGCCTCATTTGTATTCTTCATCCCTGCAGGTACCTAGGATATGGAGAGCAAGCCACGGAGAGGCTAAGGCAAGGAGACCGTCAAGTGTTATTCTGAACACCAGCGATAGAAGGGTTTAGTACCGCAACATGGATCCTATCTCTATGGATTCAAGAGGTGTAGTCATTAAATGACCAAAGCTCTTGTCTGATTATTATAATCTTAATTATCAGGCAACCCCGCGAGACGGATAGGGCCTTCGGTTGGACAACTGGTTCTTGATGGAGGACGCATGCCGGTCAAGATGTTATTTGGACAAATCCCCCACTTCAGTACATAACAAGCACATCTGTATGGGTGACATCCAGCGCACAAATTAAGATCATATTTGGACCCCAACACAAAATACATGGTTGCAAGCATTAAGACCTCATACATGTACCTATTTTTATTATAGTTGTTCAACTCAAGGTTGTTTGATTTTGATCTGGGGAAAAAACTGGAATTGTTTCTTTAACCAAAGCTTGCTAGAGACCCTAGCTTAAAGTGGGCATTCCTCCCGTGGGTTCAATAACTTAGGGTCACCTCTCAGGAAATAGGTAATAATACGTTCCATGCCATTTCTGGATCACTAAAAGAAACTTTCAAGTCCACCAACATGACCACATATCAGCCTTGTATCCACGCTTGCAGCCAAAATACTTTGGATGAAACCCCACCTAATAGAGTTGAACAAGAGATGGCCATCACCGTGCCATCTTCTTGCTATGGGGGAAGTGGTTGCTCTGCCACGTCGTCGATACCGAAGAGTTCGAGGAGTTCCTCAACCACATAGAGTTTAATCGAGGTGGGGCACATGTGGGCATGCCCCCACTGTTCGCCGCACTTGAAGCATAAGCCACGGGCACGCCGGTAGTCGTGGATTGTCTTGAGCTTGGCGGAGTCGGTGCATGTGGCCACCATGCCGCGACGATTAGTTGCCCCAGATGGCACGGTAGATCGCGCTGCTTGTGATGGTGGTAGCGGGAGGGCGTCGCTCAAGCGTGTGGTTGCGTCGGTCGACCTGGGCGCGTGCTGTCGCGGGAGGGGGACATCGTGCCCCCCGTCTACCACTTCTTCCTAGAGTAGAGCTAGCATGCAAGCGGTGTCCAGGTCCGGCAGGCGCTGCACCAGCACCATCGCCTTGATATCCGGCCGCAGTTCCTCGACAAAACTAGTCAAGAAATAAAATGGGTGAATAGTGTTTGAATGTGAACTCAAATGATTTATCAGTACTAGGAAATACCTTACAGATAGATGCTTAGCAATAGCGAGGGGTATATGGGCTGCGCTACTGGTAATTAGTACTAGCGATGGGTATAAACCCCTCACTGCTACTAAGTGGTCTCCACCGTGCCCCTCAGGACATGCCATAGTAGTAACGAGGGGTATAAACCCATGCTACTACCAAGTTGATAGTAGTAGTGCGGGCTATAAACCCAAACTGCTACTAAGTGGTCTCCACCGTTGTGACGCCCCCGATTTAATCGTACACTAATCATGCACGCAAATGTGTACGATCAAGATCAGGGACTCACGGGATGATATCACAACACAACTCTACAAATAAAATAAGTCATACAAGCATCATAATACAAGCCAGGGGCCTCGAGGGCTCGAATACAAGTGCTCGATCATAGACGAGTCAGCGAAGCAACAATATCTGAGTACGTACATAAGTTAAACAAGGTGCCATAAGATGGCTAGCACAAAGCTGGGATCTGATCGAAGAGGAGCAGGCCTCCTGCCCGGAGCCTCCTAGGTTACTCCTCGTAAATAAATCGGCTGGGCTGCGTAGTAGTAGGCACCTCCGGTAGTAGTAGTCGTCATAGGCGGTGGCGTCGGCTCCACAGGCTCCATCGTCTGTTGCAGCAATCGAGTAGAGGTAGGGGAAAAGGGGAAACAAGGCAACCGTGAGTACTCATCCAAAGTACTACAAGCAAGGAGCTACACTACATATGCATGGATATATGTGTAAAGGGCCATATCGGTGGACTGAATCTGCAGAATGCCGAATAAGAGGGGATAGCTAGTCTTAACGAAGACTACGCTTCGACACCCGTCTTGCAACAGGTAGAAGAGGACAAGCTGAAGTCCTCCAAGTAACATCACATAGCAATAATCCTACCCGGCAATCCCCTGCTCATATCCCTGAGCGAGAGCGACCACCGGTTATATCGGCACTTGGAAGGGTGTGTTTTATCCAGATCCGGTTCTAGTTGTCATAAGCTCAAGGTACAACTCCAAGTCGTCCTGTTACCAAGATCACGGCTATCCGAATAGATTAACTTCCTGCGCAGGCGCACCATCTTACCCAAAGACGCTTGATCCCATTTGGCGGACACACTTTCTGGGTCATGCCCGCGCGGAAGATCAACACGTCGCAGCCCCACCTAGGCACAACAGAGAGGCCAGCACACGGTCTAAACCTAAGCGCGCAGTGCAGGGCCCATCGCCTGAGCACACCTGCACGCGTTGCGGGCGGTCGAAGCGACCCTAGCCTAACAGCGTTCCAGTCCAATCCGGCGCGCCGCGCGTCGTCGTGACGTCTGAAGTGCCGGTGATACCACGACGCGGGATACCCATAACTACTCCAGCGTAGATGGTTAGTGCGTATAAGCTCGTAGCCAACTCAGATCAAATACCAAGACCTCGTTAAGCGTGTTAAGTAACATGCTGAGCGCCGAACAGGGCCAGGCCCACCTCTCTCCTAGGCGGTCTCAACCTGCCCTGTCGCTCCGCCTCAAGATCCACTCGCGGGTGCTCCATCAGCCGACCCGACTTTAGTCTCACATGTATCATGTATAATTATATAGTATATACCCGTGATCAACTCCCGAGTGATCACGGCCCGATAGTATAGCACGGCAGACGGACAAGAAAGTAGGGCCACAGATGAAAGTACTAGCATCCTATACTAAGCATATAGGATTGCAGGTAAGGTAACAACAGAAGTTACAAGGACAAAGCTATGCAGCAAGTATAGGAGTATCTCAAAAACAGTAACATGCTATACTACTCTAATGCAAGCGGTGTAGATAAGAGTAAGCGATATCTGGTGATCAAGGGGGGGGGGGCTTGCCTGGTTGCTCTGGCAAGAGAGAGGGGTCGTCAACTCCGTAGTCGAACTTGTAAGTGCATCTAGTGCCCCTTAGTGATTTTGGTGTATTGAAGACTTATAGGTTAAGTAACTGATGCGTTTGTAAGTGTACACAGGTCTATAAGTCTATGAGGAGTTTGATATTTGAGAGAAAGTCGACCCTAAAAATGAATTTCTTCAATTTGAAGAATTTGATATTCAAGACTTTACGAAGACTTTGAAAGTGAAGAAATTGGTGTGACCTTGAAGACTTGGTATTCATTTGAAGAATATGAAGCGTGAAGACTTTTGTTTTCGTAGTTTCATTTTCTCTTTCTTGAGTCATAGGAAACACCGTCTCGCTAAAGGGGTCGAGGAAATACTAAGGAAAAATTTCCATTTGATGCTCAACTCAAAATCCTACACCTACCAATTCCTTGAGTGAAGCTTTTGGAAATCTCATACAGATTCAGTCAATATCTTGATGTGAGACGAAGCTCTTACGGTATTTGAGAATTTGTTCGACCGAGGAGTTAGGAATTCGCCGGTCTTGAATTGCCTACAGATGAGAACATGATAGCCCGAGGAATTTGATATTCCAATTTCCGACCGTTCTTTGTCTTCTACGCTTGTTGTCCCCAAAATATCTCCACCTAACGGTCATATCATTAAAGGGCATTTATGTCTTATCATGTCGGGCTGCTCCCTAGGCTATAAATAGCCGCCCCCTACAACCACTAGTTGGTTGGCTGCTCCGAGAGAACTTGACACTTGTCATTTGAGAGCAACCCATCCTGAAGAATCTGGTAGTAGCCTTGGAGATCCTGAAGAATTTGGCCAGGAGCTAGCACTGCTCGTGAAGAAATTCCAGAAATTCACAAGGCGTGGTCGTTTTGGAAAATCCTCAAGAAGCAGTGATTCCTCATCTAGTGACTATAAGCGAAGACTTTGCCACAAATGCAAGAAACCTGGTCACTATATCCAAGATTGTCCTCAGTGGGAAAAGGAATTAAGAAAGAAGAAACACAAGGATTACAGATTACGATGGCGTGAAGAAGAAGAAGAAATCATCAAAATCTTCATCATCAAAATCCTCAAAGCCTTCTTCTCACAAGAAGAGCAGCTCCAAAAAGGCTCGGGCATTCATTGGCAAGGAAATGGACTCAAGCTGAATCTGAGGAAAATGAGGAAGAGGAGGAGTCAGAAGAATCTGAATCTGGTGTGGCTAGTCGGCTCTTGCTCATCGCTTATGTTAGCAAGTCCATCTTCAACATCAAGAAACTGACTCCACCAACAAACTGATGAGGAAAATGATGACTACGCTCCCACCTATTGCTTCATGGCAAAAGGTGCTAAGGTACTCAATTTCACCTCCTCTGAATCTAGTGAAAATGAATCTGATGAGGATCTTAAGCCCAGCTACTCTAAACTTGCTAAGATTGCTATAAAACAACAAAGGACTTTTGAAAAGGTTCAAAACATGCTAGATAAGAGTGATGATATGTTAGGTGAAGAAATGGATCGCACTCAAGCCCATTGAAAATCTTGAAAGTTCAGTCTAGGCTTGACAGCCTTCAAGGTCATCATAACACTCTCTTATCGATCATGAAAACTTTCTTATGAATTTCTTCAAAGAAAGCAAGATCTTGAGAAGCTAAGAGCGAGTTATGAAGATCTTCGAAGGAGCGCGATTCATTACTTGCTCAACAAATCAGCGCTTCTCAAGAAGAATTTGTTCCTCCATGCTTAAAGTGCATTGAGCGTGAATCGCTAATTCTTCACTGAATGTTCAAATGCTTCAACTGTTACAAATTCTTCACCTGCCTCTGCTATCACTAATTCCTCATCCGAGGACATTGCTAGTATCACCGACGATGCAGGATGAAGGAATTGTACATGACAGGCATGTACAAAAGCCTCAAAGGGCATCGAGACTCTTTGTGATGTGCTTAAAAGCAGATCCTCAACAGAACCCTAGGAAAGAGGGTATTGCCTTTGAGAGGAAATTCAATGCCGATGGAGCGTCTTTGGAAGCATGAGCGGTATCCCAAAACCTCATGGGTTGCTGCAAAGGGACCTCCAGTTGATCCATCTACCTTATCTGGTTTTACATGTGAATTTCCTCATTACGATGATGAGTCATTTGACTCAACTATAAACTGTTCAAAAATCAGAATGGTGAAGTATTTGCTAGATATGTTGGCACTAATCTGCAGAATGGTTCCCCTATGAAGAAAATCTGGGTTCCCAAGAAATGTCTTGAAAGTCTTGGTGAATGTCCTCATGACACCACCGTGAAGAAAAGGAACCCCAGATCAAATTCTTCATATGGACCAAATTCTTCATATGGATCCAAGTCCTCATACGGACCAAATTCCTCACGTGGATCAAATTCCTCAAAAGGATCAAAGTCCTCATATGATTATCATCGTGCTAACAACTCTGTTTCGCAGGGTAGAGCTAAGGGCTATGAATATGTGCATTATTCTTCAAACCAATATGTTCATAAGTCCTCGAAGAATTTCTCTGCTTATTCATATGCTTACCTAACCCTCTTATGTAAAACAAAATGGTTTGGCCTCTATGCCACCATTCTCATATGGTGCTCATGAGAATGATGAACTCTTTGCCACCCCTTGAGATGTGGGTGGTGAAGAAAAGAACTAATCTCTTCTGCGGGTCAGGTCTCGGGCGTGCCTTAACGTCTGAAGAATTTCTTTGGGGGCATGACAAATTGCACGAAAGGGCGAGCTAATCATGATGAAATGAACTTTCATTTCACACGTCCTCATCTTGCTTATCTAATTGATCTTGGTGATGAAATTCATCGATGAACTTGATATCATATTCTTCACCGATGAAGTATATGAGATCGTAAGTTATACTAATTCATCTGCGGGATGATCAACCCAAAGCCACCGAGTGGGTTCTCGATAGTGGATGTACAAATCACATGACCGGTGACAAGAATCTATTGATGGATGCTCCTTATCACCGTCACATCTGAAGCATATCATCTTTCTTGACAAAGGCAAAAGTCGGTATTGGGACTTGGTAAGGTTGCTATCTCTAAGGACATGCACATGGACAAAGTCATGCTTGTTGAGTCTTTAGGATATAACCTCATGTCAGTCTCAATGCTTTGTGATCTTGATATGGTTGTTATCTTTGGCAAGTATCGTTGTGTTGTGATTATGGAAGCTGACAATTCCAAAGTCTTCGAAGGCTTTAGGAGAGGAGACTTGTATATTGTTGATTTTTCCACAGGACCACAACCAGCCGTGTGTCTACTTGCAAAAGCTTCAGAAGGCTGGCTATGGCATCGACGACTTGGTCACGCAGGCATGAGGAATTTGCACACGCTTGCGAAGAAGAAGCATGTCATTGGCATTGAGAATGTCAAATTCCTCAAGGATCACTTATGCGGAGCCTGTGAAGCTGGAAAAATGACCAAGGCCAAGCATCCAAATAAGACTATCATGACCACTACTCGTCCCTTGAATTGCTTCACATGGACCTCTTTGGTCCCAATCATTACTCAGTTGTCGTCGATGAAGCATCACTATATGGCTTTGTTATTGTTGATGATTACTCTCGCTACACATGGGTACACATTGTTACTTACAAAAATCAAGTGCAGGAAATCTTCAAACGATTTTCCTCGAGGGCTTCAACCAACTTTGGTGTGAAGATCAAGCACATCAGGAGTGACAATGGAACTGAGTTCAAGAATTCCGGTCTTGATGATTATCTTGATGAACTTGGTATTACTCATGAGTTATCTGCTCCCTATACTCCTCGGCAAAATGGCGTCGTGGGCGCAAGAACAGAACTCTTGTTGAGATGGCTCGCACTATGCTTGATGAATACAAAACGCCTAGTCGTTTCGGATTGAAGCAATTGACACTGCGTGCCACATCATCAGAGTATATCTTCACAAATTCTTCAAGAAGACTGCCTATGAACTCCTCACGACAAGAAACCCAATGTAAGTTATTTCAAAGTCTTGATTGCTAAATGCTGGATTAGAGATCCTCACCACACCTCTAAATTTGCACCAAAGCACATGAAGGTTTCATGCTTGGTTACGGAAAGGACTCGCACACCTCTGAGTCTTCAACATCGCACTTCACAAGATTGTTGACATCAGTAGATGTGCGGTTCGATGAAACTAATGGCTGCAAAGAGAGCACCTACCTTCATGTTAGACGAACCAGCACCGAGGATTCTATCAGGTTCAAGGCAACCGAGGATGTCATTCCTCTTGAAGAAACTGCTGAAGAATTCATCCTGTCTGCTGAAGAACGTCGAGTGATGCACTGAAGAAAATCTTTGAAGAAAATGGTGCTTTGAGGAAAATGATCAAATTCCTCGAAGACAACCAGCTCATCCTCGCGTTGCAAAAGAAGTGCAAGTTGACAAGATCATCGATGACATTGAAGCGCCAGTCCTCTCACTCGCTCAAAAGCTTCACACTTATCTAACTTTTGTGGGCACTATGCTTTTGTCTCTATCACAGAGCCCACTAAGGTAGATGAAGCATTTCGGGCCGGAGTGGATTCAGGCCATGCAAGAAGAATTACATCGATTCGAGCTCAACAACGTCAGGAACTGGTCAAACGTCCAGATCCTCGCAAGCATAATATCATTGGCACAAAGTGGATCTACCGCAACAAGCAAGATGAAAATGGTCTTGTGGTGAGGAATAAGGCACGACTAGTAGCTCAAGGCTACACGCAGTTGAAGGAATTGATTTCGATGAAACTTTTGCACTGTTGCTAGACTTGAGTCTATTCGCATATTACTAGCCTATGCTAACCATCACAATATCACTTTATATCAAATGGATGTGAAAAGTGCATTCCTCAATGGTAAGCTTGAGGAAGAAGTATATGTTGCTCAACCCCCAGGTTTTGAAGATCCAAAGAATCCTGACAAAGTCTTCAGACTAAATAAGGCCCTCTATGGCCTCAAGCAAGCCCCTCGGGCGTGGTATGATACATTGAAGGAATTCTTCGTGAAGAATGGCTTCACACCAGGTTCACTCGACCCTACTCTCTTTACTAAATCTTATGATGGTGAACTGTTTGTGTGCCAAATATATGTTGATGATATTATCTTTGGCTGTACTGACCAACGTTATAGTGATGAATTTGCCTATATGATGAGTGAAGAATATCAAATGTCTATGATGGGAGAGTTGAAATTCTTCTTAGGTCTTCAAATTCGTCAACAACACAATGGCATATTCATATCTCAGGAGAAATACCTCAAAGATGTCCTAAAGAAATTCGGCATGCAAGATTGCAAAGGTGTCAAAATTCCTATGCCCACAAATGGCCATCTATGCACTGATGAAAATGGTATTGACTTCGATCACAAGGTATACCGCTCCATGATTGGTTCTTTATTGTACTTATGTGCATCTAGGCCAGATATAATGCTTAGTGTTTGCATGTGTGCCCGATTTCAAGCTACACCGAAGGAATCACACCATAAGGCTGTGAAGCATATTCTTGATATCTAGCTCACACACCAACACTAGGATTATGGTACCCTAAGGGCTCTACTTTTGATCTCATTGGATATTCGACTCGACTATGCTGGTGATCGTGTGGACCGCAAGTCAACATCTGGTACTTGTCATTTCCTCGGACGATCTTTGGTGCATTGGTCCTCGAAGAAAGCAGAATCGTATCACCGTCCACTCACGGAAGCTGAATACATTGCTGCTGGCTCGTGTTGTGCTCAATTACTATGGATGAAGCAAACCCTCAAGGACTACGGCATCAACGTGAAGAATGTGCCTCTCTCTTGTGACAATGAGAGTGCCATCAAGATTGCTCACAACCAGTTCAGCACTCGAAGACAAAGCACATTCAAATTCGTCATCATTTTCTTCGTGATCATGTGTTGAAGGCGACATCTCCATCGAGCATGTGAAGACTGAAGAATAGCTAGCTGATATCTTCACTAAGCCCTTGGATGAGAAGAGATTTAGCAAGTTGCGGTGTGAGCTAAATATCTTAGAATCTTGAGCGTTCTTTGAAAAGACACACATCCTAACACTTATGCAAAATTGATGACTTAGATGTGCAACACATGAAGAAACGTTTTCTTCAATCAATGAAGAATAACACTCTAAGTGTGAAGAAATTAATGAAGAATTTGATTCTCGAGAACCCTCGACAATTGTACGCGGTGTCTGAAATCATCATTCTTATCTGATGGGTCACGCCACCACCAAAGTTGAAAATCTTCAATTTGAGTTTTTCCTCGCTTTTTGAAATTCTTGAGTTTTCAAATTCTTGAGTTTTCAAATTCTTCAACTTTGCAAATTCTTCACTTTTTTCCGTCGTCTTTCTTCATTGGCTATATATATATATGGATTTATGTCCTCTACAGATTCACTTATGGCTATTTCTTCAAGTCGCTTTTACGCTAAGTGAATGTGATCGGACTCTTCCCTCTATGCTATACTCAACCCAATCCATTCACAAATTCTTCATGTGCGTTCTACTTTGAAACTCGTTCAAATTCTTCACTGTGTCCTTGACAGTGAAGAAATTGTGAACGGAACTTTAAAACGAATCTTATCCAAACTTGATTTTACCGCTCAAACCGTTCCGCATCCCACGATGCATTATTTTATCCACCCACGATGCTTTACGATCTCCACTACACTTGTCGTGGGTGACACATGTCGTGAGAAGGGAAGCGGTCAGGCACGTTAGTCCTAAATCTTGGACGAGCCGTTTTTCACCGTGGCTATAAATACCCTCTCTCCTTCCTCACTCTTTTACTTCGCTCGATCTCTCTCCCGCTCGAGCTCCTCAAAACCCTAAGCGCCGCCTTCTCCATCGTCGCCGGTGAGGAAAAGCTTCACCGCCTTGACCTCTTCGCCGACGTACTCGTGCCGACCGTGGAATTTCTTCACTCCGCCGTCGCCGTAGTTGATTTCCTCTGCCAAGTTAGGGCGGAGAAGATCTGAACAGACGAACTTCTAAACTGTTCATCTCAGTTAAATCGTGTTCTTCACTTGAGTAAATTAAAAGTTACTTTTATTTACTCGCTTTGATTCTCAAATCTTCTTCAAATTCTTCAAAGGTGTTTATTTCAAATTCCTCACACATATGAACACCTCAAATCTCTTGACTCATTTCTCTAAGCAATGATTTTCTTCAAGATTCCTCAATTGTGTGGATCTTCGATCTATACAACTCTGGAACCTAAGATAAAGAACGCTTATTGAAATTCTTCAAGGCTCATCTGGTCAAAATCCTCAAACTTGTTCTTTTGAAAAACCCTCCGAGAACATATGACCTCTTCAAATTCCTCGCACCTATACTCTGTTCACGGTACAAATGTCTGCTGCTGAATCCCTAGGTTCTCATCAACTTAACTCATTTGCAGCGTTCCTCGAAGAAAAACTGCACACTTCTTGAGAGAACTCAATTGTTCAATTTCCTCACCAAGAAAATGGCGATGGTAAGAAGCATGAAGGGAGGAAAGAAACACGAGGTCATGACAGCATTGAAATCCACGAGGAAATATATGCTGACTATTGCACACCGATGAGGAAAGCAAAACCAACGCAAGGTGCGCATTCGAGAAAATTGAGCGGAGATGGGCACGGGAATGGAAGGAATACCGCTATGTTACACCTAAGTACATGAAGAAATTAGCGTTAAATCCTCCATGCCCAAGAGCTCCTTTGGCACCAGGCCAAATAGCTGATCCCACTAGCATCAAGCGCGTGAGGACTTTCACGATGAATGGGCTAAGCGCCAAGCTAAGTTGGCTAAGCAAGAAAAGGAAGCGGTGAAGAAATTCAATGAGGATTCTGCCGCTGCTGCTGCCACTGAGGTCTCGGCCAAGCCGAGGAAATCGATGCAAAAGAAGTCTGCCAATAAGCCAAGTGCTTCTTCATCAGTGCCCTCACGGCCAAGTTCCTCAGCAGCTCCCTCAAGGCAAATTCCTCAACAGCAAATTCCTCACACTGCTACTGTTCCATCAAAGTCCTCAGCTGCTCCGTCCAAACCTTCTGTTCCAGTGCACCTGGCCACTTGTCAAAGGACTGCTGGTTTTCAATTGCCTCGAGCACCTCTGCAAATTCCTCACCTGCTTTCAATTCTTCATCAGGCCCTCTGCTGCTGAAGACAAAAGCAACAGTGGGCGTGGTCCTCGGCCAGTCCAAGGAAGAAACAGCTTGTCGTCCACGTGCCATCTGATGATGAGGCATCTGATGAAGAACTTGAAGAAATCATCAGAGACCGCCAAGCTAGAGCCGCAAGAGCCAAGGGAACAGCTGTGCCACTGCTTTTGGACCCAAAGAAAGTCCTCGATTTCATCGACCTCTGGCACAATGATCCAAATACCCCTCTGCCTGATCTTCCTCGACACCTGGTCAAAGTCATATGTTGACTCACTTCATTCTTTGAAGAAAATGGAAGTTCGAGAAGGCGAAGGAAATCAAGAAGGCTCAATACAAGAAGAGAGGTTCTTGAAGAAAAATGTAGTCAAGATGACACACGAGGAACTCCTTCAAATCAAACTGAAATTCAGAACCTCGGCAAGAACTTTGACACGTACTATGCTGATTGGCAAGTAGTCAAGACCAAATTCGTCAATCGTGAAGAAGCTCTAGCAATCTTTGCGCTGAGCAACATGAAAATCCTCGGTGAAGCATCCGCTCAGCCTAATGAAGAAAATGCCAACAACGCTGAAGCTCACCCTCTTGAAGAAAATGCTGATTCGAGGGCTGATGAAGAAATTCCAGCCACCGAAGAAAAGCGCGAGGCACCCACTAGTGGTGCGCTGAAGAAACTACTCAAGTCGAGGCAACTGCATCGATTCTTTGAAGAAATTGCTCAAGACAGGGAACTGCATCGATTGCTCTGAAGAAACTGCACCAAATTCCTCAGCTCCTCCTGCGCCAACTCCACTCCAATTCTTCCATCCGCTTCGATGTGAAGAAAACTAAAACTCTGAAAGAGCTGCTGTGAAGAAAAGAAAAGCATCACCTGCGTCGATTCTTGACTGCGAAGAAAATGAAGCCAATGACCAGCTCCGTTGAAAACCCGATTGATGCTATTCAATTTCCTCCATACCATCAAAGGAAGTAGTTCCTTTTGGAGAAGAATATGTGGTGCCAACGGATCGATGAAGAACATCAATCTCCGCTTCGTCGAGAAAAATTGATGAAGAAATTGAAGTGGAAGCAATCCCTTCAACCCCAGTCATTCCCTCATCGGACCATGAAATTCCTCAAGCTGATCTTGAGGAAATTGAAAATGAAGATGTGGATATTGGATGCACCACTCCGGTAATCAATGATGATTTTGGGAAAATCAACATCCCAATACTCCGCTCTTCACCCCGCTTCAACAAGTTCCTCACTCCCCCTGCACAGATTGTCCAGATCGACTCAAGAAAATCAACCCTCGAGTCCTATGCATGAAGAAATTCCAGCCACTAGTGCTGATGAAACTGCTTCTTTCTGCTGAAAATCCTCGGATCGCACAAGTTGAGGATCAAGAAATTCCTCAAGTGAAGAACCTGAACTTACGATTCGAGGTGGTGATGCAACGATCGACACCCTCTGCCAAAGCGAAAGAATCCGTTCTCGACCAAACAAAAGTTCAAGGCTAAGGATTTCTTTCTTGAGCATGTGTTCTTCACTGAATATAATCCTTATGATTCTGCTCGGATTAGGAAGAGGCGCTTACGGACTGCCATCAAGCCAACTTCTATTCCTCGGTGCTTTTCAACAAGGACAAAATCTTGATCATGCTCATATTCCTCATGTGGATATGGAGTCGCTGCCGGGCTTTGAGCCCGTCCTAAGTGTTCTTCACGATGCAGGTCTCCTAAACTTTTGCACCGATATTTGTGATTGGAATGAAGAGCTAATTCTTGATTCTATGCAACCTTGCACATCACGGAGGCGAAGATGTGACTTCATGGGTCTTGGATTGGATGACCGAAAACACCCACTACAAGGCACCAACAAGTGAATTGCTTCGTGCCCTACCACTCAGTCCTCCGCTTGATGGTGCACGTCGCATCTATGAAGAAAAGGAACTTTCAAATCACTATATGCAAGTGTTGATGAAGCCTTTGAAACCAAGGCAAGCTCCAAGGACCAAATTCCTCGTCAAGGAATTGTTATATGTGCCTCGAACAGTCTATCGAATTCTGACGAAGACTATGAGTCCTATCAAGGGCCACGACTTCGAATGATGAAGAAGTCGTTGGCATCATGAAGAATATGCTGTTCAACATCATCCATGGCGTTCCCGTCAATTTCCATGATTTCTTCATGAGGACTCTGGCTAACATTGCCATGTCACCTTTTGAGCTGAAGCCTTATGCGCCTTGGATTATGAGATTCATCGGTCAAGATCTTCACTTTGAATTACAAAGCGATACTTTGAACCACTGCAGCTACACCCCCGATTGAAGTCCTCAAGCGGCCAATTGCCTCGGTGATGAAAAGGGAAAGGCTCTGCTGTGATAGATGAAGGCATTCGTCCATTGGATGGACAGTTTAAAGCAAAGATCTTACTCCACCAATGATGACTCGCCACACATGACTCGGCAAGAAAAATACCTCAGTTAAGCATAGTCCTCAAGCTACTGCACCCAGGGTGATGACTGATCGTGAGTTACTCCTCAGTCTTCATTAGAAGGTTGATCGCAATCATAAGTGGGTCAAACGTCAGTTTGGTACTCTTCTTTACAACCTGACCTCAACTCACAATGCAGTGAAGAAAAACCACTACTACCTTCATGAAACCTTCAAGCGCTCCTGGGCTGTTCTGTCACATGTCTACAATGAAGAAGAACTAAAATCAATGGGACTCAAGGAAGAATTTGGTGATCTGCACCTCCTCGAAGAAATTCAAGAAAGTCAAAGTTCCTTCCTTAGTGGCCAGCTCCTATTCTTCATCTCGCGACAGCGATGAAAATGAAGATTTGGAAGACAACTGCTGCTGGTCCTACTTCAACGAACAACCCGACAATCTTTGGCGCTCCGTCTTCAACTTGAAATTCTTCAAGAGCGTTAGTCCTCGGTTCGATCCTTTTGGTCATTCGATGACAAAGGGGGAGAAATTTGAGTTAGTCTTCAAGCGGGTCTCGTTTTTGTCTATATACAATATTTTATTAAGTTGCAACTCTCGTTCTTCTGAAACCTTTTATTGGATCGAGTTGTAATCTTAAACCCGATGGTGCTTTGATACTTTTGATGCATTGTGCTTTTGCTCTATGCTCTGATTACAGTAGTGTTGATATGCGTTGATCCTTGTTATGCTCTGATCCTCATGAGCTCGGTGAAAATCCTCAAATCGATTTGGGATCTGATACTCATGAAAAGTTTCAAATTCCTCATACGCATTGGGCTCTGAGACTCTTTATGCATTATTTTGCATGCTCTGCATATCATCAAGCACCATATTTCATCATGCATTTCAAATTCTTCATATTATATGTCAAATGCGTGTATGAATTAGAAGATATAGGGGGAGATCTCCATGATTCAATTCCTCAAATGTGCATTGCCTCAAAAGCAATTTCCTCACTATGCACATCTTCAGGGGGAGTTCTTCTATATCTTGCAATCAAAATCCTCATTATCAGTATTTACACTTCATATGTTTATCCCGTTGAAAACTTAACTTTGTATTGTCATCAATCACCAAAAGGGGAGATTGTAAGTGCATCTAGTGCCCCTTAGTGATTTTGGTGTATTGAAGACTTATAGGTTAAGTAACTGATGCGTTTGTAAGTGTACATAGGTCTATAAGTCTATGAGGAGTTTGATATTTACAGAGAAAGTCGACCCTAAAATGAATTTCTTCAATTTGAAGAATTTGATATTCTGAAGACTTTCTGAAGACTTTGAAAGTGAAGAAATTGGTGTGACCTTGAAGACTTGGTATTCATTTGAAGAATATGAAGCGTGAAGACTTTTGTTTTCGTAGTTTCATTTTCTCTTTCTTGAGTCATAGGAAACACCGTACTGCTAAAGGGGGTAGAGGAAATACTAAGGAAAAATTTCCATTTGATGCTCAACTCAAAATCCTACACCTACCAATTCCTTCGAGTGAAGCTTTTGGAAATCTCATACAGTTCAGTCAATTTCTTGATGTGAGAGACGAAGCTCTTACGTCACCGAGAATTTGTTCGGCGAGGAGTTAGGAATTCGCCAGGTCTTGCCTACCTACGATGAGGAACATGATAGCCCGAGGAATTTGATATTCAATTTCCGACCGTTCTTTGTCTTCTTGTTGGCCACCGTCCCAAAATATCTCCACCTAACGGTCATATCATTAAAGGGCATTTATGTCTTATCATGTCGGGCTGCTCCTAGGCTATAAATAGCCGCCCCTACAACCACTAGTTGGTTGGCTGCTCCGAGAGAACTTGACACTTGTCATTTGAGAGCAACCCATCCTCCGAGGACTTTGGCGAAAATCATCAAGTGAGGAAAAACCCAAAGTGAGGAAAACCCAAAACCAAACCCCAACAAACCCAAAGTGATTGAGCATCATTGAAGAAATTGATCCTGCGTGGATCCGGCGCTTTTACCTTTGAAGACTGTGCTTCTTCCACACGGTTAGGCGTCAAGGTCTAGAGCATCAAGAGGAATTGTGGATCGCCGAGTGACCAAGTATGTGAAGGTTTGGAAATCGCTGAAGACTTACCACGAGTGATTGGGCGAGGTCTGTGACCTTAGTTCAAGGAGAATCTGGTGAGGACTTGGTGTCTGAGCTGCGTGCTTTCGATGTTGGGGTGTCCGGGACTGCGTGTCCTCGAGTTTAAATACTCACCGCTCAACCAGACGTACAAGCCGAGACAACAGTTGGGCTGGTCTACCAAATCATTGTCTTCACCAACCTTGGTGGTTCTATTTCCTCAACCCTTTCATTTCCTCATAACTATGTTGAGTGTTTGTCATATCTGTGTTTGAAGACTTTGGTGAAGACTTTCTCAATTTCCTCGCCCAATTTCTTGATCTGTTTGTCTTCATCTTGTGTTATCCTGTGATTCGCTTTTGTACTCTGTGATTGTCTTCATTTCATCATGAGGACTATGCACATAATCTGCTATGCTTACTTCGAGTACTTATTCCGCTGCATGCATTTCTTAGCTAAGGAATTTCCTCACCACAAATTCCTCGGTGAAGAATTTGTAAAATTATCTAAAATCGCCTATTCACCCCCTCTAGTCGATATAACGCACTTTCAGAACGGCGGCAGCGATGTCGGCCTCGTAGTCTACCGGAGAGAAGAGGGGAAGAAACAATGAATACAAAGTAAACAGATGCATATCGATGCATGACATGCCAAGAAGCGATGCTAGGCGTGCCCTAACGTGGTATGGGGGTCTTGGTTAAGGAAACATCCGGAAGGTATTCCGGTGTTTAGGTTTTCAGGCGAGGAGCCGAGGAAAAGTTGCGGAGTTCGATAGGTTAGGGGTGTGTGGCGGACGAGCGGATTGCGTATCCGGATTAAATCGCTTCGTTATGAGCAACTTTCATGTTGAAAATATTTTAATCCGAAGTTACGGATTAAAAGATATGATTTTAAAAGATTTTAATAATTTCTGGAATTTAATTAATTATTTAATTAATTCGAAAATGTATTTATGCAGTCAACAGGGTTGACTGAGTCAACCCTGACAGGTGGGTCCCGTTCGTCATACACTGTTATCTAATTAACCTAATCAGATTTAATTAACAGTAGTTAATTAGGTTAATTAGTTATTAGGTTTAATTAATCAGGATTAATTAGATTAACTGATTACTTAATTAATTAATTAATTAATTAATTAGTTTTATTTAATTTTAATTTTTCTTTTACTATTAAAACCATTCGGTGGGGTGGGGCCCCATGTCATAGGCCCTGAGGGGCCAAACAGGCGTCTTGAGCTTGCAGGCGTGGCCTGTTCAGGCGCCAAACCAGGGGATCTTGGGCGTGGCGCCTTGATCCCGCGCCGGTGTGGTGGAGGGGGCGGCCGAGGCCGTGGCCCGACGAGGAGCCGGGCGAGGCGGTCCCGGTGGGAGCTTTGGCGGTGTCCGGTCGCCGGGGCGGAGAGGTAAGCGGAGGGGTGCGGACACGGCCAGGCCTGGCGTCGGCGGGTGCGCTGGTCGGTCCGGGGTCGTCAGGAAGGTCAGAGGGGTGAGGCTGCAGGCGAGGCCGGGCGGTGGAGGGAGGTGAGGCCAAAGGCGGGCAGGCGGTAAACGCAGGAGGAGGAGGCCTTCAGCGAGGAGGGGGCCTTGGCGGTGGCCGGAGCGGCGAGCAGCGGTGACCCGAGGAGGCGGCCGGAGCCGCGACGGGCTCGAGGGCTCTGATGGGCGCGCGGCCGGGGCGAGGGGAGCGACGGGGGAGAGGTGAAGCTCACAGGGGGCCCGTGGGGTCTAGGAGGCGGGCGCGGTGGAGCTTGATGGCGACCGGCGAGGAGGGAGTCGGGGTGGCGGCCGACCGGCGTCGGAGGAAGATCCGGTGGCGCGGGTCGGGGGCGACCCAGCGTGAGTGCCCAGCGTGGGGCGACAGTGTGGAGGAGGGGGTCCGGACGGCAGCGAGGGGCGGGGGGGCGGAGGCGATCGGTGTCGGGCGGGGTCCGCGATGAGGTGGGGCGGTGGCTCGGCCCGATCTGGATCGGGGCGGGGAGAAAGGGATCGGGGTGGGGAGAGTGAGGCGGGGGGGTCGGCTAGGGTTCCCACCAGGGAGGGGTTAAGTGGGGTGGGGGCCGGTTGGGCCGGGCCTTGGGGTTGGCCGATTGGGCCAGGTGGGGAGGGGCTGGCCCAGTTGGGCCAGTGGGGATTCCTTCCCCCACTCATTTTGTTTTATTTTCCTTTTTCCTTTTAATGTTTCCTGTTTTGGTTTAATTAAAATATCTAAACACTTTACAAAAATGTGTGCACCCCACCATAATTAGGTTTGTTATTTTAGACAACCCCCGAACATTTTAGTTTTAGTTTTTGAAACTTTTTATCGTTTGCTTTCGTTTTGAATTTGTTTTAGACTGGGTTCGAATCAACGTGACTTTAGTCACAGTAACCGAGGTGATTACTGTTGCTTAATCATCTGGGTGTTACAAATCTCCTCCACTTCAAGAAATCTCGTCCCGAGATTTAGGAGGTAGAAGGAAAGAGTGCGGGATATTCATCTCGAAGGCGATCCTCGCGTTCCCGGGTGGCCGTCTTGAGTGATTCGACCATTTGGACTTTGAGGAACTTGATCGCCTTTCGGCGTGTGCGGCGTTCAGCTTGGTCGAGAATGCGGACGGATGCTCTTTAAAGGAGAGGTCTGTTGCAATTCGAGCACTTCATGGTCCACCGCTCGGATTGGGTCCTTGAAGCAACATCGGAGTTGGGACACGTGGAACACATCGTGAACACGAGAAAGGTTCGACGAAGCTCCGATTGATATGCCACTTTCCCACGCCTTTCTAGAATAGTGAATGGGCCAATATAGCGAGGAGCTAGCTTGCCCTTGATCCCGGCGGTGAGCACCCTTCATTGGTGTAGCGAAGATAGGCCTTTTCGCCAAAGTTGATAGACCATGTCTTTGTGATGACGGTCATAATTACTCTTTTAGCGTGGTGAGCGGTCTTGAGATTCTCGCGAATAATGCGGACTTGTTCTTGGCATGTTGGATAATATCCGGACGAAGAGTGGGCGTTCCCGCTTCGACCAGTTCGGAGGGTTCGACACTTTCGTCCATATAACACTTCAAGGGGCCATCTTGCACTAGTTTGATAGCTATTATTATAAGAGAACTCAGCATACGGAGAGATTCCTCCCATTTCTTGCCGAATGAAACGACACAAGCTCGAAGCATGTCTTGAGAATTTGGTTGACACGTTCAACTTGCCCTTGTGGCTGCGGATGAAGCAAAGATCTTGAAAGATAAATGAGTCCCCATAGCTTCTTGAAAACTTGCCCGAATCTTGAAGTGAATAAGCTGCCACGGTCCGAACCGATAACCAAAGGAATACCGTGAAGTGAAACAATTACGGACATATAGGCGTTGCAAGCTGACTAGCGATGATCGTTTCTTTGACCGCCGAAAATGTGCAACTTTAGAAAGCTGGTCAATGGCGACAAGAATAGCATCATTACCTTTCTGCGATTTGGGGAATCCGGTGGCGAAGTCCATTTCAACATGGTCCCATTTCCATTCAGGAATAGAGATAGGCTGCGAGTTCAGCGGGCCTTTGATGTTCTGCTTTGATCTGACGGCAAGCGTCACACTCGGCAACATAGCGAGCAATGTCTTGCTTCATATTAGACCACGGAATCTCGGCGAATGTCTTGATACATCTTTGTACTTCCGGGATGGATACATAGAGGCGTATCATGAGCTTCTTTCATAACCTTCTCGAGTCATATTCAGGTTTTCCTTCTTACGGCACCACTAGGCGGCCTTTGAAGTACAAGGCGCCATCATCAATAATAGTGAAGAAAGAGGATTTCCGCCTTGAGGTCTTGCTTAATCTTGTAGACTTGAGTCAAATCCTGCATTGTCTTTATGGTGCCCACGAGATCGGGTTCAACAGCCGGGTATAGAGGAACCACAGGGAACAACACGGAGATTCATCTTGCGGAACTCGGGAGGAGGGGGAGCGAAGTGCACGGAGGAACAATATGGAGGTTCAGCTTTCTGAATTCTTCAACAAGTGGGGCTGAACTTGGTGAACTGAAGGTGGTTCTTGATGACTTGCGGCTCAAGGCATCAGCCATTACATTAGCCTTGCTCAGGCGTATAGGAAATACCCAAATCAAAGTCTGCAACAGTCTCCATCCATCTCTGCTGACGGAGGTTCAGGTCTGGCTGAGTAAACAGATACTTCAGACTTTGGTGGTCGGTGAAGATCTCGCAACGATTACCGAGAAGGGGTATAAACCCCACGCTTCTACTAAGTACAGGGTTTTTGAACAGCCCTAAAATACCCATCTCCTCCCCCGAATCCCTCCTCTCTCCTGTCCCTCTCCCCCTCTCTACATAGGCTCTCCCATGGTACTCCTGCCCATGCGAGCCTCCTCCATGGCGCCCAAAGAGGCGGCCGCCTCGTGCCGCTAGCATCTAGGAGCTCGTCGGCCTTCCCCACGCCTCCATGCCACAACACTCTGAGCACCTCAGCACTGGCGACTAGCCCCGGTGCTCCCTCCATCTCCTTCCTCTCTCCCTCCTTTGTCTTTTTCCCTCTCCCCTCTGGTTTGACTCACCCTCCCATGTCCTTCCCCGTGCAGGTCTTTGCCATGGACGACCGGGAGCTCTCTGCCTTGGCCGCGAAGAGGAGCCCCACACCCTCGCCTTGCTCTGCCCTGGATCCGGTCCTCTCCAGCAGCCGCTGCCAGATCTGGTCTGCCACTGCCCATCCGCACCTTTGGCGACCCCTGCCGTCATTGATTCGAAACGTTGCCATTGACAGCAGGCATGGGGTCGAGATTTTTTTTTTTTGCTTTCGAAATTAATAGTAGTAGCACGGGCCACAGACACACACTACAGATAATTAGTAGTAGTGCGGGTGGCACCCACGCTACTACTAACACATGTAGTAGTAGCATGGGTGACACCCGCGCTACTACTACCAGTTAGTTGTAGCCAGCTAGTAGTAGCCCGCGGTACTACTATATATTTGACCCGCGCTGCTAGTAGGCTCTTCCTAGTAGTGTATGGTCAACTAGAAATTTTCTATATAATCAGCTATAGTGGATGACTGCTGCACAATGTAAAATGTCTGATCAACATATTGTGTCGATCACGGGCAAAACGTGTGCAGACTAGAGCCGCAAATGAATCCAATCATAGTCCGAGACTTTCTTTTAGGTCAATTGAAGTCAAATCTAGGCAGATCCAAAGAAACTGAGGGCAACCATGGGCACCCAAAATGTGCAGGGGATGCCAAACATCTGAAAAATACTATTCACATAATGTTTTCCATAGGTTGGGGTTCTCCCCGAAAACTAAGGAAATGCGATGGACGAATGTGCTTGCCCCAAACCCTTGATGGTAGGCTCGCATGCATAAATGGTGTGAGGAGAACAGCGAGGAGGAATCTTGGGTATTTGATTGGTCGGGAGTGGTGGCGGCGTCTGAAATGACGCCACCGACAACCCCCGCGCGATATCAAAGACACCTGGTCCGCAGACCCGTGGATCGTCCCGCCCGCGCCTGCCTCGGGCCTCATTGGAGTGCCAAGCATCGCCGGGGCTGGAGAAGTTCCCTTCTCCGTCGGGAGCGCCGCCGTAGGAGCTGATGACGATGGATGTTGTGCCCGCTGCAGCGCAGAGACTGGCGTGCTGAGATCCACGACGTGCTTCTCCCCATCTGGAAGCCAAACGGCGAGTTCGTCAATCTTGGCGGTCGAGGCTTGGATCGCCGCGATCGACGTGGAGTGGGCCATCAGGGTGGAGTCCAGGCGGTTGAGGAAAGCTTGGATCGAAGGATTCATGGCTGCCAAGTCGGATCGCTCTTGCCACAAACGGTGCGTCTCGCCGTCTCGATGAACTGAGTCAGAGTGTTGCACAGAAGGAAGGTGGAGTGGTCTCTGATACCAGGTGATAGGGAAGTAGGGTTGGATCTAATCTCTATCTCTCGATCACGATATTTAGATCTCGATTACGACTCATGGATACAAGAATTGGACGAACAGAGAGGAGAAAGGGGAATAGGGTATGTAGCCGCCGCCGTCCGTTGATCCACTGGATGCCTTCTTCATCGGGAGGAAGTGGTTAAGTTGTTGTGTGTCTTGTTGGGTTTCACTGGGCCCAGTCCGGCCCGGTCACCTTGGGGGTGTTTGGTTGGCTGGGTAGCACCTGGCTCGCATGTGTCGTGCAAATTTTGAGATGTTTGGTGGACTGCATGTCTAACTGGGCCTGGCCCGACTCATGCAAAATAGGGCTGCCAGCCAGGCTGAGTGGAAACGCAGGAATCGGGCGTTTCCGCGAGCCAGCCCCGAGCCTGCACCCGCGTCCACACTTAAACGAGACGGTACATGGGATTGCCCCGAATGTTTGTTGAAATTACTTCAAAACTGCCACCACCCGCACTCATTCCTCTTCCTCTCTCCCAACTGAACCAGATCAGATCGAGAACACCAACGCGCCACCGCCGTCGCCGGACCGAGATTCCTCGTCCGCTGCGACACCGCCCGCTGCCCGCCTGTCCGCGCTCAATCCCGGCCGCCAGACGTCTTCTCAGCAGGAGCTGGCTCGACCGGACCTCCGGGCATCGCGCCGTCGTCATGGAGGACTGGCGCAGTGGCGCTTGAAGCTCGCGCGGACGATGCGACCAGGTAAGGCAACCACGACGAGCTACAACAATACTGACATCCGGCACGAGTCCTCGGCGTGCGACTTGTTTTTAGTCCACGAAGAGCAGCAGCAGGTCTAATGCGCGAAGAAGCAGCAGCAGGTTCAGATTTGTTTGCTTGTTTTCTTTGTCCATGGAATTAAGTTCTAATACAGTCAACCAAACAATATCTGCTGTATACAGCATCACAGGTGCACATGTACCCTACAGTCCACCAAACATGCATCTCAGTCCATTTTTGCATCAGCCCAGCCAGGCCAGACTCAGCTCGGATCCTCCGTGCGATGCAGTGTGAAGCTACCCAATCAACCAAACACACCCCTTGTGTTGGCCTTGGTCACGCGTCGTGGCCGTCCCTCTCCCGCCCCAGCATGTCAGGCGTGCTGACACAGAAGAGCGCGAGGAGAGCGTGTTGTTGGACGGAAAAAACTGCAAGATCTTCTTTCGTCTTTCTGTTTGACGATGGAGATGCACCTGCTTGCTAAAAATTCTGGGAGACAAAAAAAGTGAAACTAACTGCATGGACACAGATGCACGTACGTACGTAGCTGAACATTTCCATAGACTACGTGCACAGTATTGTTGGATGCATAACCCGCAGTAGTACATGCATATCATATCGATCAACATATCTTGCCTCTTTTTTCATCACTACCATTAAGAGCTACAAAAGCCAGAGTACTTTATCTGGCAAGCAAAAAATTAAAGTTCCTGCATGGCATGTCATGGACATGTGCACGATGCAGTGGTACGTACTCCCTCCGTTCCTAAATATTTGTCTTTCTAGAGATTTCAACAAGTGACTACATACGAAGCAAAATGAATGAATCTACACTCTAAAACATGTCTACATACATCCGTATGTTATAGTCCATTTGAGATGACTAGAAAGACAAATATTTAGGAACGAAGGAAGTAGAAAGCATGCATGATTCACACCCTTTAATTCGTTTCCTCCATAACTGTCTGGCTACTAGTACAGCTCAATCTTACCACTACAGAAAGAAGAAGAAGAGCCCTTTTGATTGATTGCCCTAAACATGAGACACATTTCCACTAGAAAAGGCTTGCTTTTCATTGGAGATCGACCTAGGTACCCCTACCTATCTTTAGCTCCTCCTTTCCCCTGCCATCCGACACCCACCTTTCAACAGCCAAAGATGGTATTGGGGCCATCCTAATGATAAATTAACTAAAGTAACTCCAATTCTTGCCGACGGCGATGGATCGATTAGGCTACAGTTGACGCCGACAGTTCTTCAGCTCCGGCGTTGGTGCGGCCGCCCTAGGGTGAAGTCAAGGTTCGGCGCGCTTGCGCTGGACGTCGTCTCTGACAGGCAGGAGTTCATGTCTGATAGGATCTCTAGGCTCTTGGACTGCATATGATCCTGCATCCACGTTAACAATTAATTTCCCATCTGTTTGAACTTTGACGCGTGCACACTATTTGTTGCTATTTATGCTAACGAAAACAGGTTAATTAGCTGATTTACCTTGAAAGATTGCATGCTTTCGTTGTTGGAATCGCAAGGAAAGCCTGACCAATCCTCCTCCCTGCACATATATCCCGCACCAACAAGTGCAACTCAAGTTAGTACTTTCCTATCCATTTCCCGGAAATATGACAAGAAAATGTGGGGACAATTCAATACAAGTTGTTCTGCCAACAAACAACGCCTTTGTAATTACTAACAGCAGGCATGGGTGCACAATGAGGTCATAATTGAAGCATTTATTTGTCTAGGACTAGGAGATCCATGACAAAACCATTGCTTGTCTCCATAAGAGTAGCTACGGTACTTTATGATGATATTAACAAAAGGGGTTGCCCCCCTGTTCCATTAAATATGAAACCATCAGAGTTACAGCATTCAGGCCGGCTTAAGTAGCATGCCTGGTCGAGTAAAACGGACAGACCAAACGGCTGTTCCAAAACACTAGGGCGCAATGTATACTCCCAGTTCGTCCTGGATATCACATTTACTTGGAACTGATTCTAATTCAGGGTTTACAAAAACAGCCGGGATGAGCATGCGGGTAAAAGATAAAAAGAGGCATTTTTTTACTGGCCAACCTAACGTATAGCAAAGCCCTCTTAAGTCAAAGAGAGCACATGACAGTGTGAGGTGACATCAATTGAAAGGCCAGCTCGCTTAATCCACGAGTTTTACTTAAGCCAGTTGTCTTTACTAGTAGTAGTTTTTACATATGGAGCAGGCACATAATGTGAGAACTAGTTCTCCTGCTGATAGTTTTATCAGAACTACTAGTACTACTAGGGATTACTACTACATAAAAATTATCAACACAGGCTCCTCAGACAATTAATTAAGCTATATATAATGTGATTGTGTGATGCCTACCTTGAGGAGCTATTCCACAGGGCACCACCATGAGTGGCACCGGCGCCGATGCTCCTGTCATCGTCGTTTGCAGCAAACCTTCCATTCCGTGTGGCCGCTGCCACTGCCTCCGGCCTACCGCCGCCTCGCAGGTCAAGCAAGTTGTCGTCGCAGATCTCGCCAGACGACCCATTCTCGAAGCCGTCAGCCTGATCTGCTTAACATGGAACACACATCAAGAATGGAATAAAATGGAAGGCTGGAGCAGGTTTAAGTTGGCATCTATATATTACAAAGGGAGCAAATAAAACCATTACTAGCATCAATCACACATTATGGACATGCATGTACTATTCACCTGACGAAGCTGCCGGCCTTTCGGTATTCTTCACAGTCCTGTACATCTGCAGCAACAAAGGAAAAGAAAAGATACTCATGTAATTTAGCATCTAACTTTATCATTATCTCGAAAAGTCTAACTTAACATTTACTAGCTGAGCAGAGAGATCAAATCATGAAGAATCCACATAGTAGTAGTTGGCAAATCATAAGATTTGCAGATGTGCAAAAGATCACGGGGGCTGCTGCCTGCTGGCCTAGTCTAGCTAGCCGCAAGATTTGACATGACTGCTTAAGAGGGCTGGTAAAACCAATCGAGGAGGAGAAGAAAGGAACCCACCTTCACATTCGCATTGTACAGTTGATCATGTGTGTGATGTGCGTGCCTGCCAGCTAGAGCTAGTAGGTTAGGCCGGTTAGCTAGCTAGTGTGTCATGCCATATGCTATGGATGTGAAACCCCACGCCCACAGCATGGAGGACTTGACCTAGCTGTGCAAAGGAGGAGAAGTTTCCATGATATTACAAGAGATGCAGAACAAGACAGGGGTGCCACTGTTGCTGCTTAACCACATCTGCCCCGCTCTCTCTCTCTCTGCCTTTATTTCTTCCTTTCACTTTGATCGGTTGCATGCATGTGGGCTGGTACAGCATTGAGCAGTGTATGGTAGTAGTAACTAGCACTGCTACGGCAAAGCAGACACAGGAGAGGAGAGAGACCCAGGAGAGATGCACAGATCCATGTCCATGCATCTGTTTCCATCTCTCATCTTAGTCTCACTCAAGAGGATTAGCAGTTCAATCAAACTTAGTGAACGAGCTACTACTAGTTAAAGGGGCATTAATAAGTGTTGAATGCGTGAGTGGTAAGGTTTATGAACATGGGTTACCTGCAAGTGAGATTTCACATGAGCTAGGGTGAGATCCTTCACATCCATGAGTTCAAGAACTGACTTCGGCGTCGCCCCTGGAATTTTACATCGCCACAACAAGATTAGGCAAAAGCGACCTTTTTTCTTCCACAAGAAGTCGTTTGGCCAATATAATGGCGATCGAGAGGGATAGGCAAGGTAGCGAGTACGTACTTTCGTGGCCGCCGAGAAGCTCCACGGCGTGGACAAAGCGGGAGTGGAGCGAGGACGTCCACCGCATGCGAGGCGCGCGTGCGGTGCGCTTCGGCGCCGGGAAGCCGACGAGGCGCGCGCCACACCCACCGACGCCGCGGCGCCAGGCGCCGGCGACGTGGCACGGGTCGCAGTAACACGGCGCGGTTGCCGCGGCTGAGGGGCCGCCGTGCGGAGGTGGGGGCGGGAACGGCGTCGGGTAGAGCGGCACGCCTCGTATGGGCCGCAGCATGGCGCCGTCGGGGACGGGGTGGTGATGGTAGTACAGGCCGCCGTGCCCCGGCGCGCCGGCGTGGTGGGGCGGCAGAGGCATAGGCGGCATGGGAAACGGAAGCTGCAACGACGCCGCCATGGCCGGGTTCCCGCCGATGTTGCTGTTACTCGGGGGGGCGAAGAACCTCCCGCCCATAGCCCGGTGGTGATCGTGGCCTAGTGGTGCTGCACTCGCGGGGAGACCGATCTGGAGGGATAGATCCGGCTGGGAAGGGAAGAGCTCCATTGCGCGCACTCTCTCTCTCTCTCTCTCCTCTCTCTCTCCTCTCTCTCTCTCTCGCCTTCCCCCAAGCAGCTTGGTTGTGTGTTGTGTGTGTCTTCTCTTCTGGGGAGCTCTCTCTCCTTTCCTGTCTAGTTTCCTTGTTTTTGCAAGGTGTGAGGGTTGAGGTAGAAGGATGGACAGTCCACTTTGAAGGAGGGGAAGAGAGAGAAAAAGACAGGCCCGGGGTAGAAATGTAAATAGTGGTTTTGGGGAATATGTGAGGAATAGTGCTTTGTCTGTTTGAGAGAGAGAGTGTGATGTAGGGGGAATCACGAAGAACGAGCGGAAGAACACGAGGAAATCACGGGGAGGAACGAGGGAAAACACTCAACCAACAAGGAATCGGTCACACAAATGCTAGATCAAAGAACACAAAGGGAGATACATGATTCAAGGTCAACAAAGGACGATACAAACGGTAGCCGTTCTTCTCCGTGAGGAGGTCTTGATGATGGTCTTCTCTGCAAAGGGAGGTCTTGAATCCAAGGTGGATCGTCTCCGAAGAGGGGCCGCGGTCTCTCTCGTGGAGTAGATCCGGTATGGATGAGCGAAGCTCTATCTAATGAGCTAAATCAACGCTAACTTAGAAAGGTGGGGAAGAAAGAGTATATATAGTCTAGTGGGCGAAGGGGTACAAGGGCTACGGCCCCAAACAAAGTCAACACTCAGGCGTTGGACGTCCGGAGGTCACCCGTCGTCCGGAGGCTCGACATGGTCCGGACGTCCGGAGGTCTTCGGACGTCCGTAGATTCGGTTCGGGCGTGCGTCGGTCGGACGTCCGAAGGCGACCGGACGTCCGTAGATTCCATTCGGGTGTCCAGCTGCCGGACGTCCGGAGGGCGTCGGTCGTCCGTGTGCTGGAGAGGTGTCGGACGTCCGGCGTCTTCCGGTCGTCCGGCCGTTGGGGACTCCGCAGCTCCGTCTTTTTCCGTCTTCTCTTCCAGGCTTCCCTCGCGGATGGTGTAGGTGTTCCTTGGCGCTTGCACTCCTCCTCGTCGTCCGTGAAGCTCCGGTCATACCTATGCATGCACCCGAGTGGAGTGTCAAGTAGTATACCATCCTCGAAGGGGTCAAGTGAACACGTGTAAAGGAGAAGATTCACCTTTATGTATGAGAAGTAGAGGTCGCACGTGTCACTTGCCAAACGGACTCTTGACATGGTGATGACCGTAGGCTGCTCTGCATCATCCCCTCCCCCTTGGAAAGGATCCGACCTCGGATCGAAAACCAAATCACCATGGGAAAGAGATGGCGGTGCCGTGTCAAAGTGGTCGATCACCAAGCTCTCGTCATCTTGAAGCTCGAAATGGGCACTCTCCAATGTCGCGCCATCTTGTGATTCCTTCAAAAGGAGTAAATAGAACAAACACTTGGAAAAACAAATGTGGTTAGCGTTAGTGCAAAACCAAGCATTCAAGAGGTGATTCACCAAACAAGTGTTGTCATCAAGCATAGCATAGGGTGTGACAAAGGATTGTGACATGGCATGTAAGCATATGAATTGAGCAAAATCAAGGCCATCATGGAAACAAGCATGTAAACGTGAGGTAGTGATGCAAATATGTGTGACAAGAGAATAAGCATCTACCTCAAGAGCATAGCAATCATGCATAAAGCGCTCGACAAATGGTCGATGGTAGGCATAGGAATCATTCACAACACCAAATAAGATGAGATGTCTAAACACATGGGTCAAGTGCAAGACAATCCAAGCATAATATGCATAGGGTGTAGTGAAGATAGTATGGCACTCAACACAATAAAAAGAGCAATTGTTCATCATGTGTGAGGCAATCAAGTCAAGCATGTAGCAATCAATGGGACATGGCATATGTGAAGTAATGACATTGTTGCAACCAAACATATGAGAGGAGCAAGTAATCCAAGAATTGGATGCAACACACAAGGTACATATATCATGATGCATGGGAATGTGATAATGGCAAGTCGAAGCAAGATCTCTACTAAGTGCGCAATCAAGTGATCCAAGATGAACAATAAGTCTCATCGTGCAAGCAACACAAGTAGTATGATCCGCAATATCCATGCTCAAGAAAGATGTCACCTTGAAGGCGTGTCCTTGTCGTCCTTCACAATGCGAAGCACAAACAAGTGCGATGTAGAATCGCGTGGTAGAAGGTGGTTCACTCTCAAGAGCTCGAGTGGTCAACTCACGTGAAGTGGAAGTCGACACAAAGTCCAAGTATCCTACACATGCACAAAGCAAAACAAAGAAAGTATGCGCATGGTAGACAAACGCATCATCCATCATGATGGTTCTCATCCTTTGCACAAAACCATTAGAAGGACAAGTGCATGAATAATATGATGCAACAATAGCGATATTCATGGCACTAGGTATATGGTGCAAAGAGTTAAGACAAGCATGCTTCACAAGAATTATGTCAAAATCTCCAAATATATGCGAGAATGCTATGGGGGCAATCTCATGAGCAAGAAGAGAATCATTGTTGCACTCAATACATGGCAAATCATCTAGCATGAGGGAGGCAACACATAGAGATATATGACAAGAAGCAATATGAATCATGTGCAAAGCATATAGATGGTTGTCATCAACCGCATGAAATGAGCAAGTATGAATCATTGGTGATGCAACATAAGCAAGCATTGTAATCAAGTCGTGCAAACTAGTGGAGCGAAGATGCAACACACTAGAGTAAAGCATGGCAATCATGTCATGTGAGCAAATAATAGGCATAGGGAGTGCACATGACATATCGCAAGCACGAACACAAAGCAAGATGAAAGTATCATCATAGGAATGGTGCACAAAAGAAACATGGCAATAACAAGCAATATCTCCACCAAGCTTGCAAATACACATACAAGTATCAATCATCATGTGTAATGCAAAGCATGGGTCACAAATGCATGTCAAAGGTATCGGAATGAGCATATCATGCAAAGTGAACATGGCAAGATGGGCATATGATATGTAATGAACAACAACCCATAACCATGTTAGGGCCATGTAAAAGAGATGCGCGAAGTGTTTGCGCGAAGTGAGCGGTGGGAAAGGCAATCCATGGGATCCCAAGTCATCATTGCTCTCTAGAGCTCGTGTTGTCAACTCGTGGGATTGCGAGTTTGACAAGTATTCATGGGTACCTACACAAAAGAGACACAAACCAAAGAAATTGTGCGCGTGGTAAATGTACACATCATCCATTATGATGTGTATGTGCAAGTGAGTGTTAGCACAAGATAAGCATCGCTCAAAGAAATTTGATGCATGGTATAAGAACATGTCATCCATCATGAAAGAATAGTTATTATGTATGACACGATGGGGACACAAATTGAGAATGCAAGTATATGGCGCATCGATAGCATTTTCATTCATGGGGAGCATATGGTGCACACAAGTATGGGGATCATGCAATGAATGGGATGGATCAAATTCTCCTAACATGTATGAGGAAACTATGGGGGCCTCCTCATGAGCAATAGCGGAAACATCACATGGAGAAAATGGACAACATCCAAAACAATGCATATCCGAAGCTAGGAGGGCATGGCATGGCATATGAGATAAAGGATGCAAAGGGAGCATATCAATATCATCACAAGAAAAACAAATGCCAATAACCATGGGCTTGTCATCTATGCCATATGTGCAAATTGGGTTTATTTTAATGGCATATGCATAGTCACTATGAAGAGATTGCAAATAAGACATATGATTTATCTCATGCATAGCATATGACAAGTCAAGCGGATTAGCAAACATGATGTGACCTAAAGAATTGTCACAAGAAATCCTATGTAACATGGCATCACAACTAATAGACTCCACATGAGAATCATCATATTCATAATAAATGGGCAAATCATCACATGGGGAAATCATCCTAGCATGAAGCATGGTACTAGGTGGATCAACATCATGCAAGCAATCAATCTCAAGAATGTCCACTAGTGGGACTAGAGCATCACCGTCACCTATGTTACCTTTGTCATTCCACTCAAGTGGTGTAGGTGAGGTGGGAAAGACCAAATGGTGGTCATCTTCATCTTGATGGAACCATGTGGGGGGTGCATCATATTCCACCATGGCCATCGTCTTGTCCAAAGGGAGGACGGAGTCGTCGAGTATCGGCGCGTCATCATAAATGGGACCTAGCACCAAATGAGAAGACACAATAGAGGTAGAGGTCAAGTTGTTAGAGATGCAAATGGCCTCACTAGACCTATCAACTATCTCACTCTCTCTATGTGGTGGTTCACTCACTCCCTCAAAATAGGTGCACTCAAACGCACGTATGGTGGAGTCACTCATCTCACTCAAGTGGTGGGGGTTGTGGCTCTCCTCACATGGGAATTGGGGCAACACATATATGGGGCTAGTGGTGAAGTCACTCTCACTCTCAATATGGTGGCTCAAGTCACTCAAGTCATCGGATGTCGCCGTGGTCGAAGGGGGAATCCCATGCTCAACCGTCTCGTAGTCGTCGTCGTGGATGAAGGCCGAAGATGGCACAACATCACTCTCGCCTCCTAAGATGGAAGCATCATCCTTGCTCGCCACCTTGTCGCTTGCCTCCAAAGCTTGGTCCTGGAAGGTCTCCGTAGTCGTACTTGTCGCCGCACCATCTTGAAAAAGAGTCAAGGTAGACTCGGCATCATCAATGCCACAAAGAGGGATGGCGGTGAAGTCGCACTTGGGAGCATCGTCTTGGAGCTTGTCGGGCTTGGACATCGTGGTGGTACTAGCCTCATGCTTGTCGTAGAGCTTGGTCTCCATGAAGTTTGCTTGGGGTGGAGAAGCGTCGGCCTTCATGAGTTCTTGTTCCGCCTTGAGAGCACCAATGTAGTAGTCGTCGATGGACTTGTAGTTCTCGAGGAAGATGGTTTTGGAGATGTCGTTGTGCAATCCCATCATGAAGTGGAACTTCATTGACATGGGGTCGCCCACGCCGGCTCGTCATGAAGGCAATCTTCATCTCCTTGAAGTGCGCGTCGATGGACTTGGATCCTTGGATGGTGTTCTCCAATTGGCGTCGAAGTTGTTCCGTGTAGGTTGGAGGCACGAACTCTGCCGCAAAGCTCTCTTCATCTTGGACCAACTCATCTCGTAGCACTCAAGGTGTGTGAAGCCACCATGTCGGCGTGGTCGTGGAAGTTTCTTGTGGCGCACTTCACTTGATCTTCGGGAGGAACTTGATGTAGCTTGAGGTAGTCGTCCATCAAACGCTCCCACTCGAGGTACTCCTCGGGTTCTTGAGTTCCATAGAAAGGAATCTTGTGGTCGGTGTCGAGGTCGTAGTAGCTCGTGGAAGTCGCGGACTTGAGCTTGGGGAGCTTCTCTTGAGCGTAGTCTTGGGGTGCTTGTTGGCGAAGATGTCGTATGTCCATAGGCGAAGATGCCTTGAAGTCGCTTGGCGAAGATGCCAAGGGAGATGGTGAAGTCGTTGAGCGGTTGTTGGTGTTGAGCTCATGACCTTCACGTTCTTGTTGATGATGGTGTCGATGCCGATGTGATCTTGCGGAGATGGTAGCACGGAAGCATGTGCTCTTGGCGTCTTCTCAAGATGAGGAAGATCGCTTGTAGGACTTGATGAGGGCTTTGATCTCCTCCATTTGAGCTTGCATCTTGGCGTTGGAGTTGTTGTTCGTGGCATCGAACTCGTCGTTGTTGTTGTAGACCGAAGGTGAAATGCCTTGCCTATCCATCACAAGACTCGAGCAAATATGAGTGGGAGAAAGAGAAGAACTTATACCAATGTACCTTGACCGATGTTGAAAATGAATCAAGTTCACTCAAATGCGGACAATGAAATAGCACTATTGGTACCAATCCTTGTCGGTTCTCACACCTACACAAGTAAAGCTTATGGAGGAGCTCGGTGAGGATAGTGGCACAAAATTTAATGCAAAATGTTAGCAAGAGTCAATAATGTTGAAAGAGATTCACAAATTAGCAAGAGAAACAAGTAGACCAATAGCAATATGTGGCACGGAAACACACACACACGGATAGATAAATGGGGCCGTGCAACCAAGGAATGAGCTCAAAATGTGGAATCCACCAAAATGCTCGTGTTGCACAACTCAAGAGAGACGCTAGCACGATTGCTCAATAGGCGGATCGACACTTGTGCACAACCTATAAGATGCAAAATGGATAAACTCTCTATCCCAAGTATGCTATGTATGTATGGTTCCCGGTGTTTCTCACACAATGATCCAAGATGATCAAGTATGATATCATATGATATATTTGATGCTATGGCTATTGCTTACAAGATCTTTGCTCACTCTTTTTCTTTGCTTAAAAGCTTATTCTCTTTTTTTTCTATGTATGGCCACTTTGCACAATGCACAAACCAAGATAGCAATTGTGTATATGCGGGAACAATATTGTGACACAATGGATGATATGATACCAATATGATATGGTATGTGTGCAATGGATGGTGTAGATCACTAATGTGCACAAGTAACGTGGCCCGGCAATACTCAAATGGCTAGTCTCGATAGGCAAGTGACGCAAAATGGGCTAGGGGTTAACAATGCAATTGCAAGGGAGTATACAATGGTGTCGTCGAGGTTACCGTCCTTTGCGATGATGAGTGGCGGTGTTCTTGATGTAGATACCAAGAAGATGGAGAATCGCCCCTAAGTAGCCGAAACACCTTAGGAAACGGAAAAACCACGAACTCAAAATCTCAAACGTCAAATGTCAAAATGGTGGTGGCGGGAATGCGGTGGTGGTTTGCACTTGGCAATGCGGAAGTGGAATGATGGGCTATACACGTGTCGGAGTTGAAGAACGGTGGTGGTGGTGGTGGTTGATGAAGATGCAACCGTCCCTAAGTAGCCTAAACACCTTAGGAGACTCGAATCACAACTCAAACAACCTCAAATGCAAAGGGAACAAAATTGGTTAGGTTTGGAAGTCGGTGGTGGCTATCACGGAGGATGTGGTGGAAGCCCTAGGCAAACTTGCCAAATTTTAAAAAATTTGATGGAGTCAAATGGTGGTGGTAGTATTTTTATGGGAAGGGGGATGTCAATAGCTTCAAAACGAGCTAAAGAACGTCAAAATCGGAGGTCGGATGAATTAGTTATGGACAAAACAAAAATCAGCCGAAGTCTGAAACTACAGGTTACGGACGTCCGGAAATGGTCGGACATCCGTAAATCCAGTTCAGGTTAGGGTTCGATCGTCCGGAAAAGGTCGGACGTCCGGTCGTTCAGGTGCTCGGACGTCCGTAAAACTCCGATCGTCCGGTGGGTCGGGTCAACTCGAAAATTGAGATCCGGGACGCGATTTTGGGCGGAAATTGGTGATTTCGGAGTCAAAATTCGCGGGATTTTGTGGATGAAAGATGGGGAAACTTGGGGAAATGCTAGATCCACTCGAAACCAAGCAAATCCATGGATCAAAATCAACAAAACATCATCAAACAAACAAATCACAAAAAATTTTGGGGCTATTTTTGGTGGGGATTTTCGGATTTAGGCAAGAACACAACAAAATCAAGCTAGAAAAAGAGGGGTAGGGGCTCCAAAAACGTGATCAACGTGGCTCATGATACCATATGATGTAGGGCGGAACCCTATAGCGTCGATCTTTCACGTTGGAGCGGATCCTACGGGGGAATCACGAAGAACGAGCGGAAGAACACGAGGAAATCATGGGGAGGAACGAGGGAAAACACTCAACCAACAAGGAATCGGTCACACAAATGCTAGATCAAAGAACACAAAGGGAGATACATGATTCAAGGTCAACAAAGGACGATACAAACGGTAGCCGTTCTTCTCCGTGAGGAGGTCTTGATGATGGTCTTCTCCGCAAAGGGAGGTCTTGAATCCAAGGTGGATCGTCTCCGAAGAGGGGCCGCGGTCTCTCTCGTGGAGTAGATCCGGTATGGATGAGCGAAGCTCTATCTAATGAGCTAAATCAACGCTAACTTAGAAAGGTGGGGAAGAAAGAGTATATATAGTCTAGTGGGCGAAGGGGTACAAGGGCTACGGCCCCAAACAAAGTCAACACTCAGGCGTCGGACGTCCGGAGGTCACCGGTCGTCCGGAGGCTCGACATGGTCCGGACGTCCGGAGGTCTTGACGTCCGTGATTCGGTTCGGCGTCGTCGGTCGGACGTCCGAAAAGCGACGGACGTCCGTAGATTCCATTCGGTGTCCAGCTGCGGACGTCCGGGGGCGCGGTCGTCCGTGTCTTTGGAGAGGTGTCGGACGTCCGCGTCTTCGGTCGTCCGGCCGCTGAGACTCCGCAGCTCGTCTTTTCCGTCTTCTCTTCCAGGCTTCCCTCGCGGATGGTGTAGGTGTTCCTTGGCGCTTGCACTCCTCCTCGTCGTCCGTGAAGCTCCGGTCATACCTATGCATGCACCCGAGTGGAGTGTCAAGTAGTATACCATCCTCGAAGGGGTCAAGTGAACACGTGTAAAGGAGAAGATTCACCTTTATGTATGAGAAGTAGAGGTCGCACGTGTCACTTGCCAAACGGACTCTTGATATGGTGATGATCGTAGGCTGCTCTGCATCAGAATGAGAGAGAGAGAGTGAGTGAGAGAGAGAAAGGCGGGGCAGCTGAAGCCTGCAGTAGTTATGGAGGGCAAAGTGAAGTTTCCCAGAAAGGGTGGGGTTTGTGTGATGAGTTAATGATGATGCATGCCATGGGATTCTCACGGTTTGAGCAATCACATGGAGGACTTGGAGCAACTCCAATGTGCGGACCCATTTTGTCCTTGTGCATTTGTTTGGTCGGCGTGGATAGAAAAGTCGGCCTGACGCGCGTCCGATTTTCGTCTACCTGCCAACTCATTCCCAATCAAATTTTGAGCTTGATTTGCGTCTGCGCGGACACGAGGCGGACGTGCGCGGTGCAAGCTAACTACTCCTCTGGCCCGCCAGTCGGTGGCAAAGCATCCATCATTTCTCTCTATTTTCCCAACCCCCCCCCCCACCCCCTCGCACTCCAGTACGATGCCCTCGATGCCGCTGCCTACCTCGCCTCGTCCGGCATCACCTCTGCTCCCTTAGGCAAAGGCAAGCCCCGCGCCCCCCGCAAGACCGCCGCGACGCCCAGGAAGAAGAAGCAGCTGACGCGCGAGGAGCGGGCCCTGGAGTCGGCCAAGTGGAAGGGCCGGAGGCACTCGATTGACGCAAGGGACGAAGCGGCGGCCGCCGCGCAGCAGGAGGAAACCAACGCCCGAGTGACGGTGGCAACGAGGGAGGCCCTGGTCTACCTTGGGTTAAACCCTGGCCAGCATGGGCTTGTCAACGCTCCCGTGGCTGCGGCCGGCACTGGTTCGCCCGCGTTTCCTCGGATGGTGCTGCAAGAGTCGCCCCCGCGTCGGTGACGCAACCGATTCCCGGCTTCCACGTCTACTCGCAAGCCTTCCGACTCTCTGGGAAATGCTCGCCGGAGGCGAGCATGGTGGCGCCTTCCACGCCCCTGCTCGTGCCCAGCGACCTCAACGACACGCCGGTGGCCGGTGCCTCATCATCCGGAGGCGCGAGGAAACGCGCGCGGGTGATGCCAGCCGACGTGCTCCCCGGCGCACGCAACCTGTTCGACTATGTCAAGTTTTGTTCCAAAAAAAGAAAAACTATGTCAAGTCAAACTTTGTAAAGTTTGACCAAATTTATATTAAAAAATATCAAGATGTACAACACCAAATATATATATATATACTATGAAACTACATTTCATTGTGAATCTAACAATATTTATTTGGCATTATGGATGTTGATACTTTTTTTCATAAGTTCGGTCAAAGTACTAATACTTTGAGTTCGGACAAAATTTATATGCAGACTAAAAAGGACCGAAAGAGTAAGCAAAAAATTTTGTTCATGATCTTTGTAGAAAAACAATCAATTTAATTCCTTTTTGTACTATTTTTAATTTTACTATTCATGTCGCACATGGGCTCAAGCTCCAATATGTCTTCCCAAGTAGGAAATATTAACACAAATTTATCGAGATTACATTTTCTTGCTTTATTTACATATACTGGCATTAATGTGCAAAAAGAAAAATGAGTACAATTCTACTACCTCTGGTCCGGATTTATTTGGCCTGCCGACTAATAAAACATCAAAACCAAGATGCAATTGATGAGAATACTAGAACCTAGCAACAGCCAACTGGAGCCCTTCAGTTATGGCAAGAGATCACCTCATATTAGCCATAAAATTTGAGGTAATTATTCCCTTGATTTTCTCCTTATCTATTGGGTGCATGATAACCGCGCATGCTCTAGCGTTGGTAGGCATTAATTACTCAAGATTTTTTAATTAATTACCAGAGTTAGTTAAGAGAATTAGTATTCATGGAAGTAATTCCACTAATGGTGCATGCACCTATTATTATTTACTTGGACTAGGACCAAACGCCAATACCTATGGCCTCTCATCCAGACGTCAACATTTATGGCGTTTCGACTCTGCCACGTCAGCGCCATGTGGGCAAGTGTGGGCCAGAACGAAACGCCGAGGACCCTGGCGTCTCCCGTGTGAACCAGACGCCACGCATGTTGGCGTGACCAAAAAGGGTTAGAAACAAAATTCTTTTCAGAACAAGGTCAAATCGTGATTTAGTTTGCTAAAAAGGTCGGAACAGGAATTTCGTCCAGATATATGAGTAGTATGAGGAAAGGTTCCAAGCGTCGGCGACATGGCACGGGTCGCACTAACACGGCGCGGTGGCCGCCGTGAACTCTACCTGGTTTTTCGCACGGTTTTGGTAGTTTCTTTGGCAAACTTGTTAAGGCATCTCCAAAATAGACCCTCGAAACGTCCGCAACCGTTCGGATGACATGGTCCGAAAGTGTTTAGCCATCCAATGCGGGTCTGTGTCGGTTCGCCGATCTGTCCGGACGCACTTTTTTCGCAAAGTCAAAACAAACTTTGAAGGCTTTGCGGGAGTCCGAACAGCAGCCACATAGGACTGCGACACCCCAGCTCACCCAAAACCCCTTCCTGGCCCTACCCGTCCATGCTCCAATCTTTCTCTGAATTCGGTTTCTCTCTTGCATCCGCTACCGTTCCACCATCCTGGTCGCACCACCATACCCTTGCTGGAACTCGACTACTCCGTCTCTTCAAACGCTAAACCCGGGCGTCGCCGCAATGTCTGAAGCAAGAGGGTGACCAGGTTTGCTCGGATCTCTTAATTGCATGCATTGGGGATGAAAGAACTGCTGAAAACTTCTACAAGGGCAATATCAGGGTCATGTTAAGAAGCCCACCATCATTCTTGAAGCAGCCGCATCACACGATCTTTAGATTTGGCACGCTTTCTTTGGCAATCCAGGGTCTGACAATGGCATCAATGTGCTGCAGTGATCACCATTGTTTGGTAGGTTTGCTGAAGGGAAAGGTCATCCTTGCCACTATACTGTCAATAGCCATGAATACAATATGAGCTACTATCTGGTTGTTGGTATCCATCCTCCGCGCGCTACCTTTTTCAAGACCGCCTCCGACCCAATAGGTCAGAGAAAATCTCACTTTGACTAAAAACAAGAAGCAACTAGAACGGATGTTGAGGAGGCATTTGGAGTTCTACTGGCATGTTTTGTAGTTGTTCGTGGACCTGCTAAATAGTGAGATTCGGAGACATGGTAGAAGGTGATAACATGTTTTGTGATCACGTACAACATGATAGTCGAGGATGAGGGTCAGGATGCCGTCATAGGTCTTGAATTTGAGAACATGAGTGATCTTATCGAACTTCCAGACCAGAATCCGCCACATTTGATGAGTTTCTTAAAATGCATCAACAAATTAGGCATCAAGAAACTCATGAGCAACTGAAGTAAGATTTGATTGAGTATCGGTGGGCGGCACAAGGGGACAACATTTTTGGAGTGTAATATTTAAATTGGAACTACTGCTTCATTTGAACATTTGAACATTTTTTTAGCCAAACTGAAACTAGATATGCTGCTATTTTGAGCGTGCAGATGTATGTGAACTTTAAGAAATAATTGGGCCGGATGTATGCGGCTAGCTTTGGATGGCCGAATCCTGCATCCATGTCTGTGGACGGATGCGGTGTCGGTTTTGTAGGTCAGCGTTGGAAGATGCCCTTAGGGCATCTGTAGCCATCCTCCAAAATTCAAATATGGGGGTAACTTTTTGGTTCGGGGAAGTAAGAATTGTGTAAACCATCCCCAAATGTTTAATCCCCCCCCCCCCCCACTAAAAAAATAGCTTTCATTGCCCATATTTTCCTAGTCCAACCTGCAACTAGGATAGGAGTGGCAACTTTCTCAATAAAAATGTGGAAGAGCCCACGTGTGTCGGCACCCAACCCGCCCCGTCACCACTAGTGACCGCCGGCCAACACTGCCCATGCCGCCTCCCCGCGGCCTCGCATCCCTCCTCCACCCGTCTCCGGAGATATTCCGATGAACTTTGTTTTTCACTTTTTCAACTTTGTCATCGTCTTTGGCACGACAGAGTTTCTCACTTGCCTCCCTAGTTTGATGGCGCTCCTCCCTGGGCTCGTGCAAGGCACCACCACATGTGGAGGAGCACCTACAGAGAAACAAATCACGTCCACACCATCGTGCCACAAGGAAAAGGAAGATTAGAAGAACCCATTCAGACAAAGAAGTGCCCAAATCTTGCTGCTTGGCTATATCCTCTGGCTCGCTAGAGCACCCCATTAGCGGCTCAGATGGAAGACATGGGCACCGCTGCACATTCACATCTTCAATTGGCTAGGAACACTAGATCGGTATTGGACTACCGGCCATCTTGCCTGCCATGGCCTACCACAACATGCAACTTGTATCCTCTGCGGTTAGGGAATGGATTCCATGCACCACCTACTCATCGTCTCCCCATTCTCTCGCTAGGTTTTGGCATGATATTCTCGTTTGGTGCAGGGTGACAGCCCCCTTGTCGGTTGCCTCCATTGACTTCCTCGACTTGTGGGCCCCTGCCTCTACGACTCCCCGACAGGGCTACACGAGGGACTGGCCTCTACCATCCTTCTCATGGCATGGTCCCTTTGGCCTCATCATAATGCATGTATCTTTAACACAAGCGCCCCTCCACCGCATTGGTGGTTCAATCCACCAAGGAAGACGCTTGCAGTTGAGCTCAGGCGGGAGCTAAAGGCTTAGATAATTTGATGTTGTGAGAGTGATTTTTTTGGGTTTTAGGGGTTGAGCATCCTCTTGTCTTCTGCTCTCGTAACCTCCTCTATTTCTTGTGTGCACGTAGATGGTTGTGGCCTCATACCATGTTCACTCTTTTCTACCTATCAATGGAATGATACGCCTCTACATATTCGTGAAAGAAAAGGAGTGCCCATATCATGGCCTCACGTGTTGTTTTTCTTCAGTACCATTACCGGTTTGCCAGCCACTTCGGCTGTGCAACCTCCATTATGAATTTGGTTGCAAGTAGGCGTGCTATCTCCTCTTCTATCGCCATTCTCTTCTCTGTAGCAAAGCGGCGCAGGGCCTATTTTACTGGCCTGGCATCCTTTTGGATGTTTAAGCAGTGTTTGGCCTTCTCTACTGGCACTCCTGGCATGTTGGTGGGCTTCCATGCGAATATGTTCGAGTTGGCTCGAAGAAAAGCGAGGAGCTATGCTTCTTGGCTCTCCAAGAGGTCCCCGCCGATTTTCACCGTTTTGTTAGGATCTTCTGGGGTGAACCAGGAGCTTCTTGGTCTGTCTGGCTGGTTGGAAAGTGGACCTGGGCCTCGGTTTTTTTGGGGGAGCTTGGCCTCTGATGGCCCTATCCTCTTTCTTATCTTGGTGAGCTCGGCAGATGCCAGGGCGGCCTCGACGAGCTCCATGTTTGACACTTCGGCCTTGTAGGCCTTCTTCGTGCTTCCCCGTAAGGTGATCGTACCATTCGGGCCTGGCATTTTTGGATGTAGGTAGGCGTGGGACGGGACTGCCATGAACTTCACGTATGCGGGTCTGCCCAAGATCGTGTGGTAGCCGCTCAAAAAGGGGCCGACCTCAAATTGGATGGCCTCACTTTGGTAATTAGATTCGTCTTTGAAGACGACCTTAAGTTTGATTCGCCCCAAGGGACGAGCCGGGCAGCCCGGTACCACACCGTGGAAACCCACATCCGACCTCCATAGTCCTGACAGGGAGGTCTTCATCTTTTCCAGGTTGTCAGTGAAGATGATGTTGAGGCTGCTGCCCCCTTCCATCAGGACGTGTGAGCGGCGACATCCCCCTATAATCGGGTCTAGCACTAGGGCATGCTTGCCCAGCTGTATGCCGTCTTTGGGGTGCGATCCCCGGCATCGAAGGTGACCGTTTCTTGGGACCACACCAATCGTTCGCTGGATGTGTCCTTCGTTGCATAGATCGCACGTCTTGTGAACTTCTCGTTACAACCGTTGCTACTTGTGAGCTGTGTTGGGATTTTCCCCGAAGAGGTGTGGAGATGCAACACAGTAGAGATAAGTATTTCCCTCAGTGAGAACCAAGGTATCAATCCAGTAGAAGAATCACGCAAAGCCTCGTGAACAGCACCTGTACACACAAAACCAAATACTTGCACCGGACGCGGGCAACAAGGTTGTCAATCCCCTTGAATTTGTTACTTGCATGGATTAAATATCGTAGTGGTAGATAGATAAATTGCAAAACAAATAAAAGAAATAAAATTGTAGCAAGGGTATTTTGGTTTTTTATATATATTATAAAAATTGATCCGGGAGCCATAGTTTTCGCTAGAGGCTTCTCTCTTGAACACATAGCAAATGGTGGGTGAACAAATTACTGTTGGACAACTAATAGAAAAAAACATAGTTATGATTATATCCAAGGCAATGATCATGTATATAGGCATCACGTCCGAGACAAGTAGACCGTCTCCTGCCTGCATCTACTACTATTACTCCAACTATCGACCGCTATCCATCATGCCTCTAGGGTATTAAGTTAATAGAAACATCAAAACAGAGTAAAACCTTAAGCAAGATGACATGATGTAGACAAACTAAACTCAAGTAATATGAATAAAACCCATCTTTTTACCCTTAATGGCAGCAATACAAATATGTGTCTTGTCCCTTAATGGCAACAATAAAAACATTAAAACAGAGAACACGCTCATCGCCTGTAGATTGGCCAACTAGATTGATTTGTCTTCAGTGGGAGAGGTGCTTTATGATCTTGTGGTGCCCCTAATGATTCTCCATGTCAGGTTTGTTCTCCGATCAATGTTTCCGGTGCCTGGCGTGCCAGCTGGTGGAGCAAATTGTCGTTAGATCCCTCGATACCGTTCATGACGAGATTGGAAGTACCGGGACGAGTCTACACACACAATTTACCCAGGTTTGGGCCTCCATAGAGTAATACCTACATCCTGCTTCTTCTTCTTCTTCTTCTTCTTCTTTTTATTCATGGTGAGGAGATACCTCGTGCAGAGGATTACAATGGTGTATGAGATGTCTACCAAGAGTTGAATGTCCAGATTGGATCCCTAATGAGGACCTAGGCCTCCCTTTTTTTAGACAGGAGGGGCCTAGGGTTTACATGAGAGGGTACGTCAAATTAGTTTGGTTGTCGCCCTCTATATTCGATAACACGCTCATCGCCTTTGCCTCCTTAGGGCTCCATGATATCCCTTGGGCCTGGTGGGCCCTGGTCAAGGTCGAGGTTGGGATCCCTTATGCCAGGTACCCCAGGTACATGACCCCGTCACCCTTTCTCGAAAAAATGTAACCCAAAAAGGCATTGTAAATATTCCTTGTAGATTTACCTGTGTAAAGGTCTCTATGGTTGTGAAAGCGCTCGCCAGCAGGACATCCTGGACAAGCAACTGTGGTGCCATCTAGCTACATTTAACCGAACTGGGCACCACAAACATGTTTGGTTCGCATCCACGTCAGCCTAGTGCCCATGTGTGGTATGGCACATCTTACCCAATTATTGGGACCTATTCGAAAATGCTAGACCTATAGGCATCTTACGCTTTCTTTACATACCCCTCCCCGCAAAAAATCCCATCAGGGTGTCCCCTTCCTTCCTTTCTTTCCGATCCTCCTTTGCCATGTCAGCACGTAGTACCTCCCACAGGCGGAGCTCTCGGTACGGCGAGGTTGGGCGCTCTCCCTACCTTGATCTCCAGCGATTTAGTTTTAGGTATATAGATCGATCGCTAACAAAATCATGGGAAAAGAAAACTACCTTTCTATTGGGCCTTGAGCACCGACCCACCTTATTGGGCCTTATATAAGTCACACATCGAGCCATCCAGTCTACGCCTTTAGATTAGGGCCAGTTCGTTCGTTCGTCCATGCTCCAGTTCACTGTCGACATAAAATGATGAGGAAGAATCCAAGCAGGAGTAGGGCCAGGCGGTGGCCTACAGCAGCGGCGCACGAGGCCGTCGACTAGTAGGCACTTCTTACTGTGTTTAGCATTCATATGCCATATGTTATACATCAGCAAGAGATAAGTGACATGGAACGTTTTACCGTCCTCATGGATAGAGTAAAGAGAGAGACCACGATAGTAAGTGCACAATTGTGTAGTTGCCTTTGTATGCCAACATGGGTTAGTACTAGTATAGGTGTTAGTGAACGTGCTTTGGTAGTGGTGTAGTGGTCCTACTCTTTAGGCTAGACTAGTGTGAATCTGTTGTACAACAAGTATTGTTGGAAATATGCCCTAGAGGCAATAATGTTGTATTATTATATTTTTATATTCATAATTAAGTATTTATATATGCTATAACTTCTATGATCCTGGAATATGAGATTCGGTGGAGAACTCATATGCACGTGTGAAATGATAAACGGATAAAATAAAGGTTCCTAGTCTCGAATCTAAGACTAGCTCAAGTGTGGTTGGTGATCATGTTTTCTGGATCTTAGGATATCGTTAAGTGTAACGATAGTCCTAAAACAACATTGAGATTGTGACTTTGGAAGAACGATCATATTGAATCGACCAAAACTTGTCTGTTATAAATTGAGATAATATCGTCTGTAATCAATTGTAATAATACAGAGTATTAACATGTGATTTTTCTCCTTAGACCATGAGAGTATGATATGTCTCCGTCGTACCTAGTTTTCCTAACGCTTTTTCTCTTGTTTTAGACTCTAATTTGCATGATTTGAATGAAACTAACCCGGACTGACGTTGTTTTCCGCGGAACTACCATGGTGTTGTTTTTGTGAGAAATAAAAGTTCTCGGAATGGAACGAAACTTTGGATGGATTTTTTATATAATCAAAGAGAATTACTGGAGCCAAAAACCCCCGGAGGGGGGCCCCTGGGTGGGCACAACCCACCAGGGCGCGTGATACGTCTCCAACGTATCTATAATTTTTGATTGCTCCATGCTATATTATCTTTTGTTTTAGACATTATTGGGCTTTATTACTCACTTTTATATTATTTTTGGGACTAACCTATTAACCGGAGGCCCAGCCCAGAATTGCTGTTTTTTTACCGATTTTGGAGTTTCGCAGAAAAAGAATATCAAACGGAGTCCAAACGGAATGAAACCTTCGGGAACATGACTTTTGGAACGAACATGATCCAGGAGACTTGGACCCTACGTCAAGCAACCAACAGGGAAGCCACGAGGTAGGGGAGTGCGCCTACCCCCCTGGGCGCGCCCTCCACCCTCGTGGGCCCCCTGTTGCTCCACCGACGTACTTATTCCTCCTATATATACCTACGTACCCCCAAACAACCAGAAACGGAGCCAAAAACCTAATTCCACCGCCGCAACCTTCTGTACCCACGAGATCCCATCTTGGGGCCTGTTCCGGAGCTTCGCCGGAGGGGGAATCGATCACGGAGGGCTTCTACATCAACACCATAGCCTCTCCGATGAAGTGTGAGTAGTTTACTTCAGACCTTCGGGTCCATATGTAGTAGCTAGATGGCTTCTTCTCTCTTTTTAGATCTCAATACAATGTTCTCCCCCTCTCTCGTGGAGATCTATTCGATGTAATCTTCTTTTGCGGTGTCTTTGTTGAGACTGATGAATTGTGGGTTTATGATCAAGTTTATCTATGAACAATATTTGAATCTTCTGAATTCTTTTATGTATGATTGGTTATCTTTGCAAGTCTCTTCGAATCATCAGTTTGGTTTGGCCTACTAGATTGATCTTTCTTGCAATGGGAGAAGTGCTTAGCATTGGGTTCAATCTTGCGTGTCCTTTCCCAAGGTGATGAGGGGCAGCAAGGCACGTATTGTATTGTTGCCACCGAGGATAACAAGATGGGGTTTTATCATATTGCATGAATTTATCCTCTACATCATGTCATCTTGCTTAAGGCGTTACTCGTTCTTATGAACTTAATACTCTAGATGCATGCTGGATAGCGGTCGATATGTGGAGTAATAGCAGAGATGCAGCAGAGTCGGTCTACTTGTCTCGGACGTGATGCCTATATACATGATCATACCTAGATATTCTCATAACTATGCTCAATTCACAATTGCTCAACAGTAATTTGTTCACCCACCGTAAAATACTTATGCTCTTGAGAGAAGCCACTAGTGAAACCTATGGCCCCGGTCTATCTTCATCATATTAATCTTCCAACACTTAGTTATTTCCGTTGCTTTTTTACTTTGCTTTTATTTTACTTTGCATCTTTATCATAAAAATACCAAAAATATTATCCTATCATATCTATCAGATCTCGCTCTCGTAAGTGACCGTGTAGGGATTGACAACCCCTTATCGAGTTGGTTGCGAGGATTTATTTGTTTTGTGTAGGTGCGAGGGACTCGCGCGTAGCCTCCTACTGGATTGATACCTTGGTTCTCAAAAACTGAGGGAAATACTTACACTACTTTGCTGCATCACCCTTTCCTCTTCAAGGGAAAACCAACGCAGTGCTCAAGAGGTAGCAAGAAGGATTTCTGGCGTCGTTGCCGGGGAGGTCTACGCAAAAGTCAACATACCAAGTACCCATCACAAACCCTTATCTCCCGCATTACATTATTTGCCATTTGCCTCTCGTTTTCCTCTCCCCCACTTCACCCTTGCCGTTTTATTCGCCCTCTCTTTTCCGTTCGCCTCTTTTTCGCTTGTTTCTCGTTGCTCGTGTGTTGGATTGCTTGTTTGTCACGATGGCTCCACCTAGATTTGGTGATCTTCACCTTAAAAGGTTAGAAGAGATCGAAAGCAACGTCGGGAGTTTTATGGTTTTGCAATTTGAGCATTATAATTTCTTCAGAAACGAGCTTAAGGAACAAAAAAGCTTTATGAGTATGAATAAAGAGCTCGATGATATGTCTAAAGAATTTGATGGTTTGAGATCCCAAATTGCTCATCTTGAGAAGTTGATAGCTGAAATATCGGATAAGCAGGCTACCTTAGTTAATAAGATGGCCGCTAAACCGGAGAACTTTGAAAATAAAGATGAAGATCTAAAAGTTATTGATGTGTCCCCTATTAAATCTTTGTTTTGCAATATGAATCTTGATAATGATGGGACTGGATATGATCCACCTTTACCTAGAAGGCGTTCCAAAAATTCAGAGTTTTTTAGATCTTGATGCTAAAATTGATAAAAATGGGATTGAAGAAATCAAAACCCTAGATATTAATAAACCCACTATTTTGGATTTCAAGGAATTTAATTATGATAATTCCTCTTTGATAGATTGTATTTCCTTGTTGCAATCCGTGCTAAATTCTCCTTATGCTTATAGTCAAAATAAAGCTTTTACCAAACATATCGTTGATGCCTTGATGCAATCTTATGAAAAAAAGCTTGAGTTGGAAGTTTCTATCCCTAGAAAACTTTATGATGAGTGGGAACCTACTATTAAAATTAAGATTAAAGATCATGAATGCTATGCTTTGTGTGATTTGGGTGCTTGTGTTTCCACGATTCCAAAGAGTTTATGTGATTAGGGCTGTAAGAAAAGCTCGAGGCTCGTGAGCCGCTCGAGATCGACTCGTTTTTTAACTCGACTCGAGATCGACTCAAAAAAAATATGAGCTGAGTTTGAACACTTTATGTAGCTCGACCGAGAAATGAGCCGATCTTGAGCCAATGTTGGCTCGCTCGATTTTTGCTCGATAGGTCGACAGAATATCATTATGTTAAATAATCATGTCATATGTTAACGGAAATAAGATAATCTATTACCCTATATGTTGTCCATAATTTGTCTCCATTTTATTTACCAACGAACATGGAAACTTAATTAAGTGCAGAGAGAATTTAGGCCTAATTATGGCACGTGGTCGACTATGTGTTCAATATCCTATATTTTTGGCAAAGGTTCCCAGCATATTCACCTTAATTTTTTTGTTTTTTATCCATAGATTTATTTTTTTTAGCATCTCATTTACCTCAAAACTAGCTCGAGATCGACTCGAGATCATTACAAGCTGAGCACAAGTCATGTTCTACAGCTCGATCATGAGCTTCACTCAGTTTGAGCTCGCTCAAATTTTCATATGAGTTGAACTGAGCCAACTCCAACTCGCTCGAGCTCGACTCGTTTGCAGCCCTATATGTGATTTGCTAGGTTTCCGTGATTTTGATGATTGCTCTCTAAACTTGTGTAACGCCCTCGATGCGGCTATATCTCCCACGTGTCGAAGCACGACTTAGAGGCATAACCGCATTGAAAGCAATGTCGCGAGTGAGGTAATCTTCACACAACCCATGTAATACATAAGGGAAAGAGATACATAGTTGGCTTACAGTCGCCACTTCACACAATACATAAATAAACATCCATCATTCAGATTACACTCAAGGTCCAACTAGGAACCAAAATAAAAGAAGATACCCCAAATGCTACACAGATCCCGATCGTCCCAACTGGCTCCACTCTCGATCATCGTGAAAAGACACATAGTAACGACCACGTTCCTCGTCGAACTCCCACTTGAGCTCGGTTCGCCACCTGCACCGCATCGTCGGCACCTGCAACTGTTTTGGTAGAATCTGTGAGTCACGGGGACTCAGCAATCTCACACCCGCGAGATCAAGACTATTTAAGCTTATAGGAAGGACAGAGTTGTGAGGTGGAGCTGCAGCAAGCGACTAGCATATATGGTGGCTACATTCGCAAAAGAGAGTGAGAAGAGAAGCAAGGCACGGTCGTGAAGCTAGTAGCGATCAAGAAGTGATCCTGAACTACTTACGACAAACATAACTCCAACACCGTGTTCACTTCCCGGACTCCGCCGAGAAGAGACCATCACGGTTACACACGCGGTTGATGTGTATTTTAAATTAAGGTCAACTTCGGGTTTTCTACAACCGGACATTAACAAATTCCCATCTGCCTCATAACCGCGGACACGGCTTTCGAAAGATAATACCCTTCAGGGGTGTCCCAACTTAGCCCATGATAATCTCTCACGGCCAACGAAGGATATTCCTTCTACCGGGAAGACCCGATCAGTCTCGGAATCCCGGACTACAAGACATTACGACAGCAATAAAACAAGACCAGCAAAGCCGCCCGATTGTGCCGACAAATCCCGATAGGAGCTGCACATATCTCGTTCTCAGGGCACATCCGGATAGGTCAGCCTCTGAGTAAAACCAAGCCTCGAGTTGCCCGTGGTGGCCCCGCATCTGCCTGTTCAGCCAGCACTCAAGGAGCACCGGTCCGGGGTTAAAATAAAGATGACCCTCGGGCTCGCGAAAACCCGGGGGAAAAAGGCTTAGATGGCAAATGGTAAAACCAATGTTGGGCCTTGCTGAAGGAGTCTTATTCAAAGCGAACTGTCAAGGGGGTCCCATAAATCACCCAACCATGTAAGGAACGCGAAATCAAGGAACATAACACCGGTATGACGGAAACTAGGGTGGCAAGATTGGAACAAAACACCAGGCATAAGGCCGTGCCTTCCACCCTTTACCAAGTATATAGATGCATTAATTATAGCAGATATATTGTGATATCCCCCACAAGTAAACATGTTCCAACAAGGAACAACATCTCCATGTTCCAACAAGGAACAAGCTTTATCTTCACCTGCAACTAGCAACGCTATAAGAGGGGCTGAGCAAAGCGGTAACATAGCCAAACAACGGTTTGCTAGGAAAGCATGGTTAGGGGCTGACATGGCAATATGGGAGGCATGATAAGCAAGTGATAGGCATCATAGCATAGGCATAGCAAAAGAGCGAGCATCTAGCATAGCAAAGATAGAAGTGATTTCGAGGGTATGGTCATCTTGCCTGCAAAGTTCTCAGAGTTGTCGAAAGCTTGATCCTCGTAAGCGTTCTCAACAGGTTCCTCGTTCACGTACTCGTCTCCCGGCTCTACCCAAAGCAAGAACACAAACAAAGGAACCACAATAAATCACGGTGCAATGCACAAGCAACATGATGCAAAACATGGCATGATATGCGAGATGTGATGTGCAATGCGTATGCGTGCTCCGGAAGGAAAATGATGAACCAGGCATCAACTTGGCAAACCAAGTATGCCGCTGGAAAGATGAGATGATTTCGGTTGAAATCGATATAAAGAACACCGGAATCGGATGCACGGTTTGCAAATGACAAGCAAAACAAGAATGGCACAAATCTGCCATTAACAGCATGACACCACTTAGCAAGCAACAAGAAATTAAGCTACTGCACCCAAACGTATCAAAAAAGCACATGGCAGTGATCTACTCAAGATGCTTGACAAAAGATGAACACTGAGCTACGGCTAAATCACATCATAACAGGTCCAAACAAGCATGGCAAAAGTGCAAAATATATCAGCTGCACAGACTTAGTGAAAATTACTGAACATGGCAAAATTAGTATCAGGAAGCAAAGTTCAGAGCAAGCAAACTACATTCTACAGGAACTTATAATAGCAAAACAAGGCATGCCATGAATATAATCAAAGCATAGAACAAAAGTCCCTTACTGACCATAAGCCAAAAAGGATCAGAAAATATAATAACACCCATGTCAGTATAGCAAGTTTCGTTAACAGATTCAGCCACAGGGCATGACAAAGACAGATAACAAGTAGGCATGTTTAAGAGCTCGATGCACTCACTACAGAGCATTACATGATAATATAAGCATACATACATCAAGAAGACATGGCATAGAATCTATACATGGCAAGAACAACATCATGGCATACACGGATCAACTACAACAACCTTGGCAAAATTGAATAACATGTAAACAATCTGCCAGGAAACATTTTATAGCAAAAGTAGAGCTCGATTGACTCAAGCTATGTCACTCCATAATTTCAAACAAGGTTATGGATGGATATAGCATAACCATATGTTCAAAACTTCCTTACAGAAGTATCTCAAAATATGCATGGATCTCTCGGTAGCCTCAAGTTAACATGGCATAAAAATATCAGCAAAACTGGGGCTGAAATCAGCAACATCATGAAGCCTAGTTTGCATGCTTGTGCTAGTCACCACAGAGATCACAAAAATACATGGCATACACCCCTGTAAATATGGCATGGCATATTACAAAACACATGTAGGACTCAAGATCATAGGTTGCACACATCAATCATGGCAAAAATGACAAAAGTGCATGTTCTGTTAAGAAACAGAAACTAACATCACATAGCCCTCTTCCAACAGCATTTCGGGCATCGAGATGATCTCAAATGAAAATGATGCAATGGAATGAAATGATCTACTCTTCGAGGCGAACATTTTGACATATTACACGTAGGGCTGTAAGAAAAGCTCGAGGCTCGTGAGCCGCTCGAGATCGACTCGTTTTTTAACTCGACTCGAGATCGACTCAAAAAAAATATAAGCTGAGTTTGAACACTTTATGTAGCTCGACCGAGAAATGAGCCGATCTTGAGCCAATGTTGGCTCGCTCGATTTTTGCTCGATAGGTCGACAGAATATCATTATGTTAAATAATCATGTCATATGTTAACGGAAATAAGATAATTTATTACCATATATGTTGTCCATAATTTGTCTCCATTTTATTTACCAACGAACATGGAAACTTAATTAAGTGCAGAGAGAATTTAGGCCTAATTATGGCACGTGGTCGACTATGTGTTCAATATCCTATATTTTTGGCAAAGGTTCCCAGCATATTCACCTTAATTTTTTTGTTTTTTATCCATAGATTTTTTTTAGCATCTCATTTACCTCAAAACTAGCTCGAGATCGACTCGAAATCATTACAAGCTGAGCCAAGTCATGTTCTACAGCTCGATCATGAGCTTCACTCAGTTTGAGCTCGCTCAAATTTTCATATGAGTTGAACTGAGCCAACTCCAACTCGCTCGAGCTCGACTCGTTTGCAGCCCTAATTACACGCACGAAACTGAGCAACGGGTACAAAGTTATGGCATGAAGAAAATGCAATAAAATATCACCGAAAAGACTTAGAGGATTCGGGGGAGAAGGAGAAGTCAACCTTCGTTGATTGGATCTCGATCCGACGGGCGCTGGATCGAGGATTTGCGGCGCTGCTCGCGGAGCAGCGGCGGCCGGGACGGCGACGGAGGAGGGACCGCCGGAGGAGGCGGGCGGCGCCGGCGGAGGCGGCGATCGAGCGCCGGGGCCGGGCGGCGTGGCCGGCGCGGCGGCGGCGGGCGGCGGCGGCGGCGATCATGGAGCGGGCGGCGATGGCGCGGTGGCGGCGCGCGGCGGCGGGCCGGAGGGCTGGCGGGCGGCCTCGGGGCGGGCGGCGGGCTGGCACGGCGGCGATACGGGCGCGCCTGATTGGCCGGGCGGCGGCGGTTTTTTGTCCGGCGCGGACCGGACGTGTCCGGCGCGTGGAGGGAGCGGGGCTAGGGTTTCGGGATCCGAATTTGGAGGGGGAGATGTATATTTATAGATAGAAGGAGCTAGGAAGCTCCAAATGAGGTGCGGTTACCACACGATCGTGATCGAACGACGGAGAGCATGGAAGTGACTTAGATGGGTTATTGGACTATTTTGGAGGGTGTTGGGCTGCAACTTAAAAGAGGCCTTTGCGAGGTGCGGTTAACCGTTGAGTACCAAACGAGCTCCAAATGACCAAACTTGACAGGTGGTCTACCGTGGTGTACCAAGGCCACTTGACAAACCTCGGTCCATTCCGAGAAAGTTTTAGTACCGCCACGGAAAAATGTAAAGGGGCGCTGGGGACATAGGAGTGCGGATTGCAAAACGGACAACGGGAAAATGCTCGATGCATGAGACGAACACGTATGCAAATGCGATGCACATGATGACATGATATGAAATGCATGACATGGACAAAATGCAAAACGAAAGACAAAAACCCAACCACCGAGGGAATATCATATCACAATGCCGAAAATGGCAAGAGTTGGAGTTACAAATATGGAAAGTTACATCCGGGTGTTACAACACTCCACCACTACAAGAGGATCTCGCCCCAGATCTAGGACTGAAAAAACTCGGATATTCGAACGGAGGTGATCCTTGCGCCCCCGTGGCTTCTCGGTCGGAATGGTGTGACCACTTCACTTTCAGGAATTTGATTGACTTGTTGCGAGTCTTGCGCTCGGTTTCTTCAAGAATAGCAACGGGGTGCTCATGATAAGAGAGATCTTCTTGACGGTCAATTTCTTCGAAGTTGATAGTGCGTTCAGAGTCTTGAAGCACTTGCGAAGTTGTGACACGTGAAACACATCGTGCACGCTCACGGTTGGACGGAAGCTCGTTGATAGGCGAGATCGCCTCTTTGCCAATGATTCTTAAAGGACCCACGATCTAGGGGCAAGCTTCCTTTGATACCGGGCGCGAGTGCCTTTCATTGAGAGACGCGAGGTAGACATGGTCTCCGATTTCAAAAGCCACATCACGGTGCTTGTCATCATAATAGCTCTTCCGCGCGATTGCGCTGCTTTGAGATTCTCACGAATGACTTTGCACATTTCTTCGCTTCGTGATCAAGTCGCTGCCAAGAAGTTGGCGTTCACCTGTCTCGGACCAATTGAGAGGAGTACGGCACTTTCGCCATAGAGAATTTCGAATGGGGCCTTGCCCGAACTCGCTTGGAAGCTGTTTTTGTAGGAGAACTCGGCATATGGAAGACAATCTTCCCACTTCATACCAAAGGAAATGACACAAGCCCTGAGCATATCTTCGAGGATTTGATTGACTCGCTCGACTTGGCCACTTGTTTGAGGATGGAAAGTTGTGCTGAAACGAATGTTGGTGCCCATGGCCTTCTGAAAAGAATCCCAAAACTTGGAGGTGAAGATGCTGCCACGGTTTGAAGAGATCAATTGTGGAATGCCGTGCAAGGAGACAATCCTGGAGGTGTAGAGCTCTGCCAACTGAGCTGCTGTGATAGATTCTTTGATAGGAAGAAAATGATCCACTTTAGTAAGCTTGTCAATGACAACGAAGATAGCATCATTTCCACGCTTGGACTTTGGAAATCCAGTCACGAAGTCCATCTCAATATGATCAAACTTCCATTATGGAATAGCAAGAGGTTGGAGGAGACCAGCTGGTCGTTGGTGTTCTGCTTTCACTCTTCTACAGACATCACACTCATTCACGAATTGAGCAATTTCTCGCTTCATTCGAGTCCACCAATATGACTGCTTGAGGTCATGGTACATCTTTGTACTTCTAGGATGAATGGATAGAAGCGAATTGTGTGCCTCGTTCATAATGACTTTACGTAGATCACCCTTAGGAACCACAATCCGGTCCTCGAAGAAAAGAGTATCTTTGTCATCAATGTGGAAGCACTTGTACTTGGAAATGCCCTTGTCGATACCACGCTTCACCTTTTTCACCATGGTATCCAGGAGTTGAGCCTCACGAATTTGGTCTTCCAAAGTAGGAGAGACTATGAGGTTGGCAAGAAAGCCTTGAGGAACAACTTGAAGATTCAGCTTGCGGAAAGCTTCACAGAGATCCGGTTGGAAGGGCTTGAGGATTAAACTGTTGCAATAAGCCTTCCTGCTCAAAGCATATGCAATGACATTGGCCTTGCCCGGAGTATATTCAATACTTGGGTTGTACTCTTGAATCATTTCGACCCATCGAGTCTGCCTGAGGTTGAGGTTGGGTTGAGTGAAGATATACTTGAGACTCTTGTGATCGGTGAATATGTCCACTTTCCTTCCCAACAAGAGATGTATCCATGTTATCAATGCATGGAAAACTGCCGCCAACTCAAGATCGTGAGTGGGGTAGTTCTTTTCGTTGGGCTTCAGCTGACGAGAGGTATAGGCCACAACTCTCTTCTCTTGCATTAACACAGCACCGAGACCTTGAAGAGAAGCATCACAGAAAACTTCGAATGGCTTGGATTCATCAGGAGGAGTCAAGATAGGAGCTGTGACGAGTTTCTCTTTGAGAGTATTGAAAGCAACGTCACACTCAGGAGACCAGACATACTTCACATGCTTCTGGAGGAGGTTGGAAAGAGGATTTGCAATCTTGGAGAAATTCTCAACGAATCTTCGGCAATAGCTTGCAAGACCAAGAAAACTGCGAAGTTGCTTGACATTCTGAGGAGGTTCCCAATTCACAAATGCAGACACCTTCTCTGGGTTAACAGTGATGCCCTTGGCGGAGATGATATGACCAAGGTAAAGCACTTCATCAAGCCAAAATTCACATTTGGAGAACTTCGCATAGAATTGATGCTCTCTGAGCTTGTCAAGCACCAATCGCAAATGTTTGGCATGATCCTTCTTATTCTTGGAGAAGACCAAAATATCATCAAGATAGACCAAGACAAATTCATTGGTGTAGGGGTTGAAGATGAAGTCCATCATCCGAGAGAATGTTGGAGGAGCATTGACAAGGCCGAAAGACATGACAGTGTATTCATAAGAACCAAAGCTTGTTCTGAATGCTGTCTTGGGAATATCTTGTTCACGAATGCGAATCTGATGATAACCCATACGAAGGTCAAGCTTGGAGAACACTTTAGCACCTTTGAGTTGCTCGAATAGCTCATTGATGTTGGGAAGTGGATACTTGTTCTTGATTGTCTTCTTATTCAATGGACGGTAATCGACGACAATCGGTCCGTGCCATCCTTCTTCCGGACAAAAGAACACCACAACCCCAAGGAGATGAACTCGGTCTGATCAAACCCAGACGCTCTTGTTCATCGAGCTGCTTCTTCAATTCCTTCAGCTCATTAGGTCCAAGCTTGTATGGACGCTTGCAAACGGGTTCAGTGCCAGGCTCAAGATCGATAACGAATTCAACTGGCCGATGAGGAGGCATTCCTGGAAGCTCTTCTGGAAAGACATCTTGGTACTCACAAACGACTGGAATCTGAGAGATAGCATCCAATTCGCCCTTCTCATTGAGAGAAAACAACCGAATAGTTTCATCACGAGCAGCATAGATGATCACATCATTAGAAGAGTGAGTCAATTGAATTTCCCTGGCAGCACAATCAAGCTGAGCTTTGTGCTGAGAAAGCCAGTCCATCCCAAGAATAAGATCAATATCCGAGTCACCAAGGACAATTGGTTTAGCCAGAAATCTATAGTCGCCCATCTTGATACCGACATTCGAAACCAACAAACTAGAACTCATGTGCTTGCCCGGGGAAACAATTGCTAGAGGTCTATCCAAAAATTCCGAAGTGAAATCATGCTTGGCAAAAAATGGTCTTGACATGAAACAATGTGATGCCCCAATATCAAATAAGACTTTTGCAGAATATCATTAATCGAGAGATTACCCATTATCACATCAAGAGATTCCTCCGCTTGAGCTGCATTCATCATATTCACCTTGGCATGCTTTGGATTATGCTTGACCACCGCATTGCTGGAAGATCTCACAGAGGAGGAGGCGAAGGCGCCTTTGGTTGAAGCACTTGTTCGCATAGTGACCTTTCTGCGACATTTGTGGCAAGTCACCTCACGAGAGCGGACGTTGATAAGGAGCATTTGACTTTGGAGCTTGAGAATTAGACTAGTTCGATAGCCTGGGTTGGGCGGGTGGGAAGATCCACGACCACCGAGTTCTTCTGCGATAAGGCCGACGGAACGGAGGAGGAGGAAGGTAGAACTTCTGCTGCTTAGCTGCCACTTGAGAGGAAGAAGAAGACTGAATCTGCATCCCTGATTCTCTTCTTAGAAGCCTCACATTTGAGCTGGGCAGCTTCTTGCTTCAGTGCCATGTTGTAGAATTCATCATACTTTTCGGCTCAAAAGCACAAGAGCTAATTGCAGATCTTCTCTGAGACCACCTCTGAATTGATAGATCATACTCTTTTCATCGTGGACGCCTTGCTTAGCGGCGAGCGAGTTTCTGAACTGGATGTTGTATTGATACACGACATGTTGCCTTGCTTGAGATTGCGGAACTCCTCACGCTTGCTCTCAACAACACTTTTCGAATGTGGTGAGCTCAAGTCTCGGCGAACTCATCCTGTAATGACACGACCTCCTCTAGAATCTTTGTATTGCTGGAACCACTCAAAGCAGCTTGGTCCTTGAGTTGAAACGAAGCAAACTTGACAAAATCCTCGTGTCCGACATTGCTACATTCAAAATGTTTGCAGATGTCCACAAGCCAATCGTCGGTGTCTGTGGCCTCGACACAGAAACTGAAAGACTTCGGCTGATTAGCGAGGAACTGACTGAGGGTAGCAAAGTGCAGCTAGTTGTTGCCTTGACCTTGATTTCCTTGATTGCCTTGCCCTTGGGTACGCTCTTGCAAGAGTTGCAAAATCATCTGAGCATTGGCATTGGTGGCTGCCATGATAGTTGCCAGCCTCCGGAGGCGGAGGTGGAGGTGGAGGTTCGATGACTCCCATCATCACGTTCCGGATTCAGACGCGTTGGCGGAGCCATCCTGAAGAGGGTGACATCCGTTAGCACTTGATAGACAGATAGACAAGTTGAATCAACGGATAGAAATTGCAACATATAGTCTTCACAATAAACATTTGAACAAGGATGAACGAATGAATTCCAAAGTTAACATCACACGTCCATTAAGGTGAGAAGCCCCTTGATTAAAGGTTGATGAAAAAAATAACAAGGTACGATCGAACAAATACGTGGTAAGGATTATCCAATCACAAACCAAATATCTCAAGGGAAGAATTGCTAAGAGCTACTTGAATCCCACCTATAAACTCCTCAAACTTTACGGTTATGCAATATGGTGTTGGGGATCTGAGGGACACAAAATATATCACCCAAACTAACAATACCTAGATCCAAATTGTATCCATCCGTCAACACATAACCAAGAAACCTTCGAAATCGTGGTACCTCGACCTTCAAAAGCATCCGTTATACGAGTCATGGCAATACTCCCGAGCTCGCCCAATCTCGGGTTATCGGGTTATCTCACCAACAACTGTATAAAAGAGATTTCGATGTCGGCAAAACTCGTATTCCAGAATCGCAACGATAAAATTGTGACGACAACACCTCGGAGCTCAACTCCCGGGACACCGCCACAACCCCTAAATGTCGAGGCACCAAGAACAATGTTCTCGCCACAAAACCATCGGAACGATTCCAAGATACCCGCGTGATCCTAAAAAAAATTTAGTGAAATTTGAGGAGAGGAGAGTCAAAACTTCTACGTCAGGAGACCTCACAGAGCGACGAAGGGACTGGGAGTAAAAAGAATCCTACTCTCGATATATATAATCCTAAGACTCAAAACATTTTTGTTCTAGACTCAACAACGCCAAAGAAACAATCCAGCAGGGCTCCTAAGTCGGGATGGCTCGATTACCAACTTGTAGCGCCCTCGATGCGGCTATATCTCCCACGTGTCGAAGCACGACTTAGAGGCATAACCGCATTGAAAGCAATGTAGCAAGTGAGGTAATCTTCACACAACCCATGTAATACATAAGGAAAGAGATACATAGTTGGCTTACAATGCCACTTCACACAATACATAAATAAACATCCATCATTCAGATTACACTCAAGGTCCGACTACGGAACCAAAATAAAAGAAGATACCCCAAATGCTACACAGATCCCCGATCGTCCCAACTGGCTCCACTCATGATCATCGTGAAAAGACACATAGTAACGACCACGCCCTCGTCGAACTCCCACTTGAGCTCGGTTGCGCCACCTTCACCGCATCGCCGGCACCGCAACTGTTTTGGTAGAATCTGTGAGTCACGGGACTCAGCAATCTCACACCCGAGATCAAGACTATTTAAGCTTATAGGAAGACAGAGTTGTGAGGTGGAGCTGCAGCAAGCGACTAGCATATATGGTGGCTACATTCGCAAAAGAGAGCGAGAAGAGAAGCAAGGCACGGTCGTGAAGCTAGTAGCGATCAAGAAGTGATCCTGAACTACTTACGACAAACATAACTCCAACACCGTGTTCACTTCCTGGACTCCGCCGAGAAGAGACCATCACGGTTACACACGCGTTGATGTGTATTTTAAATTAAGCTCAACTTCGGGTTTTCTACAACCGACATTAACAAATTCCCATCTGCCTCATAACCGCGGGCACGGCTTTGAAAGATAATACCTGCAGGGTGTCCCAACTTAGCCCATGATAAGCTCTCACGGTCAACGAAGGATATTCCTTCTACCGAAGACCCGATCAGTCTCGAATCCCGGACTACAAGACATTTCGACAAAGAATAAAACAAGACCAGCAAAGCCGCCCGACAGCCGACAAATCCCGATAGGAGCTGCACATATCTCGTTCTCGTGGCACATCCGGATAGGTCAGCCTCGAGTAAAACCAAGCCTCGAGTTGCCCGTGGTGGCCCCTGATCTGCTCGTTCGGGCCAGCACTTGAAGGAGCACCGTCCGGGGTTAAAATAAAGATGACCCTTGGGCTCGCGAAACCCGGGGAAAAAGGCTTAGGTGGCAAATGGTAAAACCAATGTTGGGCCTTCTTTGGAGGAGTCTTATTCAACGCGAATTGTCAAGGGGTCCCATAAATCACCCAACCGTAAGGAACGCAAAATCAAGGAACATAACACCGTATGACGGAAACTAGGGTGGCAAGATTGGAACAAAACACTGTGCATAAGGCCGTGCCTTCCACCCTTTACCAAGTATATAGATGCATTAATTATAGCAGATATATTGTGATATCCCCCACAAGTAAACATGTTCCAACAAGGAACAACATCTCCATGTTCCAACAAGGAACAAGCTTTATCTTCACCTGCAACTAGCAACGCTATAAGAGGGGCTGAGCAAAGCGGTAACATAGCCAAACAACGGTTTGCTAGGAAAGGATGGTTAGGGGCTGACATGGCAATATGGGAGGCATGATAAGCAAGTGATAGGCATCGTAGCATAGGCATAGCAAAAGAGCGAGCATCTAGCATAGCAAAGATAGAAGTGATTTCGAGGGTATGGTCATCTTGCCTGCAAAGTTCTCAGAGTTGTCGAAAGCTTGATCCTCGTAAGCGTTCTCAACAGGTTCCTCGTTCACGTACTCGTCTCCCGACTCTACCCAAAGCAAGAACACAAACAAAGGAACCACAATAAATCACGGTGCAATGCACAAGCAACATGATGCAAAACATGGCATGATATGCGAGATGTGATGTGCAATGCGTATGCGTGCTCCGGAAGGAAAATGATGAACCAGGCATCAACTTGGCAAACCAAGTATGCCGCTGAAAGATGAGATGATTTCGTTGAAATCGATATAAAGAACACCGAATCGGATGCACGGTTTGCAAATGACAAGCAAAACAAGAATGGCACAAATCTGCCATTAACAAAGATGATACCACTTAGCAAGCAACAAGAAATTAAGCTACTGCACCCAAACGTATCAACAAAGCACATGGCAGTGATCTACTCAAGATGCTTGACAAAAGGTGAACACTGAGCTACGGCTAAATCACATGATAACAGGTCCAAACAAGCATGGCAAAAGTGCAAAATATATCAGCTGCACAGACTTAGTGGAATTACTGAACATGGCAAAAACAGCATCAGGAAGCAATGTTCAGAGCAAGAAAACAACATGCTACAGGAACTTATAATAGCAAAACAAGGCATGGCATGAATCTACTCAAAGCATAGAACAAAAGTCCCTTACTGACCATAAGCCAAAAAGGATCAGAAAGTATAGTAACACCCATGTCAATATAGCAAGTTTCGTTAACAGATTCAGCCACCGGGCATGACAGACAGATAACAAGTAGGCATGTTTAAGAGCTCGATGCACTCACTACAGAGCATTACATGATAATATAAGCATACATACATCAAGAAGACATGGCATAGAATCTATACATGGCAAGAACAACATCATAGCATACACGGATTAACTACAACAACCTTGGCAAAATTGAATAACATGTAAACAATCTGCCAGGAAACATTTTATAGCAAAAGTAGAGCTCGATTGACTCAAGCTATGGCACTCGATAATTGCAAACAAGGGTATGGATGGATAGAGCATAACCATATGTTCAAAACATCCTTACTGAAGTATCTCAAAATATGCATGGATCTCTCGGTAGCCTCAAGTTAACATGGCATAAAAATATCAGCAAAACTGGGGCTGAAATCAGCAACATCATGAAGCCTAGTTTGCATGCTTGTGCTAGTCACCACAGAGATCACAAAAATACATGGCATACACCCCTGTAAAGATGGCATGGCATATTAGAAAACACATGTAGGACTCAAGATCATAGGGTGCACACATCAATCATGGCAAAAATGACAAAAGTGCATGTTCTCTTATGAAACAGAAACTAACATCACATAGCCCTCTTCCAACAGCATTTCGGGCATCGAGATGACCTCAAATGAAAATGATGCAATGGAATGAAATGATCTACTCTTCGAGACCAACAATTTGACATATTACACGCACGAAACGGAGCAACGGGTACAAAGTTATGGTATGAAGAAAATGCAATAAAATATCACCGAAAAGACTTAGAGGATTCGGGAGAGAAGGAGAAGTCAACCCTTCGTTGATTGGATCTCAGATCCGACGGGCGCTGGATCGAGGATTTACGCTTGCTGCTCGCCGAGAGCAGCGCGACGGGACGGCGACGGAGGAGGGACCGCGGGAGGCGGCGACCGAGCGGGCGGCGACGGGCGGGGGGCCGGGGCATGCGGCGGGCGGCGGGCGGGCCGGCGGGCGGCGGCGCCGGGCGGCGGCGGCGGCGATCAAGGGAGAGGGCGGCGACGGGCGCGGGTGGGCGGCGGCGCGGCTGGCCGGGCCGGAGGGCTCAAGCGGGCCTCATGAGCCGGGCGGCGGGCTGGCGCCCTGATTGGCCGAGGCGCTGGCGGCGGTTTGTCCGGGCGGACGGACGTGTCCGGCATGAGGAGCGGGCTAGGGTTTCGGGATCCGAATTTGGAGAGGGAGATGCATATTTATAGATAGAAGGAGCTAGGAAGCTCCAAATGAGGTGCGGTTTTCGCCCACACGATCGTGATCGAACGACGGAGAGCATGGAAGTGACTTAGATGGGTTATTGGACTATTTTGGAGGGGTGTTTGGCTGCAACTTAAAAGAGGCCTTTGCGAGGTGTGGTTAACTGCTGAGTACCAAACGAGCTCAATGACCCAAACTTGACAGTGGTCTACGGTGGTGTACCAAGGCCACTTGACAAACCTCGGTCCATTCCGAGAAAGTTTTAGTACCCGCTCATAGAAAAATGTAAAAGGGGACGCCGGGGGACATAGGAGTGCCGGATTGCAAAACGGACAACGGGGAAAATGCTCGGATGCATGAGACGAACACGTATGCAAATGCGATGCACATGATGACATGATATGAAATGCATGACATGGACAAAATGCAAAAACGAAAGACAAAAACCCAACCACGGAGGGAATATCATATCACAATGCCGAAAATGGCAAGAGTTGGAGTTACAAATATGGAAAGTTACATCCGGGGTGTTACAACTTGCACCTTGCGGATTCCACTATTAAAAAACCTATGGGAAGAATTAATGATGTTATTATTGTTGCAAATAGGAACTATGTGCCCGTAGATTTTATCGTTCTTGATATAGATTGCAATCCTTCATGTCCTATTATTCTTGGTAGACCTTTCCTTAGAACGATTGGTGCAATTATTGATACGAAGGAAGGGAATATTAGATTCCAATTTCCACTAAAGAAAGGCATGAGACACTTCCCTAGGAAGAAAAATAAAATTACATATGAATCTATTATGAGAACCACTTATGAATTGCCTACCAAAGATGGCAATACCTATATCTATCCTTGCTTTTATGCCTAGCTAGGGGCGTTAAATGATAGCGCTTGTTGGGAGGCAACCCAATTTTATTTTTAGTTTTTTGCTTTTTTCCTTCTGTTTAGGAATAAATATTTGTTCTAGCCTCTGGTTAGATGTGTTTTTATGTTTTAATTAGTGTTTGTGCCAAGTTAAACCTATAGGATCTTCTTGGATGAAAATAATTGTTAAAAATCACCAGAACGTGATAAAATATTGATTCCAATTGCTTCTGATCAATAAACAAATTGTCTAGGTCGTCCTATTTTGGCTGATTTTTTGGAGTTCCAGAAGTTTGCGTTAGTTACAGATTACTACAGACTGTTCTGTTTTTGACATATTCTGTTTTTCATGTGTTGTTTGCTTATTTTGATGAATCTATGGCTAGTAAAATAGTTTATAAACCATAGAGAAGTTGGAATACAGTAGGTTCAACACCAATATAAATAAATAATGAGTTCATTACAGTACCTTGAAGTGGTCTTTTGTTTTCTTTTGCTAACGGGAGCTCACGAGATTTTCTGTTAAGTTTTGTGTTGTGAAGTTTTCATGTTTTGGGTGAAAGATTTGATGGATTATGGAACAAGGAGTGGCAAGAGCCTAAGCTTGGGGATACCCATGGCACCCCCAAGATAATCTAAGGACACCAAAAAGCCAAAGCTTGGGGATGCCCCCGAAGGCATCCCCTCTTTCGTCTACTTCCATCTATAACTTTACTTGGAGCTATATTTTTATTCACCACATGATATGTGTTTTGCTTGGAGCGTCTTGTATGATTTGAGTCTTTGATTTTTAGTTTACCACAATCATCCTTGCTGTACACACCTTTTGAGAGAGACACACATGATTTGGAAATTATTAGAATACTCTATGTGCTTCACTTATATCTTTTGAGTTATATAGTTTTTCTCTAGTACTTCACTTATATCTTTTAGAGCACGGTGGTGGATTTGTTTTATAGAAACTATTGATCTCTCATTCTTCACTTAGATTATTTTGAGAGTTTTAAATAGCATGGTAATTTGCTTAAATAATCCTAATATGCTAGGTATTCAAGATTAGTAAAACCTTCTGATGAGTGTGTTGAATACTATGAGAGGTTTGATGCTTGATAATTGTTTTGAGATATAAAGATGGTGATATTAGAGTCATGCTAGTTGAGTAGTTGTGAATTCGAGAAATACTTGTGTTAAAGTTTGTGATTCCCGTAGCATGCACGTATGGTGAACCATTATGTGATGAAGTCGGAGCATAATTTATTTATTGATTGTCTTCCTTATGAGTGGCGGCCGGGGACGAGCGATGGTCTTTTCCTACCAATCTATCCCCCTAGGAGCATGCGCGTAATACTTTGCTTTGATAACTTGTAGATTTTTGCAATAACTATATGAGTTCTTTATGACTAATGTTGAGTCCATGGATTATACGCACTTTTCTTCCTTCCACCATTGCTAGCCTCTCTAATACCGCGCACTTTTCACCGGTATCATACACCCACCATATACCTTCCTCAAAATAGCCACCATACCTACCTATCATGGCATTTCCATAGTCATTCCGAGATATATTGCCATGCAACTTACCACTGTTCCGATTACTATGACACACTCCATCATTGTCATATTGCTTCGCATGATCATGTAGTTGACATCGTATTTGTGGCAAAGCCACCGTTCATAATTCTTTCATACATGTCACTCTTGATTCATTGCATATCCCGTACATCACGGAGGCATTCACATAGAGTCATATTTTGTTCTAAGTATTGAGTTGTAAGTAAATAAAAGTGTGATGATCATCATTTTTAGAGCATTGTCCCAAGTGAGGAAAGGATGATGGAGACTATGATTCCCCCACAAGTCGGGATGAGACTCTGGACGAAAAAAAAGAGGCCATAAAAAATAAAGAAAAGGCCCAAATAAAAAAATATTATGAGAGAAAAAGAGAGAAGGGACAATGCTACTATCCTTTTACCACACTTGTGCTTCAAAGTAGCACCATGATCTTCATGATAGAGATTCTCCTATGATATCACTTTCATATACTAGTGGGAATTTTTCATTATAGAACTTGGCTTGTATATTCAATGATGGGCTTCCTCAAAATGCCCTAGGTCTTCGTGAGCAAGCGAGTTGTATGCACACCCACTTAGTTTCTTTTGTTGAGCTTTCATATACTTATAGCTCTAGTGCATCCGTTGCATGGAAATCCCTACTCACTCACATTGATATCTATTGATGGGCATCTCCATAGCCCGTTGAAACGCCTAGTTGATGTGAGACTATCTTCTCCCTTTTTGCCTTCTCTACCACCACCATTCTATTCCACATATAGTGCTATGTCCATGGCTCACGCTCATGTATTGCGTGAATGTTGAAAAAGTTTGAGAACGTCAAAGGTATGAAACAATTGCTTGGCTTGTCATCGAGGTTGTGCATGATTTAAATATTTTGTGTGGTGAAGATAGAGCATAGCCAGACTATATGATTTTGTAAGGATAACTTTCTTTGGCCATGTTATTTTGAGAAGACATGATTGCTTAGTTAGTATGCTTGAAGTATTATTATTTTTATGTCAATATTAAACTTTTGTCTTGAATCTTTCGGATCTGAATATTCATACCACAATTAAGAAGAATTACATTGAAATTATGCCTAGTAGCATTCCACATCAAAATTTATTTTTATCATTTACCTACTCAAGGACGAAAGGGAATTAAGCTTAGATGCTTGATACGCTCCAACGTATCTATAATTTTTGATTGCTCCATGCTATATTATCTTCTGTTTTGGACATTATTGGGCTTTATTATTCACTTTTATATTATTTTTGGGACTAACCTATTAACCGGAGGCCCAACCCAGAATTGCTGTTTTTTTGCCTATTTCAGAGTTTCACGGAAAAAGAGTATCAAATGGAGTCCAAACGGAATGAAACCTTCGGGAGCGTGATTTTTGGAACGAACATGATCCAGGAGACTTGGACCCTACGTCAAGCAACCAACAGGGAAGCCACGAGGTAGGGGGGCGCGCCTACCCCCCTGGGCGCGCCCTCCACCCTCGTGGGCCCCCCTGTTGCTCCACCGACGTACTTCTTCCTCCTATATATACCTACATACCCCCACAACGATAAAAAACGGAGCCAAAAACCTAATTCCACCGCCGCAACCTTCTGTACCCACGAGATCCCATCTTGGGGCCTGTTCTGGAGCTCCGCCGGAGGGGGCATCGATCACGGAGGGCTTCTACATCAACACCATAGCCTCTCCGATGAAGTGTGAGTAGTTTACTTCAGACCTTCGGGTCCCTAGTTAGTAGCTAGATGGCTTCTTCTCTCTTTTTGGATCTCAATACGATGTTCTCCCCCTCTCTCGTGGAGATCTATTCGATGTAAACTTCTTTTGCGGTGTGTTTGTTGAGACCGATGAATTGTGGGTTTATGATCAAGTTTACCTATGAACAATATTTGAATCTTCTGAATTCTTGTATGTATGATTGGATATCTTTGCAAGTCTCTTCGAATTATCAGTTTGGTTTGGCCTACTAGATTGATCTTTCTTGCAATGGGAGAAGTGCTTAGCTTTGGGTTCAATCTTGTGGTGTCCTTTCCTAGTGATGAGGGGCAGCAAGGCACGATTGTATTGTTGCCATCGAGAATAACAAGATGGGATTTTATCATATTGCATGAATTTATCCTCTACATCATGTCATCTTGCTTAAGGCGCTACTCTGTTCTTATGAACTTAATACTCTAGATGCATGCTGGATAGCGGTCGATGTGTGGAGTAATAGTAGTAGATGCAGCAGAGTCGGTCTACTTGTCTCGACGTGATGCCTATATACATGATCATACCTAGATATTCTCATAACTATGCTCAATTCTGTCAATTGCTCAACAGTAATTTGTCCACCCACCGTAAAATACTTATGCTCTTGAGAGAAGCCACTAGTGAAATCTATGGCCCCCGGGTCTATCTTCATCATATTAATCTTACAACACTTAGTTATTTCCGTTGCTTTTTACTTTGCTTTTATTTTACTTTGCATCTTTATCATAAAAATACCAAAAATATTATCCTATCATATCTATCATATCTCACTCTCGTAAGTGACCGTGTAGGGATTGACAACCCCTTACGCGTTGGTTGCGAGGATTTTTTTTGTTTTGTGTAGGTGCGAGGGACTCGCGCGTAGCCTCCTACTAGATTGATACCTTGGTTCTCACAAACTGAGGGAAATACTTACACTACTTTGCTGCATCACCCTTTCCTCTTCAAGGGAAAACCAACGCAGTGCTCAAGAGGTAACAGTGCGCCGCCCCCCCCCTCGCGCACCCAGGTGGCTTGTCCCCACCTGATGGCCCCGCTGACCCTATCTCCAATGCTATAAATTCACATTTTCGGAGAAAAATATGGAGGAAGAATTATCACGTTTCACGAGACGGAGCCGCCGCCACATCATGTTCTTCATCGGGAGGCCAGATCTGGAGTTCGTATGGGGCTCCGGAGAGGGGAATCTTCGATCTTCGTCATCACCAACCCTTCTCCATCGCCAATTCCATGATGCTCCCCATCAGGAGTGAGTAATCCCTTCGTAGGCTTGTTGGTCGGTGAGGAGTTGGATGAGATTCATCATGTAATCGAGTTTGTGTTGTTAGGGCTTGATCCCTAGTATCCATTATGTTCTGAGATTGATGTTCCTATGACTTTGCCATGCTTAATGCTTGTCACTTTGGGCCTGGGTGCCATGATTTCAGATCTGAACCGTTTATGTTATCACCATTATATCTATTTTCTAGATCCGATCTTGCAAGTTATAGTCACCTATTATGTGTTATGATCCGCAAACCACGGATTGATAGTATTCGGGATACTTTCCGATGATGATCGTAGTTTGAGGAGTTCATGTATTCACTATGTGTTAATGCTTTGTTCCGGTTCTCTATTAAAAGGATGCCTTAATATCACTTAGTTTACTTATGGATCCTGTTGCCACGGGAGGGTAGGACAAAAGATGTCATGCAAGTTCCTTCCATAAGTACGTATGACTATTTACGGAATACATGCCTACATTGTATTTATGAACTGGAGCTAGTGCCGTATCGCTCTAGGTTATGACTGTTATATGATGAATATCATCCAATGAATTCGTCGATCCAATGCCTACGAATTTTCCATATATTGTTCCTGCTAAGTTACTACTGCTACTGTTACTGTTGCACTTGCTACAAAATCATTGCTATCACTGTTACCGTTACTATTACTGTCGCTATTACTATCAAAATTATCATACTACTTTGCTACTGATCACTTTGCTATAGATAATTAATCGCCAGGTGTGGTTGAATTGACAACTCAGCTGCTAATACTTGCAAATATTCTTCTGCTTCCCTTGTGTTGAATCAATAAATTTTGGTTGAATACTCTACCCTCGAAAACTATTATGATCCCCTATACTTATGGGTTATCAAGAACTTTTTCTAGCGCAGTTGCCGGGGAGCATAGCTATATTTGTTGAGTCACTTGGGATTATTATCAATTTATCAATATGAAGAATCTAAAGGCTACAAAGACTAAGATTTTTCCCTCTAAGACGAGGGGATTTAAGGAACTGCCATCTAGCTCTGAGCTTGATTCACCTTCTATTTTGAGTTGACTTGCAACACCACCACATGCTATTAGTCATGTTATGTCACAAGTTATTGATGATGCTACTTCTACAAATGCTACTCATGATGATGCTAGTACCATTCTTGATGATGAAGTGCCACTAGGTGATTTTCTTGATGAACAAATTGCTAGATCTAAAGAGAATGAAATTATTGAATGAAGTGCTTGAAACTAAAAATCTTGAGACACCTATTAGACCTAGTCCTCCTAGATATGAATTGCCTAAGATACCGAAGGTTATGTTATGGATGAGGAGACAACTAGAGACTTTCTTGCTTCCAATGAGAGAGATGATCTTAAGAAATTATTATGCAAACTGAAGGAGAAATCTTTGAGTGCTAGAATGAAATGTGATCCTCAGTTTGCCACTTCACCTATCTTTGTTGATGATAAGGATTATGAATTCTCTGTCGACCTAGATTTGATTACTTTGGTTGAATCTGAACCTTTCCATGGTTATGAAACTAAAACTGTTGTGGTACATCTTACTAAGCTGAATGATATAGCCAGCCTATTTGCTCATAATGAGAAAATTCGCTACTATTATATTCTCAAATTATTGTTGTTCTCATTAAAGAGTGATGCTAAGACTTGGTATAATACTCTTGCTCATTGTTGTGTGCGTAGTCCCCAGGATATGATTTATTACTTCTCTGAAAAATATTTTCCTGCTCATAAGAAACAAGTTGCCTTATAGGAAATATTTAACTTTGTGCAAATTTAAGAAGAGAGTCTCCCACAAGCTTGGGGAAGGCTTCTCCAATTTCTAAGTGCTTTGCTTGATCATCCTCTTAAGAAAAATGAAATACTTGATATCTTCTATAATGGAATAACCGATGCTTCTAGGGACTTCCTAGATAGTTGTGTTGGTTGTGTTTTCAGGGAACGAACTGTAGAACAAGCTGAGGAATTATTGAATAATATATTGAAAAATTATGATGATTGGACTATTCCTAAACCACCGCATAAACTCACTCCAAAGAAGAGGGGCCTTTTATATCTCAGTCCTGAAGATATGCAAGAGGCAAAGAAATCCATGATGGAAAAGGGTATTAAGGCAGAGGATGTAAAAAATTTACCTCATATTGAAGAGATACATGGACTTGACGCACCCCCATTCAAGATGGTAGAGGTAAATTCCTTAATGAAGTTCAATGATAATGACAACCTTATAATATGCATCCTAGTCAATGCCTTTATGAGTTTGATAATTACATTAGAAAGCAAGATCACTTCAATCAAAATGTTATGAAACAATTGAAATATAATTCTGATATGATTGCTCGCTTGAGTGACTTGTTATTTAGAGTCAACAATGATGTTATAGGTGTAGGAAAACATGCTTCTATGGTCCAAACTCAACTAGAACAAGTTGCTAAATCTCAAAGAGAATTGCTTGATGAAATGAATAATAATATCAATGACTTTGATGTTAGAGTAGCAACTAGAGGAGGTAAAATGACTCAGGAACCATTTTATCCTGAGGGACACCCAAAAAGAATTGAACAAGACTCTCAAATAATTAACACTGATGCACCTAGTCCTTCTAAAAAGAAAAATAAAAAGAAAAATGATAGGACTTTGCATGCTTCTAGTGAACCTGAAGTAGAAAAAACCTCCTGATAATTATAATGATGTTTCTATTTCTGATGCTGAAACTCAATCTGGCAATGAACACTCACCTAGTGATAATGAAAAACATCATGATAAGGTTCATGAAGACACTCAAACAAACAATAAAGAACCAGATAATGATGTTGAAATAGAACCAGCTGTTGATCTTGATAACCCACAACCTAAGAATAAAATATATGATAAAAGAGACTTTGTCGCTAGGAAACATGGTAAGGAAAGAGAACCATGGGTTGAAAAACCTATGCCCTTTCCACCTAAATCAACCAAGAAGAAAGATGATGAAGAATTTGAACGCTTTGTTGAAATGATTAGGCCAGTCTTTTTGCGTACTCGCTTGACTGATTTTTTAAAGATGGCCACTTATGCAAAGTACATGAAAGACATCATCACCAATAAGAGAAAAATATTGGAAGCTAAAATCTCCACCATGCTTGCTAATTATTCTTTTAAGGATGGAGTACCCAAAAAACTTGGAGATCCTGGAATACCAACTAGACCATGCTCCATCAAAAGAAATTATGTGAAAATTTCTTTGTGTGATTCAGGAGATGGTGTTAGTGTTATGACTTTCTCTTTATATAAAAGACTTCATTTGAATAAACTCACACCTACTGAAATATCGTTGCAAATGGATGATAAATCGACTATCATACCCATCGGTATTTGTGAAGATGTGCCCGTTGTTGTTGCTAATGTTACTATCTTGACTGACTTTGTTATACTTGAGATGCCCGAGGACGACAACATGTCGATTATACTTGGTAGAACCTTCTTGAATACTACAGGGGCTATTATTGATTGCAATAAAAGCAAGGTCACTTTTCATATTAATGGTAATGAGCATACGGTGCACTTTCCGAAGAAACAATTCCAAGTGAATGGTATCAATGTTATTGAAAAATCTCCGACACTCACTATTGGAAGCTTTCAACTACCTCTACCTACTGCCAAAAAGAAATATGAAATGCTTATTGTTGGGGACATGCATATCCCCGTAGAGGTAACTTAGTGTTTTACGAAAGTTCTTCGATTTCATGCTAATCGAAGGTGGTTGTTAATAAGACTTGATCAACCTTATTAATGGATCATTTTCGAGAGGTATGAAGTTGATGAATTTAGTAGGCACTACCTTCTGCTCCTAGATTTTATTCTCTGTTTTTCTTAGTCAAATTAAATAAATTGCCTTGTTTTTTCTGTTTTCTGATTTTCCTGTACAATAAAAAATGACCCAAAAATAGAAGTTCTCGGAATGCCCTGAAAATTTAATACGATCTTTTTTGAATATGTAAGAATTTTTTGTGCAAATAACATCAGAGGGGGGGTGCACCAGGTGGGCACAACCCACCTGGGCGCGCCAGCAGCCCTAGGCGAGCCCTGGTGGGTTGTGGGTCCCCACGTGGGCCCACTCACTTATCTCTTTAGCCCATGTCACCACCTACCACTACAAAAAAATACACTTCCGTGTTGATACGTGTTTGTCACAGTAGGTCATGTTTTCTGTCTTGCATGTACATCCATGACAATTTTATGACAGAATCAATACCTGTGCTGTCGTAGAAGTGTTCCATGACATTACTAAAATTATCATCACGGAAGTGTCCACTTCCATGACGATAAATCGGGCGTCACAGAAGTGCTTTCGTCAAGGGTGACCGACACATGGCATCCACCGTAACGGAACACCGTTAAGCTATCGGGTCCGGTTTTGGATCCGATAACCCGTTAACAGCCCGGACCAATGGGGATTTTCCACGTGTAAAATTCTGATTGGCTGACGGAAACACGTGTCAGCTCCGCATTGGCACAGGTGTCACTCATCCAATGGGCGAGATGCGCCTATGATATGTTGACACGTGGACCGGCCCAAAAGTGGCCCATAAAGTTTAAATGGGCTGGCCCAACTAAAGGCCCGCAAGATTTTGCGGACCATAATGGGCCGGCCCAGCTAAAGGCCCACGAGATTTTGTGGACCATAATGGGCTGGCCCAGCTAAAGGCCCACAAGATTTTGCGGGCCAAAATGGGCCAGCCAAGGTAAAGGCCCACAAGATTTTTGCGGGCCATAATGGGCCGGCCCAGGTGAAGGCCCACAAGATTTTTGTGGACCATAATGGGCCGGCCCAGCTAAAGGCCCACGAGATTTCGCCGACATTAATGGGCTGGCCCAGCTGTAGGCCCACAAGATTTTGAGGACCCTAGTAGGCCGGCCCATTAACTGGCTGCCATGTTTTGGGCCAAATGTTGGCCCATATTTGATCCGGTCCATTAAGGGTCTGCCACGTTCCGGGCCTAACAATGGCCCATATGAGATTCGCCCCGTTAAAAGCCTACCATGTTCTGGGCCAAATTACGGCCTAGATCTGGTCCAGCCCTTTAAGAGGCTTTGGGCTAAATTATGGCCCATATCAGATTCGGCCCGTCAACTGGACGCTATGCTTTTGGGCCCACTTGCTAAAGGCCCATTTAGTAATTTGGCCTGATATTAGTTTCGGCCTCTTAAGGGCCCGTTTAACATTTTGGCCCTATATTAATTTCGGCCTGTTAAGAGCCCGTCATATAGTTGGGCCTAACTACAGACCGGTTTGCATCCGGCCTGCTCACAGCCGATAATCTGATTGGGCCAAACAAGGACCGAGAAAATTTTGGCCTGTTAAAAGCCCGTGATTTGATTGGCACAATCATGGGCCAGGGTCCATTTCGGGCTTCTGCTGGCCCGTGAGCTGTTCGACACGTTTCAGGCCCAACCTACTTCTCAGCCTCCTAAAATCCCATTGAGTTTTCTTGCGAAAAGAGGGCCGGTGGTTTACTCAGCCTATTAAAGGCCCGAGTCTACTAGTGGGCCAGTTTACATTTAGTCCTTCTAACGGACCAAGATGACGGGGCCCATGATGCGGATCATACATCGTGATTGCATGACGGCCCGATTATATGCCGTAATTTTACGGTTTGGCCGGTTTCCTGCGAAGACAAGATATATATACAGTAAAATAACTGCAGCATCGTGAATAAGAAAAAACCTAGACTATACAATAAAGAAATTACGGCATATTACATCCACTGGGCATCAATGTTCGCCACTATGATAATAAAGCACAAGCAGACAGCAGATTACATACACGGGGCATCAAAGAACACCACCGGTGCAACTAAACACGCCGACAAAATAATATACAAAACCGACAGCACTTCAATAGAGTTCGAGAAAGGTTAGCCCTGCTGCGGAGCTGCAGCGCAAGCAGCTGAGCAAGCTGATGAGAATGCACTTGTTTAACACTTATATCCTCCTCACTCTGAAAGATAAACAAGCAGACAGATGACAGGGTTTGCACATAAAAGTATCATTGCTGACAATTCGTCACATTTCTTACTGACGAATAAAGTGACACAGTTTAAAATTGCACTAACATAATATGGTACTATTTAGGTCAAGACATGGCAGGAAATGACATTGTGAAGGAGTTGGCAGCTTCACGACACCACTCGATTACAGATCAATAACTCATAAGTATCAATGGTTAGTGTGCTGTCAATTTATCCCATTTCAGATTGGCAAATAAAGAGACGGTTTAAATAATAGTAGAATGATATGACATTGTTCATAGTTAAGACATTGCAGAATATGACATTGTGCTGTAGTGGGTAGGTTCACCACACGACTGGATTACAGATCAAGAATAGAAGCATACATGCAGTGCAAAAGAAGATCACTTGCTCTGTATAGTTTAATTTACATGGTATGAAGAAGGAACTTGGTCGTACAACTGAAAACTTAAATTGAGAAGGACAAACTTTTGTTTATGAACTACATAATAAACTTTAAACATGCAATTTAATGCAAACACCAAAAATAAACAGTTGTTGCAGTCATGCCTAACCAAATATACACAACAAAGTTTGAAGGCTTGAGAAGGAAAAACTTACATTATTGGTGACGGCAGGCTCTATAAAGCCCTTGTCCATGCTGATGGGGGGCAATTCAAGAAGTTTACCACAGAATCTTCTTCATAAGCATTGCCTTTATTCTACATTTTGTTAAGAGTAAATATAGATGTGACAATATAAGAAAAAATGGAGAATATTTAAGATAAGATGAAGAGAGATACTACATAACCAAGTAACTATAAATTTAAGTACAGCGATACAGGCAAAAGGTACAACCAAGAGCAATGTAGAGCTAAACTTCTTCAGTACCATCGGTGTTATCCAACCTTGTGGTAAGAGTAAATATAGATCTTATGTGTATAAAATGGAGGGCAAAGGAAAATAAGTTGCAGAGTGATGGTAGATGAACAACTACCTGTCAATATAAGTACACTGATAAAGGACATCAGGTACTTACAAGAACAATGCAGAGCTAAAAATTTTCATTGGCATTGGATATATTCCACACTAATGTAACCATTCATACAGATTAGATAATTTGGAGCGAACAATTGATAAGCAAGCTATCATGCATACTGTTGTCACATAATGAACCAGGTATGTATGCAAGTACAGTGATACAGGACAACATGTACTAACAAGAGCAAAGCAGCGGGCAACATATTTGCGCTATCCTGTCGTTCTTTTCAAACCGGAATTCTTTTTCGAGAAGATTTCCTGCAAAAAAGATCCGTAAGGCACATGTGGAAAAGCAGAAGTTCAAATTGTCATGCGATATCATAGACAGTACCTCATCCTCGGAACGAGACCAGTGCATAATAAGGTTTTTCCATTCAATGTCTTCTAAATTTAGCACAGGAGACTTCACCAGAAATTCGTTTATAGACTTGCCATCAAAGTGTGATTTCCTCAGGTAACACCAATACTGCTGCAATGCTTCCTTGAAAAGCGCAAGCAAGCTTTGCTCGTCATGACTATCCAGATTGACCCTCGCCTACTTACAACAATGTAATGTAAATCATTGATGTGTTAAATCAGCAGAAAACAAGAAAATAATCACCATGAATAATAGCACTTACACGTAAGTGGGACAGGAAGATGTGAAAAAGGTGTTTGTCTTCACTATAATCTTCCCATGATGTGAATATATGCACGTAGTCCCTAACAACATTGAAAGCATTGTCTTTAAACTCGAATAATCGAATGGGGTTCCAATCTGCAGGAATTGGCCGCCTCTGCAGCTTGGGATAGGTCTTCGCCGGTGGACTTGCTGTACTTTTTGCTGGAGGGGATTTTTTGTGGTACGGTGGTGCTATGGCAACTGAAATCGGCATACCTTTTGGCCGGAGTGCAGGTCCTGTGGTGCGGCTAGTGGTGTGGCCAAGAAGTATGGGTACAATCTGCTGGAGTTGGTCCCACGCTTTGTGTCACTGGTTGTACAGCCAATATAAGTGGGTGTTGTTTGATTGTTCGCACAACCAGGTTTTTCAAGGACTTTGCTGGTGCTCCTTCAGGTTCGGCAATCACCCTCTTCTTTTTTGATGTCTGATGCACAAGAACAACATTTGAGTGGAAAAACATGGTATGATGACATATGGAATATGTATTTATAATGGATGGGCATGGCATCTCGACATACATGATGAGTAAACTAAGCAGATGGCGGTGCAACAAAGTAGAAGAAATGCTAGACAACATATGCAAGTTACACACAATCAATAAAACCTTGCCAAATTAGAACAGGCACCTTGATGGGTGAACAGGACAGGCCATCTGCCTTTGACTCCTCGAGGTTAGAATAGTCATTAGGATCATATTCTGAACAAGAATCAACAGGTGGGAAGCGTATGAGTTTCATTGCATCCAGAATGGCGCTCAATGCCTTGGTGCCAATTTCGTAAGTCATTGCGGTGTTTAGCTTCAAGAGTGGACTACTGCTAGTGCGACACAAAGCAGCTACACATATCATAGTGTAGATATAATGGGAAAACCGTAAGCATCAGAGTAAAATCAGCAAAGTGGAACTTGCTGGAATATATCTGCTAGTATTGCCGGTACGGCTAGAAAGGCATCAGATACCAGCTCTCTTCAACTGAAGGTATGGTACTGTTAATATCAGTGTAACTCTCAAAGGCGACACAGCTCCCCGCATTTCCTTGCTATTCTTATTGGATTCAAGTGGGCAGGCCACTACAAATCCTTATTCCCATGTTTACAAAATCCTACGAATCAAAGAGGCCTGACGAGTTCAAAGTGTCCATACCAGCCGACCGTATAGACCTCTACACTGCAAATGTCCATGCTCATCTTCACTACAAGGAACATACTGTACTACTATCATACTCCCTCCGTTCGAAAATATAAGTCTTCGTAGAGATTTCCACTATGGATCACATACAGATGTATCCAGATACATTTTAGAGTGTAGATTCACTCATTTTGCTCCATATGTAGTCCATGGTGGAATCTATACAAAGACTTGTATTTAGGAATGAAGAGAGTACTTATTAAAGAACAACGGAAGAGGAACATGCTAAAGAAGAGGAAGTAGATTTTGGATAATAAAATGTTCGTTGCGCAGTGCCCACACATGATGAACTAGAGCGCATTAGGAAAGAAACTCCCTGCTGTCTCTCTATATGTGGTGCACGTGCTTTTTCAAAAGTAAAGTAGGAACATTAGCTGACCAATTAAATGTTATCTATTTTAGTAATATCAGCATCATATCAGATTCGTACTCGAGCAACAAGTTTGGAATTATGAGTTGCACATTGTTTAGCTTGATGGATTCAGGAGCAGTGCTAAGCAGGTACGATGATGGTACTGAATATAAAGGCATGTCTGCGTGCAAGTCGCGTGACTTTTGTCATTTGGGCCAGTCAACCATTTCAGGCGGTTGGATGAAGATCCTATGTCTCCTAACCCTTCTTCTTCCTCGTCTCTGATTCTTCCCATACAGAACACCACACGGGCCGCTGGCCGGACCATCGGCCCCCATCGCCTATGTTCCTCCGCCACCCCCACCCCCGCCCCCACCCGTGTCGAGTTTTTGTTCGTTCAGCGAGGCCCCACCACCTCCCCCCACAACCAAAGTCCCCACCCGAGCCCCTTCGCTTGCACCGCTAACTCCAATGAGCTCAAAAATCGACTGACCCAATTTTGAAATTTAGTCTACTGTGATTTAACTATTGTGGAATATAGAAGGCGAAAACCATAAGCATTGGGAGTATAGTGTTGAGCGTGCCATGGCGGATCTGAAGGTGCAAACTGGACAAAGGCAACTTCGCAACCAATGTTTGCTTTCAACTAGCAAGTAAGTGATGGACAAGAAATCAGAGTAAAGCAGTGGCAATCTATTTTCTTGTTGCGATAAATAAGTTGACCAGATACGAATGAGTACCGCCTCTGGTGCGGCGTCGTGTATGCATCTGCTGAGAATTTGACGGTGCTGCGGTAGCGATGGCTGTCGACGGCGTGGAAGCAGATCTAGGAGGGTAGACGGTGGCGGTGGGGTGCGGTGGACGAGACGGTCGTAGGAGCGGCGCCGGCAAGGTGGACGATGACGCTAATGAAGCGAGAGGACAGGATGCAAGGATCCCGGTCCAAAGCCGTGGATGAGAGAGGTTGATCTCTTGTAATGGACGACGACGTCGGGGTATCAGCTCCGGCATGGTGGAGGAGGACGGCGGTGGATGGGGTGGCGGACTGAGGAGGCTGGGGTGGAGAGGGTGTTTTGGCGCCCACGGAGTACGAATGGGGAAATGGAGGTGGAGAGGAAGGGGGGAACCATGTCTTCAGGGCGCGCTTGTCTCAAATGCGAGGAAATTTACAAACTTAGCCCCCGTTTCAAATTTCCTACGTCACATCAATATTAGTTGGTTGGAGATAGGGTGGTAATCTCGCATACACCAAATATTTGCCGACGAGAGTTTGTTTTTGGCGCCCACCGTGTATGAATCGGGGAGGGAGTCGATTTCGGCCGAGGACACATTGTGTTTTGGCGCCCACTGTGTATGAATCCGGGTGAGAGGCCGTTATGTCACGTTTGAGTGAAATTACAAACCTACCCCTATCAAAACCTGTAGAAATCGAGCAGATAGGCTTTGCATGGCAGGGATAGGCAATAGTAATTTCCATCTCGCAGATTTTGGTTTCGGGCGGCTACTGCGACTTTCCCCGCTTCGTTCAAATTTTGCAGAGTGCATGTTTACCGTGCCAACTCAATTCAAATCCCGTTTGTATTTTAATTTTTTCGGGCGGATCCATTTTCGATTGGAATAAAATTCTATATACATCATTTTTTATATATACTTTCTAAAGCACAACAAAGAATTCTGCTCCTTTATATGTATAATATGATTTACAAATACAATGATCTCAAATTCATAAGGCTGAATTCAAAAAATTAAACCAAATTATGTTCTACTAAAATGTATGGATGAGTAATATCTATATATTAAATAACATAGATGCGCGTGTATTCATATGAGTATGCATGTTTGATAGATCAATTTTGGTTCGAGTATGGATTACATGTATCATCATCTCGAATTCAAATATTTGAATCCCTTTTATGTTCACTCCTTTCATGCCCATCTCTCTCGCATGCATGCTCCTTCATGTAGCTATCACTCTCTTTTCTCCAGCTCACCCGCACACTCACTTCATGTTTCTCCTATCCGAGCAAACATGGTCTCTCGATGTCTCCCTTGAGAAGTGTCACACTCTCCCTATCATTATACATTACACGGTTTTCATTATATCTCACGTCTCTACCGTTCTCTCGTATCACTAGGTACCTAAGCTTTCTTTTTCACCGCCACACACACAGTCTCCACTCGTCTTTCACTTTGTCCTTCTCTCTATGGGATTCTCTCACACACCCTATATGTCTCTAGATATGAATCATACCACTAAAATTACTCTCTTTCTCTCTCTCTCTCTCTCTCTCTCTCTCTCTCTCTCTCTCTCCTGTAGACACAACATTTGTTGCGGTCTCCTTCTCGTCTCCATCCCAGACTGACATTATTCATTTGTTTACCGATTAGACAAACTCCCCCATCTCTCTCACACACACACACACAACTCCTGCTTCCACTCCCCTTCCCGACTACCGTCTCTCTCTCACACACACACAAAACTCTCGCTTTCGCACCCCCGACTCGTATTTCTCTCACAAACATTGATGGACTAGCCTCTAGATAGGTTTATACACCCGCACACTCGTGCTTCCACTATCGCATACATGTGTCTCTCCCGCTCCTTGTATCTATGTAGATTTTTCTTGCCTTCTTGAGACATGCCCTATCGATCATGCACACACACACTATCGCCTCATTTTAAGCTGATACCTCTCGCACACAACTCTTTGTGTCTTTGTCACACATAAACTCCGTCCTCCTCCTCTCTCCCTCTCTCTCACAAATGGGCTTTTTGCGACAACTAGCAAGATGCCCATGTGTTGCACGGAACATCAAGATGCATTTGTATGAATAGTTTATCTTATGGGAGAAAAGGATGAACAAGGGAAGGCCTTATTTGCAAGTGTGTAGAGGGGTGTGGGTATCTTTTTGCAAAATTGCCATAGTTTCCTTCTTATCCATCAGATATAGATCGAACGGCCTATATTGCAGGATGGCAGGCACACGATCATCACCGACTATGCTTTTTATAAGAGTAGGGATAAAAAACAGAGTTGGTGATGATGGTGGGCCTGCCATCCTGCAATATAGGCCGACCGATTTATATCTGACGGATAGGAACGAAACTATGGCAATTTACCCGCACTCCTCTCCACATTTGCAGATAAGGCCCTCCCTCGTTCATCCTTTTCTCCCACAAGATCTTGATGTTCCGTCCAACGCACGGGCATCTTGCTAGTAAGAGTATAAATTAGACATATACCACTTCTCGAATCTTGAAACCAACAACATTCCTCCCTTATCTCATCAAAACCGCCAAAGGAATATATTTTGAGTGAAACATAACAATTTTTTAGTGATATACATATTTCAAAACTAGACTTTTTTTTCTATCAAATCGATGAATATGTATTAATATAGTCAGACCGTGTGGCAACGCATTGGCACATTGCTAGTAGTTATTATAATTTTCTGGACACCAGACAAACGATGGAGTACATATACGAAGAGAAGAGGCGCACACACGCAGTCGGTCTCTCGCTGTCTCGCACACACGAGTGTTACGTAAAGGCAACCTTAACAAATAAACCCTAAAACCCTAGGTGCACGATTGGTGCATTCACGGGTACCGGGTACGTGGTGGAGCGCACCTTTGTAGGAATAGTCAGCTCGCGTGATAATTTGATCTGTAGGAGTTGATGGTCGGGACCACAGGTGAATGACATGGAGGCGGTGGCTCGCCAGTTGCCACAGATCGAGTAGCCACGTTTAAAATATCATTTTTTTAGCGGGTTAAGAGTTCCGATTTTCAATGGCGCGTTATAAGTACTCCCTCCGTTTTTATTTACTCTGCATATTAGAGTTGACTGAAGTCAAACTTCGCAAAGTTTGACCAAGTTTATAGAAAACAATATAGACATTTATTATAATAAATCTATACGATGTGAAAGTACATTCAATAATAAATCTAATGTTGTTGATTTGTTATTGTATATCTTAATATTTTTGTTTATAAACTTGATCAAAGTTTGTAAAGCTTGCCTTTGACCAAAGCTAATATGCGAACTAAATAAAAATGGAGGGAGTACTAAGTAGTTTTTAGAATGATTGGTATGGAGCGAAAATGGAATTCATAGTACTATGTACCTCCTTGGCGTATGGTTGTATGGGTTTATATTGCGAGATGTTGAACCTGGTAGTTCTAGGGAAATTACTATGTTTAGATTTAGATGTTAGTTTTCAGTAATGAAAATCGGAACTGGGAAACCCTTCTTTGATTAAAATAAAACTACTACCTCCGTTCTGGTTTACTAGTCCCCATCGTATTTTTGGTCAAAGTTTGTCCACGAATTTTACTTGTAAAATGTGAATGGAAAACGAGATTTTGTTATATGCAAACAAAAAAGGACTGGAGGGAGTGATTGCTCTGACACGGACACGACCTCTGATAGCACAGGCATTGAACCGGCACGCCGGCCAAGAGGGCCCCACTCGCTACAGGCCCGGCTGAATACACCTCCTCGCCGCATGCAATCGGCTTCAGACTGCCCCACCTTCCTTCATTGAATCCGCGCGTGTGCTGGCAACACGTCCTTCCGCGAGCCGGCCGGCATTTTTGAACACAAGAAATGACCAAAATATAATTAATTACGCATGGTCTTGACTTGTTGTGCTTGCACTGGTAGCAGGAACTAGAGGTTTTTCTTTATTCATAACTCTCCTCAAAAAAAAATTTGGCTTTGAAGTGAATCATGGTTGTGGACATTATGTATGAATGTGGAGATATCTGTGAACATGAGTTTGATGTGGAAGTTGAACTTGGAATGCCGGGCTTGCGCGTGAACTATACCATGTCCAATGCTTCATCTGTTATTGTTTGGAAAGTAATTGCTATTATTACATGACCTGAAAAATATATATTTTGTGCCACATCAGTAGATGCACGGACATCACAACAGGCATGCTGACTGGATAAACATTTGAACCTAGCTACTATGAAGGAAATTTTGTATTGACAACAGTTTTAGATAGCAGGAGACGCCTAGCCTGCTCGCCTCGCTAGCTTATTTCTCGCTTCTTCCATCTCTTCTTTGGCATGGGTGAAGAGAGCATCCGATTGCTCTTTTGCTTCTTCAGAACTCAGCTACATTCTCAAGGGCTGCTGCACGCTTTCTTTCAGCCTTTACTAGAGCCCAGTGACGACTCCACCGGCTTGTGTGTAATCCAACATCATCTGGAATTTGCACCTTGTGTCTAATCCAAGATCATTAGGAACTGCACCTTGTGTGTAATCCAGCCTCATTCGAAACATGATCTCGAGGTTGACCATACTTCCTCCTCGCAGAACTGCATCCCGACATGAAGTTACTTATTTTTAGATATTACTCAGAGCAACCGAGATCCATTTAGTAGAAGCCAGATAAATGTAATCTGGAGAAGTGAATTCAAAAGGAAAAAAATATAAAACAGACTACAAGGTGAGAACACCCACTTCCTACATCAAGCTAAAAACGAAAGCATTAGGGCGATAAAGACTCTTCTTGTGACACATCGAAGAACACGAGGCTTAAGAGAAACAGAAACTACTACATATACACATCAAAGAACACGAGGCTAAATGAAAGTAATTGAAAGGGTGTTACTTACCAAAGCTCGTTTTTACGGGTTCGTGCAGCTCCTCTTTAACTTGCCACACTCCTTGAAGATGTCCCCAATATCCCGTGTTTGGTCTTCATTGCTCCTCTGCATGTTCGCACTCGTGGTTTTAAAATCTCAACATGGCAAGAAAAATATACTACTAGTAATACTCGCGCATCTTGTCGGCAACATTAAAGCACTCATCTGCCATGTTAGAGCATCTCCAACAGAATCGCAACGCGCGACGCTTTAAAAAGTGTTTACAGTGCTGAGATCGAGAAGTAGAGATAGAGAGTAGAGGATAGTTCTCAACATAGATAGATAAAAAAAATAGATTATTCAACTACTCCTCGTCGTCCGACTCCTCCTTGGTGATGTCCTCCTCCGACGCCCCGATCAGAGGCTCAAGATACCGATCATCGCCGGAATCCTGTATGCGCTGCTGCTCCCAGCCTCATGTTGAATTGAGCGTCCGCCGCCACGCTTGTCCTCACGATAGGCGGCTCACTCCGCCTCCTCTTATCCCTCTCCGCCTCCTTTGCTCATAGAACTCGGCCGCTGATGATGTCCTACAGAAGCGCTATGCGCACAGCGCCATGGCTTCCTCATCCATCTCAGCGATTCCGAGACGGTGCTCCCACCTCTGATTGTTGTGACAATCCTCGTCGGTGATAAGCCGCGGCAGAGGCGCGAGCTCTTGTGCCCGCTCCCGCGTCAGCACATTGGGGAAGTTCAATGTTCTATGAGACCACCGGAGGCGCCACGCCGCCGTGTCGTACACGCGGGCGGCCTCGTTGGTGGTGTCGAAATTGCCGAGGCCGAGGCGCATCCCGTGGAACCGGATCTCAGCAGAGAAGCCGCCGGAGGGGCGCGCGCGGACGCCGTGGTATCCCCAAGTTTCCCGACGACGGGGCGGCATGGTGGCGCGGAGGCGGCGAGGCGAGCAAGAGCGGTGGCGAGGCACAGAGCGGGGAGAGAGCGGTGGCAAGGCACAGAGCGGTGGGAGGGCGTTGGATTTTATAAAGCGCGCCGGACGCTGCGCACCAAAACTAGCGCATGCCCGGCCGCTTTTTCCCGCGCGCGTGCTATCCTTTCCCGACGTCTCTGCTATCTCTACTCTCTTCTCTACTTTTATATTTATTTTATATTTAATATTTATCTCTACTTCTCTACTCTCTATTTTTTCTCTACTTTTCCCCTACTCTTATAAAAAAACAGAGTTGGTGATGATGGTGTTCCTGCCATCCTGCAATATAGGCCATCCGATTTATATCCGACGGATAGGAAGGAAACTATGGCAATTTTGCAAAAAGATACCCACACCCCTCTCCATATTTGTAAATAAGGCATTCCCTCATTCATCCTTTTCTCCCACAAGATAAACTACTCATACAAATGCATCTTGATGCGTGCAACGCATGGGCATCTTGCTACTTCTAAAAAACTATCCATCATTTGCCACACTACTGGTTGCAGATGAAATACCTACCCAAGCACAACGCGATACAGGAGCGACGCACAATTACAAGCTGATATTCTGTTGGACAATGGAGGCTATAACCAATTACTTTTACGGGAACAATAGCACCCAGGAAATTTGAAGGGTAGGTATGAACAAAATTGGAACTGCATATGTACTGCTAAGTGATTCAATACACACATTACCAATCGAGGAGGAGAACAATAGTCGCGGTGGTCTCTGTGAGTCATGGTCGGCAACAGGAGTCAGTTCATTGTCCACGACGGTGGTGCTTCTGCACTTGGCGTCGGCTTCCGGGAAGCAGATCCGAGACCGTGGAAGACGGTGCCGGGGAAGAGGCTCCGTGTATGACGATGACGGTGGACCGGCTCCAGTGCAGCGTACGAGATCATCGATGAGGCAGAAGCGCTGCGGTGGACGAGTGCGCCGATGTAGAAGGGGAGGAGCACGAAGGCTGCGGTGCCGTGGAGAAGTCTACTTTATGTGGGGATAGAAATGGGCAGTATTCAGGTGTACTACTGGGTGCCGGGTGGGGTTGGCTGGGTAGGGTGAACCTGGTTACGAAAACAGCCCCGACCATTCGCCATCCGTAGGCCTGTTCAGAAGGCTATGATGGTAACTTCCCACTTCTCGAATCAGGGTCGCGGGAGATTTCCCGCCGACCTCAAAATTTGGTGACACTGAACTCCCCGTGTGGCGTGTTGAGTGATTCGGCTAAGCAACTAGCGAGTAGTACTAGTAAACTCTGCATATTAGGTTTGACCGAAGTCAAACTTCCTAAAGTTTGAACAAGTTTATAGAAAAAATATAAACATTTTCCATAACAGATATGTATGATGTGAAAGTACATTCAATAACGAATCTAATGGTATTTATTTGTTGTTGTATATGCTAATATTTGTTTTTATAAACTTTCTGAGAGTTTACAAAACTTGACTTTGACCAATGCTAATACGCAGACTTAAATAAAAATGGAGGGTGTACACATTTGTTTTCTTAGTATGTAGTGAACTAATCATTTCTTGAAATTGTGAAATAAATATATTAGGCTACTGACTTCGAATTTAATGGTCTATACAATTCAATAGTTACAATCATTGTCAAATTCCAGGATGTATACGAGGTCTATAGTACTTCACAACATGCTCAAACTCGCATAATCCCAGTCAAATGACAATCAAAATGCATTTCATAGTTATTACTTTGTAGGATCCAACAAAACCAACAATAACTCTACATCAGCCATTATAAAAGCAACATTTTGAACATATCCGAATGTGTGAATGGAACGTGTAGAGAGAGCTTGCGAAGATGGAGCAGATAGGCCGGGAAAGATTGTATGTTTGTGGACGAGAGAGTAGGAAACAAATCTAACGAAACAGAGAGAGGGAGATACAGAGAGAAAGAGATAGGAAGAAGTTAGGTCTGTGAGAAAGATGGAGACATGTAATATACGTGAGATGCGTGTGCATCTGGATTCTGTACACGTGGAAGGAGAAGAGACAACAGGTTTGATGAGAGAGCCGGAAAAACATGGATGAGAGGGGAAGGATCTCGTGGGTTGAGGGATTGATAAATTTGTGCGGGGGAGAGAGGGTTTGGTAATTTTGTGCGAGAGAGAGAGGGTGGGGGAGGAGTCACCACTGTCGCCACATCATCCTACTTCCAAATGGCCCCGCATTCTCTAGCGCAGTGTGGTCGCCGTCTTTGATCTCCTCGATGCCCTCTTTGAAGATTGAGGTGTTGTGCATGCTGGGTGCAGAGAAGCACAAGCTTAGAGTGGTCGCCATATAACCTTGGATGGGGATGAATTGTGTGCTCGGGGAAGGTGTGTGTGTGTGTGTGTGTGTGTGTGTGTGTGTGTGTGTGTGTGTCGATATTGAGAGAAACAAACCTAAGGAGAGAAATGTGTGTATGTGATGGAAAGCTACTTGCTAAACGGGGTATTCACGAAGAGATTGTGCGTATAGATAGAGAGCGATGTGGGCCTTGAGGTGGGCAGGGCCGGGTGAGGGTGCCAAATGTGCGCTGTTGATGCATGTGTTACATGCGATCATGCGAGGGATGGACGAATCGAGAGATGGTTGTTGTGTTACTGATGCTCTCTCTCTCTCTCTCTCTCTCTCTCTCTTACACACACACAAGTAAAAAGGAAGACCGCTCTCTCATGTATACACAATGTATCGGCATCTGCCTATGTCTCACTCATGCATGATCATTTGCACATTCACACCTCTCTATGTCTCTATCACACGCACACCGCCTCCACATTGCCCTTCCGCCACAACACACATATGGACACATACACACGCTTCTCTCTCACACACACGTAAAATCAGTATTAAAAAAACTAGGGCGCACCTAAAACGCCCAAATCTAAATAAACACGAACTGGAGCTAAATTCAAATATATAGAAATATTAGAAGGCCAAGAACTTTTCTTAGAAAAAGTTGAGTAATATTCGGGATTGTTTTCACACACAAAAAGGTTCGTGGATGTCCTTCGAGCGACACGGTGATGCACCGCTTGATCGATCGCGCGTCAGCGTTCACGCGCTTGCACAGGATTCCGTATCATGGTTGTGGTAACTAATAAAAGCGCTGCCTAAGTCTAATGTTTACGGTACTAGTACAGTTTTCTTTTAAGTTTGACCAACCCTATATAAAACTAAACTAAGCTCCCATACGCCAGACTCATCAATATGCCGCCGCCGCTATGCGCATGCCGGTGTTCACCTGCCCGCCAACAATTTCGCCCATCACCGCCGCAGTCGCCGCTTAAGTCAAGGCTCGCCCGCCACATCGCTCGCAGTCCCTCCTCGCGATGCCGCCGCTGCAAACACGCGAAAGCAGCTGGTGGAGCCGCATCTATGCATGCAGCATACGAAGAGGAGGACGAGCGCGTGCTCCAGCACGCCGGCGAGGAGGAACTAGCGCGTCATTGTCGTCTCCGCTCGAGCGGAGGAGGCGCGCATGGTGGATGTCGCGGCGGAAGCCGGTCGTGCACGCGCCGAGCCCGCAAACTGGGTGCAGACGCGGAATCTACCTTCGAGACCTTGAATGCCACGTGGATCCTACAATCTGAAGGAGCAATTTGGGTCAGTTGACTCTTGTGAGCCGTTTGATGCAACATGGATGGCTAGAAGGGCTTCTTCAACCTCCTAAATAGATGCACGGTTCATCTTCTCAGCCCGCCACACGCCTAACCGCCTGCCACCGCCGCCGTGCCCTCCCCTGAACCGCCTGCCACCGCCATGCTCCCCCACCCCCGCCATCTGTTTAACCCCGGGCACGATCCATTTTTTTCCAGCGAACTGCATTCCACACCCAACACTCATAAGATAGATCATGGGCACCTTGCCGTCTTCTTCCTTCACTCCGTCGAACTTCTTTCACAAATCGACTGACCCAAATTATACTACTAGTACGAACGTATTAACTATAGTAGGAACACGAAGATACGAGCGGTAGTACCAACTGCAAGAAGAACAGTAGTAAGACATAGTACTAGTACTACTATACGTACTAAAGAGTTCAAATAACGAGAAGAACATAAACATAGTTCTGCTGGGCCTCAAAGACAACACACCCTTGAAAATAAACTAAGCAACTAGTCCGCTTGACACTCGCAAGAGAACCAGCATGAGCGATTTACACGCCACCTACTTGGAGTCCAAGTCCACGTCCTCAACTTCGTCCTTGTCCCTCTTCCTCTTCCTCTTCGCCGACGCTTCCTTGCTTGAACCGGACACTGGGCTCTGCTTCTTCATCCAACCCTTGTAGATATTTAAACAAAGGTAGGCATCCATTGCTGCGTACAGGATGTGATCTTCATCTAATGTCTTCGACTCCCATGCATGATGAAACTCGTGGTGAGGTTTCTTTAGTTTAGCGTACGAACGATCAATCATGGCTGCTGCCAGGGTCAACATTGAAGGCTGAGAGGAGGACACCAGGCTTGCCTTCTGGAGATCGAAGGGCTGGCCTACAATGAGGCCTATCCGACCCAGGATTTCCTTGTCGTTCCTAAAGTCTACAGTAACAAATTTGACTCGGCCGCCCTTGAGGAACTTCTTAAATTCCTCGCACTCAACGTCGGCATGGCATATGTGGTAGACCAAGAATAAGTCATGCACGCAAACCTGGATCACGGCGGGCTTCTTCTTCTCTGCCTCCTTTAGTTTCTTCTCGCTTACAAGGACTATGGTGTACTCAACATCTAGCCCAGCGACCCATTCATCATTTGAGTTTCCGAACATGCGTTTGAAGCGAGCAAGGCATTCTTTCACCATTGCGGAAGAACGGGTGTAGATGACGTCGAACTCATTGCCGGTGATGGTTCTAACCTTGTACTCACCGTCGATCATGGAGATTTGGGACGCCATGGATTTGGGAGGAGGGTTAGGATTAGTGGAACTGTCGTAATGTGAAAGGACGGGATGACTGGGAGCGAACTGTTGTAAGGTACTGTACTAGAAAAAGACGGGGACGAGTAGGGTGTGCGAACAGCGTGGGGTTGCTGGCTTGCCCGATGGATAAATGGCTGCAAGCCCCCAAAGAGTTCTCGAGAACTATGCGGGACCCACTAGATGGCATGTCTACTAGACCCATATCATAGGCCTGACGGTACAGCTTTTGCCTGTTCGCATGCCATGCCGGCTTGTGTGTAACTTCAATTAATTCCATCAACCGTTGCGCCTCCCACGACCTTCGGCATGTTTGCATGCCATGCCGGCTTGTTTGCTATTCCCGTGTGCATGATACCAGCTAAGATACCACCATTATGCTAGCCTTAACCATCGCATGCAATAATTTAGTGCACCTTGATATATGAACATGTGTGGGGCGTGTATGTTTTTAATGACTTGAGACTATACCTAGCCCGGCATGGAAGATGAGACTTTATGCACCGTTCCCCATACCTGCAGGAAGCCCGTTCGTCTCCAAATCTTTTCCTCTCCATGTGTGGAAACAATATGCCCGCCACACTCTCCTTCTCCTCCCATGTCCCACCACTCCACTTCGTGTGGAAAAATCTGCATGCATGACTTCAAGGCCGTCTAATCCACAGACCAGCAATATTTCCACCCCTTCCCTCCCCTGTAATTTACTCCAACAAATATGCCCACGTAGCTGTTACTCCCTCCTTTCTAGTTTATAGGGCTTATCTCAAAATTTTAGTTTTTCCATTTTATAAGGCTCAATTTGGTTGTTCCCCATCACATGTTCAGATTCCAAGGTGCATTAAATCTTTGCATGCAAGTATTAAGAGAAAATTGACCAATGCATGTATTTTATGCATGCATGCATTGCAATTAATGCATTTGCAAACATAATTTTTTGAGGAAAACAAGAGCATTAATTGGGTACTTTTGCAAACTACAAAAAGTATTCCACCACTCACCATCTAGATTGGTTAGTGAGATTTTTGAATTGAGCCCTATAAGCCGGAAAGGAGGGAGTACTACGTTAATCAGGCAACATATCTTCCGGGACGCTGCTTCAGTTACTTAACTTCAGGTGCATTGGGTCACTAATGGGCCCAACAGGGTCTCGCCCACATGTCGCTGACGAATCGACCTGCAGCTAAGTCGTGCAGCTCACCATATCTTACGAGGTGTGACATTGCTCGCTATTAATATCGCGCCCCACGACATTCGGAAGAACGCCACGCTCATCGCTATCTCCTCCCTCCTCTCACGCCCACCACCATGGCATCGCCTCCCAAGCCCTAGGCGCCTCGTTGCACCGCTGCGGACGGTCACGCGTCGTCGTTCCGCCTGCTCGCCGCCACTAGTCGAGGAGGACGCGTCGGCGTTCCGCTCCTCGCCGCAACACGTCGAGGTGGACGCGTCGGTGTTCCGCTCCTCGCCGCCACTAGTCGAGGAGGACGCGTCTGCGTTCCGCTCCTCGCCGCGACGCGCCGAGGTGGATGCATTGGCGTTCCCAATCTCGCCAGTACGCGCATCAGAGGACGTGTCGGCTCCCTGCTACGAGGAGAACACCACGCCGCCCGCCGAGCCCCCCCAGCCTTGAGGAGCTTTGGAAAGAAATGGATGTCGCCTTGTGGGAGGCTTTGCCTCTAGCAGAGCGCGCCAAAATAGAGGCGGAGAAGAAGGCCGAGGAAGATAAGCGCACCGCGGGACAAGCTGCCTCGCAGGCCTATGTCGCGTCCGCGAGAGTCAGGCAATTGGCTCTTTGGCAGAAGGATCATGCGAGGGCCGTGAGGGTGTGATAGAGGCAAAGGTGTGGCGGAGGACGCCCTTGCCAGAGCCCTGAGTGCAGTCGGGCCCAAGCGCCTCATCTACGCTTGGCGGTACGTGGACCGAGTGCACGCTTCCAGCGAGGAGGAGTACCTGTTGGCGCCGGATCACCAGACCAGTGAGATCGTGCTCGCCCGCCGGCAAGCCGCCAATTAGCACCTCGCGAGTTGCGAGGCTGAGGAAGAGGCTTTGTGTTGGTGCACTGGGAAACGGCCGCGCATCAGGGCACTCATGGCGCACCGCAAGTGCTTCTGCGAGCGCCGTGGCTTTTAGTAGGAGTATAATTTTTGTTCCGTAAGGCGATCTCATTAGTTTTGGGACGCAAATGATAAATCCTGAACGTTCAGGAATTATTAGCATCCTTAATTAAGTATGTAAAAGGGAAAGTTTGGAAACCTTGTGTATTCGTACGCATTTTGTAAGTACGTGCATATAGCACAAACTTAACTATATACTATCGCACTACACATCTCTCTCTCTATATGCTTGCAGACTGTGCTACTCCCTCCGTCCAGGTCAATATGTCATCTTTGGTTGTGCACCGTGACCAAGAAAGAGGGAAGACTTATACACCTAGACGGAGGGAGTCCTACTATTACTTATGTACGTGCACATCCACATTTTAACACTACGATGCGGTTTTTGTAAAAGTAGAAAAACAACACTAGTCAAGCTTGTGAAACGATTCAATGCAAAACAAATGCAAAAATGCTCATTTGATTGTTTATTTTTAGCTTCCTTCTCTGTGGTTATTTCTCTGTCGTACTTTGTACGGAGTATCTCACTGGTCGGAAAGGCATGCAAATTCCCAAACCGCTTCCTACACCCTGTATCAAATTTTTTGCCTAAGAAGTTGTGTCGTGCAATTGGAATTCCAACTTGAGTACTACTACTAGTAGGAGTACCAGGGGTCATTTCTTCTAGGCTTCTGGATTAGTAATCCCATAACTACTACCTCCGTCCTGGTTTATTGGTCCCCATTGTAATCTGTGTCAAATTTTGATCATAAATTTAGCTAATGAAATGTTAGTGCATGTCACATGCACTAACATTTTATCAGTTAAATCTTTGGTCAAAATTTAGCATAAATTAGAATGGTGAGGAATAAACCAGGACGAAGGTACTACTAGTAGTAGTTTAGAAGCCCAAATAAATGAGTGAGGCGCCTTAATGTTACTCTCCACTGTGACTAGTCTTATGGGAAAAGCTAGGAAGCTGCCAAAAGAACTGGCCCTAGGAGTAGTAGCTAGGGATCGAAAAGTAGATGAACCGGAGAAAGTAAATGCAGAGAGATGAAATGCAAAAAGACGGAGGGATGTGATGGTTGCTTGTCTGCTTATTTTACCAGTGCCACTTATTACCGGGAGTGGTTGGGTTTTGTGATATGACGATTTTATCGCCAGGCCACGAGCGGGGTGAGACTCCCATGCAGCGCCGCCCTCTACACTAGTACTACTACATCGGTCGTGATTTATCCCCCATTGAATTTGACTGAAGATTTAACTAACAAAATGTTAGTGCATGTTAACAAAAACAATATCATTGGATTCGTATTTGAACATAGTTTTCAATGATATAATTTTAGGTGACATGCATCATCATTTATCATACTATATGTAATGTTACTTCAATTTTTGGTCGTACTAATCTATAATAAGGTGCCCGTGCGTTGCACGAAAGAGTGAAATGCACTGATCGGGGAGTTGTTTGTTTTGACAAAGGATGTGGGGGTCATCTCATGTGTAACGAGTATCGATAGGTTTGTTCAGATATTATTTCATCTCTAGAGCTCACAAACATCCGGGTGAAATAGATAAGAAAGTATCTTTTGCAAACAAAAGCGTTCAACTGTTCAACCTGCATCCGAAACCTTTGAAGAAATAACTCTTATTGTGCTTTGCAGGAAATGATCTTCAAGAATTAGTTTTTGAGTATCCATTGTTATACATGTTGGCTATAGATGACATGGCACTTTCTTATAGTCAACAGCTATTATACTATTTAAGTATTAACCATGCCCTTATACACCTAGACGGAGGGACTAAATCAGGATGACTTGGAAGGGGGCAGAGGATATGTAAGAAATGGTTAATCATAAGTCATTCACCAGTATTGTAGTAAAAATTCATACATGGAAGATTCTAGACTAAACCATAAATGGATACACTTTTGTTCATGCGCGATACTCCAATTGAGCAAGATCATGCTTGGAAGTCTCCACATGCTTAGACAACGGATTACACTGAGCAAAGACTAATGATCAACATTTAACTTGATAATGCAGATGTCCAGGTGAACCTCCTTGGAGTCCCCGTGCACATTGTTGGGGGTCAAATAATATTGTGCGTCTTCCATGTCCATATCGGCAGGAAGGTCCCAGCTCGGCATATAGGAAATGCCGCCTCCTTACTAAAAAGGAATAGAATCAAGTTATTTTTACCAAAGGAGTCCCGCTCTGACGGCCCGACGAGTCATCTACTAAAAGGACCTCCCACAGTCGCCTCCTTGAATTATTCGGTCATGCAATACTTTTTAATACTAAGTCCAAGTCAGCTTGACGAGCTGTCGCCGCCACGCACCTCGAGGGGTAGTAATAGTGAGCACGCACCCGCACATCGGCCTCGCGTCGAGTCGGCGTCGCGGCGTCGCCGACGCCAAGACCGCAGAGATGTGGCGGCGGCCTACACGGGCCTCGCCGGTGCCCACGATCAAGGGGAAGATGCTGCCATCCTCCTCTGAGACTAGCAGGCGGCGCTGATCCTCCAAATGACTCGCATGGTGAACGGGTAGCACGTCTCGTACTTGATGTTCTTCGCCAAGGGCCAGTAGTGATCGCTACATGCCTGCATCAGGTGATGCACGATGTCCGCCGGCGAGCCCCAAAACGGCACCGGGCACTCATAGCAGTAGACGAAGGGCTCCTTGGAGGCATCGACCAGGCCATCCATGAAACGGGAGTGGCTGTAGGGGACGTTCCGCTAGTTGAATATATGAGCAAGTTACTACAAGATTTAGTCCGAATAAGCACAAAATAAATCATGATGGCTATAACAGAGATTAAACTAATCATGCGGACTACCATAGTAGATGAACAGATCGAATCTAGGACACAGTCTAGAAACATGAATTCTACCATGATTTCGAACAGGAAGGACAGAAACACATACGGTGCAACGGGAGCAGCACCATTGGCGTTGATGTTGTCGCCCATGTCATTGAGGAAGAGGTTGCCGAGGTCGGGGAAGAAGTCGTCGTCGGTGAATTCGTCGCCGCTAGCAGTCGCGAGAGTGCGCTCCCCAAATTTCAATAGCGCCCGCCGAATGGAGCGCAGGAGGGAGTGGCTATAGGGGACATTGCGGCCGCCGAATGAAGCGCAGGAGTAGCCCATGAAGCAATAGATGGTGCTCCTCCCTAGTATCTATTCTTATTTCTATCTCTACTACTCTTCTTTGTTTTTGTAATATACTAGTTGTAGTTGTCAAATTGAATAGTATTGCGCCGTCCACTGCACGCCCGGCTGAACACGCCTCCTCGCCTCCATCAAACCCCTCAGTTAAACCCGCATGCAAACCGAGAAACCTACTCCGGCCCACGGGAGGAAATTTGCCGGTTGCCGTTGGAGAATAATAGAGTCACGTCCAATCCATTTGAGTTAATTGCGTGTATGATTTGTCGGGGAGAACTGGTCGTGTCCCACGAACACCTACGGGACCTGGGTCCCTTGTGGTTCGGAGGGGGGCGGAGATTGCACAAAGAGCGGATCGAGGCGATGCACACGAGCAGATTTACCCAGCTTCGGAGCTCTCCGGAGAGACAATACTCCTACTGCTGCTTTGTGGATTATCTTGTGTTCTTGCTAGGGAGCAATGGGAGCTACAAGACCTAGCCTGAGTGTGGTTTCAGATGAGTATGATGAACTAAGCCGAGTTGGACCGAACCCTTTCACGCTGCCCTTGGGCCTCCTTTTATAGGCACAAGGGGTCACCACACGTGGCAAGTAGACAAGGGTAAGATAGTAAAAACGTAGGTTGGTACACCGCCTGCACAATGTACAAGAATCTATACCTAACTCGACGGCAAGGGACAAGAGTCATCAATGCCCGCCTCGGCCGCCTAAACAGGTAACAGGACCGCTGCGCGCCTCTGCTTGCCACGATGGTAGCTCGTCACGCCGCTTATCGCTGCTCCCCGCTGGCTGCACAGCCCGCCGACACGCTGCTTCGAGAAACCCGTGGTGACACGCTACGGATGAGCTGGAGCGAGATGAAGAGAGGTTGCCCGCCCGCAAGCGCCTTTGCCGCGGCAGGAACCTTTGTCGCGCTTGGGGCTCGGCGCCCACCAAGCCTTCCCGGCAAGATCCCTTCCGGCAAGCTCCTCTTGCCGGGGCCTTGTCTCTTCATCTTGAGTTCTCCTCTCGCCGGGGTCTTGTTTTCCGAAGGGCCACGGAGGGTCTTCGCAGACGCCCGGCAAGGCTTGCCACGGGGACGCTGCGACTGCCCATGCACAGGTTCAGGGTACTAAGGTACCCTTACTTTAGTACACCGACAGAGCCCCGGTTCTGGCCATACACGGTGCCGAAGCGCTGTTGGGCCAGGCCCAAACAGGGCACGGGCACGCTGCCTGGGTCCAAACCAAATCCACTCAGATCCGCCTGCCCCCAGAATGGCACGCGACAATTGCGTGTCGTGGGGAAGTGGGCGGTGTCGAGGTCGCCCATCCGTCGACTCGGTTCTGATCCCCGCCACGTGGTTCCCATGCTCTTGGGGTCGCGGACGGTGGAAGTGGGAACTGGCCGCTATGCAGCAGAGGCACCAGGTCGGCCCCGATTCCCTGCTCTTCCTATGCCTTGATTCACTGAAAGGGCGGCCGAGCCCCCACCTTGCTTCTTTTAAGAAGAGCGGAAGGGAGCGCAGGCCCGCACTCTCCCATCTCTTCCTTTCTCAGATTCTGCTCCCTTTCTCTCATTCGTCATGGAGAAAGGGAACCTTGGTTCTTCATCGGTGGCGGCGAGGGTCGCCACAGACAGCGCACCCTCCCAACCCCACGCCCGGGTGGCAGAGCCAGCCACAAGGGGAAGAGGGAGGGGCGAGGTCGTGGACGAGGTCGAGGCGCCGGGAAGAAGCGGACGGGCGGCGCTGCCTCCGCCTCCGCCGGGCGGTTCCCCCCCCCGGGCGGTCCATACAGGGACGCACCTTGCGAAGTTCTTCGTCAGCTGCGCGCGGGCGCCTCGTTGCCGCCTCCGCTTCCAGCCCGTCATGAAGCGATGGAGTCGGATCCGCCGAGACATCGAGATCGCACATGAGGGGCTGTGGGATCAGCGCACGCGAGTCCGCGCTGTTTTCCCAGCCCCTAACGTGATGTATCTTGATCGTGGGTGGAAGACGCTCACCCGCATCCACAGCCTCGATGGCGGGTTTACCTCCATTTTGTTAATGGAGGGTGATCTCTCTCCGCCAAGGTCTTCGGGATCTCGACACTCGGGCGAAGTGCTGCGTGGATAGCTCCTCCGACAAATAAGATTCCTCGAGCGAGAGTGACGAGGAGGAGAGCGACAGCGACGACGAGGGTAGCGGGCCTGACAGTTGCTCGGGCGCCGCTTGCAAGGCCACCGCGACCCCATCATCCGCGCGCCGCTCCTTGAACTCCCGGGTCGCCTCCTTGGGCGATCGTGGGGAGGCTGCGGAAGGGGAAGAGGGATGGCGACAAGGCCGTCAAGTCGGAGTACGAGGGCGTGGTGCCTCGACAGCGTGGCCGACGCCCTGCCGCCTGCCTCGAGCCCCGCCTCGCGCCGCCGCCTCCGTTAAGCCCTGGAGAGCCCCTGGATGTTCCCTTGGTGCCTTCGCACCTGTAGCTTGCCTAGGCGCCCTTTTGCCCTTCTCGCCTCCTTGACCTACCTCCAAGAGAGGGACAGGAAAAGGATTACGGGCATCTTATCTTTTTAATTTGTAAGCCTTCGGCCTTATCCGCATTTAAAACTTGTAATCCTCTCTTTCATGTTTTTCATTCTCCACGGACTGTATCCGAGTAGGATGTTTTAATGAAAAAGGATGCTTGAAAAGGGACGAAAGGCTTATCTCGATACCGCAGCCCCCGGCAACTCGGCTTGCCGCAGCCCCTCAACTCGGGCTTGCCGGGCTTGGGTGCCAAGCCGCCTTTCTTCTCCTCTTCGCTGTTATTTCAGTTCGAGAACAATTTAGCCAAAGGCCGCAATAAGTTATTTTGTAATATAACTTTATTCTAGGCAATATTTGCTATGTTACTTCCTTTACGCGACTCTTGGCTTTGTATGTTACTGCCCCACGCTTTTCAGGAAACTTGCTTGCAGCACCCTTGCCATGAAATGAAAAGCGAACTTCAGCAGCCTGTCAAGCGGGGCCGCCACCGACAAGCAACCTTGTCGCGACTAGCCGCAGCTCACTTAAGTTGTTGAGCGGACTCAAACAAAGTAAGGGAGCGACCAGTCACGATTTGGTTCCTTCGCGCACAGGTTTTCCATACAAAGCGCGGTCGTTCAAGGAAAATAACTTTAAAAATCGAATGCTCAAACTTTGGCAACTTAGCTTTTCTGTCGTTCGCTTCCCGGCAAGGCGAAACTAGGTCACTGCTACGCACCAGTACTCAAAGCCCCCGACAGCGCGAGGGAAAGGGCCGAGGATGTCGAGCCCCCAGATCGAAAATGGCCAGGATAAAGGGATCGTCTGGAGAGCTTGAGCTGGTTGATGAATCTGTTTTGAATGGAACTGGCACGCTTCACACTTGGTTACTTGTGCAGTTGCATCCTGGAGGGCTTGTCGGCCAGAAGAAACCTTGCCGGAACGCTTTGCCGGCAAGTGCTCTCGCGCCAATGTGGTGACCACATATGCCTCCATGTATCTCCGCCAACAGCTTCTGTCCATCTTCCCGGCAAATACACTTCAATTTCACACCGTTGAGTCTTCTCCTGTACAGTGTGTTGTCAACAAACTGGTACATACTTGACTGCCGGGCTACTCTTTCCGCTTCTTCTTGCTCTTCGGGAAGTTCTCCTGTCTGAAGGAAATGGACGATTTGTTGTGCCCATGCTGGAGCTTGTGTCTCGACAACAAGGACTAAAGGCTCTTCTATCACTGCGGGAACATCAGCTTCTACGGCAAGAACCTGTGGGTCCGCCGGAGCTTGATGATCCCCGGCAAGCTTGCCGGAGCGAAACTTGTCGGGAGCGTTTGCTTCAACGATACAAGCTGCATGGTTTGTCGGAGCAGACTGTTCCTCAATGATATTTGTGTTGATTTTAGGGACCTTCTTGGCGGCGGCTTCAGGGAGCTCTGCCGGAAAGTAGTCGCCGGAAACCAGTTTTCTTTTCTTGCTATGCCCTGTTGATGGTGTTACGGTTGGCTGAGTTAGCTTGAGCACAAAAATTCCTGGTTCCACAGGTAACTTAAGTGCGGCACATTTGGAGAGGCCATCAGCTATATCATTCTGAGCTCTTGGAACGTGTTCCATTTGCAGGCCTTCAAAGTGCTCTTCTAGCTTTCTCACTTCATCAACGTAGGCTTCCATCAACGGACTCTGATAATCTTTATTTACTTGGCGGACGACAAGTTGCGAGTCCCCCCTGACAATGAGCTTCTTGATCCCAAGGTCTACCGCAATCTCGAGACCGGCAAGCAAACTTTCATACTCGCAGATTGTTTGTTGCTTGTTCCTTGGGAAAGTGCATCCGACTATGTACTTGAGGTGCTCTCCGTGGTGCGATAAGCAAGACGCCGCACCGGGCGCTTTGCAGCGAGAAGGCACCATCAAGCACGCCACCACTCCTTATTTGCCTCTTTGACGGGATGCTTGTCTCGAATTTCTTCATCTTGCGTCAAGGCCCATTCTGCTATGAATTCGCCAATGCTCGCTCTCCGGTAGTTGAAGTGCTTTCAAACTTGAGACCAAAGCTTGACAGTTCCCAAAGGCTCACTCGACAATCCTGCTCGCTGCTTCGGATTTTGCAAAATCCTCTTCAGCGGAAAGCGAGTGACAACCGTTATCTCGTGTGCTTGGAAGTAATGGCGCAGCTTTCTCGAGGCCATGAGGAGGCCGAAAAGCAACTTCTGCACACCAGAGTACCTTGACCTAGCCCCCTGCAGAAGGGAACTAACAAAGTAAACTGGGCGCTACACCATCCTTTTCTGTGTCTTGTCGCAACCCTGCGTTAATCTGTCCTTGTCGGGACCAGAGCTTGACGGCGAAGCCCCTTGCTTGTCGCTGGATGCAACTGCCTCGCTGTCGGCTCATCATCCGCCTCCCTCTCCGCCACTAACGCAGCACTAACCACTTGATTGGTCGCTGCTATATACAGCAACAACTTCTCTTGTGGCCTAGGTGCGACAAGTATTGGAGCGGAGGACAGTATCTCTTCAAGTCTGCAGCGCAGCCTCCGCTTCGAGTCCATTTCATTGACCTGCCTTTTTCAAAATCTTGAAAACGGCAGGCGCGCTCAGCAGACTTAGAGATGAACCTCGCCGAGAGCAGCCACGCAACCGGCAAGCCTTCTGACATCCTTGACGCGCTTTGGTGCTTCAATCTGCTCAATGGCCTTGATCTTGTCGGGATTGGCTTCAATTCCCCGCTGAGACACAAAGAACCCGAGAAGCTTGCCGAAGGGACTCCAAACACGCACTTCTCGGGGTTGAGCTTGAGGTTGATCTTGCGCAGATTTGCAAATGTTTCATCCAAATCCTGAACCAGAGTTGCTCTGTCCTTGCTCTTGACCACTATGTCATCCATGTAGGCTTCTACATTTCGTATCTCGTGGTTCAAAGGCATCATGGACTACCCTTGCAAAGGTTGAACCAGCATTCTTCAAACCGAAGGCATCCGTATGAAGCAAGACGCGCCACATGGTGTAATGAATGCGGTTTTCTTCATCTTCTTCGCCATAAAGATCTGATGGTATCCTGAATATGCATCAAGAAATGAAAGCAGATCACATCCAGCCGTGGAGTCAACAATTTGGTCGATACGCGGCAAGGGAAATGGGTCTTCGGGACAAGCTTTATTAACATCAGTGAAGTCAATACAGAGTCTCCATTTCCCATTAGCCTTATGCATAACTACCGGATTGGCCAACCACGTGGATGGAGGACTCCTCCGACAAGCCCCGCTGCTTCCAACTTCTTGATTTCTTCTGCTATAAACTCTTGGCGCCCACCGCTGCTTCCTAACTTTTTGCTTGACGGGTCGCGTGAGGACAGACAGCTAGGTGGTGCTCAATTACTTTCTGGGAACACCGGGATGTCGATGGCTGCCATGCAAACACATCGACATTCGCCCGCAGAAAGCAACGAGCTCGCCTTCCTATTTAGGGTCAAGCGTGGCATCGATGGTGAAGGTACCACCAGGCCGCCCTCCTTGGCGGCACCTTCTTGGTCTTCGCGGAGCTGCCATCGCCTTCTTGCACTTGCCGGTGGAGCTCAATGGTGTGTCTCGACGGTAGCGCAGCACTCCGAGGAGGTGCGCTTGCGGAGTGGGCAATGTAACTCTTGCCGGACTTGGTGGTCTTCTTCTTCCCCGGAGCTTCAGCGCAAGTGGTTTGCTATCTGCCGCGGCTGCTGCATCCCGGTAATTTTGTCGGCGCAGATAAGCGCATCCTTCTTGTCGCCATGGACAGAAATGACGCTTATCGGGCCGGGCATCTTGAGTAGGTTGTAAGCATAATGAGAGGCAGCCATGAACTTGGCGAGTGCCGGACGCCAAGTATGCCATTGTAGGGCAATGGGAAATCGGCAACGCCAAACGTGACCTCTCGATTCTGAAGTTGAGCTCGCTGCCGAATGTTACCGGAACGTGATCTTCCCTTTAGGCTTGCTCCTTCCTGGTTGATTCCTTGAAAGTACCAGTTTCTTCGAGCTCATTGTCGAGGATTTGAAGTTTCGGAGCACCGCAGGAGATCAAATTCAGGCCGCCCCGCCCACAACCAGCATCTTTGTGACTTTGAGGTTGCGGATGGTTGGTGAGACCAACATCGGCAAGCACCCGACTGCAGTGATGCGATCAGGGTGATCTTCAATGTCAAAGATGATGGGCGTGCTGGACCACTTCAGAGGTTTGCGTGACTCTACGGATGGTTCTGCTGCATTGACTTCACGCATCCATTGCTTGAGTTGGCGGTGTGAGGTATGCAGAGAAGCGCCACCGTCAACGCAAAGGACCTCCGTTGCCTTTTGAAACTCCTTCTCGTCAGCTTCATCGTCCTCCATGTCTTCGTCATCTTCATCTTCATCTTCTTCCTTGTCGCGTCCGCGGGGAGGTCTGTCTCCTTGCCGCTGCTTGGCCTTGCCGCGGCGCCCTCCCCGACCGGGTCTCTTCTTACTTGCTGCACCTGCACCTTCTTGGGCTTTCTCCTTGTCTCGCCGTCAGATTCAGCTCTCTCAGAGCTCAACAAGCTGCTCGACTTTCTTGCAGCTCTGAAGATCGTGGCCCTTGGTGCGGTGGATCTTACAGTACTGCTTGTTGGAGCTGTCAGGCTTGTCGGCGGTCGCCACAGCTTGGCGGTCGGCGTCAACGGCAATCTCCTTGCCGGAGCCACCAGCCTTGGCCTTGTTGGCGGCACCATCCTTGCCGGACTGTTCGACAACTAGTACTTCTTGGTTTTTCTTCCTTCTGTTGTTTCGCCACCGCTCTTTCTTGCCGGGCGATCTCCTCACCGTCGACTCTGCTCCCACATTCTCTCCCGGAGTCTTCTTCCTTCTTCAGCGTGCACATTTTTCGCCAGTATGAGCTCACGACATCTTTCACTTTGCACATCGCCATCTCCTCCTCATCCTGCGGTTTCGCACATTCGATGGAATGCGCTGATCACCGCAGCAGGTGGACGTCCGGGATGTTGTAATGCACACGGCTGAATCTCGATGAACTTGCGCAGGACTCTCCTCCTTCCGGGCAAGCAGGTGGAGGTCACTCTCCGGCCATGAGGCTTGTGGTCACCGTGAAGGCGCCAACAAACTGGTGGCACAAATTTGCCCAAGAAGAAATAGAGCCATCTGGCAAGTGCATGAGCCAAGACCTGACGTTTGGCTTGAGCACCAGGGGAAAGTAGTTGGCGAGGATCTTGTCGTCTCGTCGCCCCGCGGCCTGCACCGCGATGGTGTAGATGCTGAGGAACTCCGATGGAGGTGTCCTGCCATCATACTTTTCTGGCACATCTGGTTTGAAGTTTTTCTTGTCGGGCCACCGGACTTGCCGCAGCTCACGAGTGAACGCAGGGCAACCTACCGCATACGGCAAGTCGCCTGGTTCTCCTGGCGCATGCATATCGACAGTGGGCCCGGCGCGTTGGTCAGATTGACGGCGCGCTTCTCTTCGGCGCTCGATACGGGTTCGAGCGTCTTCTTCTTGCCGTTCTCGGAGAACTTGGCGCTGGTCGCGACGAGCTCATGGATCCGCGACGCTGTGGAGTTGTTGCCGAGGTGGATCCGCGAGTCGGCGATCTTGGTCTTCGGAAGGGGAGTGCACGGTGGCTACACCCCGCAAGTCTCGCCGCCATCAGCTCGCGCTTTGTCGCCTTGCGCGCGGCTGCGAGGCACTTTCGGTTGTCATGGGGCGCGCCGCTGGCGGCCGATGAGACTCTGAATTGTGGCCCTCTATTCGTCGACCTTATCGGCCGTTGGAGGGTAATCTAGAAGTAACTAAGCTCTTGCTAAGGCTTCCGCTGGTGTGGTTGGCGGCAACGGCGTATGGAGTGAAGAACGGGATGTGCTCGACTCCTAACCAAGTTAGAGGAGCAGCATCCCGCCTAAGCGACCGCACCCGCTTTCGCACCAAAGCATGCCGATGTGCATGCGGTCTCGAGGGCCTCGGGATCCTCCAGCTTGGCCTTGATCCAACGAGCGTATGGTGCCATGAGCATCACGACGCTGTCGGTCCCGCGCCTCCCGAGAAGGACGCTGTGAGGATTCGACGCCGACGCGCTGCGCTGCCTTGTCTTTGGACCTGGCGGCGTTAGGGCTCTCTCGCCGACGCCGTTCCTCGCCAGCGTTTCCCCACCACCGACAGCCCGGTGGTGGTGGGTTCGACGCGGACGGCTCTGCTGCCGCCGAAGACTTCTTCTTCGGCGCCATGTTGACGAAGATTGTTGATGAAGAAATTGCTCGTGTGAACGCCGGATCGGGTTCGCACAGCCTCGACGCCCCCTACCTGGCGCGCCAAAGATGTCGGGGAGAACTGGTCGTGTCCCACGAACACCTACGGGACCTGGGTCCCTTGTGGTTCGGAGGGGGCGGAGATTGCACAAAGAGCGGATCGAGGCGATGCACACGAGCAGATTTACCCAGCTTCGGAGCTCTCCGGAGAGACAATACTCCTACTGCTGCTTTGTGGATTATCTTGTGTTCTTGCTAGGGAGCAATGGGAGCTACAAGACCTAGCCTGAGTGTGGTTTCGTATGAGTATGATGAACTAAGCCGGAGCTAGACCGAACCCTTTCTACGTTGCCCTTGGGCCTCCTTTTATAGGCACAAGGGGTCACCACACGTGGCAAGTAGACAAGGGTAAGATAGTAAAAACGTAGGTTGGTACACCGCCTGCATGCAATTGTACAGATAATCTATACCTAACTCGGCGACAAGGGACAAGAGTCATCAATGCCCGCCTCGATCGCCCGACAAAGATAACAGGACCGCTGCGCCGCCTCCGCTTGCCACGATGGTAGCTCGTCAGCCGCTTATCGCTGCTCCCGCTGGCTGCACAGCCCGTCGACACGCTGCTTGGAGAAACCCGTGGTGACACGCTGGCGGATGAGCTGGAGCGGAGATGAAGTGAGGTTGCCCGCCCAAAGAAGCGCCTTGCGCGGCAGAACCTTGTCGCGCTTAGGGGCTCGGCGCCCACCAAGCCTTCCCAAGATCCCCTTCCCGCAAGCTCCTCTTGCCGGGCCTTGTCTCTTCATCTTGAGTTCTCCTCTCGCCGGGTCTTGTTTTCCAAGGGTCATGGAGGGTCTTGGCAGACGCCTGCAAGGCTTGCCACGGGGGGCCGCTGCAACTGCCTGCAGCACACAGTTCGGGTACTAAGGTACCCTTACTTTAGTACACCGACATGATTCTCCTCTATAAAAGTTAATTGCATCCTTAATCTTGTATTCTGAATACTCAGGGTTCCAATCGTCAAGACAAGATACATGACTTGCGTGCTGGCTACAGATTCGATGCAGAAGTTAAAAAGAAACAAATCCATGACTTGCAGGATTGGAGTTAGCACCGATGGCAGTTCGTTGTCGTTCCACGCTCGGGCATTGAAGTTTGTAACTATTTTAGATTAGAACATACTACTCCTCCGGTGCTGGTAGTAGAGCAGAGTCCTACTCCACTACTACTCTACTCAAGCAAGTTAGGTCATAGTAGCAGTAATCAGGGAGTACCAAGATCTTGTGATCACTCAAGCAAGTTGTCTGACTTCGATATGACCCTACACTGCTAGTATGTGTCTCGTAAGTCAAGCGGCGTGCTGTAGTCATCATCACCTATCCACTTCCCGCAGCACATATTCGCTTATCCATCTTTGTCCGCTCTTCCATCCCCGCTAAGGCGCCTCCCCCCCTTGTCCAATCTTCCATCCCCGCTAAGGCGCCTCCCCCCTCGTTCGAAACCCAAGCACTAACAATGGCAGAACCGAGCAGCATCCACCGAAAGAGTGGCTGGAATTCGCTCCCCACAGAGGTAATCAAGCTCATTGTTTCACGTGTGGACAATCTCAGTACCATGCCGCTCGCCGCGTGCTCGTTGGGGCTGTACCGTTTACTCAAAGCCCTCAAGCCAGAGCTTTTGAAGCCAGCTCCTTGCTTGCTGATGCCGTTTGATCTTCAGAAACGGCGTGTCACGCAGCATAACGATCATAGGGTGGCGAGCATCAACCCCCTTGACTGTGATCCGATCCCCGTCACCCTCAACTACATTAACGCTATGTACTGGGTCGGCATGAACACGTCTTGGATGGTGCTCGTCGACGGTCGCGGCAGCTGGATGCTCGTGGAGATCTACACCCGGCGATTGATCCCCCTTCCTTCGATTAACACTACACTGCTTTGGCACCGCGGCCCAGAATACTTGGGATCTTACAGTAGCCAACATGATACCAAGTTTGATTTGCTCAAGGTTGTAATCTGCCAAGTGCCCACAAGATCTGCAAATTATAAAGACTTCAGGCTAATTGCGTTCTTCAATCGCGGTCTCGCCTATCTGACAGGTCACTGCGATAAGTGGATAAATCTGCACGTCCATCACAGGATCATACATCCTCCATGGTTCTCTGATGCCATTTAACACAAGGGCTTGACTTCGCTGTCGACTCCTTCTATGGCTGGACGTATTGCTGGCCTACTCCAGTCATCGCTACAAATGGCTGTTATAGTAGTATGTTACTTTCCTATGATATCATGATGGCTTGCTTATATTACTGTCAACATTTACTGAAAAAATATTCATGCTCATAACATGTTGTTCTTAAGATTGACTACATCAAAAGCCCTTTTTTATTTGACTCCAACTTTTTTTGAGGGTTATTTGACTAAACTTGGTATGATGTTGTAGGCCGCCTGGTGTCCCTACCCTTCCTAATCCCAGAACCTTTCAAAGAAAAGCGGCATGGCAGTTGCAGGTGGTTCCTGGCTCGATCAGACGATGGCGAACGATTGATGATCGTTCGCGCGTACTGACGTGTTGTTTCGTGGAATACAATCACAGATCCACCGCAAGGTCTTTGAGCAGGATCCCAGCTTCTCTACGGCCTTCAGGAATTTTTGATGGAGGTTGGTAAGTAGCCTTGGTACACACTCTCTGCTTTGTCGGACTGAATTATCCGATTAACGGCGATAACCGACGGCAAGGATCATGATGGCAGCGCGGTTTCGTTCATCGTGCAAAACTGTGTACACAACGCATACCATGCGTCCACCGCATGCACCGACCACGATATGTGCCGCCACGCTCGCAGCCCAAAGTAGGATAGAGGGTCGCAAGTATCGGACTTCAACCTGCTGGCTGGAGTTTCCCCGTCAGCACCCATCTGGTTCAAGCCGTCGGCCAATCTCCACAGCTTAATAAATAGTAACGTCTAAGCGAGCCGATTAGTTAGATGCGCACACTTGTGTAGTAGGATCTTTATTTAGTTTGATGCATACACTTGTTCTTTTTGGTAGCCCTTTTGTAATGATGGCTGATGTTTGGTTTGGAAGAGAGCTGCGTCTTCACTCTTCTCGCCTGCTTCTCGCTTCATTGCACCCCAGCCCTGGTTGTCGATGTTGTTTTCAATGTACAATCAGTAGTATATTTAAATACATTGGTTGAATAAATGTGTTGTTAGAACGACAAACACAATGTTTTGGAAGTCGTTGCGGTTCTATCCTTTAGTGCCCGCATCGTCGTTATGCATACTATTTTTCGTACGGAACACATTTTCCACTTGTTGATAACATGCAACCCACTGATGAAGGCCCAATAGAGAAGCCCATAATTAACTGGAAGGGAAGCTCTCACATGAATCCGGCCCAGGTACATGCTCATGGTCCCCTAAACATAAATAAGTAAGTAAATAAATAAAGCTGAATTCTCATGCACCAGTTCTTTAAATTCACAATCTAACAGGAGGATATTATTTCCTATGATAGTGTCGTTACATTCAGTCGATAGCGACCAGTATTTTTTCTCCTAGCATTTTCTTCCTGCAACCAGTAGACCCATGCAAATCGTAGTCAATGTCGTAAATAGATCCGGTCCATTTTTATTTTTCAATAAGAATGTCCAACCCAGCCCAGCACATTGGCGAGAGCACTTTATCCTCCGCCTTGGTGCGCTTCGCCACAAGGCCGCTATCCGCCCTGTCAACGAGTTTTTTTCAAAGCGGTCCTCACAACATAGTGAATCGGGAGAGGACTGTAGTTGTGAGTATGACAGTACGGACCCACCAGGTCCACTCCCGAACACAAGCAAGCGCCTCTTTTACTACTCAGATGAACCCCTCGTTTTTTTACTCTAATCCACCTTGCTGATATCTGGGACCCACATCATTTTCAACGTATAGTCAATTAACGACAGAATTGCACAACTTTTTTTAGTAGTAATTCGGAGGAGCAGGCTATAAACTAGGTTGTGCGGTCTCTGTGGCCCGCCTAACAATATGACCAGCCTAGCAGTTTTTTCTTTGAGAAAATAGGTAGCCCAGTATTTCTTTTTGAAGAATACCCAAGCTAGGCCTATTTGTTTTCTCCGACTTACTGGGCTGCAAATCTTTCAAGACGAGGAGGGATGCATTCGGCCTAGCCAAAGAGTATGGTCGAGGTCATTAAAATTAATATCAAAAGGGTTGAAAATTCCAAAAAATTATAGCAAATGGGATATTAGTTTCTTTTTTGTTTTTGTTCTACACGATATCTTATACGTATTTCATTGAATTTAACATGACATAGTACTAATTTATTTTTAAATTTGTTTTAGTATGGCTACTAATTTTTGGATTAAGAATATTTTGTTCCCCAGCAAAAATTTGCGAATTTTCAAAATTTCCCAGATATTTAGTTATTTTTTTTAACCCTGGTACTAACAAGAAAATGGACATCAATTCTAAAAATGGAAAACGGGCTGCAATAAATTCCATACGAATTAGAAAATGAGTAAAAATTATAAAAATAATAGCAAATGGGTTGTACACGCCACAGATTTTGAGGCTGACTTGTTTACGCAAGGCTTTGTCAGTCAACACATGATTCTAGCAGCAGTGACTGTTGGATGTCCATCCAACGGCCGACGTACTTCTTCAATCTCTGATCTTCCTGCTCCAGCCGCCTAAACTAGCGCCGGTGGGACTGCCTGCTCCCTCCTCTTGTGGTCCGTTGTGATGCTGGTAGGCTTCCCCGGCCCACCCTACTCCCTCCGCTGGCCTGGCCACACGCAATCAACTGCCTCCTTATTACGCGAAAAAAATGATTCCTCTCACTGACATCTGGGGCGCACCGATTGGGAGGCTGACCTATGGGCCTACTAAGTTGACGCGTACGCAGGGCTTGTCAACTTAGTAAACAAACAATTCTAGCGGCAGTAACCGTTGGATTTGAATCGAACGGTCCAACTGCTTCTTCAATCGCTGCTCTTCTTGCACCAGCCACCCAAACCAGCGCCGGCGAGACCGCCTGCTCCTGCCTCCAGTGGCCGGCTGTGTTGCCGTTGAGGCCTCATCGTCCCTACTACTCCCACCGCTAGCCAGGCCCTGCGGTGACAGCAGCCTCACACCGCAGCCGAACCAGTGAACCCTCGTACCCCTCTCCGCGTGGGCATCCACTACCGCGTCTTCCCCGGCTCCACGTCGTCCCCTTCCTAGGCCTCGCCATCGTCCATCGTCTTGGTGCTCTCGGCGCGGCGTGGTCAATGTGGTCAACGACCGACTTCCATCGGAAGAGTACTGTACGTGGAGAGGCTCATAGCTGGGTCCATGGCCACAACCCAGTTTTTTTGTGATTTGCCAAGTAAGTCGCTTTGTCGGGCCTGTTGGGCTGCAAATCTTTCAAGACGAGGAGAGCTTTCACTCGGCTGGCCGAGAAAATGGCCTATTAGTAATGGGAAATGGGTTGTACATTTTTAAAACACATCAAACCGACAAATAGTTTCAAATTTCTTTTTTTCATTTCGAGATTTTAAATTGCATTGATTTTTATGCATGGACAATTTGTTGGATTTTATATTGATATATATTTATTTTTAAAATTAGTTTGAACGTGACTCAAAATTTCGGGATTAAAAACAGTTCGGACTGCACCGAAATATGCAAACTTTTGTATAATTTTTTAATCGTGGCCACAATATGGGCTGTAATGCTAACAAAAAGAATATGGGCTCCAAAAAAACCTTAAGAATTAGCAAATGGGCTATAAATTATTAGAAATAATGCAGATGGGTTGTATGATGTTTTCCACATATTTGAGGCTTTCCTAAAAAGGTTGACGACTTTAGCAAAGGATCGTTGGATGTCCATCCAACGGCCGTCGTCTTCTTCAATCTCTGCTCTTCCTGCTCGAGCCACTCAAACAAGCGCCAGCGGGACTGCCTGCTCTCTCCTCCCGTGGCGGTTGTCTTTGCTGCAGGCCTCACCGCCCCATCAGTACTCCCATCGCTGGCCTAGTCGTCCCTCTCCTCACACACACTGCTGTTATTCTCCAAATGACGGCAGACGAACCAAGAACCCTCAGACAACAGACTCCCCCGCGTGGGAAACAACTGTCGAGTCTTCCCTGGCTCCGTGTCATTCCCTTCCTAGGCCTCACCGTTGTCCACCGCCCTGTTGCTCTCGGCGCGGCCTGGTCAACATGGTCAACGACCTACATGCATCTGAAGTGGATTGTACGTGGAGAGGCTGACAGCTGGGTCCACGGCCGCACGCAAGGAAATGCCTCCTTATTACGCGCAAAATAATGATTCCTCCACATGACATCTAGGACCCACCGAAAGGGCCTCTGTATTTCATGAAAAAAAAGTTACCACCGCTGACAGCTCGGACCCACCAGCTATATCTTCGCACGCAAGGAAGTGCCTCCTTATTACGCACAAAAAATGAATACTCCCCCTGCTAGCTAGGACCCAGTATAGTGGGAGGCTGACTTGTTTCCCCTTATTACGCGCACGCAAGGAAGTGCCTCCTTATTACGCGCAAAATAATTATTCCTCCACCTGACAGCAGGGACCCACCGGACGGGCCACCGTATTTCACGAAAAAATGTTTCCCCCTGCTGGGACCCACCAGCTACATCTTCGCACACAAGGAAGTGCGTTCTGGCAAAAAATATGATTCGCCCCCTGACTGCTGGGACCCACCAGCTACATCTTCGCAGGCAAGCAAGTGCCTGACAGTCGAGACCCACCTGGTCGAAGCGTACGTAGCGTTGTCATTCTGGTCACGAACGTGTACGTACATACTGGTCGATGTAGAGGCGCGCACATGTCGTAGTAGAGGCGCGCACGTAGCATGTACACGTACGTACAGCTGCAAGTGTGCAAGAAAGAAAATACGACCACGTACGTACATATGGGCAGGGTCTCGAACGCCTACTCGCGCATACGTACTCATGTACATGGCTCGGTCGGAACAGAGAAACTGCGTCGTCGTCGTGTTCATGGGGAGCCAACCGGCTGGGTCGAAAAGGAATGCATCGTCGTGTTCATCGGGAGGGCTTGGACGGAACAGCCGATGGAAACGAGGCCTGGCGTATCACAGAATGGAGGAAACGGCCTTGTGTTCGACCGGCCATGGTTAAAATGGGATCATGTTCATTGGGAGGGGTCGGGCGTACCGCAAAACGGAGGAAACGAACCTCCTACGATCGAAACGGGAGTCCTATTGATCGGGAGGGGTGTGGCGTACCACAAAACTGAGGAAACGGACTTGTGTTGGAGCGCTATGGTCGAAACGGGGGTCCTGTTCATCGGGAGGGGTGTGGCGTACCGCAAAACGGGACTCCATGGGATACTGTTCATCTCCACCGTCGACCCCCTCCAGCCGCCACGGGCTACTGTTCATCCACCGTCGATCTCCTCCAGCCTCCACCTGCGACTGTTCATCCACGGGCTCCTGTTCATCCAGTCTCCACCGCGCGCTACTCCACCGGCTACTGTTCAACAAGGCCTCTCCACGGGCTCCTGTTCAACCACCCCTCCACGAGCTACTTTTCATCCAACCCTCCACCATCTACTGTTCATCCTGCCCTCCACGGGGTGGTCCTGTTCATCCAGCCCTCCACGGGGTCCTGTTCATCCAGCCCCAACCGGCTCGATCGATCGGGGTCCTGTTCATCCAGAGGCAACACCACGGGGTCCTGTTCATCCACCCCCACCGAGAACTATTCATCCAAACCCCTCCAGCAACGCTCACTGTTTATCCAGAGGCAGCATCGGTCGGCTTCAGTTAGCATCGATGGCGAAGAATCGCCGATCAGTTCGATTAGCGCCATCGATCGATCGCCGGATTCGATAACGCGTAGCTGCAAAGGTAATCGCCGGGTTCGATTAGAGCACAACACCTCGCTCGGGTTCGATTAGAGCCCAGCGCCTCACACACGCACGCTGCGTGTGTATGAGAGAAAGCGCGCATCGCTTCGCCCCGACCACCCACCGTAACACAGAACACCCCAATATTTTCCTCGCCCTCGCTTCTACCATGGTTTTTTCCGTCATGGACGGCCCAAAGAATGTGATGCAGCTGCGTCTGCCCGCCCAGGACGAAAAGCCCATTTTCTGTCATGATTTTTTGTCATAGAAGTAGGACCCCACCACATCTATGATGATACCGGGTTTTGTCACAATTATCGTCATAAAAGTGTCATAAGTATGCCAGATTTTTTTTCGTTCGGCCAAAAATGTCACGGATGTGTCTTTTTTTTGTAGTGTACCTCCAAAAAGAATTCACCATTTCTCTCTCTCTCTCTCTCTCTCTCTCTCTCTCTCTCTCTCTCTCTCTCGTGTTCTTGCTCTCAAACCCGCGGATTTCGATCTTTTTGCTTGAAGCTCCATTTCCGAAACTATTTCGGGGAATTGCTACTTGGTATGTGACTTCCCCGTTTGTCCAATTAGTTTTTGCTGTAGTGGTTTATATTTTGAATAATTAGCTACTCTTAGTGCTGATGTAGATGAGCTTGCATATCAAATTCTTAGAGCTCTATGTAGTTTGAATGCTTAGTATAGCCTCTATGCATGCTTATGAGTGGTTACTACCAATCTTGCAAAGTTTTGTTAATAAAATTTTTTGGTATTTTTTCCAGAAATTTGTACGCATATATGATGAACTATTTGGAAGGAGTTCTTCGAGGCGGAGATCCTCGGAGGCATCTTCTAGTAGTGCCTCAACCCGTCGGTCTTATGTTGAACCAAGTGCAAGTTCGATGCAGGATGCCACTACCAAATCATGTCTATGGCCGTGCGACAATTTCATGTTGAGTGCTGGTATTAAAGAAGAATTTGAGCAATATGTCCATAATGCCGAGTTCGGCCCGATAAGTGCAACCAATACCTCAGTCTTACAGAATTGTTTACTAAAGAGTTTAAATTTCATCCTCGTGAGTCTAGAATGTCGTTTAAACTTTATGATCGTTTAGTCACTATGCCTCTAGATGCAATCTGTGTTGAATGTAAAATTCCATATTGGGGTTTGATGGACGAACCACCAAGGGCTGAGTACGAGTTATTTTTAACTAGTCTTTGCTATGGTGAGAATAGAGGGGTGACACAAGGTAGAATAAAAAGTATTCACTTCCCATCAATTCAATACTTTGTACCGTTTAGTAGAGAATGCATCGTAGGCAAACAATATTGTAGTACACTTTGTGCTCCTGACTTGAGCCTCATTTACACCACCCTCACTAGTGCTAAACGCTATAACCTTGGGGCGATTGTTGCACGTAGACTGCAACACAATGCTGGTAGTGGATATTTTTATGGTGGGATTTATGCTTCATGCTTAGCAGAAGAGTTAGGTGTTTCACCTGAGCCTAATGGCCCCATCCTTCCCACTCAGTACTTAGACTTTGATGCCATGAAACGCCATAAGTTCCTTACTGGGGAAATCCATGATTATACTTATAACCTATTGTTCAATAAAAAGTCTGTTGTGGACACCTTTTTGCCTGCGCCAGCTCTCTTTGATTTTCACAGCAAGGGAAGGTACTATGTTCTTGAGAACGAGGCCTGCGCACACAACACAGAGGTTGTGGCTGTTCGGCGGGCTGAGGAGTCTGCACCAAGAGCCTCCGTGAGCTCTCACTCTGATGATTACGTAGGCCGCGAGTAATGGTTACCAAGTTAGGCCAAAAACCTAAGCTTGGGGGAGTACGTATTTCCACTGACATTACATTCATGTTCACACATTTCATTCCAGTTGTCGGTGTCCACACTTTTTCATTGTATTACCCATGCTAGGTTTATTTTCTCGCTTTCTTCTTGTGTGTTGGAAAAACTTTGAGAAAATCCAAAAAATATTTCCTACTTCTTTTCGGTTTTTCTTTCTAGTTTAAATTAGTTGTAGTATTAAAAGGAACCCCCAAAAGATTTTTTGAATCTTCTTCTTGTTTGTTGGGAGCTTTCCCGTGTAAATAGTTTTTCCCCTTTTTTCTCATTAATTTGCTTTCTTCAAGAAAAAACTAAAAACTCTAAAAATATTTCAGTGTGTTTCTCTGAATTTATTTTTATTGAGTCACACCAAGGAGAAGACCACGATGAAATTGTTGAGGGGCTCTCATATGCATTATTGTTGAGTCATAAAATGTTTGTAGATTCCAGCTTAGTACATGGCAAAGTTGTCAGAATCGTGATTTTGAGTCGGATCGGAGCTCCGACGGTAGGATCGCAAATCATAGAATCTTCTCCATCAGGATCATAGAAACATAGATTCTTTGAACTAAAATCGTAGAATCTGAGGGGTTAGTTTGGATCGTAAAGTCATAGAATCGTATATCAGAAACGCGATTCTAACAACCTTACTCCATGGCACTCTTGCACTATTATTATATTCAAATCGTTCGGTCGTGCGAGTGAAAGGCAATAATGACGATATTTGGTGAACTGGCTGTGGCAGAGAGAAACGGGTATGAACTCAACTTGTTCTGTTTTTGTAAATATGTTTAACCTAGTAACCATGGTTCACCATATTATGATCAAACATGTTTGCAATGACAATTAGAGATTATAGTTTCTCATGCCATGCTTAAGTAGCTAGGAGTCGATAATGATTTATCTTGGATGTCAACATGCATTAAAATGATTATGATGTAGTATGATGATATGGTATCCTCCTCCGAATGTTCGAGTGGCTTGACTTGGCACATGTTCATGCATGTAGTTGAATCAAAACAACATAGCCTTTACGATATTTATGTTCATGGTGTTCATATCCTACCTATGCTAGTGTCCAATGTTCATTATGCATAATGCATGTTCATGACCGTTTTCGCTCTCTAGCTGGCCGCTTCCCAACCTATTTGCTAGCCTTCGCCCATACTAAGCGGAATTACTACTTATGCATCAAAATCCTAAAACCCAAGTTATTCCAGATGAGTCCACCATACCTACCTATAAGCGGTATTACCCTGCCGTTCTAAGTAAATTTTCATATGACACCTCTAAAAACTTCAAATAAATATCCCTTTTTGTGCGCCTAGATTGTTTATAGAGCGACGGGAGGTAGTCGGTATCTTCCATGCTAAGCGGGTTATTCTCATGATGAGTGTTTATTCACTCGTCCTTGCACAAGAGGGGCGGTAATAGAGATTCCAGTCCCGAAATGAAATTGCAAATAATTAAACAAAACTCCCCCAGGACTGATGTTGGTATATATCAACGGTACACATGGATTCGGTTAGCCTTGGAGTGTGTTTGTTGGTGGAGGGGGAGTAAACCTTTACTTTTATCGCTTGGAAACTACCACTGATGTGTTTAGCATGGAAGATATCGATAACTAATGGTCACGAAGTAAATAAGAAGGGTGCATTTCTAAAAAATTCATTTACATCTGTTTTAAAAAATTGAGCTCTGGCACCGCTACAAATCTCTACTTCTCTCTGCGAAGGAACTATCTATTTAATTTTATGTTGAGTCATCACCTTCCCAAATAGCGCCAGATCCTGAGATCACTATTGTCATCCTCATGCATTGTGTATAGTTAATGTTGGATGCATCATGAATGTATCTTTTCTGCCATGAATTACAATGTTTAGTCGCTGCTTGAGTTTTGGAGGTGCTCTGCATTTATGTTTTGCGGTCTCAGAAAGGGCTAGCGAGATACCACTGTTGTCATATTGTATCATGATTGTTTTGACAAAGTGTTGTCATTTGAGATGCTTTATTATTGCTCGCTAGTTGTTTATGCCATTGATATGAGTTAATATAATTTTTAGGAGTTATTGTTGGCATGGTTAGTCATGATCTTTGGTGAAAACCTGGGTGCTACTTCAGCTTATTTATGTAAACAAGTGCAGAAGAGTTCGTAAAAGTTTTTCTTTTTCACTTTCAATTTATCAACTGAATTGCTTGAGGACAAGCAAAGGTTTAAGCTTGGGGGAGTTGATACGTCTCCATTGTATCTACTTTTCCTAGCGCTTTGCCTCTTGTTTTGGACTCTAATTTGCATGTTTGAATGAAACTAACCCAGACTGACGCTGTTTTCAGCAGAACTACCATGGTGTTGTTTTTGTACAGAAATAGAAGTTCTCGGAATGGAACGAAACTTGGGGAGGATCTTTTATATAATAAAAGAGAATTACTGGAGCCAAGAACCACAGGAGGGGGGCCCCTGGGTGGGCTCAACCCACCAGGGCGCCTCCCTCCTGGCGTGCCTAGGTGGGTTGTCCCCACTGATGTCTACTACGCAACCTTCTTCTTGTAGACGTTGTTGGGCCTCCAAGTATAGAGGTTTGTAGGACAGTAGCAAATTTCCCTCAAGTGGATGGCCTAAGGTTTATCAATCCGTGGGAGGCGTAGAATGAAGATGGTCTCTCTCAAACAACCCTGCAACCAAATAACAAAGAGTCTCTTGTGTCCCCAACACACCCAATACAATGGTAAATTGTATAGGTGCACTAGTTCGGCGAATAGATGGTGATACAAGTGCAATATGGATGGTAGATATGGGTTTTTGTAATCTGAAAATATAAAAAGAGCAAGGTAACTAATGATAAAAGTGAGCACAAACGGTATTGCAATGCGTTGAAACAAGGCCTAGGGTTCATACTTTCACTAGTGCAAGTTCTCTCAACAATAATAACATAATTGGATCATATAACTATCCCTCAACATGCAAGAAAGAGTCACTCCAAAGTTACTAATAGCGGAGAACAAACGAAGAGATTATGGTAGGGTACGAAACCACCTCAAAGTTATCCTTTCTGATCGATCTATTCAAGTGTCCGTAGTAAAATAACACAAAGTTATTCTTTCCGTTCAATCTATCCTGGAGTTCGTACAAGAATAACACCTTAAGACTCAAATCAACCGAAACCTTAATGTCACCTAGATACTCCAATGTCACCTCAAGTATCTGTGGGTATGATTATACGAGATGCATCACACAATCTCAGATTCATCTATTCAAACCAACACAAAGTACTTCAAAGAGTGCCCCAAAGTTTCTACCGGAGAGTCAAGATGAAAACGTGTGCCAACCCCTATGCATAAGTTCACGAGGTTACGGAACCCGCAAGTTGATCACCAAAACATACATCAAGTAGATCACGTGAATATCCCATTGTCACCACAGATAAGCACATGCAAGACATACATCAAGTGTTCTCAAATCCTTAAAGACTCAATCCGATAAGATAACTTCAAAGGGAGAACTCAATCCATTATAAGAGAGTAGAGGGGGAGAAACATCATAATATCCAACTATAATAGAAAAGCTCGCGATACATCAAGATCGTACCAAATCAAGAACACGAGACAGAGAGAGATCAAACACATAGCTACTAGTACATACCCTCAGCCCCGAGGGTGAACTACTCCCTCCTCATCACGGAGAGCACCGGGATGATGAAGATGGCCACCGGTGATGGATCCCCCCTCCGGCAGGGTGCCAGAACAGGGTCTCGATTTGTTTTTGGTGGCTACAGAGGCTTGCGGTTCCGTAACTCCCGATCTAGGTCTAGTTCTGGAAGTTTGGGTTTATATAAGAGGTGTTGGAGTCGGGACCAAGTCAGGGGGGGTCTTCGGGCTGTCCACGAGGTAGGGAGGCGTGCCCCAAGCTTAATTCCTGCTCGTCCTCGAGTTGGTAAATGATAAAAACAGAATTTTTGATGTGGAATGCTAACTAACATATTTATCAATGTAATCTTCTTTATTGTGGCAAGAATATTCAGATCCATAAGATTCAAGACAAAAGTTTAATATTGACTTAAAAATAATAATACTTCAAGCATACTAACCAAGCAATTATGTCTTATCAAAATAACATGGCCAAAGAAAGCTCATCCCTACGAAATCATATAGTTTGGCCATGCTCCATCTTCGTCACACAAAATGCTCTCATCATGCACAACCCCGATCACAAGCCAAGCAATTGTTTCATACTTTATTAATCTCAAACTTTTTGAACTTTCACGCAATACATGAGCGTGAGCCATGGACATAGCACTATGGGTGGAATAGAGAATTATGGTGCGGGTTGTGTGGAGAAGACAAAAAAGGAGAAAGTCTCACATTGACGCGGCTAACAACGGGCTACGGAGATGCCCATCAATTGATGTCAATGCGAGGAGTAGGGATTGCCATGCAACGGATGCACTAGAGCTATAAATGTATGAACGCTCAACAAAAGAAACTAAGTGGGTGTGCATCCAACTTGCTTGCTCATGAAGACCTAAGGCATTTGAGGAAGCCCATTGTTGGAATATACAAGCCAAGTTCTATAATGAAAAATTCCCACTAGTATACCAAGGTGGCAAGTAACATAGACGTGTGGGGGAATCTCTAGGTGGTCTTCTTGACGATCACTCTACCTGTTTTCAGGACCCGCACGCAGCTCCCCCTTGGTCTCGGCATGTTAAACAGCCCTGTTGCTTATCGCACTATTTGTACAAATATGCTTTGACGTATTAATCAAACTATAATGGAAACAGTTTGCGGCCCAGCTTATGTGGCACTGGCTTACTACTTCATTTTATTTCACTATTCTTATCGATTGCACCCATACACTTTGGTACGCCTTAATTCGCCAGGGGCTTCATTGCGCTCCATACTTCAGCAACAAAGTCCGGACACTTTTTACAATATAGTTCGGCACCCCAAATTTAACATTATATGCATCGGCTCCGAGTCATGTCTTTGGTCAACAGTTGGGTTGCCCGGCTCCTGTGCTTAGTACCTTACATTCCGTTCTATCAGCTAGGGTAGTAAAGGGAGAACTACTGCGATTGTGTTTCTGGTTTATCCGGTAAACACCTTAGTAGAGAAAGTCGAAAACTGACTGTCATGATGCGGCGAGAACTGGTCAGCTATTCGGAGGTTAAAATCTCATGCGATTTTTTACCGCATTATGCGACGGATCGGCCTTCACCCGATCAGGTGTCTACAACACCCTAGTCCGGATTAACAAATACTAACTACTGGCTGCGCCTACATTCCTATTGGCAAACTCCTATGGCTAAGTGAGGGTGATAAAGCCACATAGTCCGATTGCCTGGTTCGTTGCGCTAAACACCTACTTCAAGGACCAAACTCTTGGATCAAGAGTGTTTAGGTTCCAACCCGAACACCCCCGTACTACCTACATGGGGGCTGAAGCCGACGACTGGCCAACTCTCAGATTTAATAAAAAGGCCGCACAGGAGGCAAAAACAACAAGCATTATATTACATATCGACTTTGTTTCATAATACAGGACGGGATAACATGAATGTATTCATTCAAAGATAATGTCTTTTGCACACTGGCCCTCTACAATGTGGGATCCCTCCAGGACATCATCAAAATACAGCTCGGGCATGCGGTGCTCCTTGCCCGCCGTCGGTCGCGAGCTTGATGGCGTTCATCTTCGCCCACTGCACCTTGACACGGGCGAAGGCCATCCGTGCAAATTCGATGCAGACCGACCGCTTGGTAGCATCAAGCCGAGGGCAGGCATCGACCAACCACTTCATGAGCTTGAAGTAGCTGCTAGGTATGGCTTCGGCAGGCCATAGATGGATTATCAAATCTTTCATGGCCAATTCGGCCACCCTATGCAATTCGGTCAGTTGTTTCAGCTGATCACTAAAGGGCACCGGATGCTCTGGCGCAAGGTATTGAGACCAGGACAACTTCTCCACTGAGCTCCCCTCTTCGGCTCGGAAGAACTCCACAACATCAGCAACACTGCGCGGCAGATCCGCAAATGCTCCTGGAGAATTCCAAATCCGGGTCAGTAAGAGGTACCTTTTCTTCACAAATTTGCTCTGCATAATAAAGGCTTTACCCGCCGCGATTTTCCTGTCCTCCTGGATTTCCTAGAGGGCGCCCTGGACTTCAACCCGGGCCTCTTGGGCGCTTTGGCGGGCCTTAGCAAGATCACACTGTTGGTCCGCAATCTTGCGCTCTGATACGTCTCCAATGTATCTATAATTTTTTATTGTTCCATGCTATTATATTATCTGTTTTGGATGTTTAATGGCTTTAATATGTTATTTTACATTATTTTTGGGACTAACCTATTAACCGAAGGCCCAGTGCAAATTGCTGTTTTTTTTTTTTGCCTATTTCAGTGTTTCGCAGAAAAGGAATATCAAACGGAATCCAAACGGAACAAAACTGATAATCCCCAAGTGCAGGGAATCATCGTAGCCATTCCCAAAGGTGGAAGTGATAAGTATGGAGTGTCGAACCCACAAGGAGCTAAAGGTAAGATCAATATTCTCTCAAGTCCTATCTGCCACTGATACGACTCTACATACACCGAACGTTTTCTTCCAACTAGAAACGAGAAATATAAATACGTTGTGGGTATGAAGAGGATAACTTTGCATGATATGGGAGAGCTAAAACATAAAAGTAGGTGTTCTTATCATAAATATAGAATATATTACTAAATATTATAAATAGCGAGTGTGGAATAATGACGGATCGATGTGCGGAATTGTCCTAGGCAATTGTTAACAAGAACAGTAATTGTCATTGCAATTTCATATGAGGGAGAGACATAAGCTAACATAATTTCTCTTCTTGGATCATATGCACTTACGATTGGAACTCTAGCAAGCATCCGCAACTACTAAAGACCATTAAGGTAAATCCAACCATAGCATTAAAGCATCAAGTCCTCTTTATCCCATACGCAACAACCCCCTTACTCGGGTTTATGCTTCTGTCACTCAAGCAACCCACTCTAAGCGAATCATGAACGTATTGCAACACCCTACAGCCGGAATCCCTCACGCTTGCGTGACATGGAGGGCACAATAGGACGGCACCAAAATGAAACATACAACTCGTACCAATCTAGATCATGAATCAACCCAAAGACAAAGGATATCTACTCAAAACATCATAGGATGGCAACACATCATTGGATCATAATATGTGGCATAAAGCACCATGTTCAAGTAGGGATTACAGCGGGGTGCGGGAGAGTGGACCGCGTATAGATGAGGATGGTGATGTTGATGAAGACGATTACCGCGGCGATGATTCCCCTCCGGATGGCACTCCGGCGCCACCGAGAGAGAGGAGGAGAGGTTCTCCCCCTTGTGCTTCCTCCTCCATGGCCTCCCCCCTAGATGGGGAGAGGTTCTCCCTCGGGTCCTTGGCCTCCATGGCGATGATGGCCCCTCCGGGATCCTCCTCCGTCGCCTCCGGTGATGATGGCCCCCTCCGGCAGGGTGCTAGAGAGGGCCTAGATTGATTTCCCGTGCCTAAAGAGGCTTGCAGCGGCGGAACTTCCGATCTAGGTTAATTTCTGGAGGTTTTGGTATTTATAGGAGAGGTTGGCATCGAGAACAAGTCAGGGGGACCCACGGGAAGTCCACGAGGCACAGGGGCGCGCCCAGGGGGGGTGGGCGTGCCCCCACCCTCGTGGGGCCCACGGGACTCCCCTCCGGTAGATTTTTGTTCCAGTATTTTTTACATTTTCCAGAAAAATTCTCCGTTGATTTTTAGCGCATTCGAGAACTTTTATTTCTGCACAAAAACAACACCACGGTAGTTCTGCTGAAAACAACATCAGTCCGGGTTAGTTCTAATCAAATCATACCAAAATCATATAAAACAATAGTAAACATGGCATGAATACTTCATAAATTATCGATACGTTGGAGACGTATCAGAAACCTTCGCGAGGATCTTTCATGGAACAAAGACAATCCAGGAGACTTGGAGTGGAAGTCACAGACGCAATGAGGCGGCCACGAGGCAGGAGAGCGCGCCCAGGGGGGTAGGCGCGCCCCCACCCTCGTGGGCCCCTCGTAGCTCCACCGACCTACTTCTTTCGCCTATATATACTCTTATACCCTGAAAACATCCAGGGGAGCCACGAAACTACTTTTCCACCGCCGCAACCTTCTGTACCCGTGAGATCCCATCTTGGGGCCTTTTCCGGCGATCTGCCGGAGGGGGATTCGATCACGGAGGGCTTCTACATCAACACCATAGCCTCTCCGATGATGTGTGAGTAGTCTACCACAGACCTTCGCATCCATAGTTATTAGCCAGATGGCTTCTTCTCTCTCTTTGGTTCTCAATACAAAGTTCTCCTCGATGTTCTTGGAGATCTATTCGATGTAATAATTTTTGCGGCGTGTTTGCCGAGATCCGATGAATTGTGGGTTTATGATCAAGATTATCTAAGAATAATATTTGGTTCTTCTCTGAATTCTTATATGCATGATTTAATATCTTTGCAAGTCTCTTCGAATTATCCGTTTAGTTTGGCCTACTAGATTGATCTTTCTTGCAATGGGAGAAGTGCTTAGCTTTGGGTTCAATCTTGCGGTGCTCGATCCCAGTGACAGAAAGGGAACCGACATGTATTGTATTGTCGCCATCGAGGATAAAAAGATGGGGTTTATATCATATTGCTTGAGTTTATCCATCTACATCATGTCATCTTGCCTAATGCGTTACTCTGTTCTTATGAACTTAATACTCTAGATGCATGCTGGATAGCGGTCGATGTGTGGAGTAATAGTAGTAGATGCAGAATCGTTTCGGTCTACTTGACACGGACGTGATGCCTATGTTCATGATCATTCCTAGATATTCTCATAACTATGCGCTTTTCTATCAATTGCTCGGCAGTAATTTGTTCAACCACCATAATATATGCTATCTTGAGAGAAGCCACTAGTGAAACCCATGGCCCCGGGGTCTACTATACATCATATAAGTTTCTGATCTATAATTCTAGTTTACTATTTATTTTGCAATCTTTATTTTCCAATCTATACAACAAAAATACCAAAAATATTTATCTTATTATCTTTATCAGATCTCACTTTTGCAAGTGGCCGTGAAGGGATTGGCAACCCCTTTATCGGGTTGGTTGCAAGGTTCTTGATTGTTTGTGCCGGTACTAGGTGATTTGCGTGTAGTCTCCTACTGGATTGATACCTTGGTTCTCAAAAACTGAGGGAAATACTTATGCTACTTTGTTGCATCACCCTTTCCTCTTCAAGGGAAAACCAACGCATGCTCAAGAGGTAGCAAGAAGGATTTCTGGCGCCGTTGCCGGGGAGATCTACGCTCAAGTCAAGACATACGAAGTACCCATCACAAACTCTTATCCCTCGCATTACATTACTTCCCATTTGCCTCTCGTTTTCCTCTCCCCCACTTCACCCTTTCCGTTCTATTCGCCCTTTTTCGTTCGCCTCTTTTGCTTGCTTCTTATTTGCCTATGTGTTGGATTGATTGTTTGTCACAATGGCTCAAGATAATACTAAATTGTGTGAATTTTCCAATACCAACAACAATAATTTTATTAGCACTTCGACTGCTCCTATTACCGATGCCGAATCTTGTGAAATTAATGCTGCCTTGTTGAATCTTGTCATGAAAGATCAATTTTCTGGCCTTCCTAGTGAAGATGCCGCTACCCATCTAAACCACTTTGTTGACTTGTGCGATACGCAAAAGAAGAAAGATGTGGATAATTATATTGTTAAATTGAAACTATTTTCGTTTTTTCTTAGAGATCGTGCTAAAACTTGGTTCTCTTCTTTGCCTAAAAATAGTATTGATTCATGGAATAAGTGCAAAGATGCTTTTATCTCTAAGTATTTTCCTCCCACTAAGATCATCTCTCTTAGAAACGATATTATGAATTTTAAGCAATTTGACCATTTGCATGTTGCACAAGCTTGGGAGAGGATAAAAAGATTGCTTTGTGAAAGTGTGTTCTTCTAGTTTTCATGATAATAATGTTGAAGATCTAAAAGTGATTGATGTGTTTCCAATTAAATCTTTGTTTTTCAATATGAATCTTGATAAATACGGGACTGGAGATGAGTCAAGTTTAGTTAAAAGGCGTCCCAATGATTCGGAGTTTTTAGATCTTGATGCAAAAATTGGTAAAAGTGGGATTGAAGAGGCCAAAACTTTACATAGCAATGAACCCACTATTTTGGATTTCAAGCAATTTAATTATGACAATTGCTCTTTGTTAGACTATATTTCCTTGTTGCAATCCGTGTTAAATTCTCCTCATGCTTATGATCAAAATAAAGCTTTTACTAAACGTATCGTTGATGCTTTAATGCAATCTTATGAAGAAAAACTTGAATTAGAAGTTTCTATCCCTAGAAAACTTTATGATGAGTGGGAACCTACTATTAAAATTAAGATTAAAGATCATGAATGCTATGCTTTATGTGATTTGGGTGCTAGTGTTTCCACAATTCCAAAAACTTGGTGTGATGTGTTAGGTTTCTGTGAATTTGATGATTGTTCTTTAAATTTTCACCTTGTGGATTACACCATTAATAAACCTATGGGATGGATTAATGATGTTCTTATTGTTGCAAATAGGAGTTATGTGCCCGTAGATTTCATTGTTCTTGATATAGATTGCAATCCTACATGTCCTATTATTCTTGGTAGACCTTTTCTTAGAACGATTGGTGGAATTATTGATATGAAAGAAGGAAATATTAGATTCCAATTTCCATTAAGGAAAGGCATGGAACACTTTCCTAGGAATAAAAATAAATTACCTTATGAATCTATTATGAGAGCCACTTATGGATTGCATACCAAAGATGATAATACCTAGATCTATTCTTGTTTTTATGCCTAGCTAGGGGCGATAAACGATAGCGCTTGTTGGGACGCAACCAAATTTTATTTTTGTTCCTTGCTTTTTGTTCCTGTTCAGTAATAAATAATTCATCTAGCCTCTGTTTAGATGTGGTTTTATGTTTTAATTAGTGTTTGTGCGAAGTAGAACCAATAGGATCTTCTTGGGTGATAGTTGTTTGATCTTGCTGAAAAAGACAGAAACTTTGCGCCCACGAAAATAGTTGTTAAAATTCACCAGAACGTGATAAAATACCAATTATTTTTGCAGTAGATAAATATACAAATTATCCAGGTTGTCCTAATTTTTCATAATTTTGGAGTTCTATAAGTATTCGAACAAATCAGATTGCTACAAACTGTTTTGTTTTTGACAGATTCTGTTTTTCGTGTGTTGTTTGCTTATTTTGATGAATCTATGGCTGGTATTGGGGCGTATGAACCATAGAGAAGTTGGAATACAGTAGGTTTAACACCAATATAAATAAAGATTGAGTTCATTACAGTATATTAAAGTGGTGGTTTTTTTCTTTCACTAACGGAGCTCATGATATTTTCTGTTTACGTTTTGTGTTGTGAAGTTTTCAAGTTTTTGGGTAAATATTTGATGGATTTTGGAATAAGAGTGACAAGAGCCTAAGCTTGGGGATTCCCAAGGCACCCCAAGGTAAAATTCAAGGACAACCAAAAGCCTAATCTTGGGGATGCCCCGGAAGGCATCCCCTCTTTCGTATTCGTCTATCGGTAACTTTACTTGAGGCTATATTTTTATTCACCACATGATATGTGTTTTGCTTGGAGCATCTTGTATGATTTGAGTCTTTGCTTTTTAGTTTACCAAAATCATCCTTGATGTACACACCTTTTGGGGAGACACACATGAATCGAAATTTATTTGAATACTCTATGTGCATCACTTATATCTTTTGAGCTAGATAATTTTCCTCTAGTGCTTCACTTATATCTTTTTAGAGCATGGTGGTGGTTTTATTTTATAGAAATTATTGATCTCTCATGATTCACTTATATTATTTTGAGAGTCTTTTAGAACAGCATGGTAATTTTCTTTGGCTATAAAATTAGTCCTAATATGATAGGCATCCAAGATGGGTATAATAAAAACTTCCATAAAGAGTGCATTGAATACTATGAGAAGTTTGATACTTGATGATTGTTTTGAGATTTGAATATGGTGATATTAAAGTCGTGCTAGTTGAGTAATTGTGGATTGAGAAATACTTGTGTTGAGGTTTGCAAGTCCCGTAGCATGCATGTTTGGTAAACGTTGTGTAACAAATTTGAAGCATGAGGTGTTTCTTTGATTGTCCTCCTTATGAGTGGCGGTCGGGGAAGAGCGATGGTATTTTCCTACCAATCTATCCCCCCAGGAGCATGCGCGTAGTGCTTGGTTTTGATGACTTGTAGATTTTTGCAATAAGTATGTGAGTTCTTTATGACTAATGTTGAGTACATGGTTTATACGCACTCTCACCCTTCCATCATTGCTAGCCTCTTCGGTACCGTCCATTGCCCTTTGTCACCTTGAGAGTTGATGAAAACTTCACTGGTGCATCCAAACCCCGTGATATGATACGCTCTATCACACATAAGCCTCCTTATATCTTCCTCAAAACAGCCACCATAACTACCTATTATGGCATTTCCATAGCCATTCTGAGATATATTGCCATGCAACTTTCCACCGTTCTGTTTATTATGACACGCTTCATCATTGTCATATTTCCTTGCATGAGCATCTAGTTGACATCGTATTCGTGGCAAGGCCACCATGCATAATTTTTCATACAAGTCACTCTTGATTCATTGTCCCGGTACACCGTCGGAGGCAATCATATGGAGTCATATTTTGTTCTAGTATCGAGTTGTAATCCTTGAGTTGTAAATAAATAGAAGTGTGATGGTCATCATTATTAGAGCATTGTCCCGTGTGAGGAAAAAAGAGAAAGGCCAAATAAAAAATGGAAGGCCCAAAAAAAATGAGAGAAAAAGAGAGAAGGGACAATCATTTTTCCACACTTGTGCTTCAAAGTAGCACCATGATCTTCATGATAAAGAGTCTCTTATTTTGTCACTTTCATATGCTAGTGGGAATTTTTCATTATAGAACTTGGCTTGTATATTCCAACAAAGGGCTTCCTCAAATGCCCTAGGTCTTCGTGAGCAAGCAAGTTGGATGCACACCCACTTAGTTTCTTTTGTTGAGCTTTCATATATTTATAGCTCTAGTGCATCCGTTGCATGGAAATCCCTACTCCTCGCATTGACATCTATTAATGGGAATCTCCATACCCCGTTGATCATCCGCGTCGATGTGAGAGTTTCTCCTTTTTTGTCTTCTTCACACAACCTCCATCATCATATTCTATTCCACCCATAGTGCTATGTCCATGGCTTGCGCTCATGTATTGCGTGAAAGTTGAAAAAGTTTGAGAATACTACAGTATGAAACAATTGCTTGGCTTCTCATCGGGATTGTGCATGATGCCATCATTTTGTGTGACGAAAATGAAGCCTGGCCAAACTATATGATTTTGTAGGGATGAGCTTTCTTTGGCTATGTTATTTTGAGAAGACATAATTGCTTGATTAGTATGCTTGAAGTATTATTATTTTTATGTCAATATTAAACTTTTGTCTTGAATCTTTTGGATCTGAACATTCATGCCACAATAAAGAGAATTACATTGAAAATTATGTTAGGTAGCATTCCACACCAAAAAATCTGTTTTTATCATTTACCTACTCGAGGACGAGTAGGAATTAAGCTTGGGGATGCTTGATGCGTCTCCAACGTATCTATAATTTTTTATTGTTCCATGCTATTATATTATCTGTTTTGGATGTTTAATGGGCTTTAATATGCTCTTTTATATTATTTTTGGGACAAACCTATTAACCGAAGGGCCAGTGCAAATTGCTGTTTTTTTGCCTATTTCAGTGTTCCGCAGAAAAGGAATATCAAACGGAACGAAACCTTCGCGAGGATCTTTCTTGGAGTGGAAGTCAGAGACGCAACGAGGCAGCCACGAGGCAGGAGGGCGCGCCCAGGGGGTAGGCGCGCCCCCTCCATCGTGGGCCCCTCGTAGCTCCACCGACCTACTTCTTTCGCCTATATATACTCTTATACCCTGAAAACATCGAGGGGAGCCACGAAACCACTTTTCCACCGCCGCAACCTTCTGTACCCGTGAGATCCCATCTTGGGGCCTTTTCCAGCGATCTGCCGGAGGGGGATTCGATCACGGAGGGCTTCTACATCAACACCATAGCCTCTCCGATGATGTGTGAGTAGTCTACCACAGACCTTCACGTCCGTAGTTATTAGCTAGATGGCTTCTTCTCTCTCTTTGGTTCTCAATACAAAGTTCTCCTTGATGTTTTTGGAGATCTATTCTATGTAATACTTTTTGCGGTGTGTTTGCCGAGATCCGATGAATTGTCGGTTTATGATCAAGATTATCTACGAACAATATTTGGTTCTTCTCTGAATTCTTACATGCATGATTTAATATCTTTGGAGGTCTGTTCGAATTATTGGTTTAGTTTGGCCTACTAGATTGATCTTTCTTGCAATGGTAGAAGTGCTTAGCTTTGGGTTCAATCTTGCGGTGCTCGATCCCAGTGACATAAAGGGAACCAACACATATTGTATTGTTGCCATCAAGGATAAAAAGATGGGGTTTATTTCATATTGCTTGAGTTTATCCCTATACATCATGTCATCTTGCCTAATGCGTCACTCTGTTCTTATGAACTTAATACTCTAGATGCATGCTAGATAGCGGTTGATGTGTGGAGTAATAGTAGTAGATGCAGAATCATTTCGGTCAACTTGACACGGACGTGATGCCTATGTTCATGATCATGCCTAGATATTCTCATAACTATGCGCTTTTCTATCAATTGCTCGGCAGTAGTTTGTTCACCCACCGTAATATATGCTATCTTGAGAGAAGCCACTAGTGAAACTTATGGCCCCCGGGTCTACTTTACATCATATAAGTTTCTGATTTATAATTCTATTTTACTATTTATTTTGCAATCTTTATTTTCCAATCTATACAACAAAAATACCAAAAATATTTATCTTATTATCTTTATCAGATCTCACTTTTGCAAGTGGCCGTCAAGGGATTGACAACCCCTTTATCGCATTGGTTGCAAGGTTCTTGATTGTTTGTGCAGGTACTTGGCGATTTGCATGTAGTCTCCTACTGGATTGATACCTTGGTTCTCGAAAACTGAGGGAAATACTTACACTACTTTGCTGCATCACCCTTTCCTCTTCAAGGGAAAACCAACGCATGCTCAAGAGGTAGCACGCTCCAAGGACTCGCATTTCAATACGGCGTCCTGGAACTCCTTCTGGACCTCCCCGACCCTTGCCTCGTGTTTTTAGCGGGCGGCTTGTTCCTTCGCCGCTCTCTTCTGGGCCTCGGTCAGCGCGTTCTTGAGGGACTCCACCTCGGTCGCAGCTCCTATGAAATATTATGATAACATGATCAACACAAACAATTCATATCTTTCTAGATCTTAATAGGCCATTGCATACATTGCTTGTCCTCTAGTTGTTTTTTCACACGGCCGAGCTCTTCCTCGGCCCGCCCCAGACTCTGCTTCAGTTTAGAGACTTCGGCAGAATGGGAGGTCGCAGCCAGCATCGACGCCTGCTTATTCACATAGACATGTATGGTTAGTCTCCTGCAAAAATTATTTGATCCTCTGTCCGGCTTTTCTTTTTGAACATTGGACAATGTCTCAGGGGCTACTCTCTATACTATGACATTCTTTTTGCATTGTTACGCCGCATACCTCAAAGCCTATTAGAAGGCTGGTGCAAGCTTCGGTCAGTCCGCTCTTAGCGGACTGAACCCTCTCAACCACCGTACCCATGAGGATACGGTGTTCCTCAACAATGGAAGCACTTTGCAGTGCTTCTAGTAGAGTATCCGGTGCCTCTGGGTGGACAGAGGTCACCGGAGGAATAGGTGCACCTCCTTCTGCCGAAGGAGGCTGATTGCCTGATTCCGGAGCCGTATGAGCCTCCGGAATAGTATTCGGCATGGCCCCCATCGCCAGGCTGCAGGGGGATTTGCTCCCCCATGTGTCCGGCGGCCGAGGTATCACCCTCTGGCGCCATCATTACGGCTTCCTGTACCTCTCCCTGGCCTGGGAGGGTCCTTTCGGACAATACCTCGGCGTCGTCCATGGCCTTGGTAGAGGAGGCCGCCGTAAGTGACCCGCTATCCATCACATCTGGATCGAGTGAATTCCCCGAAGATGAGGATCGCTGGGGGTGGGCGTGGGCTGGACTGCACCCCATGATTCGACATATTAAAACCACGAAGTAAAGAAGTTGGATATATGTGTGTATAAGTGCCTTTGAGTACTTATGATTCGGCCAGGGGTTTCTCCCTGGGGCGCCACTCGGAGCTGCTATCAGTGTCCAAAGCGGAGTTGTCCGCGAGGGAGACCCTCCCCTTCTTGGACACCTTTGCCTCCAGATCCGTGGAGGCCGTCCTTTTCTTCCATCCCCCCTCAGGGGGAGAGTTGCTTTCCTCCTCCTCGTCGTCGTCCTCGGTGGCAGGGAGGAGTGGGTTTCAGCGTCTTCGGAAGTCACGTCCGAAGTAACTTTACGACGAAGGCCTCCTCTACCCGCCTGGCCCTTGTTCTTGGCCTTCTTCTCTGGCACCTGGTAGGGCACCGGGACTAGCATCTTCATCAGAAGTTGGATAGATGGGTCTTCAGGCAGCAGAGCTGGACACTGGATCCGCTCTGCCTTCTTTGTCCAGCCCTGAAAAGACAGATAGGGAAGCTTAGACATCTTCCTTGAATGTACAGGCGAAGGATACACCTTGAAATACGAAAAACTTACCGGACTTGCGGGATGGGTCAGGTTATACCCACGGTCCTCGGTCATCTTCGGCCACGTCTCATTGGCCTTAAAAAGCACCTTCCAGATGCCTTCGTGTGTAGCACGGAAGAACTGTTGCATGGTCTGGTGCTTGGCCGGATCGAACTCCCACAAATGGCAAGTCCGGCTTTGACAAGGAAGGATCCGGCAAAAAAGCATCACCTGGATCACGCTGACGAGTTTAATGTTCTTGTCCACCATGCTCTTGATGCGCGTCTGCAGCTGCTGTCACTGTCTCGACGGCCCGATCGAGCCCTTCTCTAGCCAGGAGGTGAGCCGCATCGGGGGCTCGGACTTAAATTCGGGAGCCGTGGCCCAGGTGGTGTCACGGGGCTCTGTTACGTAGAACCATTGATGTTGCCACCCTTTGACGGTCTCCACAAAGGTACCTTTGGGCCATGAGACGTTGGACAGATTTCTCACCATAGCGCCTCCGCACTCTGCGTGTTGACCACCCACCACCTTCGGCTTCACATTAAAGATCTTTAGCCACAATCCGAGGTGGGGTGGGATGCGGAGGAAGACCTCACACACGACAATGAATGGCGAGATGTTGAGGAAAGAATTTGGAGCTAGATCGTGAAAATCTAGCCCATAGTAGAACATGAGTCCACGGACGAAGGGGTGGAGAGGAAACCCTAACCCGTGGACGAAGTGGGGAATGAACACCAACCTCTCATGGGGCTCCGGGGTGGGGTCGATCTGCCCCGTGGCCGGAAGCCGGTGGGCGATTTCCTTGGGCAAGTACCCCGCCTCCCGGAGCTTCGTGATGTCCTTCTTTGTGACGGAGGAGGCCATCCACTTGCCCCGCACTCCAGATCCGGCATGGCCGGAGTGCTTTCTTGAGGTGGAAAGGATGGAAGCTTGGGTGCTGGAGCTCGAGAATGGGTAGGCAGAGAGAAAGAACGCGTGGGAGAAAGGGTGAATCCTTATCTCTTTATAAAGGAAGCGAATATCAAGCGCCTTCCAATTCGCCTTAAAACTTGCCTATTCCCCAAGGGTCGTGCAAACGGCGTGGTTGGATTACCCATGCCCGTATTAATGAGAATCCCGCAATAAGGGGACACGATCTCTGTTTCGACAAGACGTACCAATGAAAACTGCATCTCGAAACATGGAGCAGGAGGCTAAAAAACGGTTTGAAATAATGACCGGGCAGGGACGTAATGTCTCGCTACAAAATTCGTCAGTAGATGGGACTCATGAAATATTATACACTCTGCGGTTGTATGTGGTACTTGTTTTGTAGAGCGAGACACGTTTTCTATGTTTGAGGGCTGCTTTGGAGTATTCGGAGGAGGAACCCGCCTTGCAATGCCGAAGACAATCTGCGTGCCGGACACATCGTCATTGAAGCCTGGTTCAGGGGCTACTGAGGGTGTCCTAGATTAAGGGTTCCTCGGGCGTCCGGGCTATGTGACGTGGGCCAGACTGATGGGCCATGAAGATACAAGACAGAAGACTTCCTCCCGTGTCCGGATGGGACCCTCCTTTGCGTGGATGGCAAGCTTGGTATTCGGATATGAAGATTCCTTCCTCTGCAAACCAACTATGTACAACCCTAGGCCCCTCCGGTGTCTATATAAACCGGAGGGTTTAGTCCGTAGAGGCAATCACAATCATACATGCTAGACATCTAGGGTTTAGCCATTACGATCTCGTGGTAGATCAACTCTTATAATCCTCATATTCATCAAGATCAATCAAGCAGGAAGTAGGGTGTTACCTCCATCGAGAGGGCCTGAACCTGGGTAAACATCGTGTCCCCCGTCTTCTGTTACCATCGACCTTAGACGCACAGTTCGGGACACCCTACCCGAGATCCGCCAGTTTTGACACCGACAGCCGTGAGGGCCTCTCTGGTGTCTCCAGCCACGGTGAGGACGCCGCTGCTTCTCGGCATCTTCATGAGGTTGTAGGCCGGATGGGTCGCCGCCATGAACTGAGCCAGGGCAGGGTACCCGAGGATGGCGTTGTACGGGAGGCTGAAGTGAGCGATGTTGAAGTCGATAAGCTCGGTGCGGTAGTTGTCACGGGTAACGAAGGTGACCGGGAGGCGGATCTACCGCAGAGGGCTAGTAGAACTGCTGCCAACTCCGAAGAAGGGCTTGGTGGGACGGAGCCGGCCGTGCGGTACGTGAAGCAAGCAAAAAGATTCCACGGAGAGCACGTTGAGGATGGCCCCGCCAGCAATGAGGATCTTGGTCACTGCTACGTTGCAGATGGTGTGCGTGCAGAGGAACAGCTTGACGTGGCGGTCCGAAGGCGGTGCCTGCGAGCCTTTGAGGAGGGCCGCCACGGTGAGGGGTGCCGGTGCTGTGAAGCGCGCGATGAAAAGGCCGCGCAACTCCTCCCAGGAGGCCACGGAAGATCCTGGCAGGTCGAGCAACTAGGCGCGTGGCACGCTGGTGAGGGCCATGGGGAACCAGTTGGCCATGACCTTGTCATTGCCTCCGACTTCCAAAACGGCTTCCTCGTACGCCAGTAGGAAGGCCGCTAGATCCGCTGCGCCATCATAGCGAGGCAGCATCTCTGGCTTGAACTTGTGTGGCCACCGCATCTGCCGCAAGGCGGGGGTGAAGGCCCAGAGGCCCATGGCGCCTCCGCGCACGTCCATCGATCCAGCCGGAGGAGTGGCGCCTGCCATGGGAGCCGGACGGAGAGACAGAGCAGGCGGAGAGGCGAAGCTTCGGTGCACCCCTACCTGGCGCGCCAAATGTCGGATTCGGGGTTCCGCAGACCCTTGAGAGGTTCGAACTCTGGGGTGCGCATGAAGGACTCTTTCTCTCCAGCCTGCCTACCCAACGATTCCACGGCCTAGCTCGATGAACCCAATGAACACGTGACACAGGGTTTATACTGGTTCGGGCCACTGTGTGGTGTAATACCCTACTCCAGTGTGGTGGTGGATTGCCTCGAGGGGCTGAGGATGAACTAGTATAGTGGATGAAAAGCCTCCGGAGGAGAGGTCTTCTTGAGCTCGATGAGCTGGTGGGTGTGAGGATGGAATGGATCCAATCCAAGATCCGTTGCCTCCTAAGGTGGTGGCTAGTCCTATTTATAGAGGCCATGGTCCTCTTCCCAAATGTAGGAGGGAAGGGATCCCACAACGGCCAATTTTGAAGGGAGACAACTAGTACAAGCTATCCTGACAAAAGTGGTCTTTGCCTGCCAAAGGCTCTGGTGGTGACACTGTTGTGGGCTCCGTGATGACCTCCGTCCTGCCGTCCTGCTGGTCTTGGTCTCGTTGCACCGATAAGGAAACATTTTCCTGATGCCTCGGGACTCCTCGCATGTGCTTGCCTCTTTAGCACCAAAGAGGAAACTAGCGCGTTGCACCCGCTGGCGCCCACCTGACCTTGGTCGTCATGGCTCACGTCATGTGAACCTCGCGAGGTGCCCCCTGCATAGATATCTCCGCTCCTCGGGAGCCAGCCTAGCGAGGCCGCCCCCAGGGAGGTCTTGGTGTCGTCCGCCTCGCGAGGCTTGGCCCGTCGCGACGGTCTTGAGTAGTTGCTGCTGAAGCTGGGCCATATTGGGCCGTTGATGGAGCCACGCCGTGGGCCGCAGGCAGGCAAGTCTGGGCACCCCCGTTCCCAGGACACCGACAATAGTAACATTGGCAACCACAATGGGAACATCCTCACAAATTCCAATATGTATAGCAGTTGATTTATCAGCCATTTGCAAAAATATTTCAGTACGTGTCAACTTACTCAAATCAAGTCTTCTATATAAGGAGAAAAGCAGAATACCGACACTAGCTCCTAAGTCACATACAACATTTTTAACATAATTACTTTTAATGGAGCATGGTATGGTGGGTATCCCTGGATCTCCTAATTTCTGAGGTACTTTTCTAATAAAAGATTAGTTTGCAAGCGTGGTGGAAATTTCAACTTTCGGTATTGTTCTCTTATTGGTGACAATATCTTTCATACATTTAGAATTTGGAGGCATTTTCAAAATATCAGTGAAACGTGTTTGCAATTACAAAGGTTTAAGCATTTCGACAAAGCGATTAAAAGCCTCTTCATCTTTATATTTCATAGCCTTACTAGGGAATGGTATAGGTTTTTGGACACATGGTTCCCTTTCTTTACCATGTTTCCTAGCAACGAAATCACTTCTATCATATCTTTTATTCTAAGGAGGTGGGTTATCAAGATCAATTGTAGGTTCTATTTCTACGTCATTCTCTGGTTGAGCGTCAACATGATCATTACTAGCAACATCATTATCATTATCACTAGGTGTATGCTCATTACCAAGTTGTGTCTCAGCATTAGAAATAGAAACATCATTAGGATTCTCAGGAGGTTTTTAAATAATAGGTTTGCTAGAAGCATGCAAAGTTCTATCCTTATTCTTCTTCTTCTTCCTCTTCTTCTTAGATGAACTAGATGCATCAATGTTAATTCGCCGAGAATCTTGATCAATTCTTTTAGGACGACCTTGATGACATAGAGGATCCAGAGTCATTTTACCTCCTCTAGTTACTACTATAATAGAATGATCATTCTTTTTATTATTCATCTCATTAAGCAATCATTTTGTGATTTAGAAACTTGTTCCAACTGAGTATTAACCATGGATGAATGTCTACATAAGACTTTAATATCATTAGAAATTCTAAACATCAAATCACTCAAGCCTTCAATCAGGATAGCATTACGTTTCAGTTGATTGCTTACGTATCTATTAAAGTATTCTTGCTTCACAACAAAGTTATCAAATTCATCCACACACTGACTAGGAGATTTATTATAGCGAACATCACCTTCATCAAACCTATAAAGAGAATTTACTTCTACAACATGTGTTGGAATTTCAAGTCCATCTATTTCTTTAGTAGGTGGTAGGTTCTTAACATCTTCACATTTAATACATTTCTCCTTCATAGATTTCTTTGCTTCTTGCATATCTTTGATGTCTGCTAGAACTACGTCGATATTTCCCCAAAGACGAAGGTATGATGCAGCACAGCAACGGTAGGTATTCCCCTCAGTGATAAGACCAAGACCAGTAGGAGAATCACGCAACACTACATGAAGGGCACCTGCACACAAATAACAAATACTCACAACCCGACGTGTTAAAGGGGTTGTCAATCCCTCCCCAGCAACGGCGCCAGAAATTCCTTTTGATGTCTGCTTGAACTACGTCGGTATTTCCCCAAAGAGGAAGGGATGATGCAACACAGCAATGGTAGGTATTTCCCTCAGTGATGCGATCAAGGTTATTGAACCAGTAGGAGAACCACGCAACACTACGTGAACGACACCTGTACACAAATAACAAATACTCGCTACCCGACATATTAAAGGGGTTGTCAATTGTCGGTGTACAAAAGTAGGGGTCCCTTTTTGCACCCTTTTACTTGTGCGCGGGCAGTCGCAGCCCCACGCCCCTGGCCACACTTGGCGGGGCAGAGGAAGCAAAGGCACAAGACGACTAGATCAACGCCAAGACGGAAACACAAAGAGCAAAAGGGCGAGGTGGACTCCCCCGGCAAGCCCTTGCCGGGGCAGCCTCCACAACCCCGGCAAGAGCCTTGCCGGGGCAACTTGCCCAGCACAAGCGGGGCTGCCGCCCTCGAGCCTGAGAGTTCCGATGCCCTCAACCACATTGGAACCAAGGCTCAGGAGGCGCCTCCATGGTGGCATGCAGATCTTTGTGAAGACCAGAAGCATACAAAATCAGATGAGAGTCACAAAACGACGATCCTCAGCAAGATCCTTGCCGAGGATACCCACGAGGACCCCGGCAAACCCCTTTTCCGGGGATGCCACAATGGCAACACCCTTGCCAGGGCCCCGGCAAGAATCTTGCCAAAGACATCCACGGGGCCGCAGCCAGGCCCACATCTGCCAGAGCTTCGCCGCCATTCCCATGCAGATGCCAGCCCACCAACCAGGCGAACACCTGTGTGGCGACGTGCGGCCTCTAGGACAACTCAGCAAGCACCTGTGTGGTGGCCTGCAGATCTTCATGAAGACCCTACCACCATGCCAGCTCAGCAGCCTGCCAACCTAGCTGGCGCTACATGCCTTGTTGGCCTAGACACGTGTTGGAGCGAGGCGGAGCGGCGACGGACGGGACTGGCCTCGTTACCGCCTCCGATAAAGCAATTGGACACCTAAGTAGCGCATTTAATGCACTTTGTCCTATAATGACAGGCGATAAGCTTGTACACTGTATAACTTTCCACCTCCCGTGTGCCACTGTGGCAGCCCCTTTGCCTATAAAAGGAGGCCCGCGCCATACTGGGAGAGGATTCGGATCATTTGGACGAGGCACGCACCGTAGCTAGTTCAAAAGCTCAAGAACACTCAAATACACACTAAAGCAGGACTAGGGTATTACGCATCCCCGCGGCCCGAACCTGGGTAACTGATCTTTGTGCTGGCTTCTAGACCCGCTCTTTGCACAACCCCGCGCTCGCCAACCGTAGAAGGGATTCCAGTGAACCCATAGGTGTCGTTTTCCCCGGACATCTTTGGCGCACCAGGTAGGGGGGCGCTGATGTCTACTACACAACCTTCTTCTTGTAGACGTTGTTGGGCCTGCAAGTGCACAGGTTTGTAGGACAGTAGCAAATTTCCCTCAAGTGGATGACCTAAGGTTTATCAATCCGTAGGAGGCGTAGGATGAAGATGGTCTCTCTCAAACAACCCTGCAACCAAATAACAAAGAGTCTCTTGTGTCCCCAACACACCCAATACAATGGTAAATTGTATAGGTGCACTAGTTCGGCGAAGAGATGGTGATACAAGTGCAAAATGGATGGTAGATAAAGGTATTTGTAATCTGAAAATATAAAAACAGTAAGGTAACTAAGGATAAAAGTGAGCGTAAATGGTATTTCAATGATAGGAAACAAGGCCTAGGGTTCATACTTTCACTAGTGCAAGTTCTCTCAACAATAATAACATAGATAGATCATATAACAATCCCTCAACATGCAACAAAGAGTCACTCCAAAGCCACTAATAGCGGAGAACAAACGTAGAGATTATGGTAGGGTACGAAACCACCTCAAAGTTATTCTGTCGGATCGATCTATTAAAGAGTTCGTACTAGAATAAGACCTTAAGACACAAATCAACCAAAACCCTAATGTCACCTAGATACTCCATTGTCACCTCAAGTATCCGTGGGCATGATTATACGATATGCATCACACAATCTCAGATTCATCCAACCAACACAAATTACTTCAAAGAGTGCCCCAAAGTTTCTACCGAAGAGTCAAGAAAATGTGTGCCAACCCCTATGCATAGGTTCATGGGCGGAACCCGCAAATTGGTCACCAAAACATACATCAAGTGGCACGTGATATCCCATTGTCACCACAGATAAACATGGCAAGACATACATCAAGTGTTCTCAAATCAAAGACTCAATCCAATAACATAACTTCAAAGGGGAAACTCAATTCATCACAAGAGTGTAGAGGGGGAGAAACATCATAAGATCCAACTATAATAACAAAGCTCGCGATACATCAAGATCGTGCCATAGAGAGAACACGAGAGAGAGAGAGAGAGAGAGAGAGAGAGAGAGAGATCAAACACATAGCTACTGGTACATACCCTCAGCCCCGAGGGTGAACTACTCCCTCCTCGTCATGGAGAGCGCCGGGATGATGAAGATGGCCACCGGTGATGGGTTCCCCCTCCGGCAGAGTGCCGGAACAGACTCCCAAGAGGTTTTTGGTGGCTACAGAGGCTTGCGGCGGTGGAACTCCCGATCGATCTTGATATTTGATGTTTTTAGGGTACGTGGCACTATATAGGCGAAAGAAGTTGGTCGGGAGGTGCTCGAGGGGCCCACGAGACAGGGGGACGCGCCCTGTAGGGGGGGCGCGCCCCCTATCTCCTGGGCTCCTCGAGTATCTTCTGACTTGATCTCCAAGCCTCCAGGATGATATTCTTCCAAAAAATCACGATGCCAAATGTTTCATTCCGTTTGGACTCCGTTTGATATTCCTTTCCTTCGAAATACTGAAACAGACAATAAAACAGCAATATGGGCTGGGCCTCCAGTTAATAGGTTAGTCCCAAAAGTAATATAAAAGTGTATAATAAAGCCCATAATCATTCAAAACACATAGTAATATAGCATGAATGCTTCATAAATTATAGATACGTTGGAGATGTATCAGCATCCCCAAGCTTAATTCCTACTCGTCCTCGAGTAGGTAAATGATAAAAGAAAGAATTTATGAAGTGTGAATGCTAGAAGGTGCACAAGTTTGATCAATGATAATTTCAATCACCTTTTCTAGCATGATAATATGTCATATCAATATTTCATCTCATAAAACTTTTCATAATCAAGTAACAAGCAATTCACATGTTAAAGCATAGACCATAAACTTTCTTGAAAACTAGCAAACTTCATTCTTAGTCATTAAACAATTGAAATTCATCCTATTTTCAGGAAGGGTCTATGTTAGAGCTTTGATTTAGCAAACTTCACATACTTAACCATCATATAGTCTTCTACAATTGCTAACACTCACGCAATACTTGTGGTTATGAAGTTTTAATCAGACACAGAGAAAGATTGGGGCTTATAATGTTGCCTCCAAACGTATTCACCTTTGGGTGATGTCAACAATAATAATTCATGCTAACTTACATCCAATTGGATATATATATCAGGATCACCCCAACACAAAGTGCTTGCCAAAGGATAAAATGAAAAACGGAAAGGTGAAGATCACCTTGACTCTTGCATAAAAGTAAAAGACATAAAGTAAAAGATAGGCCCTTCGCAGAGGGAAGCAGAGGTTGTCATGCGCTTTTAGGGTTGGATACACAAAATCTTAATGCGAAAGAACGTCACTTTATATTGCCCCTTATATATGGACCTTTATTATGCAGTCCGTCGCTTTTATTGCTTCCATAACAAGTCCGTACAAAGCTTATTTTCTCCGCACTAATAAGTCATGCATATTTAGAGAGAAATTTTTTATTGCTTGCACCGATGACAACTTACTTGAAGGATCTTACTCAATCCATAGGTAGATATGGTGGACTCTCATGGCAAAACTGGGTTTAAGGATATTTGGAAGCACAAGTAGTATCTCTACTTGGTGCAAGGAATTTTGGCTAGCATGAGGGGGAAAGGCAAGCTCAACATGTTTGAATGATCCATGACAATATACTTTAACTGAAATGTCGGAAAACATAAACCATTATGTTGTCTTCCTTGTCCAACATCAACTCTTTAGCATGTCATACTTAATGAGTTCTCCCAATCATAAAATATGTCTACAATAGTATATTTATATGTGAAATCTCTCTTCCTTCAATATTCTTTCATGAATTGTTCAAATGACCAATACAATGCTTGCTAACCTTCAATAAATTTACAACCTTTACTTCTTAGATGTGAAGTCATTACTCCCCATGGGATAAGCAAATGAATCATATATAATTTCAGATTTATGACAATTAACTCATTCAACAATTTACTCATAGGATATAAGTGAAGCATACGAGTAAATGAAAAACTACTCCAAAAAGATATAAGCGAAGATCAATGAGTAGCTAAATAATTATGCAAGTATGCGAAGACTCTCTCTCATTTAAGAATTTCAGATCTTGATACTCTAATCAAACAGCAAGCAAAACAAAATAAAATGACATTTCAAGGATAGCACAACTCATGTGAAGAAGCAAAAACTTAGGCTCAACCGATACTAACCGATAGTTGTTGAAGAAGAAAGGTGGGATGCCTACCGGGGCATCCCCAAGCTTAGATGCTTGAGAATTCTTGGAATATTATCTTGGGGTTCCTTGGGCATCCCCAAGCTTGAACTTTTGTGTCTTCTTAATTCCTCTCATATCATGGTTTCTCTATTTCTCAAAAGCTTCATCCAGAACAAACTCAACAAGAACTCGTGAGATAGGTTAGTATAAACCAATGCAAAACCTTATCATTTTCTACTGTAACAAATCACTTAAATTATCATTCAACATTTCATACTAAATGCCTCTGCATATTTAATACTCCTATCCTTAAATAGAATCATTAAACAAGCAAACATATGCACACAATGCAAACATAACAGCAATCTGCCAAAACAGTACAGTCTGTAAAGAATGCAAGAGTATCAATACTTCCCTGAATCCAAAAATTATGAAATAACATTCCCACTGTAATAAATTAATCAGATCTCAATATGCAAAAGGTTTGAACATTATATCATTCTCTGACTTTTCTAGGGAATTTTTGCAACAGCGGTAAACTTTCTGTTTTCAAACAGCAACATGTATACTAGCAAAATAAGCATGGTAAAGGCTACCCTTTACATTTTTATTGAAACTAAAGATGCAAAACATTATTCTAAATAACAGCAAGAAAATACTAACAAGAGAAAATGACGCTCCAAGCAAAACACATATCATGTGGTGAATAAAAATATAGCTCCAAGTAAAGTTATCGATGAACGAAGACGAAAGAGGGGATGCCATCCGGGGCATCCCCAAGCTTAGGCTCTTGGTTGTCCTTGAATATTACCTTGGGGTGCCTTGTTAATCCCAAATCTTAGGCTCTTGACACTCCTTATTCCATAGTCCATCGAATCTTTACCCAAAACTTGAAAACTTCACAACACAAAACTTAACAGAAAACTCGTGAGCTCCGTTAGCGAAAGAAAACAAAACACCACTTCAAGGTACTGTAATGAACTCATTATTTATTTATATTGGTGTTAAACCTACTGTATTACAACTTCTCTATGGTTTATAAAATATTTTACTAGCCATAGATTCATCAAAATAAGCAAACAACACAATGAAAACAGAATCTGTCAAAAACAGAACAGTCTGTAGTAATCTGTAACTAACGCAAACTTATGGAACTCCAAAAATTCTAAAATAAATTGGTGGACCTGAGGAATTTGTCTAGTAATCATCTTAAAAAATAATCAGCTAAATATCACTCTCCAGTAAAAAGTTGAAGCTAATCTCGTGAGCGCTAAAGTTTCTGTTTTTTACAGCACGATCATAAAGACTTCACCCAAGTCTTCCCAAAGGTTCTACTTGGAACAAACACTAATTAGAACATGAAAACACATCTAACCAGAAGCTAGATGGATTATTTATTACTAAGCAGAACCAAAAAGCAATAAACTAAAATAAAATTGGGTTGCCTCCCAACAAGCGCTAACGTTTAAAGCCCCTAGCTAGGCATGATGATTTCGATGATGCTCACATAAGAGATAAGAATTGGAACATAAAGAGAGCATCATGAAGAATATGACTAGCACATTTAAGTCTAACCCACTTCCTATGCTTAGGGATTTTGTGAGCAAACAACTTATGGGAACAATAATCAACAAGCATAGGAAGACAAAACAAGCATAACTTCAAAAATTTAAACACGTAGAGAGGAAACTTGATATTATTACAATTCCTACAAGAATATGTTCCTCCCTCATAATAATTTTCAGTAGCATCATGAATGAATTAAAATATAACCAGCACCTAAAGCATTCTTTTCATGATCTACAAGCATAGAAAATTTACTACTCTCCACATAAGCAAAATTCTTCTCATTCGGAATAGTGGGAGTATCATAAGGGACTTGAACACTAAAAATTATTTCCAAATTAAAAGAGTAATGTTCAGAAAAAGGGTAATCATAATCATGACAAGATTTGCGAATATAATCATCACTACTTTTTATAGCATAAGTTTCATCACAATAATCATCAGAAGTAGCAACTTCGTTCTCATCATAATCGATTGAAACCTCTCCCTAGATAGTGGAATCACTAAATAAAGTTTACACTCTTCCAAATCCACTTTCATATTCATCACAATAAAATTCAACATCCTCCAAAATAGTGGGATAACTACTTCCTAAAGTTGACACTCTTCCGAACCCACTTTCATCAATATAATCAGCATAGGTAGGAGGCATGCTATCATCATAACAACTTTGCATATCAAAACTTGGGGTTCTAAAAATATCATATTCATTAAACATAGCATCCCCAAGCTTGGGACAAACATTAATTTCAGCAAATATATTCACAAATATTTCATCCTCATCAAACATAGCTTCCCCAAGCTTGGGCTCTTTCATATCATAAGCATAATCACTCTCATCATTAAAAATATGGATAGCACCAATAGTAAAGCAATTATCATCATCACAATGAGTAGTAGGGGCAAAATCATTTGGGAGGGATACCTTTCTATCTTTGTTGCTCTTTCTTTTCTTTTTCTTCTTCACATTATGTGTAGGTTCAACCTTCCTCTTTGAGCTCCTTATTGATGAGATTGGTTGAATAGAAAGCTCCACCTCGTTACCTGATTCATCATAAGAAATAATAGGAGGAGATTGGGAAGTCTCTTCCCTTTCATTAGTATTCTCATCATCTTCCATTTGCTTTCTTTTCTTTAGGTAATTGGCAATATAAGGATTTTCAATGCAATTCTCCGCACAAAACATATAAATCTTTTCTAGATCAATATCAAGAAAATTCTTAAGATTAAATTCTGGAATAGGCTTAGTTAAACGTTTCAACTCTTCACAACCCAAAAGCAATCTAAGTTCATTGTAATGAGAAAGGGAGATCAAATCATCACAATTTTTTGACATGATCCGATCATGAAACAATTTGCATTGGAGATGTAAATGATCTTGTTTATTGCAAAATTCACAACGGGAAAGATATCTTAAATTCTCCGCACTCTTATCTAGCCTTTCTTGCAACTTCTTAGTTTCTAAATACTTATGCCTCTTGCAATATATATCTTCTTTATTTGGTGTGTTAATGCAAACATGCACTCCACAAAAGTTGACATGCTTATGAGAGATATTTTCATCATGACTAGAGCAATCATCATTAGTACTATGGATATTCAAGGAGTTTATATTAACAACATTGCAATCATGCTCATCATTCAAAGGTTTAGTACCAAGCATTTTAAATCATTCTTCTTCTAGCACTTGAGCACAATTTTCCTTTCCATCAAACTCACGAAAGATATTAAAAAGACGAAGCGTATGAGACAAACTTAACTCCATTTTTTTTGTAAATTTCTTTTATAAACTAAACTAGTGATAAAACAAGAAACAAAAAGAATCGATTGCAAGATCTAAAGATATACCTTCAAGCACTCACCTCCCCGGCAACGGCGCCAGAAAAGAGCTTACTTGACGGGGTGTGAGTGAGTGCCGCTTACCTAGCCTCCCCGGCAACGGCGCCAGAAAAGAGCTGATGTCTACTACACAACCTTCTTCTTGTAGACGTTGTTGGGCCTGCAAGTGCACATGTTTGTAGGACAGTAGCAAATTTCCCTCTAGTGGATGACCTAAGGTTTATCAATCCGTAGGAGGCGTAGGATGAAGATGGTCTCTCTCAAGCAACCCTGCAACCAAATAACAAAGAGTCTCTTGTGTCCCCAACACACCCAATACAATGGTAAATTGTATAGGTGCACTAGTTCGGCGAAGAGATGGTGATACAAGTGCAAAATGGATGGTAGATAAAGGATTTGTAATCTGAAAATATAAAAACAGCAAGGTAACTAAGGATAAAAGTGAGCGTAAACGGTATTGCAATGATAGGAAACGAGGCCTAGGGTTCATACTTTCACTAGTGCAAGTTCTCTCAACAATAATAACATAGATAGATCATATAACAATTCCTCAACATGAAACAAAGAGTCACTCCAAAGCCACTAATAGCGGAGAACAAACGTAGAGATTATGGTAGGGTACGAAACCACCTCAAAGTTATTCTTTCGGATCGATCTATTAAAGAGTTTGTACTAGAATAACACCTTAGGACACAAATCAACCAAAACCCTAATGTCACCTAGATACTCCATTGTCACCTCAAGTATCCGTGGGCACGATTATACGATATGCATCACACAATCTCAGATTCATCCAACCAACACAAAGTACTTCAAAGAGTGCCCCAAAGTTTCTACCGGAGAGTCAAGAAAACGTGTGCCAACCCCTATGCATAGGTTCATGGGCGGAACCCGCAAGTTGGTCACCAAAACATACATCAAGTGGCACGTGATATCCCATTGTCACCATAGATAAACACGACAAGACATACATCAAGTGTTCTCAAATCAAAGACTCAATCCGATAAGATAACTTCAAAGGGGAAACTCAATTCATCACAAGAGAGTAGATGGGGAGAAACATCATAAGATCCAACTATAATAACAAAGCTCGCGATACATCAAGATCGTGCCATAGAGAGAACACGAGAGAGAGAGAGATCAAACACATAGCTATTGGTACATACCCTCAGCCCTGAGGGTGAACTACTCCCTCCTCATCATGGAGAGCGCCCGAATGATGAAGATGGCCACCGGTGATGGGTTCCCCCTCCGGCAGCACTACAAAAAAAATACACTTCCGTGATGATACGTGTTTGTCATAGTAGGTCGCGTTTTTTGTCATGCATGTACCTCCATGACGATTTTATGACAGAATCAAGATAGTCATACCTCTGCTGTCTTAGAAGTGTTCCATGACATTACCAAAATTATCATCACGGAAGTGTCCACTTCCATGACGATAAATCGTGCGTCACATAAGTGCTTTCGTCAAGGGTGACCGACACGTGGCATCCACCGTAATGGAACGCCGTTAAGCTATCGGGTCAGGTTTTGGATCCTATAACCCGTTAACAGCCCCGACCAATGGGGATTTTCCACGTGTAAAATCATCATTGGCTGGAGGAAACACGTGTCAGCTCATCGTTGGGACATATGTCATCCACTCATTGGACGGAAGGCGCCTATGATACGACGACACGTGGCACGGCCCAACAGAGGCCCATTTCGGTGAAAAGGCCGGCCCAGTAAAAATTAGCAGGACAGCCCATATAAGGCCTACTTGTGTCAGGTCCATTTAAGCCCATGGCCCATACGAGATGTGCCAATTTGGCCCGTCAATGGCCCGTTAAAGATTTTACACCATTGCAGCCCATCGTCAGTTCAAGCCCTTTAACAGCCCGCTATATATTTGGGCTCAATATCGGCCCGATGAGATTTCGGTCTGTTAACAGCCCATTTAATGGATGGGCCAATTTTCAAGATGTACATCTTTCGGCCTTTTAGCGACCCATTTAAATGTTGGGCTAGTTTACGGCCCGGTGTGTCTTTCAGCCTGTTGACGGCCCACAAATCTGATGGGCCATTTGTTGTCGGACCTGAGTTTCGGCCTTTTAGCGGCCCATTTAAGTGTTGGGCCAATTTTCTGGCCCGGTGTCACTTTCAGCCTGTTGACGACCCATAAATCAGTTGGGCCATTTGAAGTCAGACCTGAGTTTTGGCCTTTTAGCGACCCATTTAAGTGTTGGGCCAATTCCCGGGCCTGTGTGCCTTTTGGCCTGTTAACGGACCATAAATGAGTTGGGCCATTTGTAGTCGGACCTTAGTTTTGGCCTTTAACGCCCATGCCCTTCATGGTCCAATACCAGCCCGCTTTCTCTTCGGCTGCTAAAGGCCCACAACCTGATTGGGCCATTTACAATATGACCTGACTTTCGGCCTCTTAGCGGCCCATGGTCTTCATGGTCCAAGACAAGCTCATTGTCTCTTCGGCCTGCTAAAGGCCTACAAAGATAGTTGGGCCATATGTAGCCCAAACTTAGTAACGGATCGTTAACGGCCGTTAAATAAACTGGGGCCACATGTTGCCCGCTTGATGTCGGCCTATTAACGACCGGGAGGTAAGAGGGCCGACCATTAACTTTTGGTTTAGTAACGCCCATTAACTTAATGGGCCCACTAAAGTTCAGACATGTCTTTAGGCCAAATTAGATAATTTGAGCCCATTACGACGAGCAATTATGCATGTGACCAAAACCGATCACGCAAAGGTACGGCATACGAGGAATAACATTGCACATCCAAAGCATATACTACAGAAATTACATCCACTTGGCAATCAAAGATTGATGCCAGTGCAAATAAATGAGTAGAACCTAACCATCTACAACGTCACAATCTGCAACCTCAAGACACATGACGCCCATAAGCATGTGGGCAAGTTCTTTCTGCTTTGCTACACTGTCTCTGAAAACATTGATCAGTTGTTGTGTCGCATGACTCTGCACCTCTGATTCATCCACCATTTCCATCATTGCTTCAGCCATTAATTGGTTCACAAACATACATTTATTCCGTTGCATTGAGACAGAGGATATTGAACAGATTCAGATGGCGATTTTGGCGAGCTTGTATTATTGATAGTGGAGAGTGTCTCACCATCGCATCATAACATAAATTAGGACGGAACCAAACAGATTAATCATGAGTTATTGCCATATTACCTGGCCTAGATTTATCGGAAAGAAACAATGGGGTTGCCTTGCTGTTTTCGAGTTTGTCTTCTTATCTTCACAGAGCCTGCACAAAATTAACACACTAGCATTGCTATCATTGGCCAAGTCAGATAATAGGAAAGCAACATTGACACAACGTTGGGCAACTAGCCTACACCAAATTAACACAATATGGCACAGCTATCATCAGCCAGGTAAGGTAGTACGAAAGCAACATTGACACAATGAATGAATGGGCAACCAGAGAAGCACTACAATTCAGTAATGTGCGTGATATGAGATAGTACATTCATGCAGCTCAGTATGCAAAACTACCAGGCAGTTTTCCTTACAAAAATCAACATTGGAACCTTTAACATTTTGCTACAACTAATTTTAGATCAGATAAAGGTTAGATTCACGCCGATTAACAAAATACATGTTGATATAAAAATATAGTGATATACAACAGGTACTTACATTAGCATTGGAGCACAGAGAATTCCCGCAAGATATTTTCCTCGAATACGATCCCAATGGAGGAAGTCTTCTATCGTTTAACCTTATTTTCTAAAAGATAGATGGGTAAGAAACATGTAGAAAATATGATCAGAATGCTATAAAATTTCATGATGTGAGGATACGCACACGCTTCTTAGAATGGAGTTGACATTCTTTTGCTGGACTGGAGTGGACTAGTTCTTTGGCCACTGGAATCTGCTTATTATCAGTGGGACTTGGGTTTCTCCGTGCTGGAGCAGTATCTATGAAAAATGGAGTTGGTTTATTATCTCCTGGCGTTTGGATCTTTTGCAAAGACCTGGTTTGTAACCCTTCAGATTCTAACATAGCCGTCTTCCCTTGCATGCCTTATATAGAAGAATGGTGATTCGTTATAAAACATGCTACAGCAGAGATGGAATAGGTACTGAAGAATAGAAAGGCATGACATATTGACATGTATTCCCTCCATCCGCAAATAAATGGACGGGTCTAGGCGTATTTCAGTTCTAGATACATCCAGTTTTATCCATTTCTGCGACATTTAATCCGGACGGAGGGAGTATGATGTAAGAGCTAGGGATACGACAGACAACATAGTAAAAAACACTAAAACCCCACTGCAGAACCAAAGTATTCAAACCCACCGATATGAGATAGTACACTCATGCAGCTCGGGATGCAAAACTACCGTGCAGTTTTCCTTACAAAGATCAACATTGTGGCCTTTAATCATACATTTTGCTACAACTAAATTTAGATCGATAAAGGTTGGATTCACGCCGATTAACAAAATACATGCTGATGTAAAAATATAGTGATATACAACAGGTACTTACATCTACATTGGAGCACAAAGAATTCCTGCAAGAATCTTTTCTCATAAACGATACCATTGCAGAAATTCTTCTATCTGTTAAGCTTATTTTCTAAAAGAGAGATGGGTAAGAAACATGTAGAAAATATGATCAGCATGCTATAAAATTTCATGACGCAAGGATACGCACACGCTTCTTAGAATTGAGTTGACATATTTTTGCTGGACTGGAGCGGACTAGTTCTTTGGCCACCGGAATCGCTTATTATCGATGAGGAGTTGGGTTTCTCTGTCTTTGGAGCAAGATCTATAAAACTGGAGTTGGTTTATTTTCTCCTGGCGTTTGGATCTTTTGCAAAGGCCTTGTTTGTAACCCTTTAGATTCTAACATAGTCGTCTTCCCCTTGCATGCCTTGTATAGAAGAATGGTGATTTACTTATAAAACATGCGACAGCAGAGAGATGGAATAGGTACTGAAGAATAGAAAGGCATGACATATTGACATGTATTCCCTCCATCCGGAAAAAAATGGATGGGTCTAGGCGTATTTCAGTTCTAGATACATCCTTTTTATCCATTTCGGCAACATGTAATCCGGAAGGAGGGAGTATGGTGTAAGAGCTAGGGATACGACAGGACAACACAGCTGTCGGATTTCGGGTTCCGGCAGACCCTTAAGGTTCGAACTCTGGGGTGCGCGCGGAGATCCAACCCTCCACCGTCTCGTACCTCGCCGAATCGCAGGGACCTAAACTACTAGCAAGAACAACACAAGAGATGCAAGATTTATACTAGTTCGGGCCACCGTTGTGGTGTAATACCCTACTCTAGTTTGTGGTGTGGTGGATTGCCTCTGGGGCCGATGAAGAACAGTACAGGAAGAACAGCCTCGCGAGGGTCTGTTCTTGGTGGAAGTGATGAACTGCTAAGTGGTGTCCCGTCGCTCTAGCTTGAGGATCGGGTCTCTATCTCTCTCTCTATGGATTCCGAATGGCGGATGCTTCCTTCGTCTCTCTGTGGTGGCTAGCTTTACTTATATAGGCGAAGGCCCTGGGCCTCTTCCCAAATATTGAGCGGGAAGGGCGCCAACAATTGGCCATTTCGAAGGGGAACAACGGGTACACTTATCCTGACTAAAGTTGGTCCTCGCCTGCCAAAGGCTCTGTGATGACGCCCGCTTGGGCTCCACGATGACTCCTTCCAGCCGTTGGGGCTGGTCTTGGTCTTGTTGCACCAAACGGATGCCTTTGCTTGATGCACTCGCTGCGCTTGCTCCTTTGCACCAAAGAGGAAATGAGGGGCGCTGCTGGCTGGGCGCCATCGGCGCCCTTGGTCGTCATGGCTTGCGTCATGGGCACCTCGCGAGGTACCCGCCTTGAACTCTCCGCCTCCTCGTGAGCCACCTGACGAGGCTGCGCGGAGGAAGCTCCTGGTCGTCCGCCCATGAGGCTTGGCCCCTCGCGAGGGTCTTGAGCTTGCGTTGATGAAGATGGGCTGTCCTGGGCCTCCTTTGAGCCACGCCCGCAGCTGCGGGCGAGCAAGTCTGGGGACCCCGTTCCCGAACGCCGACAGAGCCCCGGGCCTGGCGTGCCGAACTTGCGTGCGAGAGGCGAAAGGGCAAGTGCGAAGCGTCGTGGGCCCTAACAGCCTGCGGCCTTGCGCGCCGCATGGCGGTTGATTGGACGTGGGAGCCTGCTCCCCCACGACGCCTTGGTAACGGCCCGGGTTCGACAGGTCCTTGCATGCAGAGTTGGTCATGATGATCGGTGATCATGGAGGCCGACGGTTGGCCTCCGCCGGCTATAAGTATGGAACGGCATGCGCCCTTCCAGTCTATCCTTCTGCTTCTCCTCTTCCTCGTCTCGTCTGGTTGCCATGGCTCCGATCCGCCGGTTCTCCAGGGAAGAGAAGGGAAAGGCTCCTCAAGACGACCCTGACCCGTTCCCCCCAAAGAAGCGGCTTGCTCTCTGGTGTCAGGGCAGGAGCGCGCGCGAGGAGGCACCCGTGCCCTGGTGCGTGCAGCCGCCACCAGGGTTTCCTCTTCCCTTGTATGCGTAGATTGGTGGCCCTGAAGGAGGTGACGCCGGGCGCCACGAGTGGCGCCGTCGACGACGCCGGGCGGAGTCACGGCGTGTGCGTCTTCCCCGGAGTTCACGCCGAGGGCTCCTGCCGGGAGTTCGTGCTTCACGTCGCCGCGCCTCCCAAGTCTTGGATTCGTCTTCCTTCTTTCTTCGCTTCCGTCGTCCGGCAGGGGGAGCCCCTGGGACTCTGGCTGCGGCACCCTCGCGACCGGGGCAGAGTTTGCAGCAGTTGCCCCGGGCGAGGTCTTCATGACTCGAGGCTGGGAAGAGGTCGCCCGGGTCTGCAGGACGAGGGGCGCCCTCACGATCCACCTGGAGTACGACGGCGCTTTGGTGATGTCCTTCGAGCTCTTCGACGCGGAGGGTCGTCGGCTGGAGTGCTGCCCTGGGAGGGGCGGTCGGGGCCCTGCTATGGTGAGACGGAGGCCGACCAACCACTCCCTTGGCAGCTTCTCAGGCGACGAAGGCGCCGGAGGACCCAGTGACTCCGTCGAGCTCTTCGCGACGCCGGAGACGAGCGACGACAGCTACGAGCCCCTGAGCCTGCGCCGCTCCCGGAGCAGGGCGAGCTCGTCAGGTCGTCGCCGCCCCTGATCCGGATGGGGTTGTCTCCGGACCGGGTGGCCCACTATTGATGATGGCGTCTGCCGCGGTGGTCCCTGTAGATAGGACTCCTTAGGATTCGCGTCTTTTGTTCCTGCGAGGAGCCAAGAATGTACCCCGCGGGGGCTTGTAAGATATTTGTAGCTTCGTTTGTCAATATGATCCTTATCACGAGGTAACGCGGGATGCTCATTCCGTTCTAGCTCAGTTTCTTCCTTTCAGACCTCGTGAGGGCTTGATGCTCTGCGCCGACAGGTCCCAGTCCCAAGGCGGCTTCAGCCGTCGCTGGTACGCCAGGTCGCAATGCCGTGGTCAAGGCCAGGAGGTGAGCGGCCCGAGGTCCGGTAAGAGCCTCTGAGTCGCGATGCTCAGGGGGTCCCCCTTGGCGCTCAAGGAGCCATCATTCGGTCAGAAGGGAGAGCGACGTTGCTAACACGGAGTTGCATTGGGTGTGGGGATGGTGTTGCAATGACTAGTGTGTCCGAAGGGTGACTTATCTCGAGGGTCAGGACAATGCTTCCTGGTGCAGCGCCAGGTCCGTGTCTTGGCCGACGAGAGATTGTGTGGCGAGGTCGCTTCGTGCTCCTTGGAGGGACCCTGCAGGTTCACCACAAAAAGGAACAAGATCTCGCCGTGGCGATTGTTAGTCGTGCCGTTAGTTGCTTTGGAGAGGCGCGAGAGGCCTCGCGAGGTGTGCTGGGGCAGCCGTGAGCCAGCGCGGGACCCACGAGGCCCAACCTCAAGGCGGGTTGCGCCTGGCTCTGGGCCTTATCTTCGAGTGTGTTCCTGCAAATTTGACCAGATGCCGGTGCTCTCGTCTTGGTCCCGCTCTCGTGCTGGTCTCACCGTCGGCGGCAAGCCAGTCGCGATGCCATGGACAAGACCAGAGGGTGAGGGCGGAGAGCGGTAGGAGCCCCGAGTCGCGATGCTCGTGCACCCCCTTTAACGCGCAAGCTAGGTTAGATGACGCAACTCTCGTCGTCGGGTCCGGCTCTCGGGCTGGTCTCGGCCGTCACCGGCAAGCCGGTCGCGATGCCATGGACAAGACCAGAGGGTGAGGGCGGAGAGCCGGTAGGAGCCCCGAGTCGCGATGCTCGGCACCCCCTTTAACGCAAAGCTGGATTGGATGACGAAACTCGTCCTCGGGTCCCTCTCGGGCTGGTCTCGGCCGTCGGCAAGCAAGGTCGCGATGCCATGGACAAGACCAGAGGGTGAGGGCGGAGGGCGGTAGGAGCCCTGAGTCGCGATGCTCGTGCACCCCCTTTAACGTGCAAGATTTCGCCACCGTGAGAAGGCACCAAATAACAAGCATGGTGGAACGAAAGCATAATCCTAAGGAAAACGCATGAAGGATACATGCCACTGGGACTGGCCCGAGCGGCTTGGGGATGATGCAGCCCGAGAGGCGCCCCCAACAGGATAAGCTAAAGACATGAAATAAAAGGGATACATGCCGCAGGGACGGACCCACGCGGCCTGGGAATAATGCGACCTCAAGGCGCCCCACCGAAATAAAACTTAAAGATGTCACCGGTGATGTTAGGGATGAAGGGTTGTTGATGTAGCAGACTCGGTGGGCTGCGGGAGCCGATCCTCACGAGCCCCTAGGCCCGGGGGCCTCGGGAGGCTCCGGAGGCGCCGGCGGCTCCTCATGGGCCATCTCCATCTCCGCCAGGGCTGCGGCGTGCTCGACCTCTTGAGCCTCCAGATGGTCCTCATGAGGCGCTGGTGTGCAGCAGCTGCGTTTGGCAGGCCATAAGGCATGCATACGTGGTGTGGGGCGGACCCGCAACGCCCCACTCGCGAGGGCAGAGGCGCTTGAGATGCGGCTCGGTTGAGCCCTGGTATGTCGATGCAGACGCTGCAGCCCACCATCCTCGCTGGATGGGGGCCACAGCTGGTGGCGGCGGCTGCCCTCATGACCCTTGACCCTGAACTCCTGAATGGCCTTGCTGATGAACTCCCGAGGGTCCTGTCCTCCTGGTTTTGCTCCTGCTATGGAAGCGTGCTTGGCTCACACGCCCACGTGGTGCCCAAGCGCCTCCCTCGAGACCTTGGCGAGGTGGCGGCCCTGCAGGGAGAGCCCCGAGCCCTGCTGAGGAGGCGCCGCACGCTTCCTATGTGATGGAAGGAGGCTCCCTGGCCCGTCAAGGGCCTCGAGGGGCTGTCTCTTGAAGAGCCGGGCTGGTCGATGTCTTCTTCTTCTTGGGTGCTGCCTCGGGAGGCATCCTGCTGCTGTGGTCTGGGTCTTCCAGTGATGCGGCCTGAAAAGCTCGCTCCAGGGAGCACACTGCATCTCTCTCTTCACAGGGCACCGTGATGACCCCGCCGCTTCCTGGCATCTTGAGGATATTGTAGCCATGGTGGGTTACGGCCATGAACTTGGCCAACGCTGGGTACCCGAGGATGGCGTTGTACGACAGGCGAATGTGGGCGACGTCGAAGTCGATGAGCTCGGTGTGGTAGTTGTCGCGGGCCCCAAAGGTGACAGGAAGGCGGACTTGCCCGATCGGGACCGTGGAGCCGTCGGTGACTCCGGAGAAGGGCTTGGTTGGCTGAAGCTGGCTGTAAGGCACTTGAAGATCGTTGAATGTCTCCACGGACAGGACGTTGAGCCCTGCTCCGCCGTCGATGAGGGTCTTAGTGACCAGCACGTTGCTGATGATTGGGGAGCAAAGCATCGGAAGAACTCCGGCTGTGGCTGCGCACTTGAGCTGATTCGCTGAGCTGAACGTGATGGCGCACGCCGACCACCTGAGAGGGCACATGGACTCGAGCTTGGGGAGGACTGCATTCACTTCACAGGCGAACTGCTTGAAGATTCGGTGGGAGGCTGGGGCTTGAGCTCCGCCCAGGATGCAGGCGATCGCACGCGCTTCCTGGAAGCCCCCAGCCCCCTCGTCCTGATGATGGTCTTCGATTCTCCTTGGTGGCGGCGACAACGGAGGGAGGCCTGCGTTCTCTTGCGGACGATCCTCACGAGGCTGATCCCTCCAGCCCCCCTCGCGAGGTGGGTCTTGCCAGCGGTCCTCGCGAGGTTGGTCGCGCCACCCTTGGCGCGGGCCGCGGTCTTCCCAGCGTCCTGCATTCCTTCCTCCTCCTCGGCCGTAGCCCCGGTCGCTGCGCTCGGGGCGTCTGCCGACCCTTCCTTCGCGCACGGCCCGGAGTTCTTGGCATTCATTGGTGTTGTGGGTGTGGAGGTCGTGGTACACGCAGTACCGGCTGCCCTTAGAGGACTCGGGCTGATCTCTGCCTCGCTTGGTGTCTGGTTCGGCCGCGAGCACGGCAGCCCCCTTGCGCTTCACGTCCTTGGCCTTGGACTTCTTCTCTTCGGGATCCACGGCAGGCAGCTCGAGGAGGGAGAGGCGCCCCTCCTCAGCCCTGGCGCACTTGGTCGCCAAGTTGAACAGCTCCAGGGAGGTGCACAGATCTTCATGCATCGCCAGCTCCTCCTTCATCTTGACGTCGCGCACGCCGTCGGAGAAGGCAGAGATGATGGCCTCCTCCGTTACCCTGGGGATCTTGAGGCGCGCGTTGTTGAAGCGTTGGATGTACTTTTGCAGGGTTCCCCCTGGCTACTGCTTGATCCGGCGTATTTCACTCATGGCGGGTGGCCGGTCGCGAGTACCTTGAAAGTTGGCGATGAAGCGGGTGCGCATCTCAGCCCAGGAAGAGATCGTGCCTGGGGCCAGATTCAGGAGCCAGGTGCGGGCTCCGTCCTTGAGCGCCATGGGAAACCAGTTCGCCATGACCTTTTCATCCCCGTTGGCAGCCACGATGCCCAGCTCGTAGAGCTGGAGGAACTCCGTAGGGTCAGCCGTGCCGTCATAGCATGGAGGCAGGTCTGGCTTGAACTTGGCGGGCCACACGACGCTGCGCAGCTCGGTGGTGAAGACGCGGCAGCCCGCCGTGGCCGCGGGGGGCCTTGGACGGCAGAGAGCTTGGTCTTGTGGGCCTCCATGCGCCGCGGCTGGGGGCAGCGCAGGGTCTTGACGTGCTGGAGCGGGGAGCGCTCGGGCAGCTTCTTGCGGGCGAGGAACTTCTTGGCAGCTCTGCTCTTGCAGCGCCGGGCGCTGGCGAACGGGTTCCGCCAGGCCACGCGCTTTGGGGTCGGCGCCGTGTTGAGGAGGAGGCGCCCGAGGCGCTTCAGTTTATCGCCGGGCGGTGCGGTGCAGCAAGACGGACGGCGCGGGGTCGCCTCCTGCAGCGCGGACGAGCTCGGCGACGCGGTCGAGCCATTCTTCGTAGACGTCGTCGACGGGGCGGTAGCGCAGGAGCTCGTTGGCCGCGATGAGTGCAGCTCGGGCCTCCATGGCCGCGCAGGGCGCGCGTGACGAAGAACCAGCGGGGGTGAACGAAGGCGTGGCGGTGCGGCCGTCCCGCCTCATGGACGGGTGCTAGGACAACGCTTGCTGCTCGTTCCCCGCCGGGCCGGTGGCGGCGTTGACGGCAGGCGACGGGGAACGAAGAGGACGACCGCCGACGGGAGCCGTCTAGGCGACATGGGAGGCGAGGGCGGCTCGGCGCGGGCCCGACGAGCGTCAGACATGGTTGCGGTGGTCGGGGAAGAACGAGGCGACGAAAGGCAAATTTTGGCACACCCCTACCTGGCGTGCCAAATGTCTGATTTCGGGTTCCGGCAGACCCTTAAGTTTCGAACTCTGGGGTGCGCGCGGAGATCCAACCCTCCACCGTCTCGTACCTCGCCGAATCGCAGGGACCTAATCTACTAGCAAGAACAACACAAGAGACGCAAGATTTATACTAGTTCGGGCCACCGTTGTGGTGTAATGCCCTACTCTAGTTTGTGGTGTGGTGGATTGCCTCTGGGCTGATGAAGAATAAGATGCAGGGAAGAACAGCCTCGAGGGTCTGTTCTTGGTGGAAGCGATGAACTGCTAAGTGGTGTCCCGTCGCTCTAGCTTGAGGATCGGGTCTCTATCTCTCTCTCTCTGGATTCCGAATGGCAGATGCTTCCTTCGTCTCTCCGTGGTGGCTAGCTTTACTTATGTAGGCGAAGGCCCTGGGCCTCTTCCCAAATATTGAGCGGAAGGGCGCCAACAATTAGCCATTTCAAGGGAATAGCGGGTACACTTATCCTGACTAAAGTTGGTCCTCGCCGCCAAAGGCTCGTGATGATAGCCTGCTTGGGCTCCACGATGACTCCTTCCAGCCGTTGGGGCTGGTCTTGGTCTTGTTGCACCAAACGGATGCCTTTGCTTGATGCTCTCGCTGCGCTTGCTCCCTTTGCACCAAAGAGGAAATGAGGATGTTTGCTTGGCTGGCGCCTCGATCGCGCGCCCTTGGTCGTCATGGCTTGCGTCATGGGCACCTCGCAAGGTACCCCGCCTTGAACTCTCCGCCTCCTCGTGAGCCAGCCTGACGAGGCCGCGCCGGAGGAAGCTCCTGGTCGTCCGCCCCGTGAGGCTTGGCCCCTCGCGAGGGTCTTGAGCTTGCGTTGATGAAGATGGGCTGTCCTGGGCCTCCTTTGAGCCACGCCGCAGGCCACAGGCAGGCAAGTCTGAAGATCCCGTTCCCAGAACGCCGACAACAGCAAAAAAAACTAGTTGAATGTAAAATATATGCTAGCGGAATACGTACAGAAATAACTAAGGCAACATACACGTGTATGATTGGGAAAATAAGATGGCATTGTAACAGAGCACTAGAACAACACTTCAATGTAAAAAACATGGTATGGCGTATGATGAAGTACATACGATGAATAACAATGCATAAGATATTCAAAGCATGATGTCCAAATTAAGCAGATGGCATTGCGATAGAGTAGAATGACAAGATTTTGAATTTGAAAACATGTTATCATGAATGGAATAGGTACTGAAAAACAGGAAGGCATGACATATTTACATGCATGATCAACATGCTAAGCACATGGCATTGCAACAGAGTAGATACACTCTAGGACATTATATGCATGTTGTACCCATATCACAGGCCAAGTTAGAGCAAGGACCTTGTGGGGTGAAGAGGATTCATCATCTTTTTGCAAGTCTTCTGAAGAACTGCCTTTACATGTTCCATCATATTGGGTATCATTGACATCAAGTTTATTGGCCTTTACATTGCTCCGTGAGGTTCTTGTGGATATATCAATGTGTGCAATTATATCTGACATGCCTGGAAGACAACTAGTAGTTAGATTTATGTAAATGAGATCCTGTAGGAGACGACATAAATAGTAGGACTGGGGTTAACTAGCAGCAACAGGTCTCATAAACTAAAGGGAGAACACAGATGAAAGCTACAGAATATGTATCGTTTGTACTCGAGATTAACTAGATGGCACACAAAAGTATTAAAGAACAAGATAGGTAATACTAGAAGTGGTATAATACTATAATCACCAGCCTGTGGGATAGCATTGGCTGATGGATGATAACTATGGAACATCGTTACCTAAAGAACAAGTATCTTAACTAAACTATGGAACAACGTGAACTCCTGAACAAGACTCGTAAGAGATCGGCATGAATATACAATGAAATGTGATGATCTATTTTCCGTGCTTAGATGAATAACAAAGCCATAAATGTTGCACACAAGTAAGATGAGGGTACCACCTATCTGGCTGCCACCCATAGGAGTGAGCATCATGTGATGAATTGTCGATGGCCCTGCAGTTGTTGTGGTTGTCCATGTCGGGCACGCGCATTCGATGCAGGGAACTGTTGAGTGGGTACTGTAGCTCCCTTCTGGTGTATGCTTCCCTTGTTGGAGCGGCTGCGGTGAGTCGGAAGACGGTGTGTCTGAAGATGCAGATAACGCATAATGTTAAGAACGACATATCTATTTGATCCGAAGAAATACACTAAGAGATCAACAGCAAGGTACGAGAGTGGTCACACGTCTGTTGACTGAAGACTAAATTGGGGTCACAAGATTTTATTTTATTTTGGTACTGTCCGATCTACGCCGGATGGCTTGATGGCCGTCTTGTGCCTCCCGGCTGACACTGTTCGGAATCTTCCCCGAAGAGCCAGCAACCAACGGCAGAGCAGCCTACCTCCGCCGTCCGTGCCCCCGGCCAAAACCCCGCTCCCCGCCCCACCGCACTGTCGTGGTTGCGCCGCCCCCGGGCCAATCCACAAAGACTCCCCGTCATCCAGATTCGGCGGCAGCAGTACCTTCAACCCACGCAACTATAAAAGATAGTCATCTAAGCGCTGCTTCCACGGCGAACTTGCGGCCCCACACCCTTATGTTAGACACCAGCCAACCGGCCGCCTAGGAGCTCCGCCGCCTCGAGGGGTGCTGCTTCCCATTGGGAATCGATTGGCCCAGAATAAAAATTCAGACAACTGACGCCTAAATAAAGTGATTTCAGATGAGGGTGCGACCTATCTGGCGGCTTGGTGAACTAGGCAGGTCCAGCTGCCGAGTCGGTGAGGCCGGCGCAGTTGCGGTGGCGACCGGCGGCAGGGAAAGAGCGATGTCGCCACGGTCGACGGCTACGTAGAAGCAGCGCTAGGACTCTGGACGGATCCGAAGTTGGAGCCGCTCCGGCGCCATGAACAACGGCGGGGGTGACTCGGCTCTGGTTCGGTTCACGCGGCCGTCATCGAGGCAGCACCAGCAGCACGAAGTAAGAGACACACGACCCAGTGCACGACGGCAATTGGACAGCGTCTCCGGCATTAGGGAGGAGGGCGACTGTGAAATTGGTGAGGTGGGGTGCGCCATGGAGGTGGGGTTGAGGTTTTGCGGCTCGGGAGAAGGGAGCTTCCCGGGGAGAAGGTGATTTGGCGCCCACGAGGTATGAATGGGGGCGGGCGGGGGGGAAATGGGAGGAGTGGAACCATGTCCCTTACGGACGCGTTTGTCTGAAATGTGAGGGGGAGTTACAGTTCTACCCTTGCCTATAGGCTTCTCGGCTTGGGTCTGTGTCTTGAGGGTCGGGATAGTACTGAGAACTTTGCTTCTCCCCAAATAGTGGGCAGGAGCAATTTCAAGCAGGAGGCGTGTTTTGAACTATAGTGGGCGCGAGCGATTTCAAGCAGGAGAGCGTGTTTTGAAATAGTGGGCGCGAGCTATTTGAAGCGAGGAGAGCTTGTTTTGCCGACCATGGTTTATGAATTATTCGGCACATGTCATTTCGCCGAGGATAAGGCGCTTGGATGAAGTTACTTAACCTACCCTCGATGTACAACGGGCCAAATGATGCGTGTCCCACATAGGACGGTAATTTCGCGTCTCCCATTTATTTGCTCGGGCGAATTCCATCGAGCAGAGAGGATGTTTAATGGTTTGTTCAAATTTTGGGAGAACGAGCATCCACGTCTACCTTACCAAGTCGATTCGAATCAAATTTTTAAATATTAGCTTGCCACTTCTTTTTTAGATGGAGAGATGATGCTCGGGAGTAATGTGTTTTTACATGCTCGTTGCTAGCGATTTACTATATGATAAATAGTTGACCCACTCAAAAACGCGAATCAAACCCAAAATGAAATGTCTCGATTCAATGAACTAGCTCGTTCAGTAGGTCAAAATATTGAACTAAATCCAAAATTGAACACCTCAATCGAGTAGCATGTTGTACAGTGTTATAGTACTCCATGAACATGCTGAAAGTCAAATTAATGAACTTGTTTGATATATGCATATATCCGTTCATGTGTGGATTGCAGACAACATGTTCTCCAATTTAAATATTTGAATGCAAGTTTATATCGAAACATGGTTTATATCAGTCTTTGATGCATAAAACGCGACCTCCCCCTCTCACGGACTCATGTTCTCTCTCTCTCTCTCTCTCTCTCTCTCTCTCTCTCTCTCGCCGACAATCTTCAATTCTGTCGCACGCATCCGACACAAAAACCTTGTTGGTCCCTCTCCTTTCTCTCTCTCTCTCTCTCTCTCTCTCTCTCTCTCTCTCTCTCTCTCTCTCTCTTTGTGTGTGTCTGGGGGGGGGGTCTTTCTAGTTCGCATTCATATATACACCATCTATAGGTCTCTCTCGCACACTATGTATGATACTCTAGCTAGTCCAAGCTAGATATCTTGGGTGCACGCATCGTACGCACACAAATTCCTTGTCTCTTTGCCCGTAACTCTCTAACGCACCACTATGTTGTCTCAGAGCTCTTCCCCCCCTCTCTCAAACTCTCCATCCACCTGGGTCACACATACACATGCATATCTCACTCGCACTTGATAGGCCCATCTAAAACTCTATCTCTCTCCCTCGTTCTCTCTCCATATCACACGCACACACACACAATCTCATGCCCAGCTAGCCAAGTATGATGGTCTCTCACTCAATTGTAGGCACACGCAGTCCCCCCCCCCTATATGTATATGACTAGCTAATCTTAGTCTCCATCACACACATGTGCATGGTCTATCTCGATTTCTCTCGGGGCATCTTTCTATCGCGCACACACTCCCTTGATCTCCCACCCATATAGTCCCCTGACGATCTCGAGGGGATCTCTCTATCACAAACACACCCTCTCTCCCTCCCCATGCGTCCATGCCATCCATGTGTCCCTCTCGACCTTTTTTCCTTACTGGCCAAACCTCTATTGGACATGTGCTACAGGGGTGTCTCTCTCCGTTGCAAACAATCACACACTAGCTATCTTTGTGTATCTCCTGGCCTCGCTTTTCCATCCGGAGATGCATGCGTGATATGTTCGCATAAGAAACAAAAAAACACACTCTCTCTCTAATTTATCGTTTGTTGTCACTTTCTCTTTCACACACATACTCTTTTTGCACACTTACTCATTCTCCTTCACACGCACTTGATCTGTCTCGACTGAGGCACTATCCTTCGTCCATAGCACATAGATTTATTGGAAAGTCAAACATCACAAAGTTTGACCATGTACGTGGAGAAAAAGAATTACATCTAGTACGGCAAACATATACCATTAGATTCACCATGAGATGTAGTTTTGTATGATGTATCTTTGGTATTGTAGATATAAATAACATTTGTGTAAACCTGATCAAAGTTTCCAAAGTTTGACTTCTAAAAATTTACATGCACCGCATTATCGGCGGATGGAATATCTCTTTCCCCTCTCAGCTATCTCGACGCACCACTCAGCCTTATCGGGCTCCTCAATCTCTCTCAAACTTTATTGGTCAGTTTGGTTCGTGACTGACCCTCATGCCTTGATGGCGGTCTTTGCTGGTGTGGACGTGAGATGTAAAATATTTCTACTGCCAGGCTTGTGTGGTGCTAAAGCGTTTGGTTCATGCCTGGGCCAGGCAAAGCATCAACGTCCCATCAATCAATCCATGCATCAATTGTTTAATGCTAATATCCATCCATGTTGTTTGTTAGCCTCGTGGCAAGACGACCGAGCACGGCCAGCGCTCAAATCGATCGCTTGGGCAGGCTACTTGTAGTGTCCGGAGTTCAGCCAGGCTAATTAAAGTACAAGGGAACCCAGCCCAGGCGGGCTTTCTTTTTCACAGGGTAGCAACCAAACAAGCATGCATGAAATCCAGCGACAACCCCAGGCCACGCAAAAGATGCTCACGGCGCAAGCCAAACTGGCCTTATATCTCCCTGGTTCACACATACACATGTCTCGCTCGCGCTATACATATAGACCCATCCAACACTCTCCGCCCTTGTTCTCTCTCCATGTGACACGCACCCCCTAAGTACCATAATCCTCACTCCATCATAGGCTCTGTTTGGATCAATGGGTTAGAGTTAGTTCGGGTTAGTTTGGAGTCAACTAACCCAAAAGATCCAAACAAGAGGGTTAGTTTAGGTTAGATGCATCTAACCCATCCAAAAAACTAACCCATCCAAGAGGTGCTTATTTGGGTTAGTTCTTCTCGGGACCACTAATAAACACTTTTTCTCTCGCTCTCCCAGCAGATCCTCCCCACTTCCTCAAGCTTCTCGTCCTCTCCTCCTCCCACCTCGCACCACCCGTGAAGGTGCCTCACCTTGATCCAAGCTCCATCTAACCCTGCCATCCAAACACCTCTTTACTTAGAGTTAGTTCAGGTTAGTTCAGGTTAGAATCTAATTCTAACCTCTAACTGAGTTAGAGTATCCAAACAGGCCATAGGCGCAAGCACTCCCCCTCCTAAGTATGATTATCTCTTCTAGCCATCGTGAACACACGTATTGTCTCCTTCCATCCATACGCCTATCTTGATATCTCTCGGGCATCTTCTATCGCACACACCTTGTCACTCGATCTCCCACCCATGTAGTCCCATCACGATCTCCAGGGGATCTCTCTATGACAAACATACACTCTCTCCTCCCCATGTCTGCATTTTCTCCGTACGTCTCTCTCGACCTCTCTCCCTTGTTTGTCAGACCCCTCTTGGCCACGTGCTAGGGGTCTTCCTCTCTCGGTTCCAAACAACCACACACTATCTCCTCACCTTGCCTCCATTGTCGAAGATGCATGTGTGATATGTTTGCATAAGACACGCACGCCTTTTCTCCACTTTCATCGTGTGTTGTCCATGTCTCTTTCACACACGCACACACACTTTTTTCACTCACTCACTCTCTCTCTATCTATCTATCTCGTTAGGGACTCTGTCACGTCCATAAGCATATGGATGTTTTGAAAAGTCAAAGCTCAGAAAAGTTTGACCAGATATATGTGGAGAAAAACATTTACATCTAGAACGATCATTAGATTCATCACAACATGTACTTACTTCATACTATCATTTATCTTTGGTATTGCAGATATAAGTAATTTCTTTATAAACTTGGTCAAAGTTTCAAAAGTTTGACTTTAAAAAAATGTTGTAACTACATTATTGAATGGAGGGAGTAGCTCTTTCTCTCTCTCTCTGCTATCTCTCACGGGCCTCCCCTCTCACTCGAACTCTCTATACCGACGGATTATACGCTCACTGTGTCAGCGTATAGCTCAGTATATTGTTTAGTTAACCGGTCAACCAATCCACATGATGCGTTGTCAGCTCGTGTTCTGTATCTTGGTGTGCTGGCACATGTGGCAGTGGGTGAAAATAAGTACACTAGAGGGCAAACTTCTTGCGCGCGAAGGACGCACTCGCGCACAATTTACCACTACGCGGCGGCATGCACAGAAGGACGCACTCACGCACACCCAGCAAACAACACACACCAGCACACGTGTACACCGGCATCGCCGCCGGTTGAGATGGATGGCGAGGCAGCCAACAAGCGGAGGCCGCTCGAGCCAAAACCGCATCCGGCGAGCCTGGACTTCATCAGCAGCCTCCCCGATGACATGCTACTCGTCTGCATCGGCCTCCTCCCCACCAAATCTGCCGTGCGGACCGCCCTGCTCTCCCGGCAGTGGCGCCCCCTCTGGCACTGCGTCCCCCTCAACCTCACCGTCGACAGCTGCCTCTGCGACGGGGATTGCAAACGCATGGCCGCAGTCTCCAAGATCCTTTCATCTCACCCTGGGCCAGCCAGACGCCTTGACATCCGCATGTTCAGTACCAACTGCAAGGTCCAACCCAAGTTCGACGAGTGGTTCTTATCCCCGGCCCTAGATCAGCTCGAGGAGCTCATCTTTGAAGCTGGACGATGTCGGTCTCTGCCGCCGTCTGCGCTCCGCCTCACGCCAACGCTATGCCGCGCCAGCTTCAGCTCCTGCTATCTTCCCCAGATTAATGCCGCACCCACCCTTCTTCTCCCTCAACTCAAGCAGCTCGACCTCTTCGACGTTGTCATCTCGAAGAAGGCTATGGAGCACCTGCTCCGCAGCTGTACTGCGCTCGAGTACCTTCGTCTTGAGCAGATCCACGGGTTCATTAGCCTCCACATCGCCTCGACGAATCTCCAGGGATTTATGTGTCTTGCTGGCCCCGCAACAAGACATCAATTGGGAAGAGATCACTCCAGATATTCCATGTTATGGTCATTGAGAATGTGCCTTTCCTTGAGAGATTGCTTGTATCGGATCTAGAAGGTCCAACAAAAATCAGGGTCATTGACACGCCGAAATTGACAGCGTTGGTGTACTCGTCTGCCAAATTCTCCGAACTCTTTATTGGATCCGTAATCATTCAGGTACAGCACTCATCTTCTTCTCCATCTTCTTGAAATTCACATTTTTAAATTTCTTCTTGATGTATTTACGACCGTCTTCCAGAAAATGATTCCCACAAGCTTGACCCAGTCCATGCGCATAGTGAAGATCTTATCACTAAAATCTATCGGCCCCAATCTGGATCAAGTTGTTGGATTCCTTACATGCTTTCCATGCACGGAGAAGCTACTCATCGAGGTGAAACTTCTTTCCTATTAGTAAGCGGTAATCACAACGTAGCTCATTTGTTTCGTAATTTTCCCAAATTACGATGACAAGTGTAGTGTTCAAAACTACATCTACGCACTGCACCAAAAGAAATGTTTTTAGTATTTTTTTTCTCACGTGATCACCTGCATCATTTTTATGTTGTACTACTATAGTAGCCTAGGCTAGTCATAGTGGAAAGTAACTTAGACTACTCCAGTAACTCTATGGTTACCCTAAGGGCAAGTACTACCTCCGTCTGGTTTACTCTTCCAATTTTGTAGTATCAAAATTTGACCATAGATTTAACTGACAAAATGTTAATGCATGTCACTAAGAACTATATCTTTTGATTCGTATTTGAACATAATTTCAAATGGTGTAATTTTTAGTGACATGCATTGGCATTTTCTTAGGTAAATCTATGGTCAAAATTTTATACTAAATACGAGGTAGTATTCCCTCCGTCCCAAAATTGTTGTCTTACATTTGATTAGATACAGATGTATATAACACTAAAATGTAACTAGATACATCCGTATTTAGACAAATTTAAGACAAGAATTTTGGGACGTAGGGAGTACAAAAGTGGGCTATGTAGGCCAAAACACGTGCCAAATTCACTTGTGATGCATTTGGCATCGATGCCCCTCCATTGCTCACCGGTGCCCCAATCTGGATCACCTACTTTGCTCGGTGCCAAATTAACTCACGAATGAAAAACACTGCGTGGGAGAGAGAGGACCGAGGCAATAAAAACACTTGTTTGGGAGAGTGAGAGGCTGGTGTAGTTGGTTTGATTGATTTGTTTATACATGTGGGTCTGTGCACAGCGGTGCCAACTCTCTCACATCGCGAGAGCGGTGCCAAAATCTTTGATTTGACATCGATGCGTATTATGTGGCATACTTTTGCGAAATATGGCATCGGCCACATAGTGGAAGGCAACAAATGCCGAAGCTCTTCACGTGCTCCTAGTTAAATGAGAGGAAACAGAAAGATAGAGAGAGAGAGAGAGAGAGAGTGAAAAAATATCACTAGCCAGCCAACCCTATCGTATGAGCGAATGATATTGGTACCTCTTGATGACACGACAATCTTATGCAGCCAGCTGCTCTAATATGTTCTCTTCTTTTGCAGATAAAAAAAGACCCGAAAGTGAAAAATGTGCTGCAGTATAACAATCTCATCAAATGCCTTGATCTCCATCTTACAGAAATTGATTTGATCGACTACCGAGGCAGCACATCTGAGATTAAATTGGCCAGGTTCTTTGTTCTGGAGGCAAGTGTGCTCAAGGTAATGAGGTTTGGCGTTCTCTGGCGCAACAATGAATGGCGTGCTGATCACCGCAAGCGTCTAAGCCTAAATGACAAAGTCTCCGCAGAAGCTGAATTTGTTTTGAAACATCATGTGGCGGAGACTCGAAAACTTATTTGCCCATTAGTGACTTGTCAGGGCGGTGGATTTTAGTTTGTACGATAACGCTGCATCCACCTAAAGTAACGAAAGTTCTTACATAAACTTCCTAGTAATTCCCTCTTCCTAGGTGCAGCATTACTCCTAACATTTGTAATATCGGTTTGAAACTTGTAATATTTCCATGTCCTATTCCTGCATTTTCAAAATCCTGCGAATCAAACAGGTCCTGAGTTGGTGATGATGTTGTGCCTCCCATCTTTCACCAATAGCCGTCGGATCTAGATCTGGCGCATACAAACCAAGCTTCTCCATTTTTTCAAAAAGATGCCCGCACTTGTTCCCTATTTACAAACAACTCCTTGTCTCTCACAATCAGCCTTATTTCCTCCCCACCACATCTAGAAGGCCGTGGAAAAATCTGGCGCAATGGCCGCTACCGGAGCCGTCCACCCCCAATCTTGGTGTTCCGTGCAATGCACGGGCATCTACGCATGGGAAATTATGTCGAACAGGGCTAGTTGTAAGCAGGCTAGCTCTACAGCCATGATGATAGTGACTGCAGACGGTGAGGCTGACTATGGTATGCGGAACACGGCGCCTATACTCAGGTGTCATCTCCGGCGCAGGGTCTTTTCACTTCACTGTGAGGAGCAGCACGTAATAATTTGACCAACGGGTAGTACAGTGCTAGTACTCCTAGGAGTACTACATTGGTAGTACTACTACTAGTACTAGTAGCACCACCGTCTGGATTTAGGAGTACTACCACGTCCATCTGGATTTTAGTATTTGACTAGCAATATCTAGTAATGCATGTCACAAAAAATGTACTACTCCCTCTGTAAATAATTACATGGTGTTTTATTCCAATCGACGAGAGAACTTAATGTTTTTTTTGCTAACTAGAGTACTAATAGGATTGCATGCAATGAACTAAACACTGCATGTCATGTTTGGTAGTCTCAAGTCATTGAAAGCATGCACGGCCCACATCTCTCATTGGTTGATATGTCACGAAATAAGAAACAAGGAGTGTAACATCCCAAATTTTCAATTTGGCATGTTATACATAGGTCATCCATGCATATCATATTTTATTGCATATTCATTTGCTATCCTCGAAAATCCTAAGCAACTCAAGGACCCTCGGAGAGAGTTGGGGATTTTTCGATTTTCATATTTGAATTTTATCAACTAATGGAAGTCGAGGATATTGGATTTTATTATTTTTCTCTCCGGAAAAATATTTCAAGTTTAAAATAAATGAGGGGAGATAATATGACTTCTCCAAAATAATTGAAATAACGGAGGAAAAATGTTAAAATCATTTTTGGGATTTTATTTTTACTTATTTGAATTTTATTTGCCCTAGAAAAATTTGCACGCTTTAAAAAGTTGCATTTTAGGGGCCAAGAAAAGTTCATCCAGTTCTAAATATTTTATTTAGACGGAGAAAACTTATTTTGGAATTTTTATATTTTTATTTATTTTTCTAGGAATTTTTCTTTCGGCGGAATGATTTAAAAACGAACGGACCCATACTCGATCGGGCTAAAGGCCCACCGAGCCAGCCGCCCACGAGCCGCCTCCTCCTCCTCACACCAGCAGGCGAGGCACGGACGCCGAGGGAGTCCGAGCGGACTCCACCCCGGCGCCTCTTCCCAAGTCGCTGCCCGCCCGCCTTTAAATACCGCCGCCCGCCTCCCATCACCACCACCACCACCACCACCCGCCCGGAGCCGGAGCCGCCTGAGCCGCCGAGCCCGAGCCCCGAGCCGCCGAGCCCAGCGCCGCCGCCGCCGCCTCTCCCCTCCCGTCGCCGCCGCCTCCCGCCGAGCCGCCGCCCGCCCTCGTCGACCCCGCCCCACCCTGGACTCGCCGGAGGTACCCGACCCCGCCGCCGGTTTTTTTATAGAAAACCCTTCGGTTTTTTTAAAAACCCTAGATCGTTTTTTTATAAAGATCGGTTTTTTCGTCGGTTTATTTATTTAACGAACGTCCGTTCGTCCGTTCGTTTTAACGAACATGTTCACTGTTTAAGTTCTGTTAACGAACGTTTGTTCGTTTAACAGTTCGTCGTTTTTCTTTTATTCGATTTATTTCGCGGTTATTCCGATCGCGATTTCAGATCCAATTTTCAAACCAGTTTATCTTTTCGCTCGCTTATCGGAATCAGGCGATTCAAGCGCCTGGAGTTTCGTATCGAAACCCTCTTTCCGAATAATCAACTCTAACCAGTTTTTGTCAATGTAAAATTTGACTCTAGTTCAGATTAGTAAACGGATCTTATTTCTCTCGCCGTTTGAGTTTCGTTGTTTCGTTTGGTTTGATTCTTTTTGCAAACCGGAGTTCTTAAATTGAACTCTCCGGTCAACCTCTTTCAGTTGAAGTTTTATTTGCGCATCTTTGATTGTATGCTTATGTATGTATTGTTTGCTTGCGATAGAATTCCTGGAGTGCGAAGCGTGTTACTACGAGTCTCTAGGATTTACGGATCGTCAGCAAGGCAAGTAACACTTGATCTTACTCTTTTCATACCCAGTTTTTATGCATTAGTTTCAACCCTCAACCATTGCATGATTAGGATGTCATTAATTTGTGGGTTGGGAAGTAGATGATGAGGTAGGAACCTATTGCCCTGTTACTTTCAAACCTTGGGAGTTACTTCTACGTTATGCTTATATTGCCATGCTATGCTCGTAGACGTGGATTGGGTTTGAGAGATATTCACGACAGATGTGAGATTGTTAATTAATGGTTTACTCTAAGGTGGCAACTTAAATACACATCTGGGTGGATTGAGGCACCTCGGGAACCCAAAGGTTGTCTGTTTTTTTCGAAAATCCGGGGTACCCGTGTGATCTTCCTATGGACCGCCACCCAGTGCTCAAAGGAACTGAGATTATTCATGCTAGAAACTTCCGTGTGCAGCCACAAGCTATTATGGGCTCTAGCATAGTTGAGTAAGTTACGTGAAGCTCTCAAGAGGTAGGTCAGCAGTAGTGGGTTTATAGGTTTGGTATGATCTATCCGGAGTAGAGAGTTAATGTTTCGAAGATCGTGTCTCGGTCATCCGCCTCTCAAACACCATGCAAGTCGAGAAACCAACGGAGGCGATCGAGTCTTGTGGGGAAAAGTCATAAACCTCTGCAGAGTGTACAATCTAATCATGGTTAGCCGTGTCCCGGTTATGGACAATTCGAGTATCTAGTTCTTGAGTATTCACATGTATCTCATCACTCTAAATTAATATTGCTGGGATGTTAATTACCTTAATTGGGATCATCTGAGTTGGGGGGTACCTTCTCAATGATGTTTCAACCACCATGATAGTTAAAGTAAAATTTATTCCTTTGATGTAGGGAAAAATTGGCTTTTCACAAAACTGTAACCATAGAGCTTTCCACCAGCCATATATGCATGTAGCATAGCTCATTCTTTCATTATTCTCTATGTGTTACATTGCCAGCATATTCCATGTGCTGACCCGTTCTCGGGCTGCAACGTATTATGTTGCAGACTTTTCAGACGAGGAGTAAGGATTTATAGGTCGTTGCCGTGCAGCTCAGTTATGCCGTTGGAGTTGATGGACTCACTTTACCTTCCAAGCCTTCCGCTGTTATCGCATTAGATGGCCTTAAGCCATATTATTGTAATAAGTTCTCTTTTGAGACTTTCGATGTAACAAGTGTGTGATTGCTACTCTGTTTATAAATCCTTCGAGTACTGTGTGTGTCAGCATTACCGATCCAGGGATGACACAGAAGCACAGAGACTTGACCATCTGAGGTCGGGTCGCTACACGATGGTATTAGAGCACACGCTGAGTGTAGGACACGACCACTAAGATAAAACCATAGGTCACTCCTCTATACTCATTTCTGACCTCTCTCCATTTTTCCACTCTTTAGGATGACGGAGATGAAGTACAAGTTTGCCCAACCGGATGAAGACACACCTTTCGGACGCCACTTGAAGGAAGTCACTAGGTACCTGAATATTGAATACCAAGCTTCACCGGACGCATAACGCCACCTTACCGTAAGAAGAATGCTGGAAGATTCAAGCTCTAGTTCCCGGAAGGACGTTTGCACCAAGCACGGAGCCCATAGTATGTGTTTTCAATGCACCAACATGGAGTTTAGGAAAGAGTATGGCAGCTCACATTACCATGGGACGCATTGGAGAAGTCTACAATAAGGAGTTTAAAGACACCATATACCAAATATGTGGACGCCGAGACGAGCAATGGGAAGTAATTAGCACCAAGAAGGATAGATCCATTGCAGCTTACATCCAGGAGCTAAACCAGCACATTCGACGTCATGAGAACCAGATGTGCGCAGACATGCTGGACTTGAAGAAGGCGAAAACTAAGATCATCGAATTGGAAGAAGAACTCAAGTCTACACGCGATGGATATGGGGAAGAAATCAAGATACTACTAGAGAAAAATGACGACCTAGTTAAGAAGATTGGAGTCTTCATGGGAGGACCAGCACCCAAGGAAGAAGAGCAAGAAGAGGAAGAAGACCCCGCTTGTCCAGACAACTACATCATCATCGACGACACCGACTCAGATCCAAGTGATGATGACTATGAATACGAAGCTGGAGCAGACATTATGGAGTCTTCCACCGATCAAAATATCTAGATGACCACCAAATATTAGTAGTAATTTCCCCCATGTACTAGTAGTAGTTGAGCACTTATGCGATAGTCCTAGATCGTTTTTGTATGCCCTTGCTTGCTTGATTGAATGAATGTGTGTTTTGCCTCATGTGCATATGGGTAGTGTTTTCTCACTAGACCTCTTTCTATTTCTAATCTCTCCCATCTAAACCCTCAGATGCCTCCAAGACGTGACCCCGGTTTTGCTTTCCCACCGGAGCTCACTCAGTTGATCCAACAGCAGAATACCTTGATGCAACTGCTAGTTCAGAACCAGGGCAATGCCAACAACAATAACAACAACAACAACCCGCCGCCAGTGGACAATTTAGCCCGTTTTCTAAGGTTACAACCACCGGTATTTTCTAGTAGCACCGAGCCAATAGTTGCAGATGACTGGTTACGCCGTATTGGAAGGGAGTTAACCACCGCAGGATGCACGGATGCTGAAAGAGTGCGCTTTGCCGCACATCAATTGGATGGACCAGCAGCAGCATGGTGGGAGAATTACACAGCTATTTTTCCTATAGCCAATATCACTTGGGACCAGTTCCAACAAGCTTTCCGCACGGCCCATGTTTCAACTGGAGCCATGCAGATAAAGAAGCGTGAGTTTCGCAACTTACGCCAGGGGAACCGTACTGTGGCCCAGTACGTGGATGAGTTTAGCAAGTTATCACGCTATGACCCTGATGATGTGGCCATGGATGTCGCGAAGCAAGAGAAGTTCATGGAAGGGCTGAATGATGAGATGAGTATGCAGCTGATGGTGGCAACTTTCAACAACTACCAGGAGTTGGTAGATAAGGCCCTAATGATTGAAGGAAAGCAGCAGCAAATTGAGAATCGTAAGAGGAAGTATGGACAAGGGAAGTATAACTCAGGAGCTCACCAGAAACCTCGCTTAACCCTGAACTCGGGAGGACTAGTTCATAACCATGGAGGACATAACCATACTGGAGGAGGATCGCAAAATGGTGCGAAGAATGGGAATGGGAATGGAGCCAACAATAATCAGAATCGCTCTAACCCAGCTACACCCGCCAAGAGGGACTTAAGCCAAGTTATTTGCTATAAGTGGGGAAAACAGGCACTATGCCAATGACTGCCTCAAGGAAAGAATGGAAACGGAAATGGGAGCGCTGGAAGAAGCCCAATCCATTCAACAAAGGATAAGTGAACCACGTTAACGTGGAGGAAGTTGAAGAGCAGCGGATGCGTAATAGGTAAGTTTTGGTTCACCATTTACCGCTATTGTTCTTTTCGACATCTGGTGCATCGCATTCATACATATCAAGGGATTTGTGGATAAGTTTAAGTTACCAACCTGCACCCTTAGGACCCCTCTTTAGTAAGCTCGCCAGAGCAGAATATATGGCTAGCGATGGTGCACCCAGATACCCCTAATCATTGGCGCACATGTTTTCCGTCTCGACCTAATTATCTTGGAGTCGCAAGGATTGGATGTGATATTAGGTATGGATTGGATGTCGAAGTTTGAGGAAGTATCGATCGTGCTAGCAAGTCAATTTATCTTACCACCCTAGAGGGAAAAAGGATTAAGTATGTATCTAGGCATGTGCCTAGGAGGAGCCAAGTGAATACCCTCACGGAGTTGTGCAAGAGGAAGTACCAGAGTGAAGGATTATCCAGATGTTTTTCCGAAGAGTTACTGGCATGCCACCGGATCGAGACATCGAGTTTCTGATAGAACTAATTCCAGGTAGAGGGCCAATATCAAAGAGACCCTATCGGATGCCCGCAAATGATCTGGAAGAAATTAAGAAGCAGATCAAGGAGTTATTGGAGAAAGGTTACATTCGAAGAAGTTCATCGCCTTGGGGAGCACCAGTACTTTTGGTGGAGAAGAAGGATAAATCCCTAAGGATGGTTGTTGATTACCGAGCTCTGAATGAAGTAACGATAAAGAACAAGTATCCCTTACCGATGATTAATGATCTGTTTGATCAGTTGCAAGGAGCTAAAGTGTTTTCTAAGATTGATCTACGATTAGGATACCATCAGTTGAAGATCCGAGAGAAGGATATACCAAAGACAACATTCACCACTCGATATGGATTATATGAGTATACTGTCATGTCGTTTGGACTGACTAACGCCCCTGCCTATTTTATGAGTATGATGAACAAAGTGTTCATGGAATATTTGGACAAGTTTGTTGTGGTGTTTATCGATGACATTATGGTTTACTCGAAAAACGAAGAGGAGCACGCAGAACACCTACGTTTGGTTCTTGAGAAACTCAGGGAACACCAGTTATATGCCAAATTCAGCAAGTGTGAGTTTTGGTTGAAGGAAGTTGGATTTCTTGGGCATGTTATATCAGGAGAAGGTATAGCCGTAGATCCCAGTAAAATTCAGTCAGTCACTGAGTGGTTGGCACCCACTTCAGTCAGCGAGATTCGTAGTTTCCTTGGACTGGCAGGATATTATCAGAGATTTATTTAAAATTTCTCCAAGATTGCTAAACCAATGACAGTGTTGCTAAAGAAGGATACCAAGTTCAAATGGACAGAGGACTGTGAGACAAGCTTCCAAGAGTTGAAGAAACGGTTGACTACAGCCCCGGTGCTGACCTTGCCAGATATACATAAGGAGTTTCAAGTGTATTGTGATGCCTCTCGCTTGGGACTTGGATGTGTTCTTATGCAGGAAGGAAAAGTTGTTTCGTATGCCTCACGACAACTGAAGCCTCATGAGTTTAACTATGCCACGCATGATTTGGAGTTAGCAGCTGTGGTACATGTGTTGAAGACTTGGAGACATTATCTCATGGGAAACCGTTGTGATGTGTACACGGATCATAAGAGTTTAAAGTACATTTTCACACGTATGAGTTGAACCTCGATGAGGAGATGGCTGGAGCTTATAAAGGATTACGATATGAAGCTACACTATCATCCAAGAAAAGCCAACGTTGTAGCAGACGCCTTAAGTCGGAAAAGTTATGCCAATATCCTAAAGGGTAGAGGACTACCAAAGGAGTTAGCAGAGGATATTATGGAACTACAGTTGGAGGTTGTTCCAAGAGGCTTTCTTGCAACAATGGAGGTTCAGTCGACCTTGTTAGACAAGATTCGAGAAGCTCAGAAGGAGGATAAAGAGATTGCTGAGATAAAGGAAAAGATGGGCAAGGGAAAAGCCAAAGGTTTTCGCGAGGATGAGCACGATACCTTGTGGTTTGAGGATCGGATTTATGTGCCCAACAATTTGGAGATCAAGAAGTTAATACTTGAAGAGGCTCATGACTCACCATACTCGATTCACCCCGGAAACACCAAGATGTATTTGGACTTGAAGGAATGTTTCTGGTGGACTGGTATGAAAAAGGATATTGCCGAGTACGTAGCCGTTTGTGATGTATGCCAGAGAGTGAAGGCCGAGCATCAAAAGCCAGCAGGACTGTTGCAGCCTATGCCAATACCCGAATGGAAGTGGGACAAACTTGGCATGGATTTTATCACCGGATTACCAACAACCAAAGCAGGATATGATTCAATATGGGTAGTAGTGGATCGGTTGACCAAAGTAGCTCACTTCATCCCAGTGAAAACAACATATACAAGTGCCAAGTTGGCCAAGATATATATGACCAGGATCGTGTGTTTGCATGGAGTTCCGAGGAGTATCGACGATAGAGGAACACAGTTTACTTCAAAGTTTTGGCATCGCCATACACGGACTTTGGGAACCAGATTGAGTTTAGTACCGCATTCCACCCACGCACGGATGGATGATGAGAGAGTTAATCAGATTTTGGAAGATATGTTGAGAGCACATGTGCGCTAGATTACGGATCTAGTTGGGATGACAATTTGTCAGACGCAGAATTCTCATACAACAACAGCTACCGTGCCAGTTTGAAGATGGCACCGCTCAAGCTCAGATGGACGCAGATGTAGAACACCATTGATGTGGGACGAGGTTGGAGACCGTCAGTTGTTTGGACCAGATTTGATCAAAGACTCAGAGGAGAAGGTTAAACTGATCGAGACAAAGCTAAAGATTGCTCACCTAGATGTAAGAGTTACGCGATTCAAAACGCAAGGAAGTGATCTATGAAATTGGAGACAGAGTATATCATGCAGTATCACCCCGAGGGGAGTGAAACGCTTTGGAGTAAAAGGCAAGTTAGCCCCAAGATTTGTAGGACCGTGTCGTGTTTTGGAACGAATGGGAGAAGTTGCCTACAAGCTGGAGTTACTCAAGGACTGTCAGAGTTCATGATGTGTTTCACGATCGCGGCGAAGAAGTGCCACGCTGAGATGGCCGACATACCGCTGAACGATCAAGACCTTTGGAGGCGATCCAACTGAATGATAATCTAACTTATGAGGAGAAGCCAAGAAAGATTTTGGAGTTTGATAGTCGAGTCACTCGCAACAAGGTGATCAAGTTTTGCAAAGTTCAAGGAGTCACCATACCGAGGAGGAAGCCACTGGGAGCGAGAAGATGATATTCGCAAGGACCATCCGCACCTATTTTCTAGTTAACCCGAATCTCGAGGGCTAGATTCATCTTAAGGGGTAGGTTTGTAACATCCCAAATTTTCAATTTGGCATGTTATACATAGGTCATCCATGCATATCATATTTTATTGCATATTCATTTGCTATCCTCGAAAATCCTAAGCAACTCAAGGACCCTCGAGAGAGTTGGGGATTTTTCGATTTTCATATTTGAATTTTATCAACTAATGGAAGTCGAGGATATTGATTTTATTATTTTCTCTCGGAAAAATATTTCAAGTTTAAAATAAATGAGGGAGATAATATGACTTCTCCAAAATAATTGAAATAACGGAGGAAAAATGTTAAAATCATTTTTGGGATTTAATTTTACTTATTTGAATTTTATTTGCTCTAGAAAAATTTGCACGCTTTAAAAGTTGCATTTTAGGGGCCAAGAAAAGTTCATCCAGTTCTAAATATTTTATTTAGACGGAGAAAACTTATTTTGGAATTTTTAAATTTTTATTTATTTTTCTAGGAATTTTTCTTTCATGGAATGATTTAAAAAAAAACGGACTCACCCGCCTCGATCGGGCCAAAGGCCCAGCCGAGCCAGCCGCCCACGAGCCGCCGCCTCCCTCCAGGCGCCGCCGCAGGAGGCACGGACGCCGAGGGAGTCCGAGCCGACTCCACCTCGGTGCCCCTTCCCAAGTCGCCGCGCCCGCCCTTTAAATACCGCCGCCCGCCTCCGCCATCACCACCCGCCACCACCACCCGCCCACCGAGCCCCGAGCCGCCCGAGCCGCCTGAGCCGTCGCCGCCGCCTCCCCCGAGCCGAGCCGCCCTCGCCGACTCGACCCGCCCCACCCCGGACTCGCCGGAGGTACCCGACCCCGCCGCCGGTTTATTTTTAGAAAACCCTTCGGTTTTTTTAAAAAACCCTAGATCGTTTTTTTATAAAGATCGGTTTATTTTCGTCGGTTTATTTATTTAATGAACGTCCGTTCGTCCGTTCGTTTTAACGAACATGTTCACTGTTTAAGTTCTGTTAACGAACGTTCGTTCGTTTAACAGTTCGTCGTTTTTCTTTTATTCGATTTATTTCGCGGTTATTCCGATCGCGATTTGAGATCCAATTTTCAAACCAGTTTATCTTTTCGCTCACTTATCGGAATCAGGCGATTCAAGCGCCTGGAGTTTCGTATCGAAACCCTCTTTCCGAATAATCAACTCAAACCAGTTTTTGTCATTGTAGAATTTGACTCTAGTTCAGATTAGTAAACGGATCTTATTTCTCTCGCCGTTTGAGAGTTTCGTTGTTTCGTTTGGTTTGATTCTTTTTGCAAACCGGAGTTCTTAAATTGAACTCTCCGGTCAACCTCTTTCAGTTGAAGTTTTATTTGCGCATCTTTGATTGTATGCTTATGTATGTATTGTTTGCTTGCGATAGAATTCCCGGAGTGCGAAGCGTGTTACTACGAGTCTCTAGGATTTACGGATCGTCAGCAAGGCAAGTAACACTTGATCATACTCTTTTCATACCCAGTTTTTATGCATTAGTTTCAACCCTCAACCATTGCATGATTAGGATGTCATTAATTTGTGGGTTGGGAAGTAGATGATGAGGTAGGAACCTATTGCCCTGTTACTTTCAAACCTTGGGAGTTACTTCTACGTTATGCTTATATTGCCATGCTATGCTCGTAGACGTGGATTGGGTTTGAGAGATATTCACGACAGATGTGAGATTGTTAATTAATGGTTTACTCTAAGGTGGCAACTTAAATACACATCTGGGTGGATTGAGGCACCTGGGGAACCCAGTGTTGTCTATTTTTTTTTCGGAAAATCCCGGGGTACCCGTGTGATCTTCCTATGGACCGCCACCCAGGCTCAAAGGGAACTGAGATTATTCATGCTAGAAACTTCCGTGTGCAGCCACAAGCTATTATGGGCTCTAGCATAGTTGAGTAAGTTACGTGAAGCTCTCGAAGAGGTAGGTCAGCAGGTAGTGGGTTTATAGGTTTGGTATGATCTATCCGGAGTAGAGAGTTAATGTTTCTGAAAGACTGTGTCTCGGTCATCCGTCTCTCAAACACCATGCAGTGCGAGAAACCAACGGAGGCGATCGAGTCTTGTGGGGAAAAGTGCGCAAACCTCTGCAGAGTGTACAATCTAATCATGGTTAGCCGTGTCCCCGGTTATGGACAATTCTGAGTATCTAGTTCTTGATTATTCACATGTATCTCATCACTCTAAATTAATATTGCTGGGATGTTAATTACCTTAATTGGGATCATCTGAGTTGGGGGGTACCTTCTCAATGATGTTTCAACCACCATGATAGTTAAAGTAAAATTTATTCCTTTGATGTAGGGAAAAATTGGCTTTTTGCAAAACTGTAACCATAGAGCTTTCCACCAGCCATATATGCATGTAGCATAGCTCATTCTTTCATTATTCTCTATGTGTTACATTGCCAGCATATTCCATGTGCTGACCCGTTCTCGGGCTGCAACGTATTATGTTGCATACTTTTCAGACGAGGAGTAAGGATTTATAGGTCGTTGCCGTGCAGCTCGGTTATGCCGTTGGAGTTGATGGACTCACTTTACCTTCCAAGCCTTCCGCTGTTATCGCATTAGATGGCCTTAAGCCATATTATTGTAATAAGTTCTCTTTTGAGACTTTTGATGTAACAAGTGTGTGATTGCTACTCTGTTTATAAATCCTTCGAGTACTGTGTGTGTCAGCATTACCGATCCAGGGATGACATGTATACGTAGACTTGACCATCTGAGGTCGGGTCGCTACAAGGAGGGAGTTAATGCACCGTGCCTAAGTGTTTTGGGATTATTTGGTTTTCGTAATGTGACTTACACAACATTTTTGTTTACATGCATTAACATTTTATTAGTTAAATCAAAGGTCAAAACTTGGCGCAAAATGCAAAGGGACCAATAAACCAAGAAACATCAAACTTCTCTCGCTTTGGCCCCAACTAGTGGTCCGTGAGATGACTATACTTTGCACCGCACGAGAGGGGGGCAGCTTCATTGACTTACGACAACTGCCTTTGGGTGAATGACACGTGGGCCCGGGGGGTGGCTGGCCCACCTATCATACAGCCAAAGGCAGGTGAAGTAGAGGGTCGAGGAGTAGTACGAAATCCTACGCACCTCACGCACGCTAACCAAGGGCAAGAGTGATCACTCGAATCAAAAGATCGATTGATTACTACCTCGTCCTGGTTTATTAGTCTCCTTTGTAATTTGTGCTAAATTTTGACCAAAGATTTAACTATCAAAATGTTGATGCATGTCAACAAAAATTATATTTTTGGATTCGTATTTGAACATAGTTTTCAGTGATATAATTTTTAGTAACATGCGTAAACATTTTTTAGTTAAATCTATGGTCAAAATTTGACACGGATTACAATGGGGACCAATAAACCAGGACAGAGGTAGTAGAAGCTAAGCTAGACCCATGGAGGCGATGAGCGCGAGCATCAGTCGGCTGTGCTAGATGGTCCATGACGCCGGCCTGCGGCCGACAACGAGGAACGCCTCGTGTAGTATTGCTTGAGGCCGCCCGAGGCGAGGCGCTGGACGACAACCGTCTCCTTGTTCGACGAGGTCCCTCGTCGGTATCCTTGACAAGTTCACCATCGTCAAGAAGCTCGCGGACGACTTTGACGTAAGCCTCCAGCCGACGCGCCCAGGCTCTGCGATGCCCGCCACCCTCAACAGCCACTATGGTGACAACCTCTTCGACGCACTGGTGGCTCTGCGACTGCCCACCGTCGCGCCGGAGAATGTCCACCTCGAGGTCACGCTCGCTGCGCAGCGCCTGGCGTAGCAAGACACCATCAACATAATCACCCACGTCTACGCGCATGCAAGAGGAGGACGATAGGACTCTGGCCTTCTTGGACCGTAGGGCAACCTTGGACGGCACTGTTCAGAAGCACGTTGAGCTCGCCGACAATGCCGTTGCTCCTCACACGTCGGTTGGTGACCCGGTGCACTAGGGCGTGAGGATTTTGTTGATGGATCCGTATGTATTTTTATCTTTCCGTCAAATCCATGTAGTAGTATATGATACTCCCTCCATCCGAAAATACTCGTCATCAAAATGGATAAAGAGGGATGTATGTAGAACTAAAATACGTCTAGATACATCCCCTTTTATTCATTTCGATGCAAGTATTTCGGACGGAGGGAGTACTACAGTAATTATCTTACCTTTCGCATCAACTTCATAATTTTCGTACGTACTCCATGCATGAACGGCGCCAGAACCAAACTTCTCATTACTCTAGGCAAAATCGTTATTTTCTATCTATCGATCGCGCCATGGAGCAGAACCAAATTTTACAAGTTATGAGTTCAAAAGGAAAAGCCTGCCGTGTTTGCATCGCACCCCCACACGGTTGGTCCGGCACGCCGCTCAAGCGGGAATGCGTGCGGTGTTGCATTTTCACTTACAAGTGGGACCGTAGTTGAGCAAACCGACTATCGGCAAACCCCCACCCCGCCCACCGCGCGATGGCTGAGAAAACAGGAGGGAGAAGAGATGGTTGTAGCACGGACTCCAAGAAAATTGGTGTCGGATGGGACTCGTGTGGGTGGCGTGTGTCGTACTGCTAGACGTGAATGCTAGTTATGGCCCATGCCACCCCACTATATCGAGCCTATATCGAGGTACGTAGAACAAATTTCCTGCAGTCCATGCTCAACACTCCTGTATCTCTCTTCTCAGCCAGCAAGCGGACGCGCAGAGCCCATCGTCTGTTTGCTCACATGCGGCCCCACATGTCAGTGAAAACGCAAGCGGACCCACTGAACCTACACATCTTTCACCTCGAGGTGTTGGTGATGAAAAACAAATCCGAGAAAGATCTTCGGTCGCCGCTTTTGGAGTTACTCAAGAGTAGTAAGATTCTATTTACAGTTTAACCCAAGATGCACATCTCGTGGCTTCAACTACCACTCTATTTTCTTTCATGACACGACCTGGATGCTTTGGATGTCCCACGGTCGGCAAAGGAGGAAGAACCCGACCAAATCTTCTACAGTGCTCTCGGATTAGACTAGTTGTGCTAACTTAAAAATTTATTAGGTACTCCCTCCGTTCCAAAATACTTGACTTCCATTTGTCCAAAAATGGATGTACCTATATTCTAAAACATGTCTAGATACATATATATTTTGACAAATGGAAGGCATGTATTGTGCAACGGAGGGAGTAGAATGGATGCAAGTTTCTGTATTGGGAAGAAGAGTACATCCATATATTGATAGAGCGCAATTTAGTAGATGTTCTGTCACTTTTAGCTAGCACAGAGGCTATAGACGAGATTAGTGCACTTGTTGATACTCCTACTTGGTATGCGTGTTGCTGCTTAGACGCAGAGAAAAACGGACCGGAGGGAGTACTAGAATAGAGGCTAGACATGAGACTAGATGCGAGGAAGCAATGTCTACTTCTTTACACTCGAAGAAGAAAGAAGCACGCAAGATCGAGCCTCCGCAGATCAACAATGAATGCATCGAGAATGCACTAATCCAACTTACAGGAGTAGTAAAATGTATTCTTGTGGTTCTTGTTTTCTTTGGTCTTGCTTTTCTAGTCAAATTTATCGTTGGAGTTCGTGCAAAACGGAGGTCCGTTTGGGGTCGTGCGTTGCAGTTGGCCTTACAAGTGGGACCGAAGTTAAGGAAACCGACTATCAGAAAACCCCCACCTCGCCCGCCGCGCAATGGCTGAGTTAGAGAAACGATGAGGTTGAAGAGATTGCTCTAGCATGGACTCCAAGAAATATGGTGTCAGATGGAAGTTGTGCTGGTAGCGTGTGCCGTACTCCTGGACGTGAATGCTTGTTCTGACCCATGCCACCCTACTACTCCTACTACTACTTACTATATAGTACTGCTACTAGTATCGAGGATTCGAGGTGCTGGTTACGTAGTACAATATGGCTACAGTAAAAACACCCGCACGACGCACGATGCATGTGAAGCTAGTACAAATAGTGTACTACTATTGTTGATTGGCCTCATCCGATAACCTGTTGCAATGCACGACAATTATGTATTCGAAAATATTTTTTGCCTCGTCGCACCACTCACTCACGTATAAACTCAAAGCCATTCATAAATTCAGTAAGTTTATCACAGGCATATCATTTTATTACATACAACAGGTCATCAACCCACACCGACAATGAGGATACATTATAAATACTAAAGTTTTCACCGCACAACAAATAACAAGCAATGAAATGAACTTCAATTCAACCATTCCTCGGCGTTGGAAACGCTTGCTTTGAACCACAAGTGATTCTCTAGGACGGGCCATCCATTGTCGATTTGGAGACCAACGCAGGACTGATCATCCAGTGCTGAAGCGGCCTACTATATCGATATTGTGGTAGGGAACCACCCAAATGTCCGAGGTATAGACACGCTTGCTTCTCATAAATGGTAGTAACATTGTGTCAACGGCAGTTGGATCGCCTTTCACCATCATTGGATAGTTTTGTCCAAGGAAGAGCGAGTTTTCTCCAAGACTATCAATTCTGTACCAGGGAGAAGGAGTTGGCGCTAGCACACTAGTATCCATCCCGAATACCATGCAACGGGTGTTGGAATAGGTCCGGAGAGTGCGACCATGGGAGACTACACCTGCTTCCTTAGCAGTAACATCATCAGTGGGCTGTATACACACGAGAAGAGGTGATCCTTCGGAATTAGTTGCCAGGCACCAAATAGTATATGGGCGCTGCTCGTCCTCATGCTCGTGATCATCACCATCATCATCTCCCCCTTGGTTATAAAAATGTTCAAGTATAGGTGGTGGAATGTTCACAGGACCTTGGAAACACAAGAAGAAGGTTAATTAGTAAGGCTGGCCATAGTGGGGGTAACATAAGTAGTATCATGCACTTGGGACTCGCAAACATGCTTATGTGGCAGGCAATTAAGGAAGAGAGAGATGGTTATAGTAACATAGGTAGATACCGTAACATAATAAATGTGATGCTACTATGTGTCATGCATAGCAATAAATGAGACCACCTATGATACTAATCTAAGATACTATGCACTAAAGGGAAACTTGCTAACTCGCATGCATGTGGATGAAACAATTATAATTACGGTGGAAGACAAACGTGCGAAACAACGAGGATGCCATGCAAAACAAAGGCCACGAGTGGTGGCAGCAAACACAAGGCCCTGTGTTGAATTGCATCACAAGACTCATCCGTACGTAAACTGATTTTGAGCAATATCCATCCAATCAAACCATCGAGGACGGCAACAAGCTTGTCGAAGATAGCAACAACTTCATAGTTGTTGTAATTCCAAGAGCGGTTGGGGACTCGAGAAATTGCTATCTTCCATAGAAGATAGTCACCATGATTGTATTTCAATGTGCGTACAATACCGGTGTGCTCAACCTCTGGGCAGTCTGCTGAGATTTTTGGAAGTGGAACCCCGTCATGAGTGTACACATTCACAAGTTCCCACTCGCAGTTGGACCCAATGTAAACAACCCAATCTCCATTTGCGCCTGCCCAAGCCTTGCCCTCAAGCGATGGCATCTTAACATCATACGATCATTATCAAGCGGCATCAACTTGCACAGGGCGAGGCCTCCGTCGTGACGGCGCCAGTCATCAGGGTCACGGCGAAGAAGATAGGGGAGATCAAACCGCTCCTTGACTCTTGGGTTCCTTGTAATGATGTTATTATTTGAGTCGAGAATGGGCTTGAACGAACCTGCCATGCTAGCCGAGGTGATGATGTCGCACCGATCAATGAGTTCCTCCACCATGCCATCTTTCAGATCGGGGCAAGAATAACGGGGTCGATTCCGTCCTGTTCCCTCCATGGAGAAGACGATCGAACAATGGCAGAAGAAAGGGTGAAGGGCTGAAGGAAAATGGAGGAGGGAGAGGAAGAGCGTGCAACAGCAGTTCCAAATTGAGAGGGAAAGGCGAAGAGTTGGTGGACGATTGCCAGTTTGCCACGGTTCACGAAGGGGCGCCCCGGCCTACACGTCAGTTCGAAAATACTCCTACTACTCGCCGTCGTCTCACTGATATGTGGAACGGGACCACATGTCAACGAAACATGGTGTGTAATTTCTCATGCAAAATGCGATCTGGCTGCGTTGGCCCGAGGTGCCGCATTAGTTATCGACCTTTATTTTTTTAATGGCGTGCCATTTAGTTTTGTAGCACGACTAACTGGTACTATACGCAGAGAAAATATAAACTACTCTACCACTACTCCACCTCCAGTACTAGTAGTATAAAGAAGATATATAGGCTGGAGCTTCAGCGTTTTCTTGCCAAGGGCTGCCCACTTGCTTCTCACACTACCACCCTCTCTCCAGATCTAAAAAAGACAGCCCCTCTCTCCCTCCTCACCGGTGGTCACAGATCCGCCGGGGAAGAAAAGGACGTCAGCGGACGCCTTTTCGTCGTCGGTGAGCAAGGTCACGACCGACGACAAGGCCGCCCTCTCGCACCTAGCACCAGCTGGGATGGCCTCCGTCCCCAAGCTCGCTGCCAGAGTGTGTGCGGAGGGCGCGACAACGAGCGAAGCCACTTCCCGCCGACCCTCGTGTAGGCTACCTCTTTTCGAGCCATACCCTTGTTCTATTGCCCCATCCGCACGCCGTTGCATGTGGATCTTTTTCCACTCCACCATCTTCCCAATTTGCTATCCTCTGCGCTCTGCTGCCACGCAGATTTAAAAACCATAATTTGCACTATTAAAGGAAACCCTACTTCATGCAGACTAATGCATGTCCGGTTGAATAAGGAAAGGAAGGAGACTGTCTTGTCCAAGAGAGTAGGCATCGAACCCGCATCTAGGTTGAAAAGGGGAAAATCAGTAGCTAAGGAACGAGTCTCATGTCTCTTGGTTGAAGAAGGGTAGAAAGGCATGACAACGCAATAGAGAATGACCAGGTCGATAGGTTTGTTGTCCTCACATAGGAAAAAGGTGGCTAAAGAGAACAAAAATGGGACGTAATCCACATATGTTGCCCGGATATTTGTTGCTCGGGCAACCATACTTCCCTCACCACTCTGCGTCCGTGGAGGTACATCGATTGGTGCGCCCATCGTCCTAATGGGCCTCCCATGCTCTTATTGCCACTTTTTGCTGTTAGTATAACGCCAGCAATCAAGTCAAGCAATGCTATCGCTAAAGTGATGCCACATTTAACTAATGCCGCCTCGGTCTAATGCCACAGATAATTTAAGCAAAGCCATTTAATGTCACCGGATCATTTCATGGTTAGCTGTTGATAGTGGATGTATAAAAGATTTTTCAGCTAAGGCATTCTAATGTTGTTGCACAGCCAAGATACCAACGATGAAACTTGTTACTACCTTCAGATTTTTGCAATCGTTAATGCTTATAGATTACATACCTCACTTTCATGAGATAAGTTAATTTTTTGTATAAAGGTCACCAAAATGCCAAGTCGCTGATGTCATTTTATTTTGGTTAAACTGCACAGACAATTATGAAGACAAGAGGAAAGGTCAAGAGTGGGCACCTCCTCCTCCGGCTGTTCTCTTGATTCGTTCGATCAAGTTTTTATGTTTGATCGATTATCAAGATTGGGATAGCAATTTTTAAGGTCCCCCCGAGTTCAAAATGATATTTACCTTGGAGGTACATGGTTTGCAATTTTTTATACTGTCATTAGTTAATAATGCTAGTTACCTTCAGACTTCTGTATTTGGTTTAATGCTCATGCACAGCTAATATACCAATGTTTGAAACTTGTTACCTTTACATTTTGTATTGTTAATTTTATAGAAACCTTCCAGTGCTAGAGTTTATTGAAATCTGTTCAAGAAAACCATTGTACTGCACTCGTAATAAACTAACTACTCTATTGTTGCACTAGCCAATTTGGATTAGTGTATATTTGTAGTATTCAAATGGTGTTGCATTAGCGTATGGACATAAATAAAGTGTGGCAAGCTTTCCCAGATATGTGCTCAAGAAAACTACTACCTGTTTTTCTAAATACTAGACATTTGGGTACTTTAAATTGAACCGCGAAAACGTCTTATATTAAGGAACAGAGGGTGTAGAGTTCACTCAAATTATGTCGTTAAAGCTAGTCACACTTTGTTAAAATTAATGTTCATTATGTTATCGGAGGAGGTCTGTATGTTTGTCTCTAATGCCTATCTACTACATACCCGACATCATGATGTAATGTTAAGTCATTTCCTTTTGTACAGTGTCACTAAATTATTAAGGCAGTGATGGCATTTTATTTTAGTAGAACTGCACAAAATTTGCTTAAAAGAAGAGGAAAGGTCAGGAATGGCTCAGTTTTTCAGAAAAAAAAAATATGTATGCCTTCCTGACATCAGCCGTTGTTGCTTTATTTATTCCTTCAAATAGGTGGTTAGAAACAGTCTTGCTACCTTTTCCCATAAAGAAATTGGAATGCTTATATTTGTGAGTCTATGCTACAACTAGTGCCACTTTTATAGTAATCACACTTTCAATATCTATGCAAACAGGGATGCTTGATTTTAGTGGAGCTGCACAAAAAGTCCAACTGGTTCAACATTAGGAGCATGTTTTTTTCAACCTTTATATCCAATTGGTGGCACTATGAGCTGTTCATTACGAAGGTACATGGTTTGCTATTATCTTGCTACTTTTTTTGTACTGTCATTAGATAGTAATACTAGTGGTTTGCATGTGAATTTATTGGCAGGGTGGACCTACATTAGAGGTGCAGGACAGGATTCAATGATTGCATGCTCAATTTCGGTTGTATCGATTTCACCTCTTCCATCACTGCGAACATGGTCTGGTATATGTTTACTAGCCGCTTGATATTTGTGCAGACAAAGATGTCTGCCCGTTGCTATTTGGCAAACAAGCAAAGTGTCCGCAATTTTGGTTGAACTGCATAAGAGAATAGTATAGTCACTGCATGCAGTGCCATTTGAAAATAGACACTGTAACATCCCAAATTTCCTATTTGGAATGTTTTACAATTATAGCTAAGCATCCTATGCATCCTGTTTGAATTTGAATGTCATTTGAAGTTTCAGAGAATTTTGAGTTTTGAATTTGAATTTCAAACTTTGGCATGTGGGAATCATTTCAAAAACTAAGCCTGATAAATACTTGATCAAAAGTATGAGAGGAGCAAACATGACACTCCAAAATATCAGAGGAAACAATGCCAAAAGATTTGGATTCAAATCTGAATTTTATTTGAATTTGGAAAAAATGGATTTTTATAAAGTTTGGATTTTGCCTTTGGAAAAATGTTCAAATGAAAGGGAATATTCCCTGATCATTTTGGTATATATATACCCTATATAAAATATGTATAGTTATTGTTTTAATTCAGTTTTGTTTTATTAAAAAATAAAATTTCAAAAAGAAAAACCCCTGGCGCGCCACTAGGCCACCCAGGCCCGGCCAGCGCCCATGACCCTGCCCAACCCAGCCGCCCACTCCCCAACTGCCAGCCCACCCGACCGCCCAGCTCTCCCTCACCTCGCCGCTCTCAATCTCTTTGGCCTCGGCCACCCGCCGAGCCTCCTCCTCTCTCTCTCGACCCGTGGGCCCCGCCCCATCTTCTTCCCCTCGCCCACGATCGCAAAGACGCTGAGATCGCGGATCCCGGGATCCGGATCCCGATCGCCCGATCCCCCAAGCGAGGACGACCCCTGGCTATAAAGCCGGAGCCCCGCACCCCATTCCCCCTAGCCTCGCGGAGCCCTCTCCTCTCTCTCCCGAGCACGCCGGAGACCCGAGCTCCCTCCGCCGCCAAAGTCGCCGCCGTCGCCACCCTAGTCCACCCCGACCCCCAACGACGCCACCAAACTCCTCACCGACCTCCCCGCACCAAGACGGCGACTTCCAGAGCTCCCCGACGCCTGAAGCCTCGACGACTTCGCCCGCCATTGTCGCGGACACCGTAAGCCACCGAACACCTCCCCGTCCGATCTCAAACGGACGGCCACGATTAGAACCCAAGAAGGTATCTTTTATAAAAGACCGGCCGGTTCTTTCCGGTTTATTAGGTTAGGTTTATTTATTTTAGCCTGGCCGTTTTAGTTAAAAACCACTAGGCCCGTTAGGCTATTTAACGCTCAGTGCACAGTATAGGCCCATTAGGCTTTTTCTTTTATTTTTGATTTTCTGTTTTAGCAGAATAGTTTCTGTTTTCAAAAAATTCATATCTTTTATTCTGTTTAATATTTTTAGGTGATTCTTTTTTTGTTGGATTGCAAATTTTATGTAGTTTCTGTAGAATATATATTTAGCTATGTTAAAAATAATTAAAAATGCTTTAATTTAGTTTTAGTCAGGATAGTAAATCTGCTATAACTTGAGTTAGAAAAATTATTTTTGCATGATTCTTTTTGCCCCAACTTTATTTTAATATTGCCAAACCATAAAAATTAACTTGGGTATTTTAGGATTAATAAATAACTAGGCTATGCCTTAGTCTGCTGCAAATTCTAGTTGTTGCGAAGCAAATTTGTCAGATATACACACATTCATGCTGGAACTATACCGAACCATTTCCAACAAATCATTATAAGGAATTTAGAAGCAAATCCAACTTAATGCAGATGGAAAATTTGGAAATATAGAAAGAAAGTAACATAGCAATTTTAATATGGGTGGGGAACAATCAAACTTCTATAGGCAGAGACAATATGTATGTTCACATCTCTTTGGAGCTTGTACGGCCATGCTCATGCATCCGTTGTACTCCCTCCGTTCCTAAATAATTGTCTTTCTAGAGATTTCAACAAATGACTACATACGGAGCAAAATGAGTGAATCTACAATTTAAAACATGTCTATATACATCCGTATGTTGTAGTCCATTTGAGATGGCTAGAAAGACAAATATTTGGGAACGGAGGGAGTATTCAGGTCTACGGATGCATGCACCAAATCAGAAGTTGCAGCTTTCATGAGATTAATCGGGTGCTGACTGCTGCCGCACAAGTAGACGTATGCACAACTGGTCGTATGCGAGATAATGGGAAGCAAATTTAGATGCGAAAAGGTGGCGATCAGATTAAATTGTATCTATGAGCGAGAAAGCAGAGGAGAAGTTTGGTAGCCGGATGAAGCTGAATGTATGATGGTGGCTTCGTCCATGGGAGAAGGTCTTGACCAAATACCGGTGCTTGGGCATGTACGTGAGCAGGAACGTTTGCGTACCGGATGGTAATTGAACGTCTTTTTTACCTAGTGAATTTTAGGAGCTTTGGCATGTACGTGAGCAGGAAGGAAGGGTTACATACGTGATGTTAATTCAACATTTTTGTACGTAGTGAATTTCTATTAAGTACTAAACGTAAGCCTTTAGGACTCTAAAGCAGGACAGGGATTAACATGGAGGTTTTCTTTGGTGCCGCATGTTGTAGGGATTAACATGGTTGGGTCAGCTTTACGTCTAGCTTGGTTGGGTCAGGTTTTTTTTTTTGACGGGGCTTGATTTGGTCAGGTTTACGTGTAGCTTGGCCCATGTTTGGTCTTTTATTTTTCCTATAACATTAACGTTTATCGTAGGGCTAAGATAGATCAATTACATAGATCTGACGGTTAATATATTTTTAATGATGTGGAATAATATGGAAGCTTGTATGATGCATCAAATTAGTAAATATAAGATTAGTTTTAAGCAGAATCCTATTAATCCTAATTAATTAACTAGCTCCTGTTTTCCTAATATTTTAATTAGTAAATGAATTTATTTTTAACTTGTGATTAGTTATTCTAGGTTAGTTTCATCACTCTAGTAGATGAACTTTTATTTATAATTAATAAAAGTTTTAATTTATTTTTCTTAATAGAAATTGGGTTAGGCCTAAAATGAGTTTTATAATAGCTTTTAATTAATTCCTTTTGCTCCTAGTTGCTTAGTGAATCCTTTTCTGTTAAGTTAACCTAAAACCATGATTAGGTTATGTTAGGAAAATTTTATTATATAAAAACTATTTTAGTTATTGTTTGAAGTAGGAAAAACTTTGAATGGGTTTTTCTTTGAGTTTTCCCTTTGGATTTTGATTTGGTTGTTTTGTTGTGTTATGTTACTTTTGTTATGTTGTGTTATGTGATCCTATTGCTTTGTGCTTATTGTGTTATTGTTTGTCTCGGTAGAGTTTCCTGAGTGCTGAAGCTTGCTACTACGACTTTTAGCTTACGAGGATCATCGGCAAAGGCAAGTTTTGATCATGTTATTTCTATACCTATGTTTTTGTGCATTAGTAATTGTCACCACCCCACCATGCATGCAGTAGTGAATTCTTGAAGTCATTAAACTTGAGTAGTATCATGTGGTAGGATGAACCAATCCCTTATTACCATGACCCCGGACGTAGTAGTTACTTTGCTAAGCTCAGAGACGGTTTTGGGTTGAGTGAAATTATAAGCAAGATGTGAGAGTCAATGATGATGACAACCCCATGAACTACAATGATCAAGATGGACTTGGAAAATCACTACTGGGTGGAGGATTTGTTGACGGGCACCTGGAGAAACCAGTGGTGGCGGGATGCATGGAGAAGTGCCATGACATCTTGCGGAAAGCTTCACCCAGCCACGAAGAGAAGGATGGATGCCCCATGACCGGAAGCTTACATGCAGCCGCAAGCCATTATGGGCTCGGCTGGGTTGACCCTAGTAGTGACGCTGGCTGGACGGTACTACGAGAAGTAGAAGAACGGTAGGATTGGATGGGTACGGCAGTGCTGAAGAACTCTTTGGAAGACCCTGTTTCATTCGTCCGCCTTCAAACACCATGAAGTGCGAAGACTTTAAAGGAGGGAATGATTCTTGCGGGAAAGTCGCAACCCTCTGCAGAGTTAAAGATCTAATCGATTAGCCGTGTCCCGATTACGGACATTTGAGCCTCTGGAACTTGGAAGTATTCGGATATCTCAACACTAAAACTAATGAATTAATTTGAGGGGTTTATGACTTAATAATTTGGGAACGAGATATTGGTTGGCGGAACCATCTCGATAACTACCAACAATTTGTAGTAATTTGCAAGCAAGTCCATTGTAGTAGGATAAAATTTGCTTTTCGCAAAAATGATGAAACTTAGAGCTCCACAGCCAAAATGCATATAGTGTTAGTAACTTTATTATTGTTATTCTTCATGACTTGCCAGCTTATTCCAAAAGCTGACCTACATGGCTGCAACGTATTATGTTGCAGAGGTATATTCCGATCAGGAGTGAGGCTACGCTCCGCGCTTGGCGATTGCCCTTGGAGTCGGATGGACTCGCTTATCTTCGACGCTTCCGCAGCATTAGTAGTTTATTTCTCATGAGTTGGCCTTGAGCCGAATGTATTCCCTTGTAATAAAGACTCTATATGGGAATCGTTTAATGATATTCAGGTGTGATTGAACTTTGATTACTTTATCGATGTAATCGTGAGTACCAAAGATGATCTTGGGATGGTATGCATACGTAGATTTGACCGATTTTGGATTGAAGTGCATATCCCAGGGAGAACCTTTGGAGGACACACGGATCCTATCAACTTTGAGTTCACCGAGTTCAACTGGATCATCGGAAGAGACGTGGCGATCTATCGAGCACTTGGACATCTCCGAGAGGAGTACAGGCCGAGCTCGATCACTCGCACTCGCCATGGTTTCTCGCAGGCAAGGAATGGAGATATCATCCGCACTGTGGAGGATGATTCCACTCTCTTACATCCAGACTTGGAGTGTCTTCTCGTGAAACGGAGATTCGACACTCGCCTTCTCAAGACACACGGAAGCTTTTGTTCCGCGAACTGGAACTGGAGGAGAAGGCACGCGCAGACTTCCTTGGCCATGAGGAAGAAATCACGGACTTCATGGAGATAGTCAACGACCTGAAGATGAAGCTTGTCGCGATAGAGGAAAAGATGGACTTGGGAGAGGATCTTTATCCGAGTGGAGATGAAGGACCCCTCGTGAGCAATGATCAGGATTTTGAAGGGAGTACCACTGAAGGAAATCCCAAGAGGAGGCGCCACTGATGAAGACTTTTTAGTCGACCACCATGTTATCTTTTACTTTTTTCGTCGATCAGTTAGGCCAATGTTTTCCCTTCGATTAGTCATGAGCTTTTGTAATCGAGTTTGAACCATGTTTGAGTGGAATGAATAAATGATTGGTGTGTTATGATTGTGCATTCATATGGGTAGTGTTATTCCTCATAGACCATTGTTCTATTCTAATTTTCTCATCCCCTCCAAAACACCAGATGCCTCCGAGACGTGACACTGGTTTCCCGCCGGAGCTCACCCAGCTGCTCCAGCAGCAGAATGCACTGATGCAGCTCCTTATTCAGAATCAGAACAACAACACCAACAACCCACCGCCACCACCCACTGTGGACAACTTGACTCGATTTCTGAGGTTGAATCCGCCAGTGTTCTCTAGTAGCACTGAGCCGATTGTTGCTGATGATTGGCTCCGCAAAGTCGGAAGAGAGCTAATCACCGTTGGATGCACCGATGTCGAGAAGGTGCGCTTTGTCAGCGCATCAACCGGATGGACCTGCAGCTTCTTGGTGGGAGAATTACACCGCCACTTTTCCCATTGGTGCCATCACATGGGATCAATTCCAGCAGGTTTCGCACCGCTCATGTCTCACCGGAGCCATGAGTCTCAAGAAGCGTGAGTTCCGCAACTTACGCCAGGGGAACCGTCTCGTGGCACAAGACATGGATGAATTCAGCAAGCTCGCCGCTATGCCCCCGATGATGTGGCCACAGATGCCGCCAAGGAGAAGTTCCTTGAGGGACTCAATGATGAACCGAGCATGCAGCTTATTATGGCTACTTTCAACAACTACCGTGAGCTGGTAGACAAGGCCACCATTCTTGAAGGCAAGCAGCAACAGATAGAAAGCCGCAAGCGGAAGTACAGCCAGGGAAGCACAACTCGGGAGCTCAGCAGAAGCCCCGCTATGCACCATACTCGGAGGGCACACCCATCATAACCATGGAGGTCATAACCATGGAGGAAATGGGAACAACCGCAGCCAGACAACAAGTCGCCATGGCAATGGCAATGGCAATGGTAATGGCAATCAGCACCGTTCTGCCTGCCCAAGGATCTGAGCCACATCACCGCTTCAAGTGCCGTAAGACGGGGCACTATGCCACCGACTGCCCGGAGGCCAAGCAGAGGAATGGTAATGGCAATGGAGGCTCAGAAAGAAGCCCAATCCGCTCCCTCGTGCTCGGGTGAACCACATCGACGTGGAGGACGCCTATGATCAGCCGACACCGTGGTTGGTAAGTTTTATTGAATTCACGCTCAGTTTTGGTACTCTTTGATTACGGTGCAACGATTCATTCATATCAAGGGTAGTTGTGGAAAAGTACGGGTTGCCCACTAGAACCCTTAGAAGCCCCTTCGCGTCGGGCCGCAGGAGGAGAAATGATGGCGGCGAGGCTGTCATGCAACCCTCAACATCGGGAACCACAAATTTCCGTGGACCTCATAGTGTTGGAAACTCAGACCTTGGATGTAATCCTAGGCATGGATTGGTTGTCAAAGTTTGAAGGAACATTGACTGTGCCCAAGAAGTCTATTCTCGCTCACCACCCCGGAGCGTAAGAGGATCAAGTATGTAGCCAGCACAGCCGGATGAAGAATCAGTGCATTCCCTCACGGAGTTGTTCAGAGGAAGTGCCGGAGTGCAAGACTTTCCGATGTGTTCCCGGAGGAATTACCAGGAATGCCACCGGACAGGGACATTGAATTTCTGATTGAGCTATTGCCCGGCACAGCCCCAATATCCAAGAGACCTTATCGGATGCCACCAAATGAGTTGAAAGAGATCAAGGATCAAATAAATGAGTTATTGGAGAAAGGATATATTCGTCCAAGCTCATCACCTTGGGGAGCCCCAGTTCTTTTGGTAGAGAAGAAGGATGGAAGCTTGAGGATGGTTGTGGATTATCGTGCATTGAACGAAGTAACCATCAAGAACAAGTACCCTCTGCCGATGATCAATGACTTGTTTGATCAGCTTGTTGGAGCCAAGGTATTCTCTAAGATCGATCTTCGATCAGGGTATCATCAGTTGAAGATTCGTGAAAAGGATATACCCAAAACATCATTCACTACCAGGTATGGTTTATATGAGTATACCGTCATGTCATTTGGATTGACTAATGCTCATGCATACTTCATGAATTTGATGAACAAGGTGTTCATGGAATATCTGGACAAGTTTGTCGTGGTGTTCATCGATGATATATTGATTTTCTCCAAGAGCGAGGAAGAGCATGAGGAACATTTGCGTCTAGTTCTGGAGAAACTTCGAGAACATCAGTTGTATGCCAAGTTCAGCAAATGTGAATTTTGGTTGAAGGAAGTTGGATTCCTCGGACATGTTATTTCAGGAGAAGGAATAGCAGTTGATCCCGCTAAGGTTGAATCGACCACCGATTGGCGGTCACCCACCTCACCAAGGAGATCCGCAGTTTTCTCGGACTCGCAGGATATTATCGGAGGTTCATTGAGAACTTCTCGAAGATTGCCAAGCCCATGACTGAGCTATTGAAGAAGGAAGCCAAGTATGTTTGGACCGAGGAATGTGAAGCCAGTTTTCAGGAATTGAAGAAACGGTTGGTCACAGCCCAAAGATTGATTTTGCGGACATACACAAGGAATACCAGGTTTATTAGACGCTTCTCGTCAAGGACTCGGAGGAGTACTCATGCAGAAGGTAAAGTTGTAGCTTATGCCTCCGCATAGCTACGACCTCATGAGATGAATTATGCCACACATGATTTGGAGTTAGCAGCCGTAGTGCATGCACTCAAGACTGAGACATTTCCTCATCGGAAACCGCTTGTGATGTTTACACAGATCACAAGAGCTTGAAATATATTTTCACGCAGAAGGAATTGAACCTCGAGCAGAGGAGATGGCTAGAGTTGATAAAGGACTATGACATGAGATTGCATTACCACCTGTAAAGCTAATGTTGTAGCAGATGCTTTGAGCCGTAAGAGTTATGTGAATACTCTTACAGCAGGAGGATTACCCAGGAGTTAGTCGATGACCTCGTAGATCTCCGATCGGAGATAGTTCCGAGAGGATTTGTTGCAACTCGAAGTTCAGTCCACCCTGACCGAAAGGATTCGTGAAGCCCGTAAGTCGGACAAGGAAATTGATGAGATTAAGCAAAAGATGGATGAAGGAAAAGCTAAAGGATTCCGTAAGGATGAACATGGAACTATATGGTTTGAGGATCGATTTATGTGCCCAATGATCCCGAGCTCAGAAGCTAATTCTTCAGAGGCTCATGATTCACGTACTCGATTCACCCCGCAACACCAAGATGTACCGGATTTGAAGCAAAGTTTCTAGTGGACAGGTATGAAGAAAGATATTGCCGAGTACGTAGCGAGATGCGATGTTTGTCAACGTAAAGGCGAACATCGAAGCCAGCAGGGTTACTTCAACCTTTGTCGATTCCCGATTGGAAATGGGAGAAACTTGGTATGGATTTCATCACAGGATTACCCAGACCCGCTCATGTTATGATTCTATCCGGTAGTGGTTGATCGTTTGACCAAGGTAGCTCACTTCATTCCCGTGAAGACTACCTATACCAGTGCCAAGTTGGCCAAGATATACATGACCAGGATCGATGTCCGCATGGAGTTCCGAGGAAAATCGTGTCGATAGAGGAACACAGTTTACCTCAAAGTTCGGAAGCAGCTTGCATGAAACTTTGGGTACGAGGCTGGAATTCAAGACAGCTTTTCATCCGCAGATGATGGATGACCGAGAGAGTCAATCAGATTCGGAGGACATGTTGAGAGCTTGTGTGCTAGACTATGGGTCTAGCTGGGATGATAATTTGCCATCGCAGAGTTCTCTTACAACAACAGCTTATCAATCCAATTCAAGATGGCCCTTTCAAGCTCTATACGGAAGGAGGTGCAGAACACCATTGTTTGTGGATAGTGTTGAGATCGATCACTTTTCGTTCCGATCTTATCAGGATTCGAAGAGAAAGTCAAGCTGATTCGAGACAGGCTTAAGATAGCACAATCGAGATGTAAGAGTTATGCCGACAATGAAGCAAGGAAGTGACTTACGAAGTGGGAGATCGAGCATATCTTCGTGTGTCTCACTTCGTGGAATCAAGAGATTTGGTGTCAAGGGAAAGTTAGCACCCCGATTCATTGGCCCCTACAAAATCCTCGAACATTGTGGAGAGGTTGCATACAAGTTGGAATTGCCGGAAGGATTGTCTGGAGTTCATGATGTCTTCCATGTTTCTCAGCTGAAGAAGTGTCATGCCGAAATGGCCGATGTTCCGTTGAGAGACACAAAGGCCCCTAGAGGCCATACAGCTTGACAAAGATCTGACTTACAAGGAGAAACCCGTCCGAATTCTCGAGACTGCAAGCAGAGTCACCCGCAGCAAGGTCATCAAATTTTGAAAGGTGCTGTGGAGTCACCACACCGAGGAAGAAGCCACCTGGGAGCGTGAAGAAGACCTTCTTCGAGACCACCCGCACCTATTTGTTAGCCAACCCAATCTCGAGGGCTAGATTCATCTTAAGGTGGTAGGTTTGTAACATCCCAAATTTCCTATTTGGAATGTTTTACAATTATAGCTAAGCATCCTCTGCATCCTGTTTGAATTTGAATGCCATTTGAAGTTTCAGAGAATTTTGAGTTTTGAATTTGAATTTCAAACTTTGGCATGTGGGAATCATTTCAAAAACTAAGCCTGATAAATACTTGATCAAAAGTATGAGAGGAGCAAACATGACACTCCAAAAATATCAGAGGAAACAATGCCAAAAGATTTGGATTCAAATCTGAATTTTATTTGAATTTGGAAAAAAATGGATTTTTATAAAGTTTGGATTTTGCCTTTGAAAAAATGTTCAAATGAAAGGGAATATTCCCCTGATCATTTTGGTATATATATACCCTATATAAAATATGTATTGTTATTGTTTTAATTCAGTTTTGTTTTATTAAAAAATAAAATTTTAAAAATAAAACCCCAGGCGCCAGCTAGGCCACCCAGGCCCAGCCCAGCCAGCCAAGCCCAGCCCTGCTGCCCAGCCACCCCCACTGCCAACTGGCAAGCCCACCCGACCGCCCAGCTCTCCTCACCCCTCGCCTCGCCTGAATCTCTTTGGCCTCGCCACCCGCCGAGCCTCCTCCTCTCTCTCTCTTCCCCGTGGGCCCCGCCCATCTTCTTCCCCCCACGATCGCAAAGACGCTGAGATCGCGGATCCCGGGATCCGGATCCCCGACGCCCGATCCCCCAAGCGAGGACGACCCCTAGCTATAAAAGCCGGAGCCCCGCACCCCATTCCCCCCTAGCCTCGCCGAGCCCTCTCCTCTCTCTCCCGAGCACGCCGGAGACCCGAGCTCCCTCCGCCGCCAAAGTCGCCGCCGTCGCCACCCTAGTCCACCCCGACCCCCAACGACGCCACCAAACTCCTCACCGACCTCCCCCGCACCCGCACGGCGACTCCCCCGAGCTCCCCGACGCCCGGAAGCCTCGACGCACTCTCGCCGCTGCCGCCGCCGTCGCCGGACACCGGTAAGCCACCGGGAACACCCTCCCCCGTCCGATCTCAAACGGACGGCCACGATTAGAACCCCCGAAGGGGTATCTTTTTATAAAAAGACCGGCCGGTTCTTTCTGGTTTATTAGGTTAGGTTTATTTATTTTAGCCTGGCCGTTTTAGTTAAAAACCACTAGGCCCGTTAGGCTATTTAACGCTCAGTGCACAGTATAGGCCCATTAGGCTTTTTCTTTTATTTTTGATTTTCTGTTTTAGCAGAATAGTTTCTGTTTTCAAAAAATTCATATCTTTTATTCTGTTTAATATTTTTAGGTGATTCTTTTTTTGTTGGATTGCAAATTTTATGTAGTTTCTGTAGAATATATATTTAGCTATGTTAAAAATAAGTAAAATTGCTTTAATTTAGTTTTAGTCAGGATAGTAAATCTGCTATAACTTGAGTTAGAAAAATTATTTTTGCATGATTCTTTTGCCCCAACTTTATTTTAATATTGCCAAACCATAAAAATTAACTTGGGTATTTTAGGATTAATAAATAATTAGTTTTAAGCAGAATCCTATTAATCCTAATTAATTAACTAGCTCCTGTTTTCCTAATATTTTAATTAGTAAATGAATTTATTTTTAACTTGTGATTAGTTATTCTAGGTTAGTTTCTGTCACTCTAGTAGATGAACTTTTATTTATAATTAATAAAAGTGTTAATTTATTTTCTTAATAGAAATTGGGTTAGTCCTAAAATGAGTTTTATAATAGCTTTTAATTAATTCCTTTTGCTCCTAGTTGCTTAGTGAATCCTTTTACTGTTAAGTTAACCTAAAACCATGATTAGGTTATGTTAGGAAAATTTTATTATATAAAAACTATTTTAGTTATTGTTTGAAGTAGGAAAAACTTTGAATGGGTTTTTCTTTGAGTTTTCCCTTTGGATTTTGATTTGGTTGTTTTGTTGTGTTATGTTACTTTTGTTATGTTGTGTTATGTGATCCTATTGCTTTGTGCTTATTGTGTTATTGTTTATCTCAGTAGAGTTTCCGGAGTGCGAAGCTTGCTACTACGACTCTTTAGCTTACGAGGATCATCAGCAAGGCAAGTTTTGATCATGTTATTTCTATACCTATGTTTTTGTGCATTAGTAATTTTCACCACCCCACCATGCATGCAGTAGTGAATTCTTGAAGTCATTAAACTTGAGTAGTATCATGTGGTAGGATGAACCAATCCCCTTATTACCATGACCCCGGGACGTAGTAGTTACTTTGCTAAGCTCGTAGACGGGTTTTGGGTTGAGTGAAATTCATAAGCAAGATGTGAGAGTCAATGATGATGACAACCCCATGAACTACAATGATCAAGATGGACGTCGGAAAATCACTACTGGGTGGAGGACGGTTGACGGGCACCCTGGAGAAACCAGTGGTGGCCGGGATGCTTCATGACCGGAAGCTTACCTGTGCAGCCGCGAAAGCTTCACCCAGCCACGAAGAGAAGGATGGATGCCCCATGACCGGAAGCTTACCTGTGCAGCCGCAAGCCATTATGGGCTCTGGCTGGGTTGACCCTAGTAGTGACGCTGGCTGGGCGGTACTACGAGAAGTAGAAGAACGGTAGGATTGGATGGGTACCGGTAGCGGAAGAACTCTTTGGAAGACCTGTTTATTCGTCCGTCTTCAAACACCATGAAGTGCGAAGACTTTAAAGGAGGGAATGATTCTTGCGGGAAAGTCGCAACCCTCTGCAGAGTTAAAGATCTAATCGATTAGCCGTGTCCCGATTACGGACATTTGAGCCTCTGGAACTTGGAAGTATTCGGATATCTCAACACTAAAACTAATGAATTAATTTGAGGGGTTTATGACTTAATAATTTGGGAACGAGATATTGGTTGGCGGAACCATCTCGATAACTACCAACAATTTGTAGTAATTTGCAAGCAAGTCCATTGTAGTAGGATAAAATTTGCTTTTCGCAAAAATGATGAAACTTAGAGCTCCACAGCCAAAATGCATATAGTGTTAGTAACTTTATTATTGTTATTCTTCATGACTTGCCAGCTTATTCCAAAAGCTGACCTACATGGCTGCAACGTATTATGTTGCGGGTATATTCCGATCAGGGTGAGGCTACGCCCGCGCTTAGCGATTGCCCTTGAGTCGGATGGACTCGCTTATCTTCGACGCTTCGCAGCATTAGTAGTTTATTTCTCATGAGTTGGCCTTGAGCCAATTTATTCCCTTGTAATAAAGACTCTATATGAGAATCGTTTAATGATATTCAGGTGTGATTGAACTTTGATTACTTTATCGATGTAATGTGAGTACCAAAGATGATCTTGGGATGGTATGCATACGTAGATTTGACCGATTTTGGGTCAGTCGCTCTGATACACAAAGATTGGATAGTAACTTCATGGACTGCAGAAAAGTAGTATTGTACTATTTATCGCCAAAACTAGGTGCTTCATTGCTTTGGTCTGATTATACAATGGGCATCATTTTCCCTAAGTTAAAGTTTGTATTCGAAAATAGTCTCATGGTGTGATCGAGAGAAGACCAAATCATATTGTGGTGGATGTTCCTCCATCATGTGTGGTTCATTCTCATGTTTCCAAATGTTGGTGAAACCACTTACGTTTGCAAGAGGAATTGTAGACTTCACAAACAAATTTGTCTTTCATTCTGTCTCAATGTTGGCCAAGAGAAGCATCCATGTTAGTAGGAAGAACAGATGTTTTTTCTAGATCTTTGCTTTTGGAGCTACATATTTGTATATGATCTGTGAATCATTGAGATGCATTAACATGTTGATCTTATGTATGGGAATCGTACTAGTTAGTTTTAGTTGCGAGCAAGATCCGAAGTGGCTGATCTTTGCTTTTGGAGCTACATATTTGTATATGATCTGTGAATCATTGAGATGCATTAACAGCTACTTATTTCTGTTAAGCTCGGTGTTTACAAGTTCTTGATCGATCACTAGCTAGCCTACAAATGCGCTCTGGCAGTTTTATTTGCGACGAAGATGCGAAGTGGCAGTTTTTTGAATAAAAATGCCTACCTCTGAAGAAACTGACAAGCTACACTATCGATCCTACACGGATAAAAATGCCTACCTCTGAAGAAACTAACAAGCTACACTATCGATCCTACACGGATAAATAGCGGATCATGCACGTAGTACCTCCTTTCCGGTTTGCAGGGCTCAATTCAAGAAACGACCTACCCGATCCTACAAGAATAAATAGCGGATCACGCACGTACTAGTACCTCCTTTCCGGTTTGCAGGGCTTAATTCAAACCTCTCACCAACCAAGGTACTCCCTCCGTCCGGGTTTATTAGTCCCGTGAGCAAAGCAGCAAGACCAAGGCATGGCAATAATTAACGGCATGCAGAAGTTTAAGCCTAATTAATTCCAGTGATTTAAGTGGCTGCATGTGTGCCCTCGGCTGCGACTTCGTTGCATGCTGCTTGCTGCATCGCTGCGGCGATTCTCGAGTGCTGCATGCAGCCGGCTGTAATTAAGGCAGCTAATCGATGCGAAAAAAGATACGCTTTAATTGTTGCGGGCTTTTTAAATCCGTGAAATCATTATTGACAAGGAGGGAGATGATTCGAGTGCACTCGTTTGACCGCCATGCCAGCGTACGACCCAGATGGGACGGGACGGCACAGTCATAATTTCAGTTTCCCTAGTATTCCACGGCAAGCTGGCGCGCTAAGCCATTATGCATTGAATTCCGATGACCGTCGCGCTACCTTCCACCTATAAGTACTATTTCCCGGCCTTCTCCAGTGCCACCGTGACCCAACTCGCCATATCCTCATAAGCCCCCACTGGCCCGACGTCGCTCGCCACGTCCGCCATGCCCCCGCCCGTCCGCGGTAGGCGATGCCGGAGGCGGTCACCGCCGGAACTAGTGTTCGGTTTTTCACCGAAAGGCAGACGGAGAGACGAGGCATTCTATCTGTCTTTAGATGGCAATGCACAGATCGAGGATTTGTTGGAGCGCGACCGCATGGCGGAGGAGCAGGAGTTGTTGGAGCGCGACCGCCTGGCGGAGGAGCAGCGTATCGCCGATTTGCGCCGCCAGCGGGACATGGAGCAGCAGCGCACCGACGCTCTACGTCGCGAGCAAAGCGCCCGCAACTGGGCCGACTACGTGGAGGCCGGCGCACGGCAAATAGCCCTGGAGGCTGTCGGTCACGCACGCGTTCGCGATGCTGATTTTTACTACCAGCTCGTCAAGTGGGTTTCCCGCTTGGAAGCCGAAGCTTCGGTGGACCACGCGGGCATGGAAAGGGCTAACGCGCGCGAGCAACGCGCCCTATCGCACCTCTGGCAAGTCCTAGGCGAGCGGGGCGCCGTGCCGCGGCGTTAGCATGTACCGCCGCATCGTCTAGTTAGCTAAGAGTAAGTTAGTACTTGTCTAGTGGGAGTAGATAGTTAACTTGGCTATGATGGTTGTCAACGTGGAAGTTCAGTACTCTATATGTGGATCAGACCTGTTACTTTGCTCTGAATGTTGAAATTTCCGTTTGAACGTATGGAATGGGATGTTATTTTTTTAAATGGGTTGTGTTTGTCCTCCACGGGTTTAGAGGCTGACTTGTGGGCCTAGCAAGTTGACGCGTACACAATCAGGAGATGATTGTAGATGGAGAGGATGACAGCAGGGACCCGCCAAGGTCATGGCAGTACGCAAGCAAGTGCCTCCTTATTTCAAGCTAATAAAAAAATGGCTCCTCCTAGTGGATTTCTGACATCTGGGTCCCATGCCATTGTCAGCGTAGTCAATAAACGAGAGATTGCACTGTGAAGCGGTGACACGTGGGACCCAAAGAGCTCGCCCAATTATTTTGTTTTGGGTTAATTTGATAAATGCCTCAGAAATGCCACTGCAATTTCCAAACTTTGAAAATGCCATTTCATGCCATTTCTAGTGGCATTTTTGAAGTCTGGAGTGGCGTTTTCAAAGTTTGCAAACTGCGGTGGCGTTTTTCAAAGTTTGCAAAATTGCGATGGCATTTTTCAAAGTTTGGAAATTGCGGTGGCATTTTTATGAATCGCCATAATTGGAATGGCATTTATCTAATTTGTTTTTGAGACGGAAGCAGGGTGTCAACTGGGCTGTGCGGGACACTCTGGCCTGTCTAGACAACCTTTTCTTTTATGTTTACCACAGACCAGCACAGTAGTTTTTTTTCTTTTTGAAAATGGCTAGCCCAGTTTTTTTGTGATTTGTCAAGTAAGTCACTATATCAGGCCTGTTGGGCAGCAAATCTTTCAAGACGAGGAGAGCTTCATTCGGCTGGCCGAGAAAATGGCCTATCAGTAATGAGAAATGGCCTGTACATTTTTAAAACACATCAAACCGGCAATTAGTTTCAAATATCCTTTTTTCATTTTGAGATTTTAAATTGCATTGATTTTTATGCATGGACAATTTAATGGATTTTATATTGATATACATTTATTTTTAAAATCAGTCTGAATGTGACTCGAAATTTCGGGATTAAAACAGTTCGCACCCTTTTCGACATATGCAAAATTTCAGATAATTTTTAACCGCTGCCACAATATGGGCTGTAATGCTAACAAAAGAATATGGGCTCCAAAACCCATAAGAATTAGCAAATGGGCTGTAAACTATTTGAAATAATGGCAAATGGGATGTATGCTGTTTTCCACAGATTTGAGGCTTTCCACAGATGGCTCAGTATACTATTGGATGTCCATCCAACGACCATCGTGCTTCTTCAATCTCTGCTCTTCCTGCTCCCAATGGCAAACAAGCGCCAAGGGACTGCCTGCTCCCTCTTCCCATGGGTCGATCAGGCTTGCCACAGAGCCTCACCGCCCACCGTACTCCCATCGCTGGCCTAGCCATCCCTCTACTCACCCACACATGTTGTTATTCTCCCTTGACGAGACGAACCAAGTAAACCCTCGTACTCCTCCGCGGGAAACAAGCTGCGAGTATTCCACGCTCCGTGTCGCTCCTTCCTAGGCCTCGCCGTCGTCCACTGCCTCGGTGCTCTCGGCGCGGCCTGGTCAACGTGGTCAATAAACGACATCCATCGGAAGTGGACTCTCGTGGAGAGGCTGACAAATGGGTCTCTGACCTGCGCAAGGAAATGCCTCCTTATTACGCGCAAAATAATGATTCCTCCACCGACATCCGGGACCCACCGAAAGGGCCTCTGATTTCGCGAAAAAATGTTACCGCCACGACAAATCGGACCCACCAGCTATATCTTTGCACGCAAGGAAGTGCCTCCTTATTACGCCCAAAAAGAATACTCCCCGCTAGCCGGGACCCAAAGATAGTGGGCCTACTAAGTTGACGGGGACGAAGGGCTTTGTTAACTTAGTCAATATGCACGATTCTAGCTCGACTGACCGTATGATGTCCATCCAACGGCCGTAGTGCTTCTTCAACCTCTGGTCTTCTTGCTCCAGCCGCCCAAAGCAGCGCCGGTCGTGCCGCCTGCTCCTGCCTCCTGTGGCGGTTGTCTTGCCTTGAGGCCTCACCGCCCCATACTACTCCCACCGCTGGCCAGGCCATCCCTCCACTCCACTCACCCACACCCCTTGTTATTATGCGGCGACGGCAGCACAGCCGAACCAGTGAACCCTCGTACTCCTCTCCGCATGGGCATCCACTGCCGCGTCTTCCCCGGCTCTGCGTTGTCCCCTTCCTAGGCCTCGTCGTCGTCCACCGCCGTGGTTCTCTCGGCGTGGCATTGTCAATGTGGTCAACGACCGAATTCCATCGGAAGAATATTGTACGTGGAGAGGCTGACAGCTGGTTCCATGGTAGCCGCAAGGAAGTGCCTCCTTATTACGCGGAAAATAACTATTCCTCCACCTGACAGCAGGGACCCACCGGACGGGCCACCGTATTTCGCAAAAAAATGTTTCCCCCCTGACTGCTGGGACCCACCAGCTACACCTTCGCACGCAAGGAAGTGCGTCCGGGCAAAAAAAAACCAAAATGATTCGCCCCGACGGTGGGACCCACCGGCTACATCTTCGCAGCAAGGAAGTGCACGGCGGTGGGACCCACCTGGTCGAAGCGTGCGTAGCGTTGTCATTCTGGTCACGAACGTGTACGTACATACTTGGTCGTTGTAGAGGTGTGCGCGTCGTAGTAGGGCGCCGACGTAGCATGTACACGCACGTCTGTGCGCGAGGGTGCAAGAAAGAAAATACGCCACATACGTACATACGGGCAGGGTCTCGAATGCCTACTCGCGCGCATCACGTACATGGCTGGGTCGGAACGGAGAAACAGATCGTCGTCATGTTCATGGGGAGGCAGCGAATGCGTCGTGTTCATCGGGGCGCAACGGAACGCGTGTGAGAGCCAACCGGCTGGGTCGGAGCGGAATGCGTGGTCGTGTTCATCGTGAGTGCTTGGGCGGAACAGCGATGGAAACAAGGCTCGGCGTATCGCTGGCGGAGGAAACGGCCTTGTGTTCAACCGCCACGTTCAAACAGGATCCTGTTCATTGGGAGGGTCCGCGTGCCGCAAAATGGAGAAGCGGACCTCAGCGGTCGAGGCGGGGTCCTGTTGATTGGGAGGGGTGTGGTGTACCGCAAAACGGACGAAACGGACCTCCAACAGTCGAAACGGAGGTCCTGTTGATCGGGAGGGGTGTGGCGTACTGCAAAACGGACGAAATGGACTTGTGTTGGAGCGCTACGATCGAAATGGGGGTCCTGTTCATCGGGAGGGGTGTGGCATACCGCAAAACGGGACTCCACGGGATACTGTTCATCTCCACCATCGACCTCCTCCAGCCTCCACGGGCTCCTGTTCATCCAGCCTCCACCGCGCTACTCCACGGCTCTCGTTCAACCACCCTCCACGGGCACCCTCCACCGTCTCATGCTCATCCAGCCCTCCACACCACGGGTCTGTTCAACCACCCTCCACCGCTCTCTGTTCATCCAGCCCTCCACACCACGGGTCCTGTTCATCCAGAGGCAACGCCACCGCTCCTTGCTCATCCAACCCCCGCATAACGCTCATCGTTCATCCAATCGATCGGCTTGATTAGCCGCATAGCGAAGAATCGCTCCATCGGGTTCGATTAACAAGCATCGATCGATCGCTCGGGTTCGATAACGAGTAGCTGCGCAGCAATCGCCGGGTTCGCTAGAGCCCAACGCCTCGCTTCGGGTTGATTAGAGCCAACGCCTACGCCGCGTGTCACGAGAAACACGCATCGCTCGGCCCCGACCTTCCACCATAACCGCAACTCACGAAATTTTCCTCCCCTCGCTTCTACCACGGTTTTTCCGTCATGGACTGCCCAAAGAATGTCATGCAGCTGCGTCTCGGCCCGCCGTGATGAAAAGCCCATTTTTGTCATAAAGTAGGAGCCCACCACATCTATGATGATACCGGGTTTTATCACGATTATCGTCATAGAAGTGTCATATGTATGATGAAAAAAATTCTTTCGCCCAAAATGTCATGGATGTGTCTTTTTTGTAGTGCGGTGGTGCGAACGGACTCGAGAGGTTTTGGTGGCTCAGAGGCTTGCGGGCGGAACTCCCGATCTATCTTGATATTCGATGTTTTTAGGGTACGTGTGACTATATAGGCGAAAGAAGTCGGTCGGGAGGTGCTCGAGGGGCCCATGAGACAGGGGGCCGCGCCCTGTGGGGGGGGGGCGCACCCCCTATCTCCTGGGCTCCTCGAGTATCTTCTGACTTGATCTCCAAGCCTCCAGGATAATATTCTTCTAAAAACTCACGATGTCGAAGGTTTCATTCCGTTTGGACTCCGTTTGATATTCCTTTCCTTCGAAATACTGAAACAGACAATAAAACAGCAATATGGCTAGGCCTCCGGTTAATAGGTTAGTCCCAAAAGTAATATAGAAGTGTATAATAAAGCCCATAATCATTCAAAACACATAGTAATATAGCATGAATGCTTCATAAATTATAGATACGTTGGAGACGTATCAGGTGCAGTTGTGAAAATCCGGCCTAGTTGGCGCAGCGGCTTCGTCGTGGTCGTCGCTCCAAGGAAGAAGATGACCAAGCGAGCGACATCATCTACAGACACAGCAATCGGCTGTATGGCGATAGAAAAGCTAAGTCATGCAAAACTTTGAATAATTCCTTTATGTATAAGGTTATTCTCCTCGAAGATCATGATCTTTGTATGGAAAACTTGTACGCAATGGGGCCCTTCCGCTATTGGCAATGCCTTTGTTCTGTTTCGAGTCCGCTCAACAGTTCGAACGGCCGCGTCGAGTTCGGCGGGGTGGCCTTCCACTATTGGTAACGCTCTCGTTCTGTCTCGAGTCCGCTCGACGGTTCGAGCGGCCGCGTCGAGGGCGGTAAGGTGGTTTGCCTGGCAGCAAGCACACCCAGCAGGCTATCGGGGATCCGTCCTCGAGGCGCCGCGGCCTGGGTTTATTCACCGGCAAGCCTACCCAATTAGCTTAGGGAGGACATACAAAGAGATATCAAACAGGAAAATGGCATGCATCGTTTCAAAGTACTGTAGAGTTATATTACTCAATTGTTGTTGCGGTTCTAACTAAAGATAAAAATTGTCTTGGTCATGAACCTGCAGCGGCGATGAGAAACAGGGTGCCTAGTCCCGGCGCTGGCCCTCTATCCTCTGAACTCCGTCGATACGGCTGATGATGGGCTTGATACGCTCCTCGAGCGTCGCAAGGTCCACATCCTCCGGCAAGCTCTCCAGCGCGGCGTCGAAGTCGAGGTTGGGGTTCCCGTACGCCACCTTGGTGAGAACCTTGGTCATGGCACCTCAGCAAAGCTTCCGGGCCTCGTTGGCCAGAGAAGTCGCTCTGTTAGAGTGAAACTGCTCCAGGGCTCCAAGAACGCCCTCGAAGAACAGGGTCAGTTTGGCATTGGGACTCACGTTCGGCTCTGGGGCGTACCTCATGTTTGGCATCCCCATGGCCGCCAGCTTCTTGGTGATCCTGCCGGTGACGTCGGCGAGGTGGCTGATCTAGAGGTTTTTGCCCTTCACGTAATCCTCGTGGTTGGCATCGTCATTCCTCCGCAGCTGCCTCTCGTCCCCCAGGGCCTTGGTCAGGGTCTCTTCCCGGGCCCTGACCTCCGAAAGCGTCCCCTCAAGACCCTCCAGCTTCAGCTTCAGGTCTTTGACGGAGCCGTTGGCCTTGGAGAGCTGCTCAGCCTTGCCGAGGACTGCCACCTGCGCCTCCACCAAGGCGCCGTTGAGCGTGTCTTTCTCCTTCGCCAGTCCCAGGACCTGTTCCTTCAGCCCATCCCGCTCCACCTCCAGCTCCTTCACCTTGCCGGCATGGACCTCGGCCTGAGCATTGAGTGCCTCCTTGTGCCTCTGCTCCAGCTCTTGGGTCTGCTGCGCGGCAAGCTTCTTGACCTCCTCATCCTTGTCGCGGAGGGTGGCGGCGAGCGCCCCCTCACGGGCGGCAAGGTCCTCCTCCTGAGAGTTCAGCTCGGCCTGGTGTTGGTGCCGAGCGTCCTCGTCCTTGGCGGCCTATTCCTTCGCCGCCGCCTGGGCTTTTTTGACATCAACCTTCAACAGGATGAGCTCCTGTTTGCGCTCAGCTAGCAGATCCTGGGCAACCTTCAGTTCCTCGTGGGCCTGGCGGAACCAGGCCTGCGTCTCGGTAACGCGCCCCGCGAGGACCGCCTCCGCCTTGTCCACCGCTGCCATCCTCGACTTTGCCTTGTCCAGGTGGGCACGGTGAAGCGTTTGGAGCTTCTGGAAGTTGGCACTCATGGCCCGAAGGAGCTGCTCCTCTTGGGAACCGCCGCCACTGGCGCTCGGTTCGTCAACAACCTCAAGCCCGGCGGCGGCAAGCACCTCGTCATCGAACACCTCCCCTCGGTGGGCGCCCTGGTGCTCGCCGTCCCTGGGAGGTGGACAAACAGGTCGTCGCTCAACTTCAGGTACCTACCCGGGCCAGAGGCAGCGGAGGAGGAAGGCTGGTCGTCAACCACCCCCTCCCCGGCAGCAGCCTCGCCGGCCTCCTCAGCAGCGGCCCCGGCGGCCTCCCTGGCAGGCCCCTTGGCGGCCTCTTCGGCGGCAGTCTTGACGGCCTCCTCAGTGGCGATCTTGTACGCCTTGGCCTCGGCGTCCCTGGCGACCTCCTTGATGACTGTATCGATGTTCTCCTGGTCCACCGAGGAAGAGCCTAGATGCCAAGAAGGAGAATGAGGTAGAGCCAAATCAAAGTCCAAAAGAGTTCAAAGGAAGAAGAAAAAAGAACATGGACGGGAAGCGAGCAAACTTACCAGCACCAGGCTGGGAAGAAGTGGCACCCTCCCCACCAACGTTCGTTGCCGGGGTGGAACCACCGGCACCCAAGTTCGTCTCCTCCTCCATAGGCATGGGCTCGGCGGTGGATGCCCTTGCAGGGGACGCCCCTCGGCGCGGCGTAGTCAAGAGGGACGGCGTGTTGGGGGTGGCCCTCGGCGGCTCCTCCTACTACCTTTCTTCTCCTGCAAACTCGGCAAGATCGGCATCAAGGATTCACACCCCACAGTTCCCCAATGGAAGAGTGAGTGGTGGACTCACGCTGGGGGCTGAAGCGGGGGCTGCGTCGGGGGCTGCTGTCCGGGCTGCTCTCCACCACCAGCAGCGTACTCGAAGTACCCGCCGGGAGCTTGTCGACCGTCGAGGCCTTGGACCTCTTCGCCACCCTCTACGCCAGCGTCTCCGTGTCCCTGAGAAGACAACATCAAATCAAAGAAAGATGACACAGGAGTAAAGTCAGGAGATAATGTGGGGGGGGGGGGGCGAGATACTTCCTCTTCCTCCACCTCCTCCTCCACTGGCTTCCTCTTCCTCCTTGGGCTGAGAGACCCGAGATCGAAGACGACCTCCGTGTCGACATCTGCGGGAGGAGAGGAGGGGGATGGAGTCCAGCGACGCTTGGACGAAGAAGAGGCAGTCGCTTTCTTCTTCGCCACTGCGGCCTTCACCGCCATCTTCGCTGCCGCGGCCCTCGTCTGCCGCACGGACTGCTCCTAGACCTGTTGTCGTGGCACGGCCCTGCCGGGCCGAACTGGTTCGCTGGAGCCAGCCCGGCACAGGACGCGTCTCCTCCCTGGGGCCGGAGGGTCGTCGGCCTTAGCCTCCCCCTCGGTCGACTCTTCGACCACATCTTCGACAAGAGGAGCCCCGGCGCCGGCACTGCTGGCCTCCCCGACAAACTCCACCCATCCGGCGAGCTCCTTGTCCTCCGCGGCCGCACCGGCCTCGTCCTCCACGGCGCCAACGCTGCCGGCCTCCCGGGCAAGCTGCGCCTCCGCCACCCTGGCGGCAATATAATCCAGCTCCTCCTTGGTGGTATCCCGGATAAGCGCTGGCTCATCACAGACGTACCTCTCCGACAAGCTATCAAAGAAGTCATGCACCTGCTCTGCTTCCGGCTCGACCCAGCTCGGGTCAAGGCCATGTGCATTGAAGTCCGGCATCATAGCAATGATGTTGGTCTGGCGAGAATTGTTGCTCAGCGGGACCACTCCCGCTGGCAGCCCAAACAAGGGCCCCTTGACGGCCTTGCCGGCCTTTGCAGCCTTGCCGGCCTTTGCGGCCTTGCCAGTCCTCTCAGCCCTACCGTCACGGTCCACGTCGAGCTGAAAGAGCCTCTGGCAAAAGTGGGCGTGCCCCATCACCATGAAGTTGTGGTTCAAGACAGGGCGGAGCCTCATGATTTCGGCCGTGTTCCTGTAATCCCAGGCCGGCCTCCCCTTGTTATGCAATGGGGCAATCCGGCGGCGGATGAAATCAGCCCCAATCATTTCAAGGGTGAGCCCAGCCACGGTTAGGCGATGGATCCTAGTGGTGGCGAGCGATAGCTTCTTATCATCGGCATCGACGTCGCCCCAGTCATCTCTACTGACCGATGACGCCTGACGGACCCGACAAAACTCCTGCGGATCTTCCTCTTTAATCCAGCACCATCGGCCCCGCCACTCTTCCCACCTCTCCTTCTGGGCGCCCTCCGGGTACGTACCCTTCTCCTGGCTCCTTGGGATCCAGGCTACACAGCCAGAGATGGTGCCTCCTTTCTGGATACGAGGGTAAAAATAGTGGCCGAAGAGCGCCATGCTGGGATGCACTCCGGCGAAGCCCTCACAGAGATGGGCAAAAATGGCCATGCACGCCACCGCATTTGGGGTGAAATCCAGAAGGTGGAAGCCATAGGTGTGCGTGACATCATTGAAGAAATCGGAGAAGGGGGGCAGTGAACGCAGGAGAAGTAGTCAACAAATAAAGGATACCGATTCAGGCTGACCTCAGCAAAATCGGCGGGGATGATGTGTGTGGCCGGATGCCCCGTCGTCTTCGCCCCCCCCCCCTACAGAGGCTTGAAGTAGTCCCTGAGATGGACGACGTCGACCGTAGAGGGGAAGTAGGCGTGCTGCATCCGAAGAGCCGCCAACTCGCTCTCCGGCGCCTCCTTCTCCCCGGCACCCTTGGCCGCTCCCTTGCCCATGCTGGTTTTGGGCGCCATGACAGCTGAGGGGGGTGAAGAATCAAGAGCAATGGGGGCGGCGGCAGGCAGAGGCAAGAGAGTTTTTCGCTTTGAGGAAGAAGAGAGGAACGGCGGTTCCGAGATTGAAGAGACACGGAGGGTAAATGAGCAGCACGCCTGCAGTTTTCCCTTTTATTTTTTGGGGAAGGCGCGGGCCGCCTCTTTACCATTTACTACGATGTGACGCATGACGGCAGCAACCGCCCCACGCATGATCCCCACGTCACGCACGACCCCCATGTCACGCATTCAACGCGGGTCATGGGGAAGCGCAAGCGGGCGAGGGAGTTACTGCGGTAAAAACTCCACCGCATGCGCGCTAGCGCACTGTTCTAGGCCTGGCCCAATAACGCTCCGCGCATATATGTGGCCCAGGCCCGGGGGCTCCTATCGGTGTACAAAAGTAGGGGGCCCTTTTTGCACCCTTTTACTTGTGCGCAGGCAGTCACAGCCCCACGCCCCTGGCCACACTTGGCGGGGTAGAGGAAGCAAAGGCACAAGACGACTAGATCAACGCCAAGACGGAAACACAAAGAGCAGAAGGGCGAGGTGGACTCCCCCGCAAGCCCTTGCCGGGGCGGTCTTGCCGAGGATCGTCGTCTTGTGACTATCATCTGATTTTGTATGCTTCTGGTCTTCACAAAGATCTGCATGCCACCATGGAGGCGCCTCCCGAGCCTTGGTTCCAATGTGGTTGAGGGCATCGGAACTCTCAGGCTCGAGGGTGGCAGCCCCGCTGGTTCTGGGCAAGTTGCCCCGGCAAGCCCCTTTGTCGGGGATGACCACAACGCCATGGCAAGACCCTTGCCGGGGCCCCGGCAAGACTCCTGCCGAAGACATCCGCAGGGCCCCAGCCAGGCCCACATCTGCCAGAGCTCTGCCGTCGTTCCCATGTAGATGCCCGCCCGCCAACCAGGCGAACACCTGTGTGGCAACGTGCGGCCTCTAGGACAACTCAGCAAGCACCTACGTGGTGGCATGCTGATCTTCATGAAGACCCTACCACCACACTAGCTCAGCAGCCTACCAGCCTACGTGGCGTTGCATGCCTTGTTGGCCTGGACACGTGTCGGAGCAAGGCGGAGCAACGACGGACGGGACGGGCCTCGTTACCGCCTCCGATAAAGCAAGTGGACACCTAAGTAGTGCATTTAATGCACTTTGTCCTGTAATGACAGACGATAAGCTTGTGCACTATAAAACTTTCCACCTCCTGTGTGCCACTGTGGCAACCCCTTTGCTTGTAAAAGGAGGCCCGCGGCGTACTAGGAGAGAATTCAGATCTTTTGGACGAGGCACGCACTGTTGCTAGTTCAGATGCTCAAGAACACTCAAATACACACCAAAGCAGGACTAGGGTATTACGCATACCCACGGCCCGAACTTGGGTAACCGATCTTTGTGCTAGCTTCTAGACCCGCTCTTTGCACAATCCCGCGCACGCCAACCGTAGAAGAAATTCCAGTGGTCCCATAGGTGTCGTTTTCCCCCGACATCAATCCCTTTCGGGCAACGGCGCCAAAAATTGGCAAGTAGACGGGATAAAAGTATTGTAGATTGGATAAATAGATCTCGTGAGAACGCGAGATAAAATAAATAAGAATAAATTGCAGCAAGGTATTTTTGGGATTTTGGAAATATAGATCTGTAAATAAAAGCAGATGAAAATAGATCGCAAATGCAAATATAATAAGGAAGAGACTCGGGGGCCATAGAATTCACTAGTGGCTTCTCTCGAGAAAAATAGCAAACGACGGGTGAACGAATAACTGTTGGGCAATTGATAAAACTTAAAATAATCATGACGATGATTCGTCACAACGATGGTAGGTATTTCCCTCAGTGATGAGACCAAGGTTATCGAACCAGTAGGAAAACCAAGCAACACTACATAAACAGCACATGAACACAAATAACAAATACTCGCAACCCGACGTGTAAAAGGGGTTGTCAATCCCTTTCGGGTAGCGACGCCAAAAATTGGCAAACGGATGTGAGAGAGTAGTAAATATTGATAGATCGAACGCCAAATAAAATAAAGTGCAACAAGTTATTTTTGTATTTTTGGTTTAATAGATCTGAAAATAAAAGCAAAGGAAAATAGATCGCAAAGGCAAATAATTTGAGAAAGAGACCCCGGGGCCGTAGGTTTCATTAGTGGTTCTCTCGAGAAAAATAGCAAACGATGGGTGAACAAATTACTATTGGGCAATTGATAGAACTTCAAATAATCATGACGATATCCAGGCAATGATCATTATATAGGCATCACGTCCAAGATTAGTAGACCGACTCCTGCCTGCATCTACTACTATTACTCCACACATCGACCGCTATCTAGCATGCATCTAGTGTATTAAGTTCATGGAGAAACGGAGTAATGCAATAAGAATGATGACATGATGTAGACAAGATCTATTTATGTAGAAATAGACCTCATTGTTTTATCCTTAGTAGAAACAATACATATGTGTCGGTTCCCCTTCTGTCACTGGGATCATAAATAGATCAAACCCACTACAAAGCACCTCTTCGTTTATGAGTTTATGATCAAATTGGCTAAACAAAACCCAAATATTAGAGAAGAAATATGAGGCTATAAGAAATCATGCATATAAAAGATGAAAGAAGACTAAAATAACTTTCATGGATAAAAAGATAGATCTGATAATAAACTCAAAGTTCATCTGATCCCAACAAACACACCGCAAAAAGAGTTACATCATAAGGATCTCCAAGAGACCATTGTATTGAGAATCAAAAGAGAGAGGAAAAGCCATCTAGCTACTAACTATGGACCCATAGGTCTACAATGAACTACTCACGCATCATTGGAGAGGCACGAATGGAGGTGGTGAACCCCATCCGAGATTCCCACTACAAAGCACCTCTTCCCATTGCAAGATAAATAGATCAAATTGGCCAAACAAAACCCAAATATCAGAGAAGAAATATGAGGCTATAAGCAATCATGCATATAAGAGATCAAAGAAGACTAAAATAACTTTCATGGATAAAAAGATAGATCTGATCATAAACTCAAAGTTCATCTGATCCCAACAAACACACCGCAAAAAGAGTTACATCATAAGGATCTCCAAGAGACCATTGTATTGAGAATGAAAAGAGAGAGGAAGCCATCTAGCTACTAACTACGGACCCGTAGGTCTACAATGAACTACTCACGCATCATTGGAGAGGCGCGAATGGAGGTGGTGAACCCCATCCGGGATGGTGTCTAGCTTGGATCTGGTGGTTCTAGAAGTTCTGGCGGCTATAATTGATATTCGTCGACTCCCCTAGGGTTTCTGGAATATTGGGGTATTTATAGAGCAAAGAAGTGGTTCGGGAGGCCACTTTGCTCACCTCGGGCTCCCTCTTCGGTACTTCTTTGGCCCATTGAATGTCTTTTGGTCCAAAAAAATCCACAAAAAGTTTCGTTGCGTTTGGACTCTGTTTGGTATTGATTTCATGCGATGTAAAAAATATGCAGAAAACAGCAACTGGCACTTGGCACTATGTCAATAGGTTAGTACCAAAAAATGATATAAGATGACTATAAAATGATTGTAAAACATCCAAGAATGATAATATAACAGCATGGAACAATAAAAAAATTATAGATACGTTCGAGACGTATGAGCATCCCCAAGCTTAATTCATGTCGTCCTCGAGTAGGTAAATGATAAAAATAGAATTTTTGATGCCGAATGTTGCCTAACATGTTCATCTCATAATCTTTTCTTTGTAGCATGGACATTTGGACTTCTATATGGTATAAATAAATAGTCTAGTTTTGACATGAGGACTTTAATACTCAAGCATATCTACAAGCAACCATGTCTTTCAAAATATCAATGCTAAAATAAGTTATCCCTAGCCCATTATGCTCAATCATTGATCCATTCATGAAACACCCTTGCATATTAGCTACACCCAATGCTCAAGTATGATCATAGTGCCCCTTAGTTGGTGCTTTATAAGAGAAGATGGAGACTCAAATAAAATAAAAATTGCATAAAGTAAAAGAAAGTCCCTTCGTGGAGGGAAGTCAGGATTTGTAGAGGTGCCAGAGATAAAACATTTTGGGTGGCATGCTTTTCCTATCGACGAGAACGATCCAGTAGTTCCCAATACTTTCCATGCTAGATATATCATAGGCGGTTCCCAAACAGAAATTAAAGTTCATTCCTTTTTCAACCATACTTTCACTTTCCATGGCTAGCCGTATCCACGGGTGCCTTCCATACCAACACTTTCCAAGGAATTTATTATTTGACAACATAAAGTAAATTCATTTTTCATTTCGGGACTGGCCATCCCTAATACCTTTGCCTTACTCTCGTGCAATGACAAGTGAATAAACACTCATCGTGAGAATAACTTATCTAGCATGGAAATATATTAGCCACCCCCTACTGTTTCATGAGCGGTACGAGCACACAGAAGAGAAATTTATTTTGAAAATTAGAGATGGCATATACAAATTTGCTTAGAACGGTAAAAGAATAACGCATATAGATAGGTATGGTGGACTCATGTGGCAAAACTGGTTTAAAGGATTTTGGATGCACAAGTAGTGATCATACTTAGTGCAAAATGAAGGCTAGCAAAATATTGAGAAGCAACCAACCAAGAAACGAAAAATTTCATAAGTGGGCAATGAACATAATTAACACCGAATAATGCACCACAAGTAGGATGTAATTTCATTGCAAAACCATTGGCTTTCGTGCTTGCATAGGGAATCACAAACCTTAAAACCAATATTCTTACGAAAGCATAATTACTCATCAACATGACTCACATGTCACATCATCATATCTCAAAACTATTACAAGGAATCAAGTTTATTTTGTCCAATGATCTTCATGAAAGTTTTTGTTATATCCTTCTTGGATATCTATCACTTTGGGACTAATTTTCATATTTGCTTTTGATAATCTCAAAAAAATATAAGTGAAGATCATGAGCATAATATTTATTTCTCTCAAATTAATTTAAGTGAAGCAAGAGAATTTTTTTAAAAAATTTTCTAACTCTCAAATAGATCTAAGTGAAGTGAGAGAGCATTTCTTCAGAAAATACTAAAGCACACCGTGCTCAAAAAGATATAAGTGAAGCACTAGAGCAATTCCACAGCTCATAAAGATTTAAGTGAAGCATAGAGAGAAATTCTAACAAGTCATGGCATTATTTTGGCTCTCTCAAATAGGTGTGTACAGCAAGGATTCAAGACTTAAAAAATGTAAAACAAGCAAAGACTCATATCATACAAGACGCTCCAAGCAAAACTCATAGTATGTGACGAATACAAATATAGCTTCAAGTGAAATACTGATGGTCGTTAGAACAAAGAGGGGATGCTAATCGGGCATCCCCGAGCTTAGTTGCTTGCTTCTATTTGGATAATAGCTTGGGATGCCATGGGCATCCCCAAGCTCAGGCTCTTCTTACTCCTTATTCCTTCATCCATCATAACATCACCCAAAACTTGTAAACTTCAATCACACAAAACTCAACAAAACCTTCGTGAGATCCATTAGTATAAGAAAACAAATCATTACTATAAGTACTATTGCAAACCCATTCATAATTTATTTTTGCATTATATCTACTGTATTCCAACTTTTATATGGCAAAAACTCTTTAAGGAAAACCATAGAATCATCAAAACAAGCACACAACAAAAAGAAAACAGAATCTGTCAAAAACAGAACAGTCTGAAGCAATCTGGATATTTCGAATACTTCTAAAACTCCAAATATTCTGAAAAATTAGGACAACCAGAGAAATTTGTATATAAATCTTCCACAAAAAGAATTTGTACTTTAGCATGCTTCAGTTAGAAATGAAAATTATTTTCATGAGCGTATAATTTTATATTTTTCAGCAAGATCAAATTAACTATCACCCAAGAAGATCCTAAAGGCTTTGCTTGGCTCAAACACTAATTAAAACACAAAAAACACAATCATAACAGAAGCATAATTGTGCAAGCACTCAAGAACAGAAAGCAAAAGACAAAAATAAATTTTATGCATTGGGTTGCCTCCCAACAAGCGCTATCGTTTAACGCCCCTAGCTAGGCATAAAGCACGGATCTTAGTTCATCATATTTGTTTCTAGATCCATAAGATGCCCTCATGATTGATTCATGTGGTGTCCTAATTATTGTTCTAGGGAAATGTTCCATACCCTTCCTTAGTGTAAATTGGAAATTAATATTGCCTTCTTTCATATCAATCATGGTACCGATAGTGCGTAAAAACGGTCTACCAAGAATAATTGGACAAGACGGATTGCAATCAATATCAAGAATAACAAAACATATGGGCACATAATTCCTATTTGCAATATAATAACATCATTAATTATTTCCATAGGCTTTTTAATAGTAGAATCCGCCAAGTGCAAATTTAAAGAACATTCTTCAATATCGGTAAGACCAAGCACATCACATAAAGATTTCGAAATTGTAGAAACACTAGCACCCAAGTCATATAAATAAAAACACTCATAATTTTAAATCATGACTTTGATAGTAGGTTCCAATTCATCATGTAATTTTCTAGCAATTGAAACTTCTAATTCCAACTTTTCTTCTAAAGCTTTCATCATAGCATCAACAACATGTTTAGTAAAAGCTTTATTTTGTTCATAGGCATGGGGTGAATTTATCATGTAAATTGCAACAAATAAATACAATCAATCATAGAGCAACTATCATAATTAAAGTCTTTGTAATCCAAAAGAGTGGGCACATCACTAGTTAAAGTTTTGACCTCTTCAAACCCACTTTGATCAATTTTCTCAACAAGATTTTCACCCTCCGAATTATCGGGATGCCTTCTAGCCAAAGTTGACTCTTCTTCAGCCCCTTTATTATCAATCTTAATTTTACTAAACAAGGAATCAATAGAATAAACACCAATCAATTTAAGGTCTTCATCACTTTTACAAAAGCAATCACTAGAAAACGCTTTTTCTAAAAATTCTCTTCTAGCTCTAAGCACAGCGGTTCTCTTCTTACTTTCATCCATAGACTCATAAAGAGATTTAATTGATTCCTCAACCTTAGGAACGAAAATTTTCATCTTGAGATTTTCTACATCATGAGAAATTCTATCAACACTTCTAGACAAATTATCAATCTTATTCAACTTTTCTTCCATTGTAGCATTGAAAACTTTTTGAGTGTTGATAAATTATTTAATATTATTCTCAAGATCAGAGGTGTTCCTATTATTATTATAAGAAGGATTACAATAGAAATTACCATAATTATTAGAGTAATTACTAGGAAAAGGCCTAGGATTGAAATTACCTCTATAAGAATGTTATTGAAATTGTTTCGCGAGATAAAATTCACATCTACTGCATCAATATTTTGCTCAATCAAAGTAGACAAAGGCACATCATTAAAATCAATTGGAGCACTTTTACTGGCAACCAATTTCATAAGAGCATCAACTTTTTCACTCAAAGAAGAAATTTCTTCAACCGAATTAACTTCTTTACTAGTAGGAGCTCTTTCGGTATGCCATTGTGAATAATTTTCCATGATATTATCAAGCAATTTGGTGGCTTCACCCAAAGTAATTTCCATAAAAGTACCACCCGCGGTGGAATCTAACAGATTATGAGAAACAAAATTAAACCCCGCATAAAATTTTTGTATGATCATCCAAAGATTTAACCAATGAGTTGGGCAATTCCTTAGCATCATTTTTATCCTTTCCCAAGATTGTGCAACATGCTCATGTTCAAGTTGCTTGAAATTCATAATCTGGGTTATAAGCGAAATAGTTTTTGCGGGTGGAAAATACTTAGTAATAAAAGCATCTTTGCACTTATTCCAAGAATCGATACTATTGTGAGGCAAGAAAATCAAATTTTTGCATGATCTCGCAAAGAAAACGGAAATAATTTCATCTTCCCAACATCATTGTCCACATCTTTTTTATTTTGCATATTTGCATAATTCCATGAATGTGTTACGATCGGACGCGGCATCCTCATTAGGAGTACCGGAAAATTGATCTTTGATAACAAGATTCAGCAAAGCAGTATTAATATCACAAGACTCCGCACTAGTGGCGAGAGGAGCAATCGGAGTGCCAATAAAATCATTGTTGTTGGTATTTGAGAAATCACACAACTTGGTGTTCTCTTGAGTCATTGTGACTACACAACAAGATTGCACCCAAAAACAGATCCAGCAAAAAAATAGCGAACGAAAAAGAGGGCGGATAAAACGACAAATTTTTGTCAAGTGGGGAGAGGAAAACGAGAGGCAAATGGCAAATAATGTAAATTTCAAGTAGACAAGATTTGTGATTAGGAACCTGGTAGATGTTGATGATGTCTCGCCGGCAACGGCGCCAGAAATTCCTTTTGATGTCTGCTAGAACTACGTCAGTATTTCCCCAAAGAGGAAGGGATGATGCATGATACGTCTCCAACGTATCTATAATTTTTTATTGTTCCATGCTCTTCTATTATCAATCTTGGATGTTTTATAATCATTTTATAGTCATTTTATATCATTTTTTGGTACTAACCTATTGACATAGTGCCAAGTGCCAGTTGATGTTTTCTGCATGTTTTTACATCACATGAAATCAATATCAAACGGAGTCCAAATGCAACGAAAGTTTAAGGAGATTTTTTTGGACCAGAAGACACCCAATGGGCCAAGGTTGCGCTTGGGGGTGCTCGAGGGAGCACAACCCACCGTAGCGCTGAGACTGGCGCGCCTCCTGTGGGTTGTGCCCACCTCGGGTGCCCCCCGGACCGTCTCTTTGCTCTACAAATACCCCAATATTCCAGAAACCCTAGGGGGGTCGATGAAAATCAATTCCAGTCGCCACAGAGTCTAGAACCACCAGTTCCAATCTATTCACCATCACGGATGGGGTTCACCACTTCCATTGGTGCCTATCTGATGATGCGTGTGTAGTTCTTTGTAGACCTTCGGGTCTGTAGTTAGTAGCTAGATGGCTTCCTCTGTCTCGCCAAATTCTCAATACAATGGTCTCTTCAAGATCCATACGATGTAACTCTTTTTGCGGTGTGTTTGTTGGGATCAGATGAACTTTGAGTTTATGATCAGATCTATCTTTTTATATCCATCAAAGTTATTTGAGTTTCTTTGATCTCTTATATGCATGATTACTTATCCGATATTTGGGTTTTGTTTGCCAACTTGATCTATTTATCTTGCAATGGGAAGAGGTGCTTTGTAGTGGGTTCGATCTTACGGTGCTTGATCCCCGTGACAAAAGGGCAACCGACACGTATGTATCATTGCTACTAAGGATAAAATGATGGGGTATATCTCTACATAGATAGATCTTGTCTACATCATGTCATCGTTCTTATTGCATTACTCCGTTTCTCCATGGGCTTAATACACTAGATGCATGCTGGATAGTGGTCGTTGTGTGGAGTAATAGTAGTAGATGCAGGCAGGAGTCAGTCTACTAATCTTGGACGTGATGCCTGTATAATGATCATCGCCTGGATATCGTCATGAGTATTTGAAGTTCTATCAATTTCCCAACAGTAATTTGTTTACCCAACGTTTGCTATTTTTCTCGAGAGAAGCCACTAGTGAAACCTACGGCCCCCGGGTCTCTTTCTCATATTATTTGCCTTTGCGATCTATTTTCTTTGCTTTTATTTTCGGATCTATTAAACCAAAAATACAAAAATACCTTGCTACGTTTTATTATCATTTATTTTATTTGGCATTTGATCTATCAATCTACTAAAACTTTATCTCCCGTCCACGTGCCAATTTCTGGCGCCGTTACCCGAAAGGGATTGACAACCCCTTTAACACGTCGGGTTGCGAGTGGTTGTTATTTGTGTGCAGGTGCTGTTTACGTTGTGTTGTTTGGTTCTCCTATTGGTTCGATATCCTTGGTTTCATCACTGAGGGAAATACCTACCGTTGATGTGCTGCATCATCCCTTTCTCTTTGGGGAAATACCGACGTAGCTTCGAGCCGCATCAAAAGGAATTCCTGGCGTCGTTGCCGGGGAGGATCTTCAACATATACCACGTTCCAAATTATAAATCTCATCTCCTTGCAATTTACATTATTTTCCATTTGCCTCTCATTTTCCTCTCCCCACTTCACAAAAATTTGCCGTTTTATTCGCCCCTCTTTTTCCGTTCACCGTTTTCTTGCCGGATCTGTTTTTCTGTGAAATTTTGCTTGCCGTTATTATCGTCATGGATAGTTCTTCCTCTATTGCGTGCACTCCCGAGAACGAAGTTCTGAACTTTAAACAAAGGGGAGGAGAAAATTTGAAAGATGCTTGGTATAGAATTTGCAATGCTCATTATAGATCTATTGGAAAGCAATCTGCCTTTATCTTCTTTGTTGTTTTTATGTGGGCATCACCACTTGGTATAGATTCGTCCTTGATACGGTTACCGATGGAAATTTCTTGATGTGTCCCTATCTTGATGCTTTTAATGCTATGGGAAATTTAGTAGGCTCACCACCCCTTATGATTAATGAAACAACTTTGACTCTTGAGCATGTCATGGAAAGATTAGATGCTATTGAAAATAAAATGCTTACTGAAGAGCATATTGAAAATTTGGATAAAAATATGCATAATTTTGCTACTAAAATTGGGTCAAAAGTGGGGGAAGTTTTTAAGTTGTTAAAAGAAAAGAGAACTATAATTCATGAAGGAATTGAAGAAAGCCCGTCTCGGATTGATAAACTAGAAGAAATATTTAGTAATTTGAGTACGGCTTTTGCTTCCGCTAAAACTATTGAAAAAACTCCCATAAAAATTGGTAAGACTACCCAAGTTACTAAGAGTAAGGGTGCAACTTCTAGTAAAGAGGATCTTAAGATGATTAGTATCCATCCATATTTTGTTGAAGTTATAAGAGATCCCCTTGGCAAGAATGAGTTCTTTCAATTTGTTCCTAGGAGTATTGTCATTGAAAACCTCTATGCTAAATCCCTAAGGAGTTCTAAGTGTTTGATTGAAGAGTTGAACAAAGATGACAAAACTTAGATCCTTGCTTTATGCCTAGCTAAGGCGTAAAACTATAGCGCTTGTTGGGAGGCAACCCAATGATTAAAATTTATTTTTGCTTTTTTCTTTCTATTCTTGAGTCTTAGCACAATTATGCTACTGCTATGATTGTGTTTTTTGTGTTTTAGTTAGTGTTTGTGCCAAGTAAAGCCTTTAGGATCTTCTTGGGTGATAGTTGTTTTATCCTGCTGAAAAACGGAAACTTTTGCTCTCACGAAAACAATTCTCATTTTTTTACCAGAGAGCGATAAAATGCCAATTCTTTTTGCAGAAGATTAATATACAAATTTCTCAGGTCTTACTAATATTTCAGAATTTTTGGAGTTTCAGAAGTATTCAAAATATCCAGATTGCTACAGACTGTTCTATTTTTGACAGATTCTGTTTTCTTTGTGTTGTGTGCTTGTTTTGATGGCTCTATGGTTTTTTTTATGAGTTTTTGCCATACAAAAGTTGGAATACATTAGATATAATGCAAGAACAAAATATGAATTGGTTTGCTACAGTACTTATAGTAGTGATTTGCTTTCTTATACTAACGGATCTCACGAAGGTTTTGTTGAGTTTTGTGTGATTGAAGTTTTCAAGTTTTGGGTTATCTTACGATGGATGAAGGAATAAGGAGTAAGAAGAGCCTAAGCTTGGGGATGCCCCGGCATCCCAAGCTATTATCCAAAAGATAGCAATCAACTAAGCTTGGGGATGCCCCGAGTGGCATCCCCTCTTTCTTCTAACGACCATCGGTATTTTACTCGAAGCTATATTTTTATTCGTCACATACTATGTGTTTTGCTTGGAGCGTCTTGTATGGTATGGGTGTTTGCTTGTTTTATTTTTTGTTTTAAGTCTTGATTCCTTGCTGGACACACCTATTTGAGATAGCCAAAATTATTTCATGACTTGTTAGAATTGCTCTCAATGCTTCACTTAAAAATTTTATGAGCTATGGACTTGCTCTAGTGCTTCACTTATATCTTTTTAAGCACGGTGTGCTTTAGTATTTTTTAAGAAATTCTCTCTTGCTTCTCTTAAATTTATTTGAGAGTTAGTAAAATTTTCAAGAAATTCTCTCTTGCTTCACTAAAATTAATTTGAGATAAAGAAATATTATGCTCATGATCTTCACTTATATTTGTTTGAGCTTATCAAAAGCAACACATGAAAATTAGTCCCAAAGTGATAGATATCTAAGAAGGATAAAATAAAAACTTTCATGAAGATTATTGGAAAAAATAAAGTTGATTCTTAGTAATAGTTTTGAGATATGATGATGTGATATGTGAGTCATGTTGATGAGTAATTATGCTTTAGTAAGAATATATGTGTTAAGGTTTGTGATTCCCTATGCAAGCACAAAAGTCAATAATTATGTGATGAAATTATATCCTACTTGTGGTGCATTATTCAGTGTTAATTATGCTTAATGCTCGCTTATGAGATTATTCGTTTTTTGGTTGGTTGCTTCTCAATCTTTTGCTAGCCTTCATTTTGCACTAAGTATGATCACTACTTGTGCATCCAAAATCCTTTAAACCAGTTTTGCCACATCAGTCCACTATATCTACCTATATGCGGTATCCTTTTGCCGTTCTAAGCAAATTTGTATGTGCCATCTCTAATTTTCAAAATAAACTTCTCTTTTGTGTGTTCGTACCGCTCGCGGAGCGGTGAGGGGTGGCTAATATTTTCCATGCTAGATGTGTTATTCTCACGATGAGTGTTTATTCACTTGTCATTGCACGAGAGTAAGACAAAGGTATTAAGGATGCCTAGTCCCGAAATGAAAAATGAATTTAGTTTATGTTTTCAAATAATAAATTCCTTGGAAAGTGTTGGTATGGAAGGCAACCGTGGATTCGGCTAGCCATGGAAAGTGAAAGTATGGTGGGAAAAGGAATAAACTTTATTTTCTGTTTGGGAACCGCCTATGATATATTTAGCATGGAAAGTGTTGGGAACTCTAAGTCGTTTCCGTTGGTGGGAAAGGCATACCTCCCAAAATGTTTTTATCTCTAAGTTTTTTGCTTTGAGCTCTGGCACCTCTACAAATCCCTACCTCCCTCTGCGAAGGGCCTTTCTTTTACTTTATGCAATTTTTATTTTTGAATTTGAGTCTCCATCTTCTCTTATAAAGCACTAACTAGGGGGCACTATGATCGTACTTGAGCATTGGGTTTAGCTAATATTCGAGTGTGTTTCATGAATGGATCAATGATTGAGCATGATGGGCTAGGGATAGCTTATTTTAGCGTTGATATTTTGAAAGACATGGTTGCTTGTTGATACGCTTGAGTATTTAAGTTGTCATGTCAAAACTAGACTATTGCTTTGAACAATATAAAATTCCAAATGTCCATGCTATAAAGAAAAGAAATGTGATATGACATGTTAGGCAGCATTCCACATAAAAAAATTCAGTTTTTATCACTTACCTACTCAAGGACGAGTAGGAGTTAAGATTGGGGATGTTGATACGTCTCCAACGTATCTATAATTTTTTATTGTTTCACGCTGTTATATTATCAATCTTGGATGTTTTATAATCATTTTATAGTCATTTTATATCATTTTTTGGTACTAACCTATTGACATAGTGCCAAGTGCCAGTTGATGTTTTCTGCATGCTTTTACATTGCAGGAAATCAATACCAAACGGAGTCCAAATGCAACGAAACTTTACGGAGATTTTTTTGGACCAGAAGACACCTAAATGGCCAAGGTTGTGCCTGGGGGGTGCTTCGAGGGGAGCACAACCCACCAGGGTGCGCGGTGGGTTGTGCCCACCTCGGGTGCCCCCCGGACCGCCTCTTTGCTCTATAAATACACCAATATTCCAGAAACCCTAGGGGAGTCTACGAAAATCAATTCCAGCCACCGCAGAGTCTAGAACCACCAAATCCAATCTAGACACCATCACGGATGGGGTTCACCACTTCCATTGGTGCCTCTCCGATGATTCGTGAGTAGTTATTTGTAGACCTTCCGGACCGTAGTTAGTAGCTAGATGGCTTCCTCTCTCTCGCTGAATTCTCAATACAATGGTCTCTTGGAGATCCATATGATGCAACTCTTTTTGCGGTGTGTTTGTTGGGATCGGATGAACTTTGAGTTTATGATCAGATCTATCTTTTTATATCCATGAAAGTTATTTGAGTTTTCTCTTATATGCATGATTTCTTATAGCCTCGTATTTCTTCTCCGATATTTGGGTTTTGTTTGGCCAACTAGATCTATTTATCTTGCAATGGGAAGAGGTGCTTTGTAGTGGGTTCGATCTTATGGTGCTTGATCCCAGTGACAGAAGGGGAACTGACGCGTATGTATTGTTGCTACTAAGGATAAAACGATGGGGTCTATCTCTACATAGATAGATCTTGTCTACATCATGTCATTTTTCTTATTGCATTACTCCATTTCTCCATGAGCTTAATACACTAGATGCATGCTAGATAGCGGTCGATGTGTGGAGTCATAGTAGTAGATGCAGGTAGGAGTCAGTCTACTAATCTTGGACGTGATGCATGTATAATGATCATTTCCTGGATACCGTCATGAGTATTTGAAGTTCTATCAATTTCCCAATAGTAATTTGTTTACCCAGCATTTTCTATTTTTCTCGAGAGAAGCCACTGGTGAAACCTACGACCCCCGGGTCTCTTTCTCATATTATTTTCCTTTGCGGCCTATTTTCCTTTGCTTTTATTTTTTAGATCTATTAAACCAAAAATACAAAAGTACCTTGATCCATTTTATTCTCATTTATTTTATTTGGCGTTCTATCTATCAATCTACTACAATTTTATCTACCGTCCACGTGCCAATTTCTGGCGCCGTTACCCGAAAGGGTTGACAACCCCTTTAACACGTTGGGTTGCGAGTGGTTGTTATTTGTGTGCAGGTGTTGTTTATGTTATGTTGTTTGGTTCTCCTACTGGTTCTATAACCTTGGTTTCATCACTGAGGGAAATACCTACCGCTGCTGTGCTGCATCATCCCTTCCTCTTTGGGGAAATACCGACGTAGCTTCGAGCCGCATCAATGCAGCACAACAATGGTAGGTATTTCCCTCAGTGATGAGACCAAGGGTATCGAACTAGTAGGGTAATCACGCAACACTAAGGAATGACACCTGCACACGAATAACAAATACTCGCAACCCGATGTGTTAAAGGGGTTGTCAATCCCTCCCCGACAATGGCGCCCGAAATTCCTTTTGATGTCTGCTTGAACTACGTCGGTATTTGCCCAAAGAGGAAGGGATGATGCAGCACAGCAACGGTAGGTATTTCCCTTAGTGATGAGACCAAGGTTATCGAACCAGTAGGAGATCCACACAACACTACATGAACGACACCTGCACACAAATAACAAATACTCGCAACCCGACGTATTAAAGGGGTTGCCAATCCCTTTCTGGCAACGGCGCCAAAAATTGGCAACTAGACGGGATAAAAATATGATAGATTGGATAAATAGATCTCGAGGGAACGCGAGATAAAATAAATAAGAATAAATTGCAGCAAGGTATTTTTGGGTTTTTGGAAATATAGATCTGAAAATAAAAGCAAATGAAAATAGATCGCAAAGGCCAATATAATAAAGAAGAGACCCGGGGGGCGTAGATTTCACTAGTGGCTTCTCTCGGGAAAAATAGCAAACGGCTGGTAAACGAATTACTGTTGGGCAATTGATAAAACTTCAAATAATCATGATGATATCCAGGTAATGATCATTATATAGGCATCACGTCCAAGATTAGTAGACCGACTCCTGCCTGCATCTACTACTATTACTCCACACATCGACCGCTATCTAACATGCATCTAGTGTATTAAGTTCATGGGAAAACGGAAAAAATGCAACAAGAACGATGACATGATGTAGATACATACGTGTCGGTTCCCCTTCTGTCACTGGGATCAAGCACCGTAAGATCGAACCCATCACAAAGCACCTCTTCCCATTGCAAGATAAATAGATCAAGTTGGCCAAACAAAACCAAAATATCGGAGAAGAAATACGAGGCTATAATAAATCATGCATATAAGAGATCAAAGAAGACTCAAATAACTTTCATGGATAAAAAGATAGATCTGATCATAAACTCAAAGTTCACTGGATCCCAACAAACACACCGTAAAAAGAGTTACATCATATGGATCTCCAAGAGACCATTGTATTGAGAATCAAAAGAGAGAGAGGAAGCCATCTAGCTACTAACTACGGACTTGTAGGTCTACAATGAACTACTCACACATCATCGGAGAGGCACCAATGGACATGATAAACCCCTCCGTGATGGTGTCTAGATTGGATCTGGTGGTTCTGGAACTTGCGGCGGCTGGAATTAATTTTCGTCAACTCCCCAAGGGTTTCTGGAATATTGGGGTATTTATAGAGCAAAGAGACGGTTCGGGAGGCCACCGAGGTGGGCATAACCCACCAAGGCGGGCCTGGGCCTCCAGGCGCGCCCTGGTGTCTTGTGCTCACCTCGAGCTCCCTCTTCGGTACTTCTTTGGCCCATTGGATGTCTTCTGGTCCAAAAATATCCACAAAAATTTACGCTGCATTTGGACTCTGTTTGGTATTGATTTCCTGCGATGTAAAAAACATGCAGAAAATAGCAACTGGCACTTGGCACTATGTCAATAGGTTAGTACCAAAAAATGATATAAAATGATTGTAAAACATTCAAGAATGATAATATAACATCATGGAACAATAAAAAATTATAGATACGTTGGAGACGTATCAATCTTCTAGACTAAGGAATAGAATACCTCTCTTCTTCCATGTTAGCTTGGGTGGTAGTTTAGGAAGTCCAATCATCGACATTTCTTAGTATATTATTTAATAGTTCTTCATCTTGTTCAATAGTACGTTCCCTGAAAACACAACCAGCACAACTATCTAGGTAGTCCCTAGAAGCATCGGTTAGTCCATTATAGAAGATATCAGGTATTTTATTTTTCTTGAGGATGATCAGGCAAAGCATTAAGTAATTGGCGAAGCCTCTCCGAATCTTGAGGGAGATTCTCTTCTTCAAATTGCACAAAGTTATATATTTCCTGTAAGACCGCTTGTTTCTTATGAGTAGGAAAATATTTTTCAAAGAAACAATATATCAAATCCTGGGGACTACGCACACAACCAGGAACAAGAGTATTGAACTATTCTTTAGCATCATCCTTTAATGAAGTTTTAATATTTCAGTTCTTACCACTTCCTTCATCTTAGGATTCAGTCATCGTGATCAACAACTGGTTTAGCATCAAGCTCTGTATTAATCTTGTGCTGACAGAGAGTGGGAATAATGCCCTTAAGATCATCAAGAGTATATCCAATAACAGCTCAGTGCTTCCTCTGAGTTTTTAATAGTCTTTTCTCTTCATGCTCTGTAAGGTTAGCACTAATAATAACAGGATATATCTTCTTTTCATCTAGATAAGCATATTTCAATGTATCAGGTAATTGTTTCATTTCAAACACAGGATCACCCTTAGGTGGAGGAGGACCTCGTAGAGTTTCAATAGGCAAATTGTGTTTGAGAATAGGATGTTGTTCAAAGAACATCCTATCTATTTCATTTCTTTCATGCAAGTGCATATCATTTTCATGGTCGAGCAAATATTGTTCTAGTAGACCAGTAGGGGGTACGGCAATAGAAGCATGACCAATTATTTCATCCTTATTGGCAATTCTTTATCATGAGGTTTCCTACGAAACTTAGATAAATTAAACTCATGAGACACATCACCAAAGTTAACACTGACTGTTTCCTTCTTGCAATCTATCTTAGCATTAACAGTGTTCAAGAAAGTTCTACCAAATATAATGGGACAAAAATAATCTTGTGGAGAACCAAGAACTAGAAAATCAGTAGGGCATTTGATTTTTCCACACAATACTTCAACATCTCTAACAATCCCAAGTGGTGTGATAGTATCTCTATTAGCAAGTTTAATAGTAACATCAATATCTTCTATTTCAGCAGGTGCAATATCATTCATAATTTCTTGGTAAAGAGTAAAAGGAATAGCACTGACACTAGCACCCATATCACATAAGCCGTGATAACAATAATCTTGTATTTTAACTGAGACAACCCAACCACGGGTTCATTCTTATCTTTAGTATCGGGTTTGGTAATTCTAGCAGCTTCATCACAAAAGTAAATAAAATGCCCATCAACATTATTAAGCAAGTGATATTTAAACATAGCAGTACTAGGTTCTACTTTAATTTGTTCAGAGAGTCTAGGTGCTCTAATATTACTTTTGTTGACCATGGTTGAAACTTTAGCATGTTCCTTTATCCTAACAAGGAAAGGTGGTTTTTCAATATAAGCAGTAGGCACAACTGGATCAACATTGTAAATAATAGTTTCATCATTAACTATAACCGGTTCCTCAAACTTTTCTTTAATAGAGGGATGATATTTAAATCACTTCTCCTTAGGGAGATCAACGTGAGTAGCAAATGATTCACAAAAAGAAACTACTATCTCAGAGTCAAGTCCATATTTATTGCCAAAATTATGAAGAGCATCGGTAACCATAAAAGTTTCAAAATAATCAAACTCAAGTTTTATACCTGACTCCTTACCTTCATCAAATTCCCATTAAGAGTTGCATTTAATTCTTTCCAAGATATTCCTTCTGAATTCAATAGTATTCTTCATAAAATAACTAGTACAAGAAGTATCGAGCATGGATCGATCATTATGAGAAAGCCAAGCATAAAATTATGTATAATAATTTCTCTTGAGAGCTCATGATTGGGGCATGTATATAACATTGAATTAACGCTCCCCCAAGCTTGAGAGATACTTTATCCTTCACGAGGCCAAAAATTATATTTATATATATAATTGTGATCATGATGAACTAGATGCATAGGATAGAACTTTTGGTGAAATTCCATTTTCAATCGGTTCCAGTTCCAAGCTCCAATATCATCACATAGCCTATACCATGTCAATGCTCCCCCCCCCCCAAGATAAAGGGAAAACCTTCTACTTAACTTCATCTCCGGGTAAACCTGCAAGCTTAAACAATTCCCATATTTCATCCACATATATCAAGTGCATATCAGGATGCTTCGTTTCATCTCCTGCATAAGGATTAGCTAGCAACTATCATACCCGAAGGAATTTCATAACCAATATTTTCAGTAGGTGCAGTAGGTTGAGGGGCAACTCTTTGTGTTTCTGGTCGAGGTGAAGATACCCCGAACAAACCCCTCAAAGGATTGTTTTCCATAGTGACAAGTGGCAGTAAATTTCAGCACGTAATGCAGATTTTTCCTTACCGAGTTCCAATTACCAAGAGCGCTTCACTCCCTGGAAATAGCGCCAGAAAAGAGTCTTGATGACCCAAAAGTATAGGGGATCAATCTTAGTCCTTTCGATAAGTAAGAGTGTCAAACCTACCGATGAGCAAAAGGAAATGACAAGCAGTTTTCAGCAAGGTAATTTCTGCAAGCACTGATATTGTCGGTAACAGGCAGTTTGATAGCAAGATAATTTGTAACAAGTAACAAGTAAAGATAGTAACAATAAGTGAACCAAGGTAGCCCAATCCTTTTTTGCAAAGGACAGGCCGAAACGGTGTCTAATAACAAGTAAAACGCTCTTGAGGACACACAGGAATTTCATCTAGTCACTTTCATCATCTTTGTTTGATTCGCGTTTGCTACTTTGATAATTTGATATGTGGGTTGGCCAGTGCTTGGGTGTTGTTCTTACTTGAAAAAGCCTCCCACTTATGATTAACCCCTCTCGCAAGCACCCGCAACTACGAAAGAAGAATTAAGATAAAAATCTAACCATAGCATTAAACATATGGATCCAAATCAGCCCCTTACGTAATAGCGCATAAACTAGGGTTTAAGCTTCTGTCACTCTGGCAAACCATCATCTAATAACTACTTCACAATGCATTCCCTTAAGCCCAAGGATGGTGAAGTGTCACGTAGTCGACATTCACATAACACCACTAAGGGAATCACAACATACATACCATCAAAATATCGAACGAATATCAAATTCACATGATTACTTGCAACATGACTTCTCCCGTGTCCTCAAGAACAAAAGTAACTACTCAAAAATAATATTCATGCTCAAGATCAGAGGAGTAATAAATATCATAATGGATCTGAATGTATAATCTTCCATCGAATAAACCAACTAGCATCAACTACAAGATGTAATCAACAATACTAGTCACCCACGGGTACCAATCTGAGGTTTTGTCACAAAATTGAACACAAGAAATAAACTAGTGTTTTGAGATGAGATGGTGCTGGTGATGATGCTGATGAAGATTGATTCTCCCTGGGTGAGAGGGTTGTTGGTGATAACGATGGCTTCGATTTCTCCCTCTCGGAGGGAAGTATCCCCGGCGGAATCGCTCCACCGGAGAGCAAAAGTGCTCCTGCCCAAGTTCCGTCTCGAGGCAGCGGTGTTCCGTCCCGAAAGTCCTCTCCTTATTTTTTTTCTAGTTCAAAAGACCTTATGTGCCAGAAGATGGGCACCGAAGGTGCGCCAGGGAGCCCACTACCCACCAGGGCGCGCCAGGCGCGCCCTGGTGCCTAGTGGGCACGTGGGTGGTCCCCTCTGGTATGTATTTTCTCCAATATTTTTTATAAATTTCAAAATAATTCTCCATAAAATTTCAGCTCATTTGGAGATGTACAGAACAGGTATCTCTGACAGAGCTTTTTCAGGTCCAGAATTCCAGCTGCCGGTATTCTCCCTCTTGGGTAAACCTTGCATATTATGAGAGAAAAAGGTATTCGAATTACTCCGCAATGTGTTATATTGGATAAAAACACTATAAATAACAGTAGGGAAACATGATGCAAAATGGACGTATCAATAACCCACAAGTATAGAGGATCACCACAGTCTTCGAGGGTAGTATTTCACCCAAATTTATCGATTCGACACAAGGGGAGCCAAAGAATATTTATGAGCTTTAGCAGGTGAGTTCTCAATTCAAGCACACCTGCAGAACTGAATATATGTAGCAAAGTGTTTAGTAGGACAGCAGTTTAATAGTTTGATAGTAGTGGTAACGATAGCAATAGTAACACGAATGGTAGCAGTTTTCTTGTGATTGTAACAACAACAACAAAAATAGTAACTTGGAAAAGATCAATATGAGAAAATCAGAGGCATTGGATCGGCGATGGATATTTGTGGTGGATGAAATTCATCATGTAACAGTCACAACCTAGAGCGATACACAATAACTCAAATTCATTAATTCAATGTAGGCATATATTCCTTATGTAGTTATGCGTACTTATAGTAAGAAATTGCACAACATCTTTTGTCCTAGCCTCCCATGGGAGCAGGTTCCATAAGGAAATCTAGGGTATATTAAGGCCTCCTTTTAGTAGAGAACCGGAACAAAGTATCTCAATGAATAATGAACTCCTCATACTACGGTCATCACCGAAGTGAATCCCAATTATTGTCACCTTGGGTTCTACGGATCATAACACACAATAGGTTCATACAAATTGTAAGATAGGATCCAAAACTCACTTATATTCATGAAAACATAATAGGTCCAGATCTGAAATCATGGCACTCAGGCCCTAGTGAAAGTATTAGGCATAGCAAAGTCATAGCAACATCAATCTCAGAACACAATGGATACTAGGGATAAAGCCCTAAAAATTGAATCGATTACATGACAAATCCCATCCAACTCCATCATCGTCCAACAAACCTACAAAGGAATTACTCACTCTCGGTGGTGAGTATCATGGAATTATTGATGAAGAAGGGTTGGTGATGATGATGGCGATGAATCCCCATCTGCGGAGCCCCGAACAGACTCCAGTACAACCCTCTAGACAAAGAACAGGAAGTGGCGGCGACCCCATATCACAGAACATGATGAAACTTCTTCTCTTATTTTTCCCCAGGGAAAAGAAATTTACACCGTTGGAATTAGGTCAGACGGCCACATGTGGGACCCACAAGGCATCAGGGTGCGCCAAGGGGGGTGTGCGCGCCCTGTTGCCTTGTGAGCAACTGGTGGCCCCCTCTGGTGGATCTTTATTACGGTATTTTTTATTTATTCCATAAAAAATCTCTGCAGAGTTTCATCCGATTCTGAGAACTTTTATTTCTGCACAAAAACAACACCATGGTAGTTCTGCTGAAAACAATGCTAGTCCGGGTTACTTCCATTCAAATTGTCAAAATTAGAGTCCAAAACAAGAGCAAAAGTGTTTGGAAAAATAGATACGATGGAGACGTATTAGCGCCTTCTACGCGGCTCACCCGCTGCCTCCCGACCCAACCATCCTTCAACTCCACACTGCTCGGCCCTCCCACGGCCGGTACCGGTGGCTTTGCCAGCTCCTCCAGCAATCGTGGGCACCAGAAGAAGTAGAAACAGATCCCTTCGGGTCAGGCCCGCTCCTCCTCCGGTGGTGGAGCGCGCGGTGTATTCCTTCCCGCTTCACGTCCACCCGCTCCTGCCATGACCCCAGGCGCACCCAGCTACAAACAGCGCCATACCATCACCACAATGAGATCAGGCCGCCCTGAACCATATGTCACTACACCCGCCCACACTGGACCCAGCGGTGATTGTATCTTCGACAGCGACCCTTTTCCCCTCCTAACCCCTCCTCTCCAACCTCGATCATCATCGAGAATGGTGCTCTCTTGCCTCACCAGTGTCTGCTCCACCTCTCCCACACCCTCTCGTCCACTCTCCCTTCTCGAAATTCTTATCTCCCCCTCTCTCATTAGAAATCTTGTATGTTTTCATGCTTTTACTCGTGACAATTTAGTTTCCATTCAATTTGACCCTACCGGTTTTTCTATAAAGGATCTAGCCACCAAGACGGTGTTTCTCACTTATGGCACCAGCGCCTCGACATTACCACGCCACCATCGTTGCTGCTAACCTATGGCACCAGCGCCTCGGCCATCCCGGCGCTGCCGCCCTAGCAAAAGTGTCTATGTATTTCAAGTTCAACTTGAATAAGAGCCCGACGTCTCATTGTGATGCTTGTCGCTTGGGCAAACACGTTAGGCTCCCTTTTAGTTCATCTTCTTCTCAAATTAGTTTCCCATTTGAGCTTTATCATTGTGATCTATGGACAAGTCCTCTCTTAAGTGTATTTGGTTATCAATTTTACTTAGTAATTCTTGATGATTTTACGCATTATGTGCGGACTTTCCATATACGTCGCAAGTCTGAAGTTCATTATCTCCTCACTTGCTTCAACGTATATGTTCAAACACAATTCTTTCGCCCCATCTTAGCGTTGCAAACAGATAATGGTTGTGAATTTGACAACTTTGCAAACTGTGCGCTTTTCGAGTCCCGCGGCACTCTCCTCCGTCTAACCTACCCTTACACTTCCCAACAAAATAGGAAAGCTGAATGCATCTTACGCACTCTCAACGATGGTGTTTGAACCCTTCTGTTGCATGCTCACATGCCTCCACCATGGTGGGTTGAACCCCTCGCCACATCTACATATCTCCTCAACCATAGACCTTGCAAGCCCAAGTTCCTCACCACGCCCTACGAGCTCCCCTTTGGACATGCACCTAAATTTCACCATTTACACGTATTCGGCTGCCCCTGTTACCCCAATTTGCTCGCAACAACTCCCAACAAACTTTCCCCACGCTCGGTTGCCTGTGTTTATTTGGGATACCCCATTGACCGCAAGGGCTACCATTGCTACTAACCCCTCTCCCATCGCATCATTTTTTCTAGGCATGTCACATTCATTGAGTCAGTTTTTCCATTCCAAACCCTGCCTCCCACGCCCGAATCCCAGCTGAATCAACTCTTGATCCGCCTACCCTAGATCACGTCGATCCTGCATGCACGCTGCCCCAACCGAGCCCTCCTGCTTTGCCTCATGGCTCTCCCATGCAGCCCACACCCTCCACTTCCTCTCCACACATGCAACCCACCACTTCTGGGCCTTCTTCCCCCGACATCCCACTTTCCTCCAATCGGTCTTCTTCCCCGTCTTCCATCCCCCTCCCTCCCCCCCCCCCCCGCCGCCTGCCCGCACTCCTCATATGATGATCACATGGGCCGAACTCGACATATTCCAACCCAATCCTCACTACGCCAATCTTCAGGTCACCACCCTCTCTCCTATTCCCTCTTCCGTCTACACCGCTCTCCGAGATCCAAATTGGCCGCCGTGATGCAGTCGGAATATGATGCTCTCACGGTGAACTCGACGTGGACTCTCGTTCCGCGCTATAAAGCCCGTTGGGTCATCTGCGGCTTTTCCCAATTCATCGGCATCAATTTCGGAGAGGGTGGTCAAGCCGGTGATGATCCACACTGTGCTCACCCTGGCTTGCTTGCGCGCCTGGCCGGTGCACCAACTCGATGTGAAGAATGCCTTCCTTCACGATTTTCTCGACGAGCAAGTGTACTCCCACCAGTCGACCGACTTCGTCGATGATGCTTATCCAAGTCACTGTACGACCTCAAACAAGCGCCATGGGCGTGGTTTCATTGTTTCGCCGCCTTCGCCAACACCATTGGCTTTATTGTATCATGCTCGGATGTATCCCTGTTCATCCTCCGGCGGGGTGCTCACGCCGCTCATCTTCTTCTGTACGTTGATGATATCGTACTTGCGGCGTCCATGACAGTTCTCCTTCGCTCCATCGTCAACCAACTTCAACGCGAGTTTGCAATGACAGATATGGGTGCTCTCCATTACTTTCTCGGTACCCAATGCAATGTACAATGCGCGGGTTCTTCCTCAACCAGGCCCAGTATGCCGAGGAGCTTCTTTGCCGCGTTGGCATGTCACAATGTCATGCTGCTTCCACACCAGTCACTGCCGACACCGGCGCACTCATGTCAGACCCATCTGAGTATCACAGCCTCGCCGGTGGCTTGCAATATCTCACCATCATGCGTCCTGATCTGGCGTACACGGTGCAACAAGCTTGCCTCCATATGTATGATCCGCGGGACAATCACCTCGCCATCATGAAGTGACTTATGCGGTATGTTCGTGGCACGCTCAGGCACGGGCTTCTTCTTCCAGCTTCATCATCAACAAGCATCATTGCGTATTCAGATACGGACTGCACCGGCTGCCCCGACACCCATCGGTCCACCCCAGTTTACTGCGTGTACCTTGGTGCCACACTCATCAGCTGGTCCTCGAAGCGCCAGGCCATCGTCTCTTGGTCCAGCGCATAAGTGGAGTACCGTGTTGTCGCAAATACTGTCGCTGATTGTGTGTGGCCGCATCAACTTCTTGGTGAGCTCGCCATCTCTCAACCGAAGGCCACAGTCGTCTTCTGCGATAATGTCTTGGTTGCGTACATGTCCACTAATCCAGTTCATCATCGGAGGACAAAACACATTGAGCTTGATATTCATTTCATCAGAGAAAAGATGGCCCTTGGCGAGTTCTGTATTGTACATGTTCCAACAGCTCAATAGCTAGCCAATATCATGACGAAGGGTTTCCCAACATTAGTTTTCCAGAGCTTTAGGGCCAGTCTCTGTGTGTCTCCAGGCGCCGACGACAGGACTGCGGCAGGGTGCTAGCGAACGTGCTTCGCTAGTGGTGTAGTGGTCTAGAGTGGCGTTTTGGCACATGGGAGGGTGCACTCCTGGTTTTTAAAGTGTGTTTTAAACATATTTTGAAATGTCAAAAAATTCCAAAAAAAATTTGACATGTACATCTCGATATTGTACATGCTCACAAAGTCGTTTCGCAAAAAACCGACAAGTTATGTGCCGCGTGTAAAAAGACAAAATCCGGTGTTAAAAAGTGATTTTCACAAGACATCTTTTTGTCTTTTTACACAAGTCACAAACAATGTCGAAACTGGACGTGCACACATATAATGTCAAGATGTATGCACTGAATTTTTGTTTGGATTTTTTTTCACAAATTAAAATATTTTTTACGGTGGCAGGAGCACGCGCTCCGAGGAGCACCAACGGATTTCCGTGTAGTAGTGCCCCCCCCCCCCCACACACACACACACACGCACACATCTCTCTCTCTCTCTCTGGGGAATATCAAGTACTCCCGTCCTTGAAATGCTCCCATGCTCCAACTTCAAAAAATCAATTTTAAATATTTAAAAAAAATCTGAAAAAATATATGAATGTTTACAAGGAATATGACTACAACTCTAAAAAATTTCAGGTCCAAACTCTAAATGTACATTGAGAAACAAAAATGTGAAATCTAGCATGAATAGTGTCATAAAAAAGACAAAAGCAACATTTGACACTATTTATGTCTAAATTTGTCTTTTTTGTTTCTCATTGTACATTTCGAGTTTAGACCTGAAATTTTTAGGAGGTGTAGTCACATTCCTTGTGAACATTCATATTTTTTTCATAAATTTTGAAATATTTAAAATTGATGTTTTACACTTGGAGCATAGGGAGCACCCCAAAAATGGGAGCACCTGATATTTTGCCCCGTCTCTCTCTTGTTCAGATTCTAGTATTGGTTATGGAATGGTATGCATTATTTTTTACGTTTGCAAAGTAGTGTTTCCTTTTTTTTTGCATATAATAGATCGGCCCCAACTATTGTAGGGCTTAATATTGTAAAATTAGCGGTGATTTTACATTGTGCCATGCAACTTTCCCGCTATTCAAGTATTTCTTGATTAGTCACATTTTCGCGTGCATAACGTAAGTAACTCTTCTAGAAAAACATGGAAAAGTACATGTGTGCATTTTAGTGCACATCGACTACTCTAGTTTTGCATCCTTTTTTATGCTTTAGGTCTGCCCCACCTAAAAAAATATTCGTCCTCCGCCATTAGCCCCTGGGGGTGGTGCAAATGATAAAACATGCAGACCTGAGGAGGCCAAATATTAAACTTATCCTCATCTAAACACTTAAAAAAATTCATTCACACTTTTTGCCAAGGCTGGGGGTCATAGCCACTCGAGGAGCACACATAGCTCCGCCATTGATTATACACTTACTTTGGAAAAGGAGAGAGCAACTGGGAATGGCGATGTAGCGGACGAGCGCGCCTGCTCCCGCTACGCGCACCAATCGAACAAGGACGTGTGGTGCTGGGCATTGAATGCGAGCGTGGAGGGTAGTAGCGGGCCATGTACACTGGAACAGTGGTATACGCTAAGGCCGCCGTTTAATATGACGATGCCCTCACGGAACAACATGCACAAGTTCCCACGGTACAGGACGCCACTGACGATTTAAACAGATGTCTGCACCACTATATTATGATTAAAATGTGTGGCTCAGTCGCCAGGACCCTTCATAATTTCTCAGCTTCTTGACTTTTTAACTCCTTGGTTCATTACAGTCAAGGACGAAGCTAGAATTAGTGAAGGGTTTTCAAATTTTATGGGGGCTAACTGACCCAATGCCTATGAGACAGCTACGTCCCTGATTACAGTCAGCTAACACAAGTGTGCTAGTACAGAGTCCAAGCATGCGATGGTGCAACCAGCAAGCTAAGATTTGGCTATGCTGCAAAAAAGAATGTCATGTAAAAATAGTACAGATGGATATCTAAAAACAAGCTTGGTGAGAAGGCAATCATTGTATCGAATGCCAAAGGGTTGTGCAAAATGGATATCTAAAAACAAGCTTGGTGATAAGGTATTAGTTGAAAATGTGACTAATGGTAGATCTTAAAAAGAAAAAGAACAAATTCCAACTCTCAAACTCTGAATTGAGTAAAATTTTCATGCGGCACTCTCAAGAGAATCAAGCGAAAATTAAGTATAAGTATGCCTACTCTATTCTTAGGCTAGTCATAGTGAGAGTCAACATGCATGCTTGCACACCCGTAAAAAAAACATGCATGCTTGCATGCTGATCTTTTCCACCTCCGTGTTTTGGAAAAAAAAAACAGTAGACAAACACATTTCCTAACTACAACAGACAACCTCTCTAGCAGATCCGGTAAAGCCACGTCCCGCAAAATTTCCTAGCTACAACAGACAACCGGTCATGAAAAAAATCAAGAAACATCCTCAGTGTTGTGAAAATCATCGCCACCACCACCGGCCATAGCACCTCCATAGCCATCATCCACATTGACCGGAGAATGAGCACCACAATCTTCAACAACTTGGACCAGAGAATGGGAACCACCACCACCATCCAAATTGCTTGCCGAAGCACCACCATCACCATTGCCAAAAACCTCACCACCTCCACACCCAATGCCGAAACTAACACCACTTCCAAACCCACCTCCATCACCATTGCTGAAGCGAACACCACCTCCAAACCCTCCACCACTCATGTCGAAGCCACCGCCACCTCCAAATTCACCACCACCAACACTGCCGAAAGCAAAAACCCCTCCAAACACAACACCACCACCACCGACATTGCCCAACCCACCGGCCATAAGATTTTGAAGCTCCATCTTTCTGCGACACATGATGCCCATTCTTCTCAATTCCCAAAATTCTCTTGTCGTTGCATTCATGCCCTCTCGATTCATCAACAGGAACAGGTCCTCCTAGGCGGTCCTCTCGTCCTTCTCTTTTGCTCCTCTAGGGAGATCTTGCGCGCCTCAAAAGGCACACCTCTTCTCCCACTTCTCCTCCTTGTGTTTCTCTTTTTTCTCGGCCATGCCCACTTTATAGCATCCCAATTCTTGGCTAGCATGGTATATTTCATCTTTTCCGTGTGACTAATTTGATCTCTCAAAGTGGTTGCCTCGGTCGTCCTCTTCACTCTTGCTTTCTCCTTCTTGTTTCCATCCGATGTTCCCTTGTTTCTCCCACTTCTTGGTGCATCATCACTATCATCATCCTCATCTTCCAATTTGGCGAAAGCACCTTTACTCCATTCTACATATGAAAATGAAAAATAAAACGAAAATAAACACCAATGTTATCAGCAAATGTCTCTCTACATATGTTTTTCCGCCTGGAAAATACCTCTGCTCCATTCGCTTGGAAAATTTTGTGGGTGCTTTTCCCACTAACACGGACATGTACAATAAATGATGTAAAATTTTGTTGAAAATTAGCTACATTTTTTCCCACTGTTCATACCGGACAACGCACTCTCGGGAACAAAAAAATTATAACTAAAATGTTCCCACCATCCATAATACAATGACTTTCTGATTAGTAAGAAAACAATTGCAAGCCGAATATAAATTTTTTCCACGCGTGCGGGTATACTGCATTTACCGATAACAATTTCCCTAGCGAAAAAAACATCACCGCTAATTCACCAGCACTAGTTAGTGCAGTATTTCCGCTTCAACCAACCACTCCCTCACGCCGCCACCCGTAGTAATAAAAGGACAAATTAAAATGATGTTGTCAAACCAGGAGCACATTAACCACAATGTTAGTTGTCGGATGGTGGGCCCTGAGCATTATATTAAATTCCGGTGTTCCCCTGATCACCCAGACCGTGGAATAGTTTATGCATGCCTCCATGCAGCCGCCGAGAGATCCAGTGGAGCGAAACCCTGGTTGACGCCTCTGACAAAAGCCAGCATGCTCCAGCGCTGCTTTGACGTCGAACAAACGACCCGTCACAAAACCCCGTCAAACCCCCTTTGACGTCGGCCGACGACATCGTCTCCCACACACGTACACGCATTAAAACCCCCCTCACCTGCCACCTGCAATACCAGGGACATCCCGCATCTCCAGGGGAATGCACGCCTGAGGATACCAAGAGTGCGCGAGCTCGTCCACGCCAAGCAATTTCCGGAGAGCAACTAGTATAATATGAGCCTTCTTCGCAAAAAAAAAACTAACATAAGCCTGTAATTACCCCACGTGTAGCATTACTCAGTCTCATTATTAGTTTCTTGTCAAAGCCTCAGCCTTTTAACGAGAATCAGTTTTATTTGCCACGGTCTGCCACAAAATCGTGGTTATTGAAAAACTGGTCGAAAATGTTTGCTATGATTAAACTGTGTCTCAATATGGCGTTTTTATTTTTCAAATTTTAGTCTCAAGAAAATTTATAATCACCCCCATAATTTATGGAAGAATAAAAGACTTCTTCGTTATTCGTTAGTGTGGCAGAAGGACGTTGGAGCGAGGAAAACGCACACTTGTGGAGTTGGCTATATGCCCAACTTTACTTGTAGACGTACTCCAGCTCCAGTATGCAGGAGGGCAGAATAGGGAAAATCAGCAATAGCCCTCTTCGGGAACATAACTCGGGCGTCGGTGCATGGAAATTACTCAAGTCTTCAGGCTGGTCACAATGGGCAGGAACTTAGAAGTAACATCACATACTCTAATACAAGTTTGCTTATGTGGCACATATTTAATGAAAAGAGAGGTGCTTGTGGTAACTAGCTAAGTTATCGGAACGTCACACGCTCCAAGAAACAATGAGTCTATATCCTAATAAATACATCATTGCATGACACTACATACATGTTCCTACCTACTATGGAGGTAGTAACATAGTCTAGCAAACTGTGTAGGTTACTAGCTTATGTTACTGCCCATTGTGACCAGCCTCAGTGGTAGCCGTGGCCATGGGAAGCTGTGCTGCGCGCATTGCATGGCTCGCGGTTTGTTTTTTGTTTGTAGCAGGTGCAGTAATTAGCTACCGTCTCTCTGCCTTTCCTTCTCGAAGCCCTCGCTGACACCGTGAGTTCAGGGTCGACGAGGATATCTCTTAAAATACCCAATCGAGCCTAGAGAGTCGTGAGATCCATCACGGTGGCACGTGAGGGTTCAGAGTTAATTCAAAGAATTCCTTCAGATGTTTCGAAATGCCTTTAGCTCTTTCTTCTTAAAACACATTACTCCCTGTAAACCGAAAAGGAGGGAGTATAATGCAATTGTCTACATACATTTACATAGCCTGAGCCTACGAATGCACGCGCGTGCATCTTTTTTTTTACAAATATGCAAAAGACTTGCGTATCATTGCATTGATAGAGAGAAATAGAGTCAAATAACAGTTACAGAACCGATGACAACATGAACACACAACGCGGCGTGAGTGAGGTGGCTAATGCGCACAAACAAAATAATAGGGGTGTGCGCTCCCCCAAATACAGAAATCTACGTCTCAGACACAATGTTGCACAGTTCTATGACGCCGGCACGAGCCCAGCTGCGTGCCTCCTCCATGATCGTCGATGTGAGGTGAAAGATGGAGGGTTGTTCGGCGTTGAAGACACATGCATTTCATTGCTTCCAAATCCACCAAGCCATTGCCCAACCGGAGGTGCACAATGCACGGTTGATGCGCTCCAAAATAGGCGTCTCCCGCTCACTCGACCAAGTATAAAGGCACCCATGGAGATAAATGTCAAGGAGCTCCTCATCCGCAATGAAACGTCGAAATCTGCTTATCATACCGCAGTCTAGGCGATTGTTGCTCTTATCCGGCGCTGTGGCAATCATGTAGAAATCACCACTTATAAGCCAAGGGCCGGCACACAAGGCACGCGCATCATGGAGCTCGACAAGGAAAGCCATCATGTCCTCATCGCGTTAGGGGGCATACATACCCGACAACCACCAATGGGCGCCGCGTCCTGTTGCTGCGGCAAGTGCAGGATTTCAGTACGCCACCATGCAAGAATGATGCCCCCTCGGGTGCCTTTTTTTTTGAAAGAATTGACAGTGGGAGAGCACTCCCACTGTGATTTATATATATTTATATAAATGGGGTGTTTACATAGACATATACAACGCCAAACACAACCAACCAACTACCACCCCCTCCCCATGGCTTAGGGAAGAGGCAAACTACCAACCCTCCACAGGAGGAGCCAAGCAAAAAAGTGTCAACAAGGATCAACCTAGAGTATTACATAGGTTTACAAATGAGCCTCGATGGGCCTCCTTGATTCTATATTGGAGCTGACCTAGGTCATTTTTGAAGCGTGATAACCAGGACCTAATAGTAGGGTCAACTCCTCGGAAGTGCTTGTTATTCCTCTCCTTCCATATGCTCCAAGCAGCAGTGAGAAAAACTTCCAAGAAGAATGGGCCAGGCCAGGAGTCTCTGTTGAATCCGATGGCAGTGAGATAGCTATCAAAAGGGGGCCAATGAATGCCAAGCTTGGCCCAGCAGGTCCTGCTAAAATCGTAGGTGAAGATCATGTGGTCCACCGTTTCTTCAATTGGCAGTCCGCAAAGAAGGCAATCAAAGTCGTCACCAATGTTGTAGTGCCTCCGTTTCAACATATTACGTGTGTTGAGCCTGTCTAGGAAAAGCAGCCACCCAAACACCTTCAACTTCATTGTACATTTCGATTTCCACAAGTGCTTGAACATGGGATTGGCTTGAGCATCTCTAAAGAAGAAAGAATAGAAGTCCTTAGGACGAAAGTCGGCCGCGCCCCACGTGTAGTGCCAAACATCAGTATTTGACGTGGAAGGGCAAATCTTGTTTGACGTTAGCTGCATGTCTCGGATTTCGTCCAGCGCGGTAGGGGATACAGGGAGGTGAAAGGTTTCATGCAGATCATTGGAGGCCCAGAAGTCAGCAACCGAGATATCTTCATGTAGTGCAAAAGAGAAGGCACGTGGGTGGGAATCGTGCAGCACATCACGCGCCCAAAGATCTTTCCATAGCAAGGTGGTCCTTCCATCTACCAACTGAACACGAGATATGCCCCTGAAGGTTGGTGTCAGTTTTAAAATATCGCGCCACCAGAAAGAGCCGACCGGGTCTACTGCATGTGGTATTTTGTCGACGTAGAGATTGTCCCATATCAGGTGAACCCAGGGCACATCCATTTTATTGTAGAATTTATGGAGGAATTTTAGGAGCAGGGCTTCATTATGGATTTTGAGATTGATCACTCCTAGCCCACCTTTGTCTTTGGGACGACAGACCATGTCCCAGGCTGCAAGAGAGGAAAATTTGTCACCTTGCTCGGTTTTCTTAGTCCATGTAGCGACCCGACCCGAATGGATCAAGTCTCTGTGCTTTCGTGTCATCCCTGGATCGGTATGCTGACACACACAGTACTCGAAGGATTTATAACAGAGGTAAATCACATGTATAAAGTAGCGTAAAAACTATTACCTCAATCCAAAACATAGCGGAAGCAACAAGGTTGTGGATTCCCATCAACACCAACGGCAAAGTTGAGTATAGGAAATCGTAACCCTAACGTATCACTTACTCGTCGTCTGAAAATTCTGCAACATGAAAAGTTGCAGCCCGAAAACGGGTCAGCACATGGAATATGCTGGCAATGTAACACATAGAGAGTAATGAAGGAATAAGCCTATACTACATGCATATATGGCTGGTGGAAAAGCTCTATAGTTACAGTTTTTGCAAAAAGCCAATTTTTCCCTACTGCAAAGGAATAAATTTATTTAACTATCATGGTGGTTGTTAAACATTGAGAATGGTTGACAGCATTCTCAATCCCAATTAAAAGTACTCATTAAAATCCAATAACATTTATTAGAAGTAACATGTTGAGATTCACATGATATTCAAGTACTAGATACTCAAAATTGTCCATAACCGGGGACACGGCTAATCATGATTAGTTTATACACTCTGCAGAGGTTTGCGCACTTTTCCCCACAAGACTCGATCGCCTCCGCTTGGTTCTCGCACTACATGGTGTTTGAGAAACGGATGACCGAGACATAGTCTTTCAGAAGCGCTAGCACCTTACATGTGGGTAGACCGTACCAACCTACATCCCCTACATCAGCTAGCCTACCCGTAAGAGTTCGCACAACTTAGTCAACTACGCCAGAGCCCATAATGGCTTGTGGCTGCACACGGAAGTTTCTAGTTTGAATAATCTCATGATCCCTTTGGGCCTGGGTGGCGGTCCGAAGAAATACAGGCAAATCCTGTCTACCCAGGTGCCTTGACAGCAAGTCCTGAATAGCCAGTGCCTCAATCCACCCAGATGTGTGTTTAAGTTGCCACCTTAGATAAACCATTAATTATCAATCTCACATCTGTCATGGATATTCACTTAAACCCAATCCACGTCTACGAGCATAGCATGGCGTAATAAGCAAGCGTAGAAGTAACTCCCAAAGGTTCATAAGTAAAACAGGTAATAGGTACTACCTCAATCTACTTCTCATCCCACAATTTAATTAGATCCTAACCATGCAAGTGTTTGAGGATTGATCTAATGCATAAAACTGGGTATGAGAAGGGTATGATCAAAGTGTTACTTGCCTGCAATGTTGATGAAGATGATTCGCACTCAAAACTCTTAATATCTCTACTCGTCACACTCCGGTCAATCTATCGTAATCAATCAATAGTAACCACACATAAGCAATCACTCAAAAGATCGGAAGGATCGAAGAAACAATTCGGAAAACGTCAAAACCAAATCTAATAACTCTTGCAGCATAAAACAATTTCTAACAGTACCAAAACTATGTGTATTTGGCCTTATCAGAAAGTTTAGGTCAAGAGCTTCGATTTGCAAAAAGAATCAACTAAATCGGAGTTACGAAACTCAAGTTATGATCAAACGAAGTTCAAATACAAATCTGTTTGAATTCAAATTTTAAAACTTTCAAAAACATGTTTGAGTTGTATTACTGGATAGAGGAGATCATAACGAAGAAGTGGGCGTTGGTTTCGTTGGATTCCGACTTACGAGTAAAAAGTTATAGCCGTTTGAAGATTAGGGACACTACGGATAGGTCCATGACGGAAATTAAAAATAAAAAGAAAAATCTATCGAGCGAACGCTCGCTAAACAAAACCGGAAAGAAAAACCGGCGAGAAAACCGATCTAGGGTTTCGGAAAGGAAACCGAAACGAAAAACCGATCTAGAAAACGGAACGGAAACCGATCTAGAAAACGTGACGCGGCGCGGGCTAGTACCTCGAAGAGGCGAGGGGCTCCGGCGGTGGCGGCGTAGGGCGGCGGCGGCGGTGGTGGCGGCGGCGGCGGCTAGGGCGGCGGCGCTGGCTATGGCGGCGGCGGCACTGGTGTTGCTGCTGCTGCAGAGGAGAGGAGAGGAGAGTTGATTTGATGTGTTGGAGGGGGTGCTTGGGTATTTATATTGGGGAGGGAGGGGTTTTGCTTGGGGTAGGGGACAAGAAATAGATTAGGATTAGGAATCCTAAGAATAAAAAACGGAATAACAAAACGGGGTCAAATTCTACTAGGAATCGTAAAGAATAGGAAACTTGGGGCTCCTGGCTCCCTAGGTGCGTGGTGCGTCGTGGCCTTGGCCTTGACGACATTGGCTTTACGGCTTGGGCCTTTGGCCCAAGGCGCTGGCTTTTTTTTTTAATTTTTTAACAGAGAAAAATAAAATAATAAAACCAAATAAATAAATATATTATATAGGCATATAATATATCAAAATTTTCAGAAAAAGATTTCCTACATGATAAACTTTATTCTAGCTTCAAATAAAATACACAAAATTCAAATAAAACAAACAATGCTACTGCCCTAATAAAATCCACTGAAAATCATTTTAAAAATACCAAAATGATTTCAAATTAATTTCTCTCAATTTTCTGATGTAGGGAATCATGTTACCCTATTTTCCATATATTTTATTTTTAGAGAAAATAATTTGAATAAAACTCAAATAACTCCAATTGAAAAATAATTCAAAGGAACTTTGAATTTAATTCTTTAAAGCTCCCAACTCATATTTCATATGTTTTGAAGAAGTCATTTTATCTTCGCTCGTGAAAATCATTGAGTTGCATAAAGTTTCAGAATTGGAAAATATTTTCCAAATGAAATTCAAATATTTTCAACACCCTTGTCATTTAAATAAATGGAAGAAGTCATGTCATCTTCTCTCGTGGTTTTGTGATGAAAAGAATTTGAATTCGAAGATCATAAAAGCAAAATGAAAGTTTGGGAAAGTCCTTTTATTCCCTCTCATTTAACTTTCAAAAAGTTTCGAATTCACTCACTTTCAGTCAATCAATCAAACAATCAGCCAAAACTATCTATTTGTTTATAACATTCCAAAATTTAAAATTTTGGGATGTTACAAACTACCACCCTTAAAATGAATCTCGTCCTCGAGATTCGGAGAGGCTAGAAATAAATAGGTTAGGGTTTGGGGGGTCTTCTCAAAATTCCATCGATCGTCTCCGGGGTCTCGGGTGCTACCACCCTTAAAAGCATTGTTACGGTTCCATCAAAACTCAGATACTCCATCCTTATTGCTGACAGTGTCGGTCTTCTCAGATCGTAAGGATAATTCCTTCTCTGGTCTCTTCCGGTAGTGGCATAACCTTTTCCTCAATTCCTTTGTCCTTTCCTCTTGGTAAGGTTATCCCGAAATTGGGTCTTCTTAGCTGACAGGTCTGGCGCCAATTCTAAACAACTATCGATATCTCATGGTGGTCAACCATTTATGGTTTGTCCTGCATGAAACGGGTCTGGGTTGAACCTCACCATATGACCTATGGTTGGCAACAGCTATCGTGTACAAGGGGAAAAGAAATACCTATACCGTTCTAAGGCTTAAACAAGGTTTAATATCGTCGTCTTGCAACTATAGGTAAGTCACTCAGATTTACCATCCCATATAGCAAAGCGAATAATAAGAGTAAGTCGGTATGGTGATCAATCCATCCCGCACCCAAATCATTACCTTGTACATGGTTTAGCGAATCTCGCATTCTAACACTCGGTCATCCTCACAAGCATTGCAGAATTTCTCTTGTCGACGAACCAAGTTCGGAAAATCCATTGATTCTGCAAGCCAAACAAACATCTATCGTTCCTTAACAACTCTCAGGTTTTGCGTAAACTCCTATAGAATCGTCGGTTGATACAAGTCGTAACTTCTTCCAGGGTTTTCCTTCAGCAAGAGTGTGCTTGCTTCTTGGCAGGTCCTGGGGCCTGTGGGTTATGGCCCATCTCATCACTTGCAATCCTTGAACACATCCTCGGGGCAACTGATCGTTATCCCAACATCCAACTCCCTGGCATACTTAAATCCATCCAATTGTCTTGTCTCTTTTCCTTATATTTGCACCAAACTAAGACGTGATTACTCAAACTCATCATGGAATTTCCATTGATCCATATTTCCAACATCATACCTCCTTTATATCCAATAACACTTCATCTCTTCATCCTCGTGGGATGTCCCACATACCGTGATAAAACTTATACTTATGAAATCCATACTCCACTTCGTGGAACCTCATTATCCTTTCCAGGGTCAAGCGTCCTTACAAGGAAATATTGGCCATCTCGCATGGCACTTCTTCAATCGGAAAACGTGAAACACATCATGAACTCCTGACAGTCCTTCGGGTGACTTCAACTTGTTAGCCTATTCTCCCATACGCTCCAAAACTCGGTATGGTCCTACAAATCTCGGGGCTAACTTTCCCTTAACTCCAAATCGTTTAACTCCTCGCATAGGTGGCACACAAAGATATGCTCTGTCTCCGATTTCATAGACTACCTCCTTGCATTTTTGAGTCTGCATAACTCTTCTGCCTGGACTGAGCTATCTTCAGTCTATCTCGAATCAACTTAAAATTCTCTTCTGACTCCTTGATCATATTTGGTCCAAACAATGACGGTCTCCAACTTCATCCCACATCAACGGTGTCCGCTCCTTCTCCCATACAAAGCTCCAAAGGGCCATCTTCAAACTGACTTGGTAGCTGTTGTTGTATGAGAACTCCCGTAGGGTAGATTATCATCACTACTAGATCCATAATCTAGCGCACACGCCTCAACATGTCCTCCAAAATCTGATTGACTCTCTTGATTTATCCATCTGTCTGGATGAAAGGCTGTCTTGAACTCTAGCCTAGTACCCAAAGTCCAGTGCAGCTGATTCCAAAACTTTGAGGTAAACTTTGTTCCTCTCGATGGTCCTCGGAACTCCATGCGGACATCGATCCTTGTCAAATATATCTTGGCCAACTTCACACTTGTATAGGTGGTTTTCACCGAATAAAGCGAGCCACTTTGGTCAAGCTAATCAACTACTACCCAGATAGAATCATATCCCAATCGGGTTATGGGAAATCCGGAAATGAAATCCATGCCAAGCTTATCCTACTTCCATTCGGGTATCGGCATAGGCTGCAATAATCCTGCTGGCTTCTGATGCTCTGCTTTTACTTTCTCTGGCATACATCACTTACGACTACATACTCCACAATATCCTTCTTCATACCAGTCCACCAGAAACACTCCTTCAAATCCAAATACATCTTGGTGTTTCCAGGGCGAATGAAGTATGGTGAGTCATGAGCCTCCTGAAGTATTAACTTCCTGATCTTTGCATTATTGGGTATATGTACACTGTCCTCAAACCATAAGGTGTCATGCTCATCCTTACGAAAACCTTTGGCTTTTCCTTTGCTCATCCTCTCTTTTACCTCAGCAATCTCTTTGTCATCCTTCTGAGCTTCACGGATCTTTTCCAACAATGTAAACTGAACTTCCATTACTGCAACGAAACCTTTGGGAACAATCTCCAACTGAAGTTCCTTGAGATCCTCGGCTAACTCCTTTGGTAATCCTCCGATTATGAGGGTATTCGTCCTTGTTTTATTTATGGTTATATCCTATTTCTCCACAAGGCTTGCACGCACAAGGTTTCTTCATATCCTTTCCATAAGGCTTCAACTTCTGGGTCACAAACCGAGACTTTAGCAAAGTCAACTTAAATTCTTCCCAAGTGGTTACTCTTTGCAATCCATTGATGGTTTGGTACATCCTCCACCAAATAGCAGCACCTCTTTCAAGCAATCAAGAGCATCTTTGGGTCATATCCTTTCTGGCTGTAGGGTTATTCTTCATATGATCTTCCATGTTCAATCCATCGATCATCTCCAATTGACTCATTGGTCCGGAAATTACAAGCTCATCTCCATCCATCCTCTAATGGGTCCATGGGTTTGGGGTGGGATAAGAGAGATCGAGAGGATGCACACAATACAAACAATGGTTTTGAAAAGACAGATTTTATTGTGGCTGTCGGAAAACATCAAACAAATGACAGCTCACAATCGTCGCATCTAACGTAGATATGTAACAGGGTTTGGTCTTCTAACGGTCAATAAATCTTCAAAGTCATCAAACTCTTCCAATCTTGATCATGTCTCGATGGCTCCTTCCGATCATGCTTGTCCTTCTCAAGTTCTTTTGCGGATCATCTCTGTTGACGCGAAGTCTCTCGCGACGTCCTTCAATATTTCTGGAGTTACGTTCCAACTGCCGGTTTCAACATCCTTGACATGATCCAGGATCCTACTGTCCTTCAGTTACTATCAAATCTCCGGTATCTCGATGTTTTGCTCCTTCATCTTGTCTACTTTCAGCTTCTGGGTCCTGAGTTCTTCACGAACTGTTTCCTTATCAAATACTGCTTCCTGCAGATCCACCTTAAACTTCTTCATGTAATACTCCAGATCCTGGTGATACACCATTTAAGGTTAAAACTCCAACGTTTGCAGATAGATGCTCCATCAGCTTTCTACCATCCAATCCTTCCATGCATCTGCATGCTTAACTCCGCACGGTGACAATAGCATAGGCGGGCGATAACATCATGGATAGCGTGTTTCGCTCTTGTCATTTTCATGAGCTATCATTCCATAGTTGATATCTCCTGCCTTAGGGTTTTCCCGACAAAGCTTTGAATTCTAATGCTCCATGTTCCATCTTTCTCCGATACACCTTGATCTCGGTTATTGATAACTTCCATAGTCCGCCAAGTTCCATAAGCGCAACCTTCCTAGGTCATACAAATCCGAATTTATTTGGAGCCTTCAAATCTCCTAGTCTTGGTCTTCACCGTTGTAGTTTCCGTTTACGGTAAAATCATCTTCATTCCAAATGGTCTTAGTTGTCCAATATCTTGTCTCCTTGGAGTGGTCTCATCACCAAATCTTCGAGTGGTCAAAAGGAAAAGGGTATGGTCTCACTAAAAGGAATATTTGAATAAGCTCAAGAGAAGAGAGGTAAAAGATCTTTTGAAAATGAAGTTGTAGAGAAAATCTTTCCTATGGGCTTGTCGGTTTCTAGGGTCACGTCCTCACCAACATGTGCTCGATACCATCTTGTAGCGACCCGACCGAATGGATCAAGTCTCGTGCTTTCGTGTCATCCTCGGATCGGTATGTTTGACACACACAAGACTCGAAGGATTTATAACAGAGGTAAATCACATGTATAAAGTAGCGTAAAACTATTACCTCAATCCAAAACATAGCGGAAGCAACAAGGTTGTGGATTCCCATCAACACCAATGGCAAAGTTGAGTATAGGAAATCGTAACCCTAACGTATCACTTACTCGTCGTTCAAAAATTCTGCAACATGAAAAGTTGCAGCCAAAACGGGTCAGACATGGAATATGCTTGGCAATGTAACACATAGAGAGTAATGAAGGAATAAGCCTATACTACATGCATATATGGCTGGTGGAAAAGCTCTATAGTTACAGTTTTTGCAAAAAGCCAATTTTTCCCTACTGCAAAGGAATAAATTTATTTAACTATCATGGTGGTTGTTAAACATTGAGAATGGTTGACAGCATTCTCAATCCCAATTAAAAGTACTCATTAAAATCCAATAACATTTATTAGAAGTAACATGTTGAGATTCACATGATATTCAAGTACTAGATACTCAAAATTGTCCATAACCGGGACACGGCTAATCATGATTAGTTTATACACTCTGCAGAGGTTTATGACTTTTCCCCACAAGACTCGATCGCCTCCGCTTGGTTCTCGTGACTACATGGTGTTTGAGAAACGGATGACCGAGACATAGTCTTTCCAAGCGCTAGCACCTTACATGTGGGTAGACCGTACCAACCTACATCCCCTACATCAGCTAGCCTACCCGTAAGAGTTCGCACAACTTAGTCAACTACGCCAGAGCCCATAATGGCTTGTGGCTGCACACGAAGTTTCTAGTTTGAATAATCTCATGATCCCTTTGGGCCTGGGTGGCGGTCCGAAGAAATACAGGCAAATCCTGTCTACCTGTGTGCCTTGACAGCAAGTCTGGAATAGCCAGTGCCTCAATCCACCCAGATGTGTGTTTAAGTTGCCACCTTAGATAAACCATTAATTATCAATCTCACATCTGTCATGGATATTCACTTAAACCCAATCCACGTCTACGAGCATAGCATGGCGTAATAAGCAAGCGTAGAAGTAACTCCCAAAGGTTCATAAGTAAAACAGGTAATAGGTACTACCTCAATCTACTTCTCATCCCACAATTTAATTAGATCCTAACCATGCAAGTGTTTGAGGATTGATCTAATGCATAAAAACTGGGTATGAGAAGGGTATGATCAAAGTGTTACTTGCCTGCAATGTTGATGAAGATGATTCGCACTCAAAACTCTTAATAGCTCTACTCGTCACACTCCGGTCAATCTATCGTAATCAATCAATAGTAACCACACATAAGCAATCACTCAAAAGATCGGAAGGATCGAAGAAACAATTCGGAAAACGTCAAAACCAAATCTAATAACTCTTGCAGCATAAAACAATTTCTAACAGTACCAAAACTATGTGTATTTGGCCTTATCAGAAAGTTTAGGTCAAGAGCTTCGATTTGCAAAAAGAATCAACTAAATCGGAGTTACTAAACTCAAGTTATGATCAAACGAAGTTCAAATACAAATCTGTTTGAATTCAAATTTTAAAACTTTCAAAAACATGTTTGAGTTGTATTACTGGATAGAGGAGATCATAACGAAGAAGTGGGCATTGGTTTCGTTGGATTCCGACTTACGAGTAAAAAGTTATAGCCGTTTGAAGATTAGGGACACTACGGATAGGTCCATGACGGAAATTAAAAATAAAAAGAAAAATCTATCGAGCGAACGCTCGCTAAACAAAACCGGAAAGAAAAACCGGCGAGAAAACCGATCTAGGGTTTCGGAAAGGAAACCGAAACGAAAAACCGATCTAGAAAACGGAACGGAAACCGATCTAGAAAACGTGGCCGCAGCGCTGCTAGTACCTCAAGAGGCGAGGGCTCGGCGGTGGCGGTGTAGGGCGGCGGCGGCTGGTGAGGGCGGCGGCGGCTAGGGCGGCGCGCCGGCTATGGCGGCGGCCTTGGTGTTCTTGTTGCTGCTGCTGAGAGAGGAGAGGAGAGTTGATTTGATGTGTTGGAGGGGGGGTGCTTGGGTATTTATATTGGGGAGGAAGGGTTTTGCTTGGGGTAGGGGACAAGAAATAGATTAGGATTAGGAATCCTAAGAATAAAAAACGGAATAACAAAACGGGTCAAATTCTACTAGGAATCGTAAAAGAATAGGAAACTTGGGGCTCTGGCTCCCCTAGGTGCGTGGTGCATCGTGGCCTTGGCCTTGACCGACATTGCTTTAGCGGCTTGGGCCTTTGGCCCAAGGCTGTGTTTTTTTTTTTTAATTTTTTTAGCAGAGAAAATAAAAATAATAAAACCAAATAAATAAATATATTATATAGGCATATAATATATCAAAATTTTCAGAAAAAGATTTCCTACATGATAAACTTTATTCTAGCTTCAAATAAAATACACAAAATTCAAATAAAACAAACAGTGCTACTGCCCTAATAAAATCCACTGAAAATCATTTTAAAAATACCAAAATGATTTCAAATTAATTTCTCCAATTTTCTGATGTAGGGAATCATGTTACCCTATTTTCCATATATTTTATTTTTAGAAAAAATAATTTGAATAAAACTCAAATAACTCCAAATTGAAAAATAATTCAAAGGAACTTTGAATTTAATTCTTTGAAGCTCCCAACTCATATTTCATATGTTTTGAAGAAGTCATTTTATCTTCGCCGTGAAAATCATTGAGTTGCATAAAGTTTCAGAATTGGAAAATATTTTCCAAATGAAATTCAAATATTTTCAACACCCTTGTCATTTAAATAAATGGAAGAAGTCATGTCATCTTCTCTCCGTGGTTTTGTGATGAAAAGAATTTGAATTCGAAGATCATAAAAGCAAAATGAAAGTTTGGGAAAGTCCTTTATTCCTCTCATTTAACTTTCAAAAGTTTCGAATTCACTCACTTTCAGTCAATCAATCAAACAATCAGCCAAAACTATCTATTTGTTTATAACATTCCAAAATTTAAAATTTTGGGATGTTACAGTCCATAGACAACGTCTCCTGATTTTGTCTAGGATCTCAAGAAGCTTGGGCGGGAATTTGAGTGTACACATGGCAAAAATAAGAAGGGACGTGACTGAAGCGTTCAGCCAGGATAATCTGCCACCATAGGTCATCATAGCAATGGTTGACGTTAGGCGCCTTTCCAATCTGCAAACAAGAGGCATGAGGTCCGGGACTGTAGGCCGAGTGGTACCCAGAGGCAGGCCAAGATAGGTGAAAGGCAGCGTGCCAACATTACAGCCAAAAATCCTTGCAAGAGCATCCGTAGAGGAGGGGTCGAGGTTGATCGGAATCAATGTGGACTTTGTGAAAATTGATTTTCAAGCCAATAGAGGTGGCGTAATCCGATAGGATCTCCTTGACCAAAGAAGCTTGAGGGTGCATGCAGGTAGGACTATCAAAGTGTCGTCGGCGTATTGGATAACGGGGTAGTCAGATTGTCCAACACATGGAAAGGGGAGCTCGATTTTGCCTTGTCTGAATGCATCATTTATGGCGGACTGTAATAAATCCGCAGCGAGCACAAAGATGAGGGGGGACAAGGGATCGCCCTGTCGGACACCACATCGGCATTGGAATTGTCTGCCCGGCACCCCGTTGAGAAGGACAGAAGAGCGGCCAGAGGAGAATAAGCATTGGATCCAAGAAATCCATTTGTCGTTGAAACCCATATGGCGCATAATCTTGATCATCGGGTCATGAGCAATTGTGTCAAAGGCCTTCGCAAAATCAAGTTTGAGCAAAATGATCTGTCTGCCCGAGCTTTGGCATTGGTGCAAATACTGGTAAGCCCAGGCAAGGCAATCCTGGATAGTCCTCCCTTTAATGAAGCCATATTGATTGCGATGAACTAAATCCAAAATAGAAGATTGTAGCCGATCTGCTAGAAGTTTTGTAATCAGCTTGAGGCAGCAGTTCAAAAGCGTGATCGGTCTGTAATCATTTACAGTTTCCGGGGAGTTGACTTTAGGGATCAGCGTGATGAGCCCATCATTGATGTTGTTAATGTCCAGGGTGCCATCATAAAATTGAGCGCAAAGGTCATAAAAATCATGCTTGATGATAGGCCAACAGGCTTTGAGAAAAGCACCACTGAAACCATCAGGGCTAGGTGCACGATCAGGAGGCATGTCATTAACAACTTGGTCAATTTCTTTGTGTGTGAATGGCTCGGTCAGAGCATCAAGATTATCAGATCTTCTGATGAGATCGGGCAGGGAGAATTTCATCTCAGAGGCTGAAGTGGAGCCCAGACGATCTTTATAAGTGAGGAACAAGAGGGCCTCTTTACTAGTGTGATCTTCAAATATAGTGCCACTATCATCACATAAGCTTGCAATGTTATTCTGTCGGTATCTTTCTGTAGCGATGGCTTGAAAGAACTTAGTGTTTTCATCGCCAAATTTGATCCACCTAATAGTGCAGCGTTTTTCCAATAAAGCTTTTGGTAATTGAGGAGCCTGAGCAAGTGAGTTTTTAGAATTGTTCTGAAATTAGCCTCAGGTATAGTGAGTGTGCGTTTGTTCTCAAGCTCGTCAAGGTCAGCCAGTACACCGTTGCAGTTAGAAATAGCAATAGAGAGGCGGGAGATGTTCTTACTCCAGCGTTTCAATGCATGTCTTAGGGCTTTGAACTTGCGGCAAAGTTTAGTGGCAGCATTTTCTGACTTAGCAGGCCTTTCCCAAACATTTCGCACAACATCCATAAATCCTGGGTGAAGGATCCAGTAAGACTCAAAGTGGAAGATCTTACTGCGGGGAATCGTGGTCTCAATACTGACAACACAAGGGATATGATCTGATAACGGTTTACCAAGAGGTTTCACCAAGGTTTTAGGGTATACCGTGGTCCAGTTACCATTGCCGGTAGGAAGAAGGATCCTGAAAGGCGGCCCCAAATATCTTGAAAACAATGGATGAGGAGACTGAATCAAGCTTGGTTTCTTGGAGACAAAGAGCGTTGGGGAATTTTGAGGCAAGAACAGAGTGAATGGCACTGCGCTTAGCCGGCACAGCATTGTTGGGATTGACGAAATCGCCGCAGGAGCCTTCATAGTCGATGGTAATGTCTCCTCTCAGTGACGAACATTGTCGGAAAGGCTGGAATAAATCCAGAAAAATACGAGTACCAGTGCCAAATCAATCCTTGAACTCTCGTGGACTGGTTCGCATACCTTTAACAGTTAATGTCTATGGTATGTGCTAGTAAATTTTTTAGAACGAAGTCGACCCAAAATGACCAAGCGAATGCAGGATACTGACAAGACAGGAGAGAAGAAAAAGTTGACCCAATCGGACCCTCAAAGCCTTTCTAAACGTTCGGGTTGTCCGACACTCCTCATATTGCCCCTGTATATGAGTTGAGAATGAGGAGTGTCTGGGTGTTTTCAGTCTGCGCCTTGCGTCCGCCACATAGAATTTGGCCTACTACCATGGACCACCTTTTATTATTATTATTATTATTATTATTATTATTATTATTATTATTATTATTATTATTATTATTATTATTATTATTATTATTAGTATTATTATTATTATTATTATTATTATTATTATTATTATTATTATTATTTCTTTTCTTTTTCACTTCATCTTCACTAATCCACATGCATGTGAACGGACGTATAGGAAAAAAATGTGGTACATGGCTGCGTGTGTGGATAAATCTATACGTATTAAGGTAGAAAATAGGTATTCTTGGTCTATCATGCTATTTTGTAAAAAAACTGATGTTTCTCATAATAAACCCGTAGTTTAGTTTTAAGTCGGATTTTCGCTTTACAACCCCCCCAAGATATATTTGGTAATCAATGCACATCCTAGTTTTAAGTCAGATTTTCTCTTTTGCAGGAACCCCCTTATACCGCAGTACATATCAAATGCTTTTCAAAAATATCTATATCTTTTAAAATCTAATTTCAATTAACATAATATATATGGAATTTGAGTAGAAAAATGTTTAAAATTTAAATATGATGTTATTTTACATGTTAACCATTTCAAAAAATAAAATTTATGGTGCAACCTTAATCGATAGCGTATGATCTGTCTTTTTTCAAACCGGTGTCGATTCAGGTTGGGAATGAACTCCACATCAAAATCAACATTGGAGACGAAAAAACCACCATTATCACGCATGCAGGCCTCACCAAAACCTGAATGAAAGAAAAAAAAATCTCGTCTTATGCTGAGAGTATACCTGGCCATGGGCCGGGTCGGGCCGGGTTTAGGCTGGGCCTAAAAAAGCCCACGGCAGAAAACTGAGGCCCAGGCCCTACCATCAGGCCTACTTTTCAAGCCCAAGCCCGGCCCATCTGGTAAAAAGCTCTAAAAAGCCCTTAGGGCTTAGGGCCGTGGGCCGGGCCTCTTCCTTAAAATGCCAATATGCCAAGCCCAAGCCCGTCCAGGCCCTGCTGGTGGGTTCAAAACTCAGGCCCAAGCCCGGCCCATGGGCAAGCCCTCGGGCCTAGGCCATGGATTTTAGGGCCGGGCCTGGGTGGGCCGACAGGGCCAGGCCGGAGATGGCCAGGACTAGCTGAGAGAAACGCCTTAGAATTGACAACATTCAAATGTGTTGTGATAGTGTGAGCACTGAGGCCACCGCCAGCAAGATAAGGGGATAAGTGGCAACACAGATGGAATGCCATGTGTTGAAGTAGAGAACGTGGACCTCTTGGGGTCTTGAGTCATGGTTTGGATTAGAGAGTGGTATTTTTTGGTTGGAAAGCACGGACGCTTTTGCTAGTAGATACTGAAAACGGACACGACCGGACATTGATCAAACACGTCCGTACACAGGCTAAATTTGCCAAGTCCGGTCCTAAGGCTAGTCATAGTGGGGAGTAACTTAGACTAGTAACATGCATATGTTACTAGTCTATGTTACTACCTCCATAATGGGTAGTGTTATAGATGTGGTAACATAGAGTGCTTCATTTATTACTTTGTAGACTCATTTTACATTGGAAACCGCTATGTGATGGTAACATATTATGTTACTCTATTTGCATCTCTCCTCATTAATTACTTGCCGCATCATATTTTTTGCCTATGTGGCATGCATGTTACTACCTATGTTACTCCCACTATGAGCAGCCTAACAGGAAGCGGCTAGCTGGTCAAGTGACTCATCGGCCGATGAGGCAGCAGCATCCGGTGCATGCAGCTTGATGTCAACGCTTCCTAGAAAGGTGATCAGGATGAGCCAAGATCCAATACAAATGTGATTAAGATAATACGGATTGGTAAAAGCTGTACTACCGTCCAGTACATTAATTTAACTTCGAGTACCGTCCTCTGTACTGTCTGCTGCGTGCCTTAATTAGAAGGCAAAGACATTTTGGTCGAGAAGCAAGGAAGGTTTGGCAGCGCTAGGGGGTTGCATGCTAACCGAGAGCACCGCTAAAGAAAAGAATGGAGACTTCACTTCGCGTGTGGATGCACGCCCACGGCAGCAACCTCGATAAGGAATCTATCCCTGTCTAAGTGTGATATATAGTATTCCCTCCGTTTCTTTTTAGTCTGCGTATAAGGTTTGATCAAAGTCAAGCTTTGTAAAGTTTGATCAACTTTATATTAAAAAATATCATCATTCATAATATGAAATAAATATTATCAGATGCACCATGAAATGTATTTTCGTACTATATAGTTTTAATATTATAGATGTTCATATTTTTTCATGTGAATTTGGTAAAACATCGTGTAGTTTGACTTTGACTAAATTTTATACGCGAAATAAAAAGAAACGGAGGGAGTACTAAAATTGTAAAGAGAGGAAGAATGGAAGAATGCTTTTGCAGATGTAGCCGGCCGAGGAAGGCTAGCTAGCTAGGGTTCGCTTTGACCATGCATGAGCACGTCGACATGCAGAACTCACGTGATGTTATTATTCAATTGGAGGTAGCTCTGGATCTTTGTCCCTTGTCAACTTGGCACAAACATAATGTTAGTGGGAGTGTAATGTTTTGCTCGTACTCGCTGGATCATCTGCACACATACATGTGTGCATGCATGGACATGGCTGCATGGCAACGTGTGTGAATACTACTCGTATCGGTACTACTACGAGGAGATCGCTGCTCGCAGAGTTGACCTATAATACTTTATTACTGATCAAATTGTTTTTTGTGGGGACAATAAACATCTAAATTGTGGACATATATGTAAAGAAAACCATGTTCATAAATTCTAAGTAATCTGATTTCAGTTTCAAAACTGTACAGGCAAATGCAATTCTTCCAAACAACTATACAACCACTACCGAAGGTTAACTGGTGCACGGTGCTATGCTATCTTTTTTTTTGTGGGTGAGTGCTATGCTATCCGTGTGAAGTGTGCATAATTTTGTTTTAGTAGACACATCTGGTTGTTATGTAGGGTAGGCGTGATCTTTATTTTTCTTCCAAAGGGCTAAGCTTGGCCCACGTGAAAGTATGAACGAAAGTCTAACCACAGTCGACCTTGTGACAAGCATGTTAGTACAAACTAACAAAAGAGCCTGGTGGATCTTTCAGAACGAAAACGAGCCCGGTATATATGGGCAGTAGGGATGCAGGCGGGCATCCCGCATAAATATGATATTAGTTCAAACTAAGTTGAATCTGGCCGAAAAAATTAAAACTAGCCTGAGATATTTTTGACTTGGAAGCGGGGCGGATCGGGCGCCGCTCTGCATCCCTAATGGGCAGTGCTATCGCTCAAAGCAAGGTCTATTCAGCGCCTTCAGCATCGGAATGGAGAGACCTGGCACTACCGCGCGCCCAAGCGGACCTCAGCCCAGCAACAAGAGTTCGCTCACCTGCCCCACGCTCGCTCCAGCTGCTCTGCCGCATGCATCGCCCACTTGGCTGCTCGCTAGTTTTTTCTTTGAGCGATTGGTCTAGTAGAAAAAAACCAGCCGGTTTAAAAAAATTGAAATAATAAAGGTTTATGATTTTATAAAAAAAATCATCCATTTGAGAAATAGTTGAGAATTTTAAAAAATATCGTGAATTTATTTTCATAAAAATGGAAAAAGTTCACCAAAATTTAAAATTTTCATCAATTCTTAAAATGTTCATCAGTTTTGAAGAAAAGTTCACAAACTTGAAAAAGTTCATCTATTTAAAAAATGCTCATCCATTTTGAAAAACCTTCAGAAAAATAAAAATCCATCAATTTTGATTTTTCACATGGATATTAAAAGAGTTAATCAATTTTCAAAAATTAATCACAGAATTTAAAATATGTTCATAGATTTTAAAGAAAGTTCACGAATATGAAAAAATCATCGATATATTGAATATGAAAACCTTAATGCATTTAATAAAATAAAAATAATTTAAAAAAGAGAACAAGATAATCAACCAAGGAATAAGCTGCATTTTTTACCTTGCATTTTAAGAAATAAAAAAGGAAACTAGCACATCAGGTCTTGTGACGCACTTGGTTACTGCATTCAGGGTGGAGGAGCATGGTTCAAATCTTGTTCAGGTACTAAATACGGAGGAGCGCGGTTCGAATCCTGTCGCGCACACGCTTTTTTTTTTTTGGCGTTTAAAACATTAAAAAGGAGAGTAAATGGGCCGGCCCAGAGCAGAAGGGGGTGTGCGTCAAGTTGAAAATGTACTGTATATCGGGTGCTTAAGATGCGAATGCTGTTTCTCGCATTAAGCAAGATGGTAGGAACTTTTGCTGCGAGCTTCAACGGTAACGGACCAGCCCACTCACGCACACTTCGAAAGAAAATAGTGAAAAAGAAGCGCCGTGACGGTTCTAGCCACCAGGCTAGCATCAAGATTCTTTTAAATTAGTAGGGCGGGCTGTAATTGAGGCAGAATGCGCCTGGGCCTCACTGGTTATGTATTTTTTTCTTTTTTTCTCCTCGGATGTTTCTTTTCTTTTTTCTTCTCCATTTTATTGTTTTTTATTTGTTTATTAAATTTTATTTTTCATTTCCTTTTTTTGTTTGGTTTTTTTTCGGGTATCATTTTTTGGCTTTCTTTTATTTTGGCTTTCATTCTACATTTTTCCTATATAGCAACAACATTTTTCTAATACACTTTTAACATTTTTTCAATATATATTTAACATTTTATAGTACATAGACAAAAAATCTATACACATTTTTAGCAATTTTAAATGGTTGATTAACATTTTTTATACATGGTCAACATTTTTACTATAAACAATTTAAATGTTTTTAAATGCCTTCTAACATTTTTCAAATAAATGGTCAATATTTTCTACCACATGGTAAACCATTTTTTATGAACATTTAACATTTTTCAAATGCTTTATCAACATTTTTTAAATGCGAAATTAACATTTTTGAATATGGTCAACTGATTTTCTATACACATTTAACATTTTATAAATGCTTGATTAACATTTTTGAAATATTTGGTCAATATTTTTCTATACACATTGAACAATGTTCAAATACTTGTTTAACATATTTTAAATACATGATCAACTTTTTTCACACACATTGTATATTTTTGTATACATGGTCAACATTTTTCTATACACATTTAACATTTTTTAAATGCATGATTAACATTTTTCAAAATATAATGAAAAGTTTATCTTGTAATATATATATTTCGAATTTTTGGAAAGTGTAAACCAAACTAAAAAAGAAATCAAAAAAAAAGAAAAAGAAGGTCAAACAAACAAAAATAAAAGAGGTAGTGGCCCCACACCAGCTGGGTCGGTCCATTTAGTCCGCTGCCTTCAACAAGAGCTGACTCTGTATCGCTTGCAGCGATACATAGTCGCACCCGGCTTAAGGCGCCAAATAGGCGCATTGACTATTTATCGCATTAAGCGAGTCAGTAGTGATGTCTCGCGTCTAGGTAAGAGCATCTCTAGCAGACCCCGTATAATGCCGACTCGCAAAATGCGTTTACAGTCTGCGGAAAAACGGCTTTGCGGGCCGGCGCGGGCGGCGGACGAGCAGACCCTACAAAGCGGACCCGTAAAAAAGGATATTTGCCGAGCAGACCCTGCAAAGCGGACCCGTAAAAATACGGGTCCGTTTTGCGGGGTCTGCTCGACCACCGCCGTGCCGGCCCGTAAATTTGTAATTTGCATTTTAATTTTGGGCATGAAAACATATTTCTTTGCTTCTTCAAATTCTTCAAGGGCATTGGATACATAATAATTCACCAAATCTTTGCTAGAATAGCAAGACCAAAGAAAACAAGAACCACAATTAAGCATTTAGAAAATATCCAACTTCCATAACTGCTCCCACTAGTTGGACCAGCATCTTCATGTCTTCATTGTTGATCTATGGATTCTTAATCTTGCATTCTTCATTCTTCTTCTTTGATTCTAAAGAAGTATATGTTGCTTCTCTTCTAGTTTCTTCTCTAATTGCACATGCAGCCGCATCATTAGCCTCAATTCTGCCAACGAGTGCACGAACATCTATTAAGTTTCTTCCTGTAAATAAAACGATGTATTCTTCTTCCCAATACCAAAAGGAGCATCCACCTTCCTACACACATGACCATCTCAATAAGCTACCGAAATTGAGCTGAATAGGTTGACAAAGCCAAATGAAAACAAGAACAATCTCTGTCATTTTGGCATTTGAAGAATACCCATCCGGGGTGTTGAGGCAGTCAATGCACTGTATGAGTGGCATCGGCGAGCCGCTGCACGAGCGCCGAGCCCGGGCGACTGCCGACCGAGTCCTTGCCGGCAAACCGATGGCGGCAGCTAGAGGATGGACCAATCGCTTTTTGTCGGGGCTGTGCGGGGTGCTCCCCGACCAATCCATGGCTTGGCGCAGCCGCTGGTGGCCGGAGACGCCAAATCTAGCTGCCCCGACAAACAGCCGCACATATGCAACTTTTCGACCAGTCGAGGCAGGAGGAAGTGGTGGAGGACAATCTCGGGCGTGTGGCGACCCGCCGGCGTGATCCTGACGGCTGGTATGGCCGGAATCGTAGGCAGCGGCCCGGTGGCGGTAGGCGTGAAAAAGCGCGGGCTGAAATGCCCCCCTCCCGCTATATACAGGGCACCGACGGGGCGAGGGGGAGAACATGCGTTTTCGCGGGTTGGGTGGGAATTTTCCACGCCCCGCAAAAATATTTACGGGTCCGATACGTTTGCGGAGTCTGATCCGGCAGCTTTTTTTACGCGGACCTATATTTTGGCGGTTATTTTACGGGTCGGGGCATTATACGGGATCTGCTAAAGATGTTGTAATCAATGTTGGGCCAGCCCATTTAGAGCCCGTAGACTGAAAAATCGGCAAGAAAAGGGGCACACCCAAGGATCGAACATGGGTCTCCAAGCGGATCGCCGGCGCAGCTAACCACTCTGCTCTCTTTGTGTGACTGGTTAGTAGTAGGATCGCGACCTCTTATAGGTGATATGGAGCCGGTATTCTCAGTTTTTTCTTTGTTTTTTTGTTTTGTTTTCTTTTATTTTTTCTTCTACGATATTTTCATAGATTTCTTTTTCTTCTCTAATTTGTTTCATATTTTTGTTTTTCTTTGTTTCTTCTTGTTTTTCATTCTACATTCTTATATACATGATCAACATTTTTTCAAATACTTGTTCAATATTTTCAAATACTTGCTGAACATTTTTTATATACATGATCAACATTTCTTCAAATACTTGTTCAACATTTTTATATACATCATCAACATTTTTAAAAATGTTTTTTTCAAGAGTGTTTTTTGTAATATATATATTTAGAATATTTAAAGTATAAATAAAAGTATGAAAATTAAAGTAAAAAAGAAGACAGAAAACGTAAAACAAAAAAGAAAGACAAATAGGTTGTGGCCTCCCACACTCGTGGGCCGGCCTAGCTTGCTCGACCTTCAATGAGTCTGAAGCCAGATTCGCTGAAGGCGAGACCTAGTTGTGCCCCCAAATAGGAGATGGAGGAAGGGTCGCCGACAATGCCCTTGCATAGGCATGGCCGAGTTGCGCTACGAGAACAGTAGCACCGTCCCTCCACTCCGCTACGAGAAAACTAGCGGATGACGGGATAACGAACCCTGCACCCCCGCCCATGGTAATGGGTGGCCCCACTAGATTTTTTCTGTCCATTTTTTTCCAATACCCATTAATTTTCATTTTTTAGTCTTTTCCCTTTTTCTTTTTTCCACCACAGTTTTTTCTTTTTCCTTTTTATTTCTAAAGTTTGCATTTTTTTAATGATGAACAATTATCAGATTCATGAACTTCTTGGAAAATTGTGAACATTTTTCAATACATAAAAACTTATTAAAACCAAGAATAATTTTCAAATCGAGAATAATTTTCAAAGTCGTGACATTTTAAAATTCATACATATTTTAGATTCATGAATAATTTTTGAAATTTATGAACATTGGTCATACTAGCCAACATTAGTTGTGAGCGTTTGTTTCTCTAGTTTTTCTACATATTCACGAACATATTTTGATATCATGATTTTTTCGGAAATCACAAACATTTGAAAATTCATGATCATTTTCTAAATTTAATATCATTTTTTAAAATTCATTAACATTGTTTGAAATTTTTGCAAAAAATTAAATTCGCAAAAAAGTAAATTGGATTTTTTTAATTTCCAATAATTGTTGAATCAATGAACATTTAAAAAGACTTGGGAACAATTATTGAAATTGAAGATTATTTTCTGATTTGGTGAACAGTTTTTGGAATTCAAAACATTTCTTGAAATGCATGAACTCTTTTCAGTTGACGAACATTTTTTCAAATTCCAACGATTTTAAAATTAGTGGAGAAATCGTGAGCTTCATTCTAAAACTCGGTCATTTTTCAAATTTGTGAGCATTTTTACGTTTTTTAGAATATTCTTTTGTAAATCCCGAAGGTTTTGTCTAGAAGAAAAAACAGAAAAATAAAGTAGAACAAAAAACTGGTGACCCCTCCCAAGAATGGCGATATTATCCAATATTTTCAAGAAAAACAGACACTTTTTAATAATGTGTTTTTAATTATGAGCAATGTTTTAAAAAGTAAAAATTATTTAAAAGCCGATATTTTTTGGAAAGATTGGACAATTTTCGAAATTTTTGAACACTTCAAAAAAAATTTAAATTGATGAACTATTTGTAAAGTTTCAATCTTTTTGAGAAATTGTTAACACTTTTGAAATTCTGAACATTTTCATAACACATGAAAAAATCAAACATTTGAACAAGTTTTTAAGTTGTGAAGATTTTAATGATAACATGAACAATTTTTTTGAAATACCTTTTTTTGTATAATACGATCAAATTTTGAAATTTGGGAAACTTTTGAAAATTGTGAACATTGTTTGGAAACACGAACAAAATATTAAAAAGTGAATATTTTCTAAAAACATGAACATTTAATTTTTTTTTGAAAATTCAAACAGTTTTTCTGAAAAGAAAAAGTTTTTAGTTTTTTTAACATTAAGAAAATGAAGAAAAATATATGAGATGTGAAAAAAGAAAAGAAAATAACCGGGAAGACTAGTGAAGAAAACGTTATAAAAAACGAAATCAAACTGAAGCTAGATCCTATTACTTCTTTCTGTTTGAAAGATGGGTGGTCCGCTCGGTCACTCGCGTTTGCGTTTGCGTTTCCATTCCTATTTGGTGCAAAGCATGTCAAATAGGATCCACCCTTCCTCTCTTCTTTGGAACGTACTAAGGCGGTTATAGCCCCTAAAAAAACTAAGGTGATTATTTAATTTTCTTTTTTTCTTCTTTTTCTAACACAGTAGAATCATAGATGCTCATATACACGCACATGCACACACACTCTAAGAACGTGAACACACACATCCTGTGCTTATGAGCTCCTCTAGGATACTGAGGCGGCACAACATCTTGAGATTGATGAAGTCACCACTCACCACACGTGCTTTGTTGTCAACAGGAAAGTCTCATCCCACTGAAACGAGCATCACTGGAAAGCCCAAAATAAGTCTAGGAAAATGCTGGTACTAGTGCCAAGTCTAATATTTGAATTTTGGTGGGTCGAATCCACCACAAGAAAGGTAATCATCTAAGATACACTTTGTTCACTCTTATTTTCTTTTTCTAGAACTCTGTTTCTCTTTTATTACGCTCCATTTTGATGTAGATATTTAGGGCTTTTATATTGAATTGGAGTGTCAAAATCAAAGTCAAAGAGAAATGGAAATGGCCTCCAATGCCAAGGATGTTGCTTGGACGTGTATGTAATTGTTTTTTTGGAATCTAGCAATTTCATATCGTGTTTGGATGTACCAAAATGGTATTGGCATTAAATTATCACTTGTCAGAAGTAAAAACATGAAAATATTCTATGGATGGTCATAATGGGAGTGATATTACGAAAAACATGTTTGGAACAACATAGAAAACGTGAACTTTACACGATGTGTTATAGAGGCAATAAGAGAAGCATGCACAACTCCATGAAAGTTACTAGTTCAACAGACACAACTCCACACAAAACTAGAACTTCACCAGAAGAGCAACACTTCAATCTCCTTGATCAGTTCACGTCAAAAAACACTACAAATCGACATGAGAAACTGAGAAAAAAAATCAACAACTCGGGATTAGGGTTCATGTTGTTGCTCCAGTGGAGAAAGTTGTTAGAGGGAGAGGCGAGGGGGATAAGGAGGGAGATGGGTAGGTGGGATCAGGTGGTGGACACCGACCTCCATTGTACTAGTGTATGTCCGTCAGAGGTCGGGGTAAGATGTTGGGGAACGTAGTAATTTCAAAAAATTTCCTACGATCACGCAAGACCATGGTGATGGCATAGCAACGAGAGGGGAGAGTGTCCGTCCACGCACCCTCGTGAGACCGAAAGCGAAGCGTTATAACAACGCGTTGATGTAGTCGTGCGTCTTCACGATCCGACCGATCCAAGCACCGAACATACGGCACCTCCGAGTTACGCACACGTTCAGCTCGATGGCGATCCCGGACTCGATCCAAAGAAAGTGTCGGGATGAGTTCCGTCGGACGACGGCGTGGTGGCGATGATGATGCTCCACCGACGCAGGCTTCGCCTAAGCTCCGTGACGATATGACTTCTCCGGCGCAGGCTTCGCCTAAGCTCCGCGACGATATGACCAAGTGGAATATGGTGGAGGGGGCACCGCACGGCTAAGGAACGATCCGTAGATCAACTTGTGTGTCATGGGGTGCCCCCTGCCTCAGTATATAAAGGAGCAAGGGAGGAGGTGGCGGCCTAGGAGGAGGAGGCGCCAAGGGGAGTCCTACTCCCACCGGGAGTAGGACTCCTTCTTCCTAGTCCAACTAGGAGAAGGGGAAAGGGGAAGTGGAGAAGGAAGGGAGAGGTGGGCTGCGCCCAAACCCCTTGTCCAATTCGGACTGGGCTTGGGAGGGCGCGCCACCTCCTGGCTCCTTCCACTAAGGCCCATTAAGGCCCAATACTTTTCCCCGTATTCCCGTAACTCCCGGTACTTGAAAAATACTCGAATCACTCGGAACCTTTCCGAACTCCGAATATAGTCGTCAATATATCGATCTTTACGTCTCGACCATTTCGAGACTCCTCGTCATGTCCCGATCTCATCCGGGACTCGAACTCCTTCGGTACATCAAAACTCATAAACTCATAATATAAGTCATCGAAACCTTAAGCGTGCGGACCCTACGGGTTCGAGAACTATGTAGACATGACCTAGAACTATTCTCGGTCAATAACCAATAGCGGAACCTGGATGCCCATATTGGTTCCTACATATTCTCGAAGATCTTTATCGGTCAAACCGCATAACTACATACGTTGTTCCCTTTGTCATCGGTATGTTACTTACCCGAGATTCGATCGTCGGTATCCAATACCTAGTTCAATCTCGTTGCCGGTAAGTCTCTTTACTCGTTCCGTAATACATCATCTCACAACTAACTCATTAGTTGTAATGCTTGCAAGGCTTAAGTGATGTGTATCACCGAGAAGGCCCAGAGATACCTCTCTGACAATCGGAGTGACAAAACCTAATCTCGAAATCGCCAACCCAACAAGTACCTTTGGAGACACCTGTAGTACTCCTTTATAATCACCCGATTCGTTGTGACGTTTGGTAGTACCAAAGTGTTCCTCCGTAAACGCAGTTGCATAATCTCATAGTTACAGGAACATGTATGAGTCATGAAGAAAGCATTAGCAACATACTAAGCGATCAAGTGCTAAGCTAACGGAATGGGTCATGTCAATCACATCATTCTCCTAATGAGGTGATCCCATTAATCAAATGACAACACATGTCTATGGTTAGGAAACATAACCATCTTTGATTAATGAGCTAGTCCAATAGAGGCATACTAGTGACTATCTGCTTGTCTATGTATTCACACATGTATTATGTTTCCGGTTAATACAATTCTAGCATGAATAATAAACATTTATCATGAAATAAGGAAATAAATAATAACTTTATTATTGCCTCTAGGGCATATTTCCTTGATCTCCCACTTGCACTAGAGTCAATAATCTAGTTCACATCATCATGTGATTCAACACTAATATTCACATCTGTATGTGATTAATACCCATAGTTCACATCGTCATGTGACCAACACCCAAAGGGTTTACTAGAGTCAATAATCTAGTTCACATCGCTATGTGATTAACACCCAAAGAGTACTAAGGTATGATCATGTTTTGCTCGTGAGAGAAACTTAGTCAACGGGTCTGTCACATTCAGAGCCGTATCTATTTTGCAAATATTCTATGTCTACAATGCTCTGCACGGAGCTAGTCTAGCTAATTGCTCCCACTTTCAATATGTATCCAGATTGAGACTTAGAGTCATCTGGATCGTGTAAAATGCTTGCATCGATGTAACTCTTTACGACGGGCTTTTTACACCTCCATAATCGAGAAATATTTCCTTAGTCCTCACTAAGGATGTTCTTGACCAATGTCCGATAATCTACTCCTAGATCACCATTGTACTCCTTGCCAAATTCAGAGCAAGGTATACAATAGGTCCAGTACATAGCATAGCATACTTTATAGAACCTATGGTGAGGCATAGGAATGACTTTCATTCTCTTTTCTATTTTCTGCCGTGGTCGGGATTTGAGTCTTACTCAATTTCACACCTTTGCAACACAGCAAGAACTTTTCTTTGACTGCTCCATTTTGAACTACTTCAAAATCTTGACAAGGTATATATTTATTGAAAAAACTTATCAAGCGTCTTGATCTATCTCTATAGATCTTGATGCTCAATATGTAAGCAGCTTCAACGAGGTCTTTCTTTAAAAAACTCCTTTCAAAACACTCCTTTATGCTTTGCGAATAATTCTACATTATTTCCGATCAACAATATGTCAATCACATATACTTATCGAAAAGGCTGTAGTGCTCCCACTCACTTTCTTGTAAATACAGGCTTCTACAAAAGTGCATATAAAACCATATGCTTTGATCAAATCATCAAGCATATATTCCAACTCGAGATGCTTGCACCACCATAGATGGATCATTGGAGCTTGCACATTTTGTTAGCACCTTTAGGATTGACAAAACCTTCGGTTGCATCATATACAACTCTTCTTTAATAAATCCATTAAAGAATGTAGTTTTGACATCCATTTGCCAGATTTCATAAAATGTGGCAATTGCTAACATGATTCGACAGACTTAAGCATCGCTACTGAGTTGAGAAAGTCTCATTGTAGTCAACACCTTGAACTTGTCGAAAACCTTTTTGTGACAAGTCGAGCTTTGTAGATAGTAACACCACTATCGGTGTCCGTCTTCCTCTTGAAGATCCATTTATCTACATGGCTTGCGATCATCGAGCAAGTCAATCAAAGTCCATACTTTGTTCTCATACATGGATCCTATCTCGATTTTATGGCCTCAAGCCATTTCGCGAATCTGGGCTCATCATCGCTTCCTCATAGTTCGTAGGTTCATCATGGTCTAGTAACATGACTTCCGAACATGATTACCGTACCACTCAGTGCGGATCTCACTCTGGAAGACCTACGAGGTTTGGTAGCAACTTGATCTGAAGTTTCATGATCATCATCATTAACTTCCTTACTAATTGATGTAGGAATCACGAAACTGATTTCGTGATGAACTACTTTCCAATAAGGAGAAGGTACAATTACCTCATCAAGTTCTACTTTCCTCCCACTCACTTCTTTCGAGAGAAACTTCTTCTCTAGAAAGGATCCATCTTAACAACGAAAAACTTGCCTTCGGATCTGTGATAGAAGGTGTACCCAATAGTTACCTTTGGGTATTCTATGAAGACGCACTTCTCGATTTGGGTTCGAGCTTATCGGTGAAAACTTTTCACATAAGCATCACAACTCAAACTTTAAGAAACGACGACTTAGGTTTCTTTGTTAAACCATAGTTCATACGGTGTCGCCTCAACGGATTTAGATGGTGCCCTTTTAATGTGAATGCAGCTATCTCTAATGCATAACCCCAAAACTATATCTGTAAGAGACATCATAGATCGCACCATATCAAAATAAAGTACGGTTCTGACGTTCGGACACACCATAATGTTGTGGTGTTCCGGTGGCGTGAGTGTGAAACTATTCCACGTTGTTTTAATTGAAGACCAAACTCGTAACTCAAATATTCATCTCCACGATCGATCGCGAAACTTTATTTTCTTGTTACGATGATTTTCCACTTCACTCTGAAATTCTTTGAACTTTTCAACTATTTCAGACTTATGTTTCATCAAGAAGATATACGCATATCTGCTCAAATCATCTGTGAAAGTCGAGAAAATAATGATACTTGCCACGAGCATCAACACTCATTGAATCTCATACATCGGTATGTATTATTTCCAATAAGTCAAGAGCTTGTTCCATTGTTCCGAGAACGGAGTTTTAGTCATCTTGCCCAAAAGGCACGGTTCGCAAGCATCAAATGATTCATAATCAAGTGATTCCAAAAGTCCATCAAGATGGAGTTTTCTTCATGCGCTTTACACCAATATGACCCAAACGGCGATTACCACAAATAAGTTGCACTATCATTATTAACTTTGCATCTTTTGGCATCAATATTATGAATATGTGTATCACTACGATCGAGATCCAACAAACTATTTTTATTGGGTGTATGACCATTGAAGGTTTTATTCATTTAAGCGAACAACAATTATTCTTTGACTTTAAATGAATAACCGCTCAAAACTATTTTCATTGGGTGTATGACCATCGAAGGTTTTATTCATTTAAGCAGAACAACAATTATTCTTTGACTTTAAATGAATAACGTTTTGCAATAAACATGATCAAATCATATTCATGTTCAACGCAAACACCAAATAACATTTATTTAGGTTTAACACTAATCCCGAAAGTATAGGGAGTGTGCGATGATGATCATATCAATCTTGGAACTACTTCCAACACTCATCGTCACTTCCCTTCAACTAGTCTCTGTTTATTCGTAACTCTGTTTGAGTTACTAATCTTAGCAACCGAACAGTATCAAATACTCGGGGCTACTATAAACACTAGTAAGGCACACGTCAATAACTCTGTATATCAAATATAACCTTGTTCACTTTGCCATCCTTCTTATCCACCAAATATCCAGGGTAGTTCTGCTTCCGATGACCAGTTCCATTGCACCAAAAGTACTCGGTCTCGGGCTTAGGTTTAGACTTGGGCTTCTTCACTCGAGCAACAACTTGCTTGCCGTTCCTTTTGAAGTTCCCCTTCTTCCCTTTGCCAATTTCCTTGAGACTAGTGGTCTTGTCAACCATCAACACTTGATGTTTTTCTTGATTTCTACCTTCGCGATTTTAGCATCGCGAAGAGCTCGAAATCTTTTTCGTCATCCCTTGCATACTATAGTTCATCACGAAGTTCTACTAACTTAGTGATGGTGACTTAGAGCATTCATCAATCACTATCTTATCTCGAAGATTAACTCCCACTTGATTCAAGTGATTGAAGTACTCGGACAATCTGAGCACATGCTCACTAGTTGAGCGATTCTCCTCCATCTTTTAGCTATAGAACTTGTTGGAGACTTCATATCTCTCAACTCGGTATTTTCTTGAAATATTAACTTCAATTCTGGAACATCTCATATGGTCCATGACGTTCAAAACGTCTTTGAAGTCCCGATTCTAAGCCGTTAAGCATGGTGCACTAAACTATCAAGTAGTCATCATATTGAGCTAGCCAAACGTTCATAACGTCAGATCGCTCATATTGAGCTAGCCAAACGTTCATAACGCCTCGCATCCGCTCCTGCAATAGGTCATCACCTAGCGGTGCATTAAGGACATAATTCTTCTGCAAGCAGCAATGAGGATAAACCTCGGATCACGGATCCAATCCGCATCATTGCTACTAACATCTTTCAATACAATTTTCTCTAGGAACACATATAAAAACATAGGGAAGCAACAACGCGAGCTATTGATCTACAACATAATTTGCAAAATACTACCAGACTAAGTTCATGATAAATTAAAGTTTAATTAATCATATTAAAAACTCCCACTTAGACGGACATCTCTCTAGTCATCTAAGTGATCACGTGATCCAAATCAACTAAACCATGTCCGATCATCACGTGAGATGGAGTAGTTTTCAATGGTGAACATCACTATGTTGATCATATCTACTATATGATTCACGCTCGACCTTCGGTCTCCGTGTTCGAGGCCATATCTGTTATATGCTAGGCTCGTCAAGTTTAACTTTGAGTATTCGCGTGCGCAACTGTTTTGCACCCGTTGTATTTGAGCGTAGAGCCTATCACACCCGATCATCACGTGGTGTCTCGGCCGACGAAGAACTTTCATAGCGGTGCATACTCGGGAGAACACTTCTTGATAATTTTGGTGAGAGATCATCTTATAATGCTACCGTCAAACAAAGCAAGATAAGATGCATAAAGGATAAACATCACATGCAATCAATATAAGTGATATGATATGGTCATCATCATCTTGTGCTTGTGATCTCCATCGCCAAGCACCGTCATGATCACCATCGTCACCGGTAGCGACACCTTGATCTCCATCGTAGCATCGTTGTCGTCTCGCCAACTATTGCTTCTCGACTATCGCTACTCCTTAGTGATAAAGTAAAGCAATTACATGGCGTTGCATTTCATACAATAAGCGACAACCATATGGCTCCTGCCATTGCCGATAACTCGGTTACAAAACATGATCATCTCATACAATAAAATATAGCATCACGTCTTGACCATATCACATCACAACATGCCCTGCAAAAACAAGTTAGGCGTCCTCTACTTTGTTGTTGCAAGTTTTACGTGGCTGCTACGGGCTGAGCAAGAACCGTTCTTACCTACGCATCAAAACCACAGCGATAGTTTGTCAAATAGACTCCGTTTTAACCTTCTCAAGGACCGGGCGTAGTCATACTCGGTTCAACTAAAGTGAGAGAGCAGACACCGCGGTCACCTTTAAGCAACGAGTGCTCGGGCGGTGAAACCAGTCTCGCGTAAGCGTCTGCGTAATGTCGGTCCGGCCGCTTCATCTCACAATACCGCTGAACCAAAGTATGACATGCTGGTAGGCGGTATGACTTGTATCGCCCACAACTCACTTGTGTTCTACTCGTGCACATGACATCAACGCATAAAACCAGGCTCGGATGCCATTTGTTGGGGAACGTAGTAATTTCAAAAATTTCCTACGATCACGCAAGACCATGGTGATGGCATAGCAACGAGAGGGGAGTGTCGTCCACGTACCCTCGTGAGACCGAAAGCGAAGCGTTATAACAACGCGGTTGATGTAGTCGTGCGTCTTCACGATCCGACCGATCCAAGCACCGAACATACGGCACCTCCGAGTTACGCACACGTTCAGCTCGATGGCGATCCCGGACTCCGATCCAGCAAAGTGTCGGGATGAGTTCCGTCGACCTGACGGCGTGGTGACGATGATGATGCTCCACCGGCGCAGGGCTTCGCCTAAGCTCCGTGACGATATGACTTCTCCGGCGCAGGGCTTCGCCTAAGCTCATGACGATATGACCAAGTGGAATATGGTGGAGGGGGCACCGCACACGGCTAAGGAACGATCCGTAGATCAACTTGTGTGTCATGGGGTGCCCCCTGCCCCGTATATAAAGGAGCAAGGAGGAGGTGGCGGCCTAGGAGGAGGCGCCAAGGGAGTCCTACTCCCACCGGGAGTAGGACTCCTTCTTCTAGTCCAACTAGGAGAAGGGGAAAGGGGAAGTGGAGAAGGAAGGAGAGGTGGGCTGCGCCCAAACCCCTTGTCCAATTCGGACTGGGCTTGGGAGGCGCGCGCCACCTCCCTGCTCCTTCCACTAAGGCCCATTAAGGCCCAATACTTTTCCCCGTATTCCCGTAACTCCCGGTACTCAAAAATACTCGAATCACTCGGAACCTTTCCGAACTCCGAATATAGTCGTCCAATATATCGATCTTTACGTCTCGACCATTTGAGACTCCTCGTCATGTCCCCGATCTCATCCGGGACTCGAACTCCTTCGGTACATCAAAACTCATAAACTCATAATATAAGCATCATCGAAACCTTAAGCGTGCGGACCCTACGGGTTCGAGAACTATGTAGACATGACCTAGAACTATTCTCGGTCAATAACCAATAGCGGAACCTGGATGCCCATATTGGTTCCTACATATTCTACGAAGATCTTTATCGGTCAAACCGCATAACGACATACGTTGTTCCCTTTGTCATCGGTATGTTACTTACCCGAGATTCGATCGTCGGTATCCAATACCTAGTTCAATCTCGTTACGGTAAGTCTCTTTACTCGTTCAATAATACATCATCTCACAACTAACTCATTAGTTGTAATGCTTGCAAGGCTTAAGTGATGTGTATCACCGAGAAGGCCTAGAGATACCTCTCCGACAATCGGAGTGACAAAACCTAATCTCAAATCGCCAACCCAACAAGTACCTTTGGAGACACCTGTAGTACTCCTTTATAATCACCCGATTCGTTGTGGCGTTTGGTAGTACCAAAGTGTTCCTCCGTAAACAGGAGTTGCATAATCTCATAGTTACGAGGAACATGTATGAGTCATGAAGAAAGCATTAGCAACATACTAAGCGATCAAGTGCTAAGCTAACGGAATGGGTCATGTCAATCACATCATTCTCCTAATGAGGTGATCCCATTAATCAAATGACAACACATGTCTATGGTTAGGAAACATAACCATCTTTGATTAATGAGCTAGTCCAATGAGGCATACTAGTGACTATCTGCTTGTCTATGTATTCACACATGTATTATGTTTCCGGTTAATACAATTCTAGCATGAATAATAAACATTTATCATGAAATAAGGAAATAAATAATAACTTTATTATTGCCTCTAGGGCATATTTCCTTCATAAGAGAGGATACTGTTGGGAGACGGGGGGTGGCGTGTGGCATGGGAATACGATGACAATGAGTAGCTCACCACTAGGCCGAGGTGCAAGGCAGCCCGGTGCCATCTCGGGCCCGCGCTAGTTGGGGCGCGTGATGGGAATAAACAGGAGGATGAGGTCGGTCTAGATGTCTAGGAGTGAGGGAATAGAGGCACAACGGCACATGTCCAGAGAGACCGAGGGAAAGGGAGGAGGTTGGTCGGAGAGCTCTGACCCGCTGTTGGAAATATGCCCTAGAGGCAATAATAAAGTTGCTATTATCATATTTCCTTCTTCTTGATAAATGTTTATTCTCCATGCTATAATTGTATTGATCATAAACTCAAATACATGTGTGGATACATAAACAGACACGGTGTCCCTAGTGAGCCTCTACTAGACTAGCTCGGTGATGATAGATGGTTAAGGTTTCCTAAACATAAACATCATTTAATTAGGAGAATGATGTGATGGACAAACCCAATCATAAGCTTAGCATTGATCGTATCATTTAGTTCAATTGCTACAAATTTCTTCATGTCAGGTATCTGTTCCTTAGACCATGAGATCGTGTCACTCCCTAATACCGGTAGAATACTTTGTGGGTATCAAACGTCACTTCGTAATTGGGTGATCATAAAGGTGCTCTACAAGTATCTCGAAAAGTATTTATTGGGTTGCATGGATCGATACTAGGATTTGTCACTCCGTGTGATAGAGAGATATCTCTGGGCCCTCTCGGTAGTACGACATCTTAAGTAGCTTGCAAACATGTGACTAATGTGCTTAGTCACAGAGATGTTGTATTACAGAACAACTAAAGAGACTTGCTGGTAACGAGATTGAACTAGGTATGGCGATATCGACAATCAAATCTCGGGCATGTAAATATAGCGAGACAAAGGGAATTGTATACGAGATTATCTGAATCCTTGACATCGTGGTTCAAACCGATAAAGATCTTCGTTGAATATCGTGGTTCACCCCTATTTAAAGAGGGGAGGCGTAGGGGGAAGTGTCATCCCATTGTTGGCTACCGCCCCCTCTCTCCTTCTCATTTCCTCCTCTGGTTCATGCTTGGCGAAGCCTGCCGGAGTTCCGTTGCCAATACCACCACGTCGTCGTGCTGGCCTAGATCCCATCTACCTCTCCGCCCCGCTTGCTGGATCAAGAAGGAGGTGACGACACCAAGCTGTACATGTGCACAGCTCAGAGGTGCTATTCATGAAGAGCCGGATCGCATTGGACCGCGAAGGGAGTATGACTACGCCAACCATGTTCATTAGAATGTTAACACTTTCGGTCTACAAGAGTATCTTCCCTCTCCCTCTTGTTGCTAGCATCTCCTAGATTAGATCTTGGGTTGTTTCATAGGATTTTTGTTGCTGTGCATGCAATGATCCACATTGGTGGTATCAGAGCTAGGTCTATGTGTAGATGTTATGCACGAGTAAAACACAAATTGGTTGTGGGGTTGATATTTAGATTGCTTAACTCCTTTGTTATTTTGGATTCGGCGATATTGTGGGATGGCGGCCCGAACCAACTTTACTTGTTCACGCACAAGAGACCGGTTCCGCGAATGAGATGCAACTTATATTGCATAAAGCGGCTGCGGGTGTCTGTCTATCCCACTTTAGTTAAATCTGATTTGACAACTTCGGTCCTTGTAGAAGGTTGAAAGGCAACTTGTAGATCACCGTTGTGGCTTTGCATAGTAAGAACAATTCTTATACGTTGCCCTAGAAGCCACGTAAAATTTGCAACTACAAAGTAGAGGACATCTAACTTGTTTTAGCAGGGCATGTGATGTGATGTGGCTTTGATATGATATGATATATCACTACAAAAAAAGGCACATCCGTGACATTTTGGCCAGAACGGAAAAAAATTGTCATGGTTATGACACTTCTATGACGATAATTGTGACAAAAACACGTATCATCATAGATGTGGTGGGCTCCTACTTCTATGACTAAAAATCATGACATAAAATGGGCTTTTCATCCTGGGCGGGCTGGGGACGCACATGCATGACATTCTTTGGGCCGTCCATGATGGAAAAAATCGTGGTAGAAGCGAGGGCGAGGAAAATATCGGGGAGTTCCCGGTTACGGTGGGTGGTTGGGGCCGAGCGATGCACTGTGGTTTGCGTGTTGACACACTAATGCATCCATACAGCCACTCTCGTCGTCAGCTAGCATTCGATGACTAAAATGAGACGCACGCACAAGCATGCATGCATGTTCTCTCGATCGACGAGTTGCGGCCAGTTGGACATACGTACTCCTACGAACTATGGATTTGATCGATCCATCAAACACACTCTGGTATGCGATGGGTACAATGATCGATCACTCATGATACATAGCTACCCGTCGTACCCTCTTTTGTTGGGCTATATATGGACTGGGGCTGTGATACGAAGATCGTGATGGGTGATATAGGTGAGGGTGGTGCCTAGCCACATCATCTCGTCGTGTGCACAGAGCTGTGGCTAACATCGAGGAGGTAGGCGGCCTTCACTTGGCAATATTGTTCGCCACTGAGTCCACGATCACCACAACTAATACGGAGCCGAGCCAGGTGAACACTTGCTCGGCAGGTGACACAGGCTCACCGCTGGCGCCATGAGCAAGACACCAAGAGGTGATGTATGTGCATGCATGGAAGGAGAACGGACACATGTGCGTATAGTGCTGTGTGCGCCCATGCTTGTCGTGCGTGTTGTTCTGTGTGTGTGCGCTGAAGGAAATATGCCCTAAAGGCAATAATAAAGTTGTTATTTATATTTCCTTATATCATGATAAATGTTTATTATTCATTCTAGAATTGTATTAACCGGAAACTTAGTACATGTGTGAATACAAAGACAAACAGAGTGTCACTAGTATGCCTCTACTTGACTAGCTCGTTAATCAAAGATGGTTAAGTTTCCTAGCCAGGGACAAAGAGTTGTCATTTGATAAACGGGGTCACATCATTAGAGAATGATGTGATTGACTTGACCCATCCGTTAGCTTAGCACGATGATCATTTAGTTTGTTGCTATTGCTTTCTTCATAACTTATAAATGTTCCTATAACTATGAGATTATGCAACTCCCGAATACCGGAGGAACACTTAGTGTGCTATCAAATGTCACAACGTAACTGGGTGATTATAAATATGCTCTACAGGTGTCTCCGATGGTGTTTGTTGAGTTGGCATAGATCGAGATTAGGATTTGTCACTCCGAGTATCGGAGAGGTATCTCGCGGCCCTCTCGGTAATGCACATCGCTATAAGCCTTGCAAGCATTGTGACTAATGAGTTAGTTGCGGGATGATGCATTATGGAACGAGTAAAGAGACTTGCTGGTAACGAGATTGAACTAGGTATTGAGATACCGACGATCGAATCTCGAGCAAGTAACATACCGATGACAAAGGGGACTACGTATGTTGTTGTGCGGTTTGACCGATAAAGATCTTCGTAGAATATGTAGGAACCAATATGAGCATCCAGGTTTCGCTATTGGTTATTGACCGGAGATGAGTCTCGGTCATGTCTACGTAGTTCTCGAACCCGTAGGGTCCGCACGCTTAATGTCGGGGATATACCCCGCGGTATGACCCGGCCGGATGTATAACCCGGCCGGACTTGGCGACTCACTAATGACCATACTCGACCGGATGACTCACTCGTGACCGCCCGAGCCTGGCGACTTATGGGTGACCTGGCAAGCGGATCAGAGGAGCGACAAGATCCGGGGGCCCAAGAGGCTCAAGGCCCAGAAGGCCAGCTTACGTCATGGTAGCCCGGCTTAAGAGGAAGAAAGCAAGATCCGGACTTGTATTCAACTTGTAAGAAAAGATAGACTAGTCCTAGTCCTACTAGGACTCCACATGTAACCGCCCTCTAACTTATATAAGGAGGCAGGGCTCTAAGGAGAGACAAGCAAGAAGCAATAATCTCTAGGGTTAGACACAACTAGAGAAGAGCCGGCTTACCGGCGACTCTCTCATGAGCATAATGAGACCTAGCCACAAACAGCATGTAGGGCTATTACCGGATGATGTTTCCAGGGGCCCGAAGCTGTCTAAATCCTTGTCTTGTGTGTTGATCCGCCTTGCGTCTCTCGATTCCGCTCAACCCCTCTCAAGCTACTACATAGATACGCTGGCCTCACGACTAAGTCCTTTCCGCGAGGAAATCTGCCGTGACAAATCCACGACAGTTGGGCCCATCGTGGGGCTCGCGCACGGTGGTGTTGAGTTCTTGAAGGGATTTCCCTCAAGGATCGTAAAGCTCGCGATATATCAGATGAAAAAGCACTGGCATAGAAAGCCCGCAGGGTAACCCGGCGTGAGACAGCCTTGGACAGAGCCGACACGTTCATCGTCTATGTTCAGAATTATGATTAAACTTTGAGGTTGTCAGATGCAAGTTTTAAAGTTGAGAGATTCGGGTTTAGTGTGCCACCATCGCATCGTCTTAATCCGCCGAGTCCGAGACGAGATCTTCTGGATGAGATGATTTATCTGCCACGTTATGACTCCGAGGCTGACTGGAGTTCAAGTGATCAGTCCAAACACAGATTCCGCGAGTTGCCGCAGCCGCACTCGTCCTTGCTGTTCCACCGCATTATCCACAGATTCTCAGTTTTCCGCAAGTTGCCGCAGCCGCGCTCGTCCATAGTGGCTGCCGCTCACAAGGGGATCAAGTCCCGAGGCAAACATCAATCTGCTACTGCTGCTTTGCACGAGAAGACCAAAATCAAGCCACCAACTGCTACTCCATTGACCACGGTGATGTGTGAAGGTACAAGTAAAAAATTGCTCAGCCTGGTAAAAAAAAAGGGGGAACGCTGATGTGGATCCATCCAAACCAACCGCAACCTGTGGCTGACTTCGCTCCGCCTCGTCTACTTTGCGCTATGCAAGCTTCTTCTGTCGTTTACCTCAATGGCCTCTACTGTTTCTATTATGGTCGGTCCTGAGCCGCCCCGCCTCTTCGCCTACGCGTCAAGGCCGCCGCAGCCGCGACCCGCCGAGCTCCGGCCGGCACCAGCTCGCTACTACCTCCCGCTGGTTGTCACCGCCTTCGGCCCCGCCCTGCGACCCCACAACCTCGCCAGGTCGCCGGGCTGCCCGGCTGCCTCTGCCGTAGTTCGCTGCAGCTGCGGCCTTGCGCCTTCGAAGCTATGTCCTGAGCCGCCATCGCGGCCTCGACCCACCGCCTCCACCAGCTCGGCGCCTTTGCCTGCCCGCACCGGCTCTGTGTCCGCGCGCTCGCGAGCGTCGGCCGCGCCTTCTCCTACTCCGCCCGGTCGCCTCAAGTCGGGTTTGCAGGCCGCCATACCTCGAGCGAGTCTGCCTCCACTTCGCCAGGTCAGTTCCATGGATACTGGCCTTTTCTGAGTCGCCGATTCCAAGAACCTACCATCGGCTGACAACGTCGCTTCCGCAACCCCGTGGTTGAGCCGCCCTCGTCGATCCGCCCGGTCGCTTCGGATGTTTTGAACCGTCGCCGGGTCAAGTTGACCCGGCCATCACGTCGCAGCAACGGCCGCCGCCGAGCCGCCTACACACGGAGCTGTCTCGCCTCTGCCATAGTAGCTGCAGGCTTGGCTGAGCCTTCCCTTCTGCCGTGCCTATTGATCCGCCTCGCCGGATGAGCGCCAGTTCCGAGCGCGCCTTGTCTTTGCCATCACGCCGGTGCGGTCACCGCCGGTGTGGTCAACGGCCGCGCCCTGCGCCGACAGACCTTGAGCCGCTATTGCAAGCCGTCGCGGCCGTAACAATCAGGTGCTATTTTTCTAAAACTCTTTTTTGGTATAATTAAATATTGTCAAAAGATTTTTTCGAGGTATGTTATTGTATACACAGGTCAATTACCTCGTGATTAAAGTATGATTCGGTCCCCGCGCGCTGTCATTGGAGGTCGCGTTTATATCCGCACTATATTAAATGGCTTAATAGATGTGCGCAAATCGCCGCCTCAGCGGTCCGGTCTACATCAACTCACCAGGACCGCGCCTGTAGCCGGTTCATTCGACCATACCCGCGCCGGCTCAACCGTCTGCGCCCACTGCCGACCCGTCTGTCCGCGCGGCTTACAATGTCGCGGCCGACTCACGCGTCCGCTCTGTCCTTTAAATATCGCAGTTGACTCCAATATGTATATCAACAAATCAGAGCCGCTCCTACGGTCCTGAGCCACCGGGGGCGTGTTCAGCCGTCTCTGTCGCGATAAACGGATCATCGGTCATCCAAACAAATCAGGTGATATCCATCCAAGTTTTTTTATTAGAACATGTTTTTTTTCAAAGAACAAGCTTATCTTTGCCTTGGTCTGCAATCTTGTTTATGCAGGGCAATTATTTATGACATATTATACCACGGAGATGGAGGCATGCCAACATCTTTGGGCATAGGCGGTCGTCGTTACTCAACGGACTCCTGCACCGGCTTACAACGTCGTGGCCGTCTCCCATGACCACGCCGGCTTACAACAAGGAGGACAACTTGCCCGTCCGCACCGGCTTACAACGCCATGGTCGGTTTATCTGTCTGTGCCGCCTCAGATGTTGCAGTCGTCTTTACCGTCCGTTTCTCGTGGCCTGGTCTACATCAACACATCGGGCCGCACCTGTCTGCGTGAGTTGTTTATTGAGTATGAGCAAGTCTTTACTTGGGAAGCCCGGTTTTCTTCCAACAAATTGGAGGCAAATTATCATGTATTATTAGCCGCCGTCTGCACTGGATGGCTCAATGGGCAGGCGCAAGTTGCCGCACTACGGTTTGGTTAACTTCAAACAGCCAGTTGGAAGGAACCATTGGCGAGATTCTTGACACGGTTCATCTGAGATCATTTATAACCCACATGATCACCTCAACCTTCGTGGATTCACATCGCGTTATCAACGCCAATGATATACACCTACGCTATGGTCAAATATGGAGAATCTCAAGCCAACACTTGAGTCATCTTGAGACTCGGGGCTACAATGGTATGGCTCGGCAAAATTAGCGGTTTCAATGAATTCAAGAACTCCGGGTCATTGAAGGAAAGATAACCCGCCACAGAGGCTACTGATTTATTGGCAAATATTTAAAGGCTGTCGAAAAATCTACGGTTCAAAATGAAGATTCCGGTTTATAATACAGCTCAAGAGACATCTTTCTCCATAAAGCTTTGAAGCTCTCAAAACCGTTCAACATCCGGATCAAGGTAAATTTGTCCCTTACAAAGCTTTGAGGATCTCAATATCCGGTTTAAAATTTCGGTTCAAAGAATTAATCTCTCGCAAGTTGAGATTTGAGACAAATTAATGGTTACCAAAGGGAACTTGCTGCCATGATGCACATTCAAAACACGGGTATCCTGCCTTACGGCTTATTTTATTATGGTCACTTGGGGCTTCACGCTCATCGGGCATAGCTATCGGTACCCTCTTGATCGGCGCAATGCCAAAATTTATATGGTCACTTGGGGCTTCTGTTCAAATATAGGTCGATTCGAACCAAAGAAAAATAGTGTCGATACCCTTTTGATTAGCAAACTGCTGAACCTACTTTGGGGCTTCTTGATCGTATCCGAATCATAGCTCAACTCCTTTGGGAATCGACATGGGTCGTATTCGAATCAGCGTCGTTAAACAACTTTTAAGGTCATTTGGGGGCTTCCTGTTCAAACATAGGTCGTATTCGAACCAAAGAGAACATAGCTGTCGATACCCACTTTGATCGGCAATGCCAACGCCACTGGGGGCTATATGATCGTATTCGAATCTTAGCTTAACCCCTTTGGAACGGTTTACTGATCGTATTCGAATCAGAAGCCTAAACTTTTTTATCTGTTTTTATACAATCGCAAGTATTTGAGTTGTCACAAATATCATATGTGCCGGCTCTTACAGACTTGAGTTATCAACTTCACTATCCGGGTCACATAAGCCAGTGGTATCATTCAAAGGATCATAGGGATCTTGTGATCTACTTGTGTGCAGGATAAGACTACATTTGGGTGGTTACCATACGGCTTTTGACGTTAAGTCGCGGGGCATATGTTGTTTAAACTCTTTGCGAGATTTGCGTAAATATGACATATAAATGATTAAGTTCAAGCTCATTACCAAAGTTGATGCTTCAAAATGATTATTAGATTCGGATTTTTCAAAGGCTATAGGCGCGGGTTATAAAAATTCGACACAATGGAGGTGTATTAAATCGCCATCGCCAAGAGCCGTCGGGTATTTAAACTCTGGATTTACTTATCAACAGATGAGGTATTCAAAGTCGCTTTAGGCGCGATGGCTATTATTTTATTAATGGATATGATTTATTCTACAATGGAAGGAATAGTCCCGAGTAAGCTTGAACTTACGACCCGGCACTTGGGGCTACATTATTCAAATTGAGGTTACATCAAATGTGCAAGTCTCATGTCGCTGCAAGCATGCACCATGACACTTGGGGGCTAATGCAAAGTCTTTTTTTTTCACCTCATTGAAGACCCGACTCATCATATCATAATTAGCCGGCCCTTGGGGGCTACTAATTTCTCCTGTCAAAAATTCAAGGTACACAAGCATTAATCCATTATATTGAATGGTTCACTATTCAGTTGGTAGAGTACAAAGCTCTTAACCTTGTGGACGTGGGTTCAAGCCCCATGGTGGAGATTATATTATATGATGTTATTATCAATTATTTACAAAGTCCCAGCTCAGTATTATCTTACTAAGTCGTCCCTTGGGGGGTACACATTGCTGTTCAAGTTTACATGGTTATATCTACAAAGTCCCTGCTCATTATTGCATAATGACCCGGCCCTTGGGGGCTACACTGGTTGAAGTTTTATGATCATAAGGCAATTACAAGTCCCAGGTTGCTGCAAGCATGACAACCCGACACTTGGGGGCTACATATATGGAGTATTCAGTTTTTACTAGTGACTGAGATGAACATGGATTTCTTCAAAGTGGCAGTAATTATATGGAAACAAGTCTCAAATCATCACTTTGTTACATTCAAGACTTGGGGCTACGAGTAATATGGATATAAGGGATAAATATCTTCCAATTTTTAGTTTTGAGCAAACCAGATTGACCCGGCATCACCAAACATTATGACCCGGTGTCTGCAACAGTCATAACCCGGCGTCATCAATAATCATGAACCGGCATTGGCAATAATCATGAACCGGCGTTGGAAACAATCATGACCAAAAATTATCAGTTTTTATAACTCGGTGATTTTGGAAATCAGATATCGGCAAGTTCTATATTTTCAAACCGGCTGAATATCATATGAGTATTTCAAGACCAATATTTATTAAGCCGATGCTTTGGAAGCCGACTCAAGTGGATTATTATTCACAATATTTTCTCTATGAGACACCAACGCCAGCAATTTGAGTATGAAGATGGTTTATTGACCCCAGATTTTCTAGATGAAGGAAATGACAATTGGACTTAAGGATAACTAGGTCCCGTCTCAGGAGAATATTTAACCCGGAGCACAAGGAGTTAAGGATGATCAAGTACCGGCTTACAAGAATATTTAACCGGGAGTACAACCTGTCAATTTGTTCTTGTGTTTATGTTGCAGATCAGTTTAACATGGATAAATCCAAATTAAACTTGAGGGCTAATGTCGGGATATACCCATGGTATGACCCGCCGGATGTATAACCCAGCGGACTTGGCGACTCACTAATGACCATACTCGACCGGACGACTCACTATGTGACCCGCCCGAGCCTGGCGACTTATGGGTGACCTGGCAAGCGGATCAGAGGAGCGACAAGACCCGGGGGCCCAAGAGGCTCAAGGCCCAGAAGGCCAGCTTACGTCATGGTAGGTCGGCTTAAGAGGAAGAAAGCAAGACTCGGACTTGTATTCAACTTGTAAGAAAAGATAGACTAGTCCTAGTCCTACTAGGACTCCACATGTAACCCGCCCCTCTAACTTATATAAGGAGGGGCAGGGCTCCCCAAAGAGAGACAAGCAAGAAGCAATAATCTCTAGGGTTAGACACAACTAGAGAAGAGTCGGCTTACCGGCGAATCTCTCACGAGCATAATGAGACCTAGCCACAAACAACATGTAGGGCTATTACCGGATGATGTTTCCCGTGGCCTGAAGCTGTCTAAATCCTTGTCTTGTGTGTTGATCCGCCTTGCGTCTCTCGATTCCGCTCAACCCCTCTCAAGCTACTACATAGATGCGCTGGCCTCACGACTAAGTCCTTTCCACGAGGACATCTGTCGTGACAACTCCACGACACTTAACATTCGGTGACAATCGGTATTATGAGTTTATGTTTTTTGATGTACCGAAGGTTGTTCGAAGTCCCGGATATGATCACGGACATGAAGCGGAGTCTCGAAATGGTTGAGACATAAAGATCGATATATTGGATGACTATGTTTGGACACGGGAATGGTTCCGGGTGAGTTCGGGCATTTACCGGAGTACCCGGGGGGTTACCGGAACCCCCCGGGGAGTATATGGGCCCTAATGGGCTTTAGTGGAGAGAGAGAGGGGCGGCCAGGGCAGGCGTCGCCCCTCCCCTTGGGTCGGGTGGACTAGGGAGGCGGCGCCCCCCTTTCCTTCTCCCTCTCTCCTCCTTCCTTCTTTCTACTCCAACTAGGGAAAGGGGGGAATCCTACTCCTGGTGGGAGTAGGACTCCTCCTAGGGCGCGCCATAGTGGGCCAGCCCTCCCCCTCCTCCACTCCTTTATATAGGGGGATGGGGCACCCCATAGACACACAAGTTGACAGTTGTCTTAGCCGTGTGCGGTGCCCCCCTCCACAGATTCCACCTCGGTCATATCGTTGTAGTGCTTAGGCGAAGCCCTGCGTTGGTAACTTCATCATCACCATCATCACGCTGTCGTGCTGACGAAGCTCTCCCTCAACACTTAGCTGGATCGAGAGTTCCTGGGACGTCACCGAGCCGAACGTGTGCAGAACACGGAGGTACCATACTTTCGGTACTAGGATCGGTCGAATCATGAAGACGTACGACTACATCAACCGCGTTGTCATAACGCTTCCGCTTACGGTCTACGAGGGTACGTGGACTACACTCTCCCCTCTCGTTGCTATGCATCACCATGATAGATCTTGCGTGTGTGTAGGAAATCTTTTGAAATTACTGCGTTCCCCAACAATGGCATCCGAGCCAGGTCTTTGCTTAGAAGTTATATGCACGAGTAGAACATAAAAAGTTGTGGGCGATAATAGTCATACTGCTTACCAGCATGTCATACTTTGGTTCGGCGGTATTGTTGGATGAAGCGGCTCAGACCGACATTACGCGTATGCTTATGCGAGACTGGTTCTACCGACGTGCTTCGCACACAGGTGGCTAGTGGGTGTCAGTTTCTCCAATTTTAGTTGAATCGAGTGTGACTATGCCCAGTCCTTGTTGAAGGTTAAAACAACACACTTGACGAAAAATCATTGTGGTTTTGATGCGTAGGAAAGAACGGTTCTTGCTCAGCCTGTAGCAGCCATGTAAAATTTCAACAACAAAGTAGAGGACGTCTAACTTGTTTTTGCAGGGCATGTTGTGATGTGATATGGTCAAGACATGATGCTAAATTTTATTGTATGAGATGATCATGTTTTGTAACAGAGTTATCGACAACTGGCAGGAGCCATATGGTTGTCGCTTCATTGTATGAAATGCAATCACCATGTAATTGCTTTACTTTATCACTAAGCGGTAGCGATAGTCGGCGAGACGACAACGATGCTTCGATGGAGAAGGAGGTGTCAAGTCGGTGATGATGGCGATCATGACGGTGCTTTGGAGATGGAGATCAAAGGCACAAGATGATGATGGCCATATCATATCACTTATATTGATTGCATGTGATGTTTATCCTTTATGCATCTTATTTTGCTAAGTTCGACGGTAGCATTATAAGATGATCTCTCACTAAATTTCAAGGTATAAGTGTTCTCCCTGAGTATGCACCGTTGCTACAGTTCGTTGAAGGAAATATGCCCTAGAGGCAATAATAAAGTTATTATTTATTTCCATATTTCATGATAAATGTTTATTATTCATGCTAGAGTTGTATTAACCGGAAACATAATACATGTGTGAATACATAGACAAACAGAGTGTCACTAGTATGACTCTACTTGACTAGCTCGTTAATCAAAGATGGTTATGTTTCCTAACCATGGACAAAGAGTTGTTATTTAATTAACGAGATCACATCATTAGGAGAATGATGTGATTGACTTGACCCATTCCGTTAGCTTAGCACTCGATCGTTTAGTATGTTGCCATTGCTTTGTTCATGATTTATACATGTTCCTATGACTATGAGATTATGCAACTCCCATTTACCAGAGGAACACTTTGTGTGCTACCAAACGTCACGACGTAACTTGGTGATTATAAAGGTGCTCTACAGTGTCTCGAAGGTACATGTTGGGTTGGCGTATTTCGAGATTAAGATTTGTCACTCCGATTGTCGGAGAGGTATCTCTGGGCCCTCTCGGTAATACACATCACTTAAGCCTTGCAAGCATTGCTACTAATGAGTTAGTTGCGGGATGATGTATTACGGAACGAGTAAAGATACTTGCGATAGCGAGATTGAACTAGGTATTGAGATACCGACGATCGAATCTCGGGCAAGTAACATACCGATGACAAAGGAACAACGTATGTTGTTATGCGGTCTGACCGATAAAGATCTTCGTAGAATATGTGGGAGCCAATATGAGCATCCAGGTTCCGCTATTGGTTATTGACCGGAGACATGTCTCGGTCATGTCTACATAGTTCTCGAACCCGTAGGGTCCGCACGCTTAACGTTACAATGACAGTTATTTGATGAGTCTATATGTTTTGATGTACCGAAGGTTGTTCGGAGTCCTGGATGTGATCACGGACATGATGAGGAGTCTCAAAATGGTCGAGACACGAAGATTGATATATTGGAAGCCTATGTTTGGATATCGGAAGTGTTCCGGGTGAAATCGGGATTTTACCGGAGTACCGGGAGGTTACTGAAACCCCCCAGGAGGTAAATGGGCCTTTACGGAGAAGAGGAGAGGCGGCCAGGGCTGGGCCGCGCGCCCCTCCCCCCCTAGTCCGAATAGGACAAGGAGAGGGGGGCGGCGCCCCACTTCCTTCTCTCCCTCCTCTTTCCTCCTCTCGAATCCTATTCTAACTAGGAAAGGGGGGGAGTCCTACTCCCGATGGGAGTAGGACTCCTCTTGGCGCGCCCTCCTCCTTGGATGGCCGCCTCCCCCCTTGCTCCTTTATATACGGGGGCAGTGGGCACCTCTAGACACATAAGTTGATCAGTTGATCTCTCCCAACCGTGTGCGGTGCCCCCCCCCTCCACCATAGTCCACCTCGATAATACTGTAGTGGTGCTTAGGCGAAGCCCTGCGTCGGTAGAACATCAACATCGTCACCACGCCGTCGTGCTGACAAAACTCTCCCTCAACACTCGGCTGGATCAGAGTTCGAGGGATGTCATCGGGCTGAACGTGTGCTGAACTCGGAGGTGCTGTACATTCGATACTTGATCGGTCGGATCGTGAAGACGTACGACTACATCAACCGCGTTGTGCTAACGCTTCAGCTTTCGGTCTACGAGGGTACGTGGACAACACTCTCCCCTCTCGTTGCTATGCATCACCATGATCTTGCGTGTGCGTAGGAATTTTTTGAAATTACTACGTTCCCCAACAGTGGCATCCGAGCCTGGTTTTATGCGTAGATGTCATATGCACGAGTAGAACACAAGTGAGTTGTGGGCGATATAAGTCATCTTGCTTACCAAAGATGTCATACTCTGGTTGGCGGTATTGTTGGATGGCGGCCGGACCGACATTATCGTGACGCTTCACGCAAGACCAGTTCTCCCGACGTGCTTTGCACAAAGGTGGCTAGCGGGTGTCAGTTTCTCCAACTCTAGTTGAACCGAGTGTGGCTACGCCCGGTCGTTGTGAAGGTTAAAACAACACCAACTTGACAAACTATCGTTATGGTTTTGATGCGTAGGTAAGAACGGTTCTTGCTAAGCCCATAGCAGCCACGTAAAATTTGCAACAACAAAGTAGAGGACATCTAACTTGTTTTTGCAGGGCATGTTGTGATGTGATATGGTCAAGACGTGATGCTATATTTAAATGTATGAGATGACCATGTTTTGTAACCGAGTTATCGACAACTGGCATGAGCCATATGGTTGTCGCTTTATTGTATGCAATGCAATCGCCCTATAATGCTTTACTTTATCACTAAGCGGTAGCGATAGTCGTAGAAGCATAAGATTGGCGAGACGACAACGATGCTACGATGGAGATCAAGGTGTCGCGCCGGTGACGATGGTGATCATGGAGGTGCTTCAGAGATGGAGATCACAAGCACAAGATGATGATGGCCATATGATATCACTTATATTGATTGCATGTGATGTTTATCCTTTATGCATCTTATCTTGCTTTGATTGACGGTAGCATTATAAGATGATCCCTCACTAAATTATCAAAGTATAAGTGTTCTCCCTAAGTATGCACCGTTATGAAAGTTCTTCGTCTTTGAGACACCACGTGATGATCGGGTGTGATAGGCTCTACGTTCAAATACAGCGGGTGCAAAACAGTTGCACACGCGGAATGCTCAGGTTAAACTTGACGAGCCTAGCATATAATAGATATGGCCTCGGAACATGGAGGCCGAAAGGTCGAGCGTGAATCATATAGTAGATATGATCAACATAGTGATGTTCACCATTGAAACTACTCCATCTCACGTGATGATCGGACATGGTTTAGTTGATTTGGATCATGTGATCACTTAGAGGATTAGAGGGATGTCTATCTAAGTGGGAGTTCTTAAGTAATATGATTAATTGAACTTTAATTTATCATGAACTTAGTCCTGGTAGTATTAGCATATCTATGTTGTAGATCAATTGCTCGCATTTAGCTCCCTGTTTTATTTTGATATGTTCCTAGAAAACTAAGTTGAAAGATGTTAGTAGCAATGATGCGGATTAGATCCGTGATCTGAGGTTTATCCTCATTGCTGCACTGAAAGAATTATGTCTTGATGCACCGCTAGGTGACGGACCTATTGCAGGAGCGAGATCTGACGTTATGAATGTTTGGCTAGCTCAATATGATGACTACTTGATAGTTTAGTGCACCATGCTAAACGGCTTAGAATCGGGACTTCAAAGACGTTTTGAATGTCATGGACCGTATGAGATGTTCCAGGAGTTGAAGTTAATATTTCAAGCAAATACCCGAGTTGAGAGATATGAAGTCCCCAACAAGTTCTATAGCTAAAAGATGGAGGAGAATAGCTCAAGCAGTGAGCATGTGCTCAGATTGTCTGAGTACTACAATCACTTGCAAGTGGGAGTTAGTCTTCCAGATAAGATAGTGATTGACAGAGTTCTCTAGTCACTATCACCAAGTTGCTAGAACTTCATGATGAATTATAATATGCAAGGGATAACGGAAACGATTCCCAAGCTCTTCGTGATGCTGAAAGCGACGAAGGTAGAAATCAAGAAAAGCATCTAGTGTTGATGGTTAACAAGACCACTAGTTTCAAGAAAAGGGCAAAGGGAAGAAGGGGAACTTCAAAACGAACGGCAAGAAAGTTGCTGCTCAAAGCCCAAGTCTGGACCTAAGCCTGAGACTAAGTGCTTCTACTGCAAAGGTACTAGTCACTGGAAGTTGAACTACCCCAAGTATTTGGCGGATAAGAAGGATGGCAAAGTGAATAAAGGTATATTTGATATACATGTTATTGATGTGTACTTTACTAGTGTTTATAGAAACCCCACAGTATTTGATACTAGTTCAATTGCTAAGAGTAGTAACTCGAAACGGGAGTTGCAGAATGAACAGAGACTAGTTAAGGGTGAAGTGACGATGTGTGTTGGAAGTGGTTCCAAGATTGATATGATCATCATCGCAGACTCCCTATACTTTCGGGATTGGTGTTGAACCTAAATAAGTGTTATTTGGTGTTTGCGTTGAGCATGAATATGATTTGATCATGTTTATTGCAACACGGTTATTCATTTAAGTTAGAGAACAATTGTTGTTCTGTTTACATGAATAAAACCTTCTATGGTCATACACACCAACGAAAATGGTTTGTTGGATCTCGATCGTATTGATACACATATTCATAATATTGAAGCCAAAAAGATGCAAAGTTAATAATGATAGTGCAACTTATTTGTGGCACTGCCGTTTAGGTCATATTGGTGTAAAGCACATGAAGAAAACTCCATACTGATGGGCTTTTGGGATCACTTGATGCTTGCGAACCATGCCTCTTGGGCAAGATGACTAAAACGCCGTTCTCCGGAACAATGGAAAGAGCAACAGATTTGTTGGAAATCATACATACTGATGTATGTGGTCCGATAAATATTGAGGCTCGCAGCAGGTATCATTATTTTCTAACCTTCAGAGATGATTTGAGCAGATATGGGTATATCTACTTGATGAAACATAAGTCTAAAACATTTTAAAAGTTGAAAGAATTTCAGAGTGAAGTGGAAAATCATCGTGACAAGAAAATAAAGTTTCTACGATCTGATCGCGGAGACAAATATTTGAGTTACGAGTTTGGTCTTCAATTAAAACAATGTGGAATAGTTTCACAAATTTGTGCCACCTGGAACACCACAGCATAATGGCGTATCCGGATGTCATAACCGTACTTTATTAGATATGGTGCGATCTATGATGTTTCTTACCGATTTACCACTATCGTTCTGGGGTTATGCATTAGAGACAGCTGCATTCACGTTAAATAGGGCACCATCTAAATCCGTTGAGACGACACTATATGAACTGTGGTTTGGCAAGAAACCAAAGTTGTTGTTTCTTAAAGTTTTGGGTTGCGATGCTTATGTGAAAAAGTTTCATCCTGATAAGCTCAAACCCAAATCGGAGAAATGTGTCTTCATAGGATACCAAAAGGAGACAGTTGGGTACACCTTCTATCACAGATCCGAAGGTAAGACATTCGTTGATAAGAATGGATCCTTTCTAGAGAAGGAGTTTATCACGAAAGAAGTGAGTGGGAGGAAAGTAGAACTTGATAAGGTAACCGTACCTAATCCCTTATTGGAAAGTAGTTCATCACAGAAATCTGTTCCTGTGACTCCTACACCAATTAGTGAGGAAGCTAATGATGATGATCATGTAACTTCAGATCAAGTTACTACCGAACCTCGTAGGTCAACCAGAGTGAAATCCGCACCAGAGTGGTACGATAATCCTGTTCTGGAGGTCATGTTACTAGACCATGACGAACCTACGAACTATGAAGAAGCGATGGTGAACCCAGATTCCGCAAAATGGCTTGAGGCCATGAAATCTGAGATGGGATCCATGTATGAGAAACAAAGTATGGACTTTGATTGACTTTCCCAAATGATCGGCGAGCCATTGAGATTAAATGGATCTTCAAGAGGAAGACGGACGCTGATAGTAGGGTTACTATCTACAAAGCTAGAATTGTTGCAAAAGGTTTTCGACAAGTTCAAGGTGTTGACTACGATGAGAGTTTCTCACTCGTATCTATGCTTAAGTCTGTCCGAATCATGTTAGCAATTGCCGCATTTTATGAAATCTGGCAAATGGATAAACAAAACTGCATTCCTTAATGGATTTATTAAAGAAGAGTTGTATATGATGCAACCAGAAGGTTTTGTCAATCCTAAAGGTGCTAACAAAATATACAAGCTCCAGCGATCCATCTATGGACGGGTGCAAGCATCTCAGAGTTGGAATATATACTTTGATGAGTTGATCAAAGCATATAGTTTTATACAGACTTGCGGTGAAGCCTGTATTTACAAGAAAGTGAGTGGGAGCACTACAACATTTCTGATAAGTATATGTGAATGACATATTGTTGGTCGGAAATAATGTAGACTTATTCTGCAAAGCATAAAGGAGTGTTTTGAAAGGATTTTTTCAAATAAAGACCTCGGTGAAGCTGCTTACATATTGAACATCAAGATCTATAGAGATAGATCAAGACACTTGATAAGTTTTTTCAATAAGTACATGCCTTGACAAGATTTCGAAGTAGTTCAAAATGGAACAACAAAGAAAGAGTTCTTGCCTATGTTACAAGGTGTGAAATTGAGTAAGACTCAAAGCCCGACCACGGCAGAAGATAGAAAGAGAATGAAAGTCATTCCCTATGCCTCAGCCATAGGTTCTATAAAGTATGCCATGCTGTGTACCAGATCTATTGCATACCCTACCACTGATTTTGGCAAGGGAGTACAATAGTGATCTAGGAGTGGATCACTGGACAGCGGTCAAAATTATCCTTGGTGGAATAAGGATATGTTTCTCGATTATGGAGGTGACCAAAAGGTTCATCGTAAAGGTTTACGTCGATTTTGACACTGATCCAGATGACTCTAAGTCTCAATTTGGATACATATTGAAAGTGGGAGCAATTAGCTAGAGTAGCTCCGTGTAGAGAATTGTTGACATAGAGATTTGCAAAATACATACGGATCTGAATGTGGCAGACCCGTTGACTAAACTTCTCTCACAAGCAAAACATGATCACACCTTAGTACTCTTTGGGTGTTAATCTGTAACATCCCAAATTTCCTATTTGGAATGTTTTACAATTATAGCTAAGCATCTATGCATTCTGTTTGAATTTGAGTGGCATTTGAAGTTTCAGAAGTTTTTGAAGTTGTTGGTATTTGAATTCAAAATTTGGCAGTGGAAGTTATTTTAAAAACTATGCCTGATAAATACTTGAGAAAAAGTATGAGAGGAGTAAACATGACACTCCAAAAAAATATCAGAGGAAAAACATTGCCAAAAAGTTTGAATTCAAATTGGAGTTTTATTTGAATTTGAAAAAAATGAATTTTTATAAAGTTTGGATTTTGCCCTTGGAAAAATGTTCAAATGATAGGGAATATTCCCCTGATCATTTTGATATATATATATGTCCTATATAAAATATTTATATTCTATATATTTTCTCTCTGTTTTTATTTTCAAAAAAAATGGAAAAAGAAAAAAAAAAAACACTGGCGCCGGCCAGCCAACTGCCCATTTAACACCCAGGCGTGACCAATAGCGGCCCAGCGCCGCCCGACGCCGCCCACGCCGAGCCGACCGAGCAACCGAGCCGAATCGGCTAGCCACGGTCGCCTGACCGCAACGCTCCTCTCCTCTCACCGGCAGGTGGACCCCACCGTCCCCTTCCCTCGCCCGTCATAGCCATCGCCGCTCGCCGGAGATCCCGATCTCGGGATCTCACCCGATCCTCCCGATCGCCCCTCGCGCAAGTCGAGGCCCCCCTATAAATACCCCTTCCTCACCCCATTCTCGCCCTCGCCCCTCACGGACCCTCTCTCTCGCCCTTGCCTTTTCATGAGAGCCCGAGCACGCCGCCACCGCCATTAACCCCTTTTCGACGACGCCTGCCACCCCGAGCTCCATCAACTCCACCAAACCACCCCCTCGTCGCGCCGCACTCGCCGGACTCCTCCGCCGACGCCCCCGACCACGGGAGTCGCCGGAGCACTCGCCGCCCGAGCCGCCGCCGCCGTCGCCGTCCGGTAAGTCACCGGAGCACCTCCCCGCCGTCCGATCTGTTTTCTAGGGTTAGGATTAGATCCCCCGAAGGGGTATGGTTTATTAGGTTTAGGTTTAGTGAACCGGTTTTTAGTTCCGGTTTATTTTAGTTAGGTTTTTTTTATTTAGACCGGCCGAATCAGTTTAACCCTAGGGCCCGTTTTAGTTATGTTACGCCCAGGGCGTTAGATAGGCCCATTAGCCCGTTTTTCTTTTATTTTCGTTTTCTGTTTTAGCAGAATAGTTTCAGATTTGAAAAATTCATATATTTTAATCTACTTAATATTTTTAAGTGATTCTTTTTTTGTTGGTTTGCAAATTTCTTATAGTTTCCGTAGAAAATATAATTAGCTATGTTAAAATTATTTAGAATTGCTTTATTTTAGATTTAGACAGAATAGTAAATCTGCTATAAAATGAGTTAGGAATATTTTTTAGTGATTCTTTTTGTCACAACTTTGTTTTGACATTGCCTAACCGTAGGAATTTATTTGAGCATTTTAGGATTAATAAAAAATAGTTTTAATCAGAATCATGTTATTCTTAATTAATTAACTAGCTACTGTTTTCCTATTGTTTTACTTAGCAAATAAATTTATTTTTCATGAGAGATAGATTATTATCGTTAGTTTCTGTAACTTTAGAGCATGAACTTTTATTTATAATAAATAAAACTTTTATTTTATTTTTCTTATTAGAAATTGCTTTAGGCCTAATAGGAGTTTTATAATAGCTTTTAAAGTGATTCTTTTTGCTCCTAGTTGCTTGATGAATTCTTTTCTGTTAGTTAACATAAACCCATGTTTAGGTTCTGTTAAGAAATTTTTTTTGTTATGTAAAACTATTTCTAGTTGTTGCTTGAAGTAGGAAAGCCTTGAGTTGGATTTTCTTGAGTTTTCCTTTGGGTTTTGATTCGTTTGTTTGGGTGTGTTATGTTACTATGATGTTATGTAAGTGAATCATAAGTTGTATTCTTATTATGATTGTTGTTTGTCTCGGTAGAATTTCCGGTCTGAAGCTTGCTACCACGAGTCCCTAGCTTACGAAGATCGTCGAGAAGGCAAGTCATTGATCATATTTCTTTACTATACCTATGATTTTATTGCATTAGAAGTATACCTCCCACTATGCATGCAGTGGGTGAAATTTTGAAGTTATGTTCTTGAGTAGTATCATGAGGTAGGATGAACCAACTCCCTTGTTACCATGACCCGGGACGAAGTAGTTTAATTTTGCTATGCTCGAGACGGGATTGGTTGAGTGAATTCATAAGGGAGATGTGAGAGTCAAGATGATGACAGCCCCATGAACTTCAATGCTCAAGATGGACTTCGGAATTCACTCTTGGGTGGAGGGCGGTTGACGGGCACCTGGAGAACCCAAGGCTGGCCAGGATGCATGGAGAAGTGCCATGACATCTTGCGAAAGCTTCACCCAGCCACGAAGAGGCGGATGTATACCCCATTGACGGAAGCTTACATGCAGCCGCAAGCTATTATGGGCTCGGCTTGGTCAACCCTAGTTGTGACTCTGGTCGGACGGTACTACGAGATGTAGAAGAGCGGTAGGATTGGATGGGTACCGGCGGTGGCGGAAGAACTCTTCGGAAGACCTGTTTGTTCGTCCGTCTTCAAACACCATGAAGTGCGAAGACTTAAAAGGAGGAGCGATTCTTGCGGGTAAAGTCATAAACCTCTGCGGAGAAAAGATCTAATCGATTAGCCGTGTCCCCGGTTACGGACAATTTGAGCCTCTGGAACTTGGAAGTATTCGGAAATCTCAACACTAAAACTAATAAATTAATTGAGGGGGTTATGACTTAATAATTTTGGAATGAGACATTGGTTGGCGGAACCATCTCAATAATTACCAACAATTTTGTAGTATTTGCAAGCAAGTCCACTGTAGTAGGGAAAAATTGGCTTTTTCGCACAATGATGAAACTTAGAGCCCCACAACCAAATTGCATATAGTATTAGAAATTTTATTATTGTTCTCTCTTCATGACTTGCCGGCATATTCAAAATGCTGACCTACACGGCTGCAACGTCTTATGTTGCAGAGGAGTATTCCGATCAGGATTGAGGCTACGATCCGCGCTTGGCGATTGCCCTTTGGAGTCGGATGGACTCGCTACTCTTCTCGCGCTCCATGAGCTTTACTTAGTTTATTTCTCATGAGTTGGCCTTGGCCGAGTTTATTCTATTGTAATAAAGACTCTATATGAGAATCGTGTAATAAATTCAGGTGTGATTGAACTTTGATTATTTCATCAATGTCTTGTGAGTACCGGCATGATCTTGGGATGGTACAGACACGAGATTTGACCGATTTTGGGTCAGGTCGCTTCTGAGAGATGGTATCGAGCACACTGCCGACCGTGGGGCGTAACCCCTAGGATCGGAAAGCCATAGGAAGAGACTATTTATTTTATATCCTTATCATTCCGTAATTCTCCCATGTTCATTTCTGACTTCTCTCCGATTTTCAACATTCTAGATGCCGTCGAGTTCACCCCGGTTTGCTACGGAGTTTTGCGGCCGGATGAAACAATGCCCTTGGCGGAAGCTGGTCCAGATCGTGAAGAAGCTGAAGATTGCTCGCCCTCGATCACCGGAAGCCTACCAATGCACTTCCGACGGATACCGCTATAGGATCGAGGTGCACATTCGAGGAGAACCTTCGGAGGACATCTGAGCCTATTGACTTTGAGTTTACCGACTTCAACTGGATCCTCGGAAGAGACATGGCGATTTATCGTGCACTTGGACATCTCCGAGAAGAGTACAGGGCCGAGCTCGTCCATCCAGACCTTGCCATGGTTTCTCGCAGAGCAAGGAATGGAGATATCATCCGTACCATAGAGGACGACTCCATTCTCTCTTATGTCCAAGACTTGGAGTGCCTCCTCAGGAAACGGGAGATCCAGACTCGTCGTAACTCGAAGGTACACAGGAGGCTGTTGTTCCGTGAACTGGAACTGGAGGAGAAGGCACACATAGACTTCCTTGACCATGAGGAAGAAATCGCGGACTTCATGGAGAGAGTCGACGATCTGAAGATGAAGGTTGCCGCATTGGAGGAAAAGATGGACTTGGGAGAGGACCTTTTTCTGAGTGGAGATGACGGACCTCTCATGAGCAATGACCAGGATTATGAAGGGAGTTCCACTGGAGAAAGCCGCAAGAGGAGGCGCCACAACAGAGGACGCCACACCGGAGGACATCGCACCAGAGGACGCAAGGATTATTGATGAAGACATTTAGCCGACCACCATGTTATTTTACTTTTTCCGTCGATCAGTTAGGCCGTTATTTTCGATTAGTCGTGAGCTTTTTTTGTAATCGAGATTGAACCATGTTTGAGTGGAATGAATAAATGATTGGTGTGATTATGATTGTGCATTCATATGGGTAGTGATATTTTCTCATTAGACCATTGTTCTATTCTAATTTTCTCATCCACTCCAAAACACGGATGCCTCCGAGGGCGTGACCCGGTCACAACTTCCCGCCGAGCTCACCCAGCTGTTCCAGCAGCAGAATGCCCTCATCGGATGCTCATTCGAACGAACAACAACAACAACAACAACAATCCACCGCCACCACCCCTGTTGACAACTTGACTCGGTTCCTAAGGCTGAATCCGCCGGTGTTCTCTAGCAGACCTTGGCCGATTGTGGCGATGATTGGCTCCGCAAGGTCGGAAGAGAGTTAATCACTGTTGGATGCACCGATGCGAGAAGGTGCGCTTTGCGCACATCAACTTGATGGACCCGCAGCTTCTTGGTGGGAGAACTACACCGCCACTTATCCCGTCGGCACCATCACGTGGGATCAGTTCCAGCGAGCTTTCCGCACCGCTCATGTTTCATTTGGAGCCATGAGTGCGAAGAAGCGTGAGTTCCGCAACTTACGCCAGGGAACCGTCTTGTGGGGCGATCGTGGATGAGTTCAACAAGCTAGCTCGCTATGCCCCGGATGATGTGGCCACGGATGCATAAGCAGGAGAAGTTTCTTGAGGACTCAATGACGAGCTGGGAATGCAGCTTATGGTGGCTACCTTCACCAACTACCGGGAGCTGGTAGACAAGGCCACCATACTTGAAGGCAAGCAGCAGCAGATTGATAGCATAGCGGAAGTACAGCCAGGGAAGTACAACTCGGAGCTCAGCGAAGCCCGTTATGCCCCATACTCGGGAGGGCATACCCATCACAACCATGGAGGACATAACCATGGAGGAAATGGGAACAACCGCAACCAGGACAACAAGTCGGGCAATGGAAATGGCAATGGAAGCGGCAATGGCAACCAGCATCGTCCTGCCCGGCTCGAAAGATCTGAGTCACATCACTGTTTCAAGTGCGGAAAACAGGGCACTATGCCACCGACGCCCCGAGGCCAAGCGGAGGAATGGAAGCGGCAATGGAAGCTCAGCGAAGAAACCCAACCCTTTCCCTCGTGCTCGGGTGAACCACATTGGCGTGGAGGGCGTCTATGATCAGCCGGACACGGTGGTTGGTAAGTTTTATTGAATTCACGTTCAGATTGGTACTCTTTGATTACGGTGCAACGCATTCATTCATATCAAGGGTAGTTGTGGAAAAGTGCGGGTTGCCCACTAAAACCCTTAGAAGCCCCCTTCGCGTCGGCCCGCGGAGGAGAAATGATGGCAGGTTTAGGCTGTCATGCAACCCTCAACATCGAAATCTTAAATTTCCGCAGACCTCATAGTATTGGAAACCCAGGACCTTGGATGTAATCCTAGGCATGGATTGGTTGACGAAGTTTGAAGGAAACATAGATCGTGCCGCAAGAAGTCGATTCTGCTCACCACCCCGAGCGAAGAGGATCAAGTATGTATCCGGACATAGCGGATGAAGAATCGGTGAATTCCCTCACGGGAGTTGTTCAGAGGAAGTGCCATGGTGCAAGATTTTCCGATGTGTTTTGGAGGAATTACCAGAATGCCACCGACGGGGACATTGAGTTTCTGATTGAGTTATTGCACGCACAGCCCCAATATCCAAGAGACCCTATCGGATGCCACCGAGCGATTTGAAAGAGATCAAGAATCAAATTAATGAGCTATTGGAGAAAGGATATATTCGCCAAGCTCATCACCTTGGGGAGCCCAGTTCTTTTGGTAGAGAAGAAGGATGGAACCTTGAGAATGGTTGTGGATTATCGTTTGTTGAGCAGCGTGACCATCAAGAACAAGTACCCTCTGCCGATGATTAATGATCTATTTGATCAGCTAGTTGGATCAAGGTATTCTCCAAGATCGATCTTCGATCGAGGTATCATCGATTGAAGATCCGTGAAAAGGATATACCTAAAACAGCATTCACCACGGTATGGTTTATATGAGTATACCGTCATGTCATTTGGCTTGACTAATGCCCTGCATACTTCATGAATTTGATGAACAAGGTATTTATGGAATATCTGGACAAGTTTGTCGTGGTGTTCATCGATGATATCTGATTTTCTCCAAGAGCGAGGAAGAGCATAAGGAACATTTGCTTCTAGTTACGGAGAAACTTGAGAACATCGATTGTATGCCAAGTTCAAGAAATGTGAATTTTGGTGAAGGAAGTCGGATTCCTCGGACATGTTATTTCAGGAGAAGGAATAGCAGTTGACCCGCCAAGGTTGAATCGATCACCGATTGGCGCCTCCCACCTCGATCAAGGAGATCCGCAGCTTTCTCGGACTCGCAGGATATTATCGGAGGTTCATTGAGAACTTCTCGAAGATTGCCAAGCTCATGGCTGAGCTGTTGAAAAAGGAGGCCAAGTACATTTGGACCAAGGATTGTGAAGCCAGTTTTCAGGAATTGAAGAAACGTTTGGTTCTGCCCCGATCTTGATTTTGTCGGACATACACAAGGATTACGGTATATTGTGGCGCTTCTCGTCGGGGACTCGGAGGAGTACTCATGCAGAAGGAAAAGTTGTAGCTTATACCTCCGGACAGCTCGACCTCACGAGATGAATTATGCCACCCATGATTTGGAGTTAGCAGCCGTAGTGCATGCACTCAAGACACAGAGACATTTCCTTATCGGAAACCGTTGTGATGTTTACACAGATCATAAGAGCTTGAAGTATATTTTCACGCAGAAGAGTTGAACCTCGAGCGAGGAGATGGCTAGAGTTAATCAAGGACTATGACATGAGATTGCATTACCACCTGTAAGGCTAATGTTGTAGCAGATGCTTTGAGCCGTAAGAGTTATGTGAATACTCTTATAGCGGGAGGATTACCCGAGAGTTAGTCGATGACCTCGAGAGATCTCCGATGGAGATAGTTCGAGAGGATATGTTGCAACTCTGGAAGTTCAGTCCACTTTGGCGAAAGGATTCGTGAAGTCCGAAAGTCGGACAAGGAAATTGATGAGATAAAGCAAAAGATGAATGAAGGAAAAGCCAAAGGATTTCGTAAGGATGAATACGGAGCTATATGGTTCGAGGATCGTATTTATGTACCCAATGATCCTGAACTCAGAAGCTAATTCTTGAGGCTCATGATTCACCGTACTCGATTCACCCCGTAACACCAAGATGTATCTGGATTTGAAGGAAAGTTTACGGTGGACGGTATGAAGAAGGATATTGCCGAGTGCGTAGCGAGATGCGATGTTTGCCAGCGAGTAAAGGCGAGAACATCGAAGCCAGCAGGGTTACTTCAACCTTTGCCGATTCGATTGGAAATGGGAAAAACTTGGAATGGATTTTATCACAGGATTACCCAGACCCGTTCAGGTTATGATTCTATCTGGGTAGTGGTTGATCGATTGACCAAGGTAGCTCACTTCATTCCGTGAAGACTACCTATACCAGTGCTAAGTTGGCCAAGATATACATGACCAGGATCGTATATCCGCATGGAGTTCGAGGAGTATCGTGTCGATAGAGAGAACACAGTTTACCTCAAAGTTTTGGAATCGGTTGCATGAAACTTTGGAGTGCGAGGCTGGAGTTGATCAGCTTTTCATCCATGAGCAGATGGATGGACCGAGAGAGTCAACCAGATTACGGAGGACATGTTGAGAGCTTGTGTGCTAGACTATGGATCTAGCTGGGATGATAATTTGCCATCGCGAGTATTCATACAACAACAGATTATCGATCCGGTCGAAGATGGCCCCTTCGAAGATCTATACGGAAGGAGGTGCAGAACACCATTGCTGTGGGATGGTGTTGGAGATCGATCACTTTTCGGTTCCGACCTTATCAGAGATTCCGAAGAGAAAGTCAAGCTGATTCGAGATAGGCTCAAGATAGCACAATCGAGGCAGAAGAGTTATGCCGATAGTAAACGCAAGGAAGTAACTTACGAAGCGGGAGACCGAGCATATCTTCGTGTGTCTCCACTTCGTGGAATCAAGAGGTTTGGTGTCAAAGGAAAGTTAGCACCCCGATTCATTGGCCCCTACAAAATCCTTGAGCGTCGTGGAGAAGTTGCTTACAAGTTGGAATTTCCGGAAGGATTGTCCGGAGTCCATGATGTCTTCCATGTTTCTCAGCTGAAGAAGTGTCATGCCGACATGGCCGATATTCCGTTGAGAGACACAGTGCCCCTAGAGGCCATACAGCTCGACAGTGATCTGACTTATAAGGAGAAACCCGTCCGAATTCTCGAGGCTCAAGACGAGTCACCCGCAAGAAGATCATCAAGTTTTGCAAGGTCTTTGTGGAGTCACCACTCGAAGAGGAAGCCACAGGGCGAGAAGACCTTCTTCGAGACCACCGCACCTATTTGCTAGCCAACCCGAATCTCGAGGGCGAGATTCATCTTAAGTGTAGCGACCGGACCGAATGGATCTAGCGCTCGTGCTCGATGTCATCCCTGGATCGATGTCTTGACACCACACATGCTTGAAGGATTTATAGCGAGTAGCAATCACACACTTATTACATCGTTGTCCACAAGGGAACTGAATACAAAATATGGCTTGAGGCCATCTAATGATAACAGCGGAAGGCTTGGAAGATAAGCGAGTCCATCAACTCCAACGGCATCACCGAGTATAGAACCACGACCTAACACCTTACTAAATCGTGCGAAAAGTGCATAGCGTGAAAAGTTGCAGCCAGCAATTGACACATGGAATATCTTGCAATGTAACACATAAAGAGCAATGAATGAATAAGCCTATACTACATGCTTATTTGGCTGGTGATAAGGCTCTCTGGTTACATTTGCATAAAGCTGATTTTTCCCTACATCAAAGGAATAATTTTATTTAACTATCATGGTGGTTGTTAAACATTGAGAATGGTTGACAGATTCTCAATCCCAATTAAAAGTACTCATCAAAACCCAATAACTTTTATTTAGAAGTAACATGTTGAGATTCACATGATAACCAAGTACGGATACTCAAATTGTCCATAACCGGGACACGGCTAATCATGATTAGTTTATACACTCTGCAGAGGTTTGCACACTTTTCCCCACAAGACTCGATCGCCTCCGCTTGGTTCTCGACTTTTCATGGTGTTTGAGAAGCGGATGGCCGAGACATAGTCTTTCGAAGCGCTAGCACCTTACATGTGGGTAGACCGTACCAACCTATATCCCCTACATCAGCTAGCCTACCCGTAAGAGTTCAGACGACTTAGTCAACTCGCCAGAGCCCATAATTGGCTTGTGGCTGCACACGGAAGTTTCGGTTTGAAAAATCTTATGATCCCTTAGAGCACAGGTGGCGGTCCAAGAAATCTGAGCAAGTCTGATAGAAACCAGGTGCCTTAATCCACCCAGGATGTGTGTTAGGTTGCCACCTTAGATAAACCATTAATTAAACAATCTCACATCATCATGGATATTCACTCACCCAATCCACGTCTACAAGCATAGCATGGCATGAACAAGCAAGCGTAGAAGTAACTCCCAAGGTTTCATAAGTAAAACAGTAATAGGTACTACCTCAATCTACTTCCCAACCCACAATTTAATTAGATCCTAATCATGCAAGTGTTTGAGGAATAGATCTAATGCATAAAACTGGGTATGAGAAGGGTATGATCAAGTGTTACTTGCCTTGCGATGATCCATGAGTCCTAGAGATTGAAGTAACAAGCGGCGCTCTCCGGTGATCTAACGCAGACAAACAACAAGCATACAATAAGTACTCATCTAATGCACAGGAAATCTCGAATAAAAGATCTAACGGAGAGTTCAACTTAAGAACCCTGGTTGCAAAAGAATCGAATCAAAACAAACTCCGAAAGTCGAAACTCGAGAGAGAACGTCTCGGTTTAGCGATCTGAAATTAGGTCAAAATTTCACAGTGGCAAAACTCTGTGAAAGTAGGGTAGTCGAACGGCGGTTTCGTTCTGAAACTCCAGCGCTTGAATCACTGATTCCGATAAGCGGCGAGAAATAAAACAGTTTTGAAAATCAGATCTCAAATCAAATCGAGAAAATAACGGATTAATTCCGATTAAAAAGAAAAACGACGAGCGAGTTAAATTGCGAGCGTTAGTTAACGAACGAATCTAACGAACGCGTTCCTTTGAAACGAGCGGTTCGGTGAGCGTCCGTTAAATAAGAAAACCAAAAAAAAACCAATCTAGGTTTTTTTTAAAAAACCAAACATTTTTTTAAATAAACCGGATCGGTCAGGGATAAACCGAATCGGGCGGCGGGCGGGCGGCTACCTCCGTGATCGCCGAGTCGAGGTCCGCGGGCGGGGCTCAGCGGGTTCGGCGTCGAGGGCGGCGGTCCACGGCGGCGTCGGCGGCGCGGGGCGTCGGCGGCGTCTTAAGGCGGGGTCGGTCGGTAGCGGTGGCGGCGGCTCCCGGCGAGGTGAGGAGAGAGGGGGGCGTTTATAAAAGCGGGGGGGGTTGCTTGGGAGGGGGCAACGGAGCCGGGCGGAGCGGACTCGGCGGCGGCGTCGTCTGCCCGGGACTCAGGCGGCGGCAAGGGCGAGGAGGAGGAGGAGGTGGGGCCGGGCTCGGGCGGGGGGCACTGGCTGGCTGGGCAGTGGGCCTCGGTCCGGAAGTAAATTTTTTTATAAATAAAATTAAACCAAAACAATTAAAAAATACCAAACAAACTCGGATTTAAATAAAACAAATTTTCCCGACTCCTAAAAATGAGTCGAACAAAATGAACTTTAAAAACAAAATACATGCATAAAATTTTTAAATGCTCATTTTGCCTAAGCAAAATAAATCTTTCAAAACCAAATTTGGTTTATTTATAATATCTTCATTTTTCCTAATTGTTTGGGAAAGTCATATTATTCCCTCTCAAGATATTTTTATAGGAAAAACTTTATGAAGATAATTTAAATAATCCAATGATCCTATTTTCAAAATTTGGAAAAATCCCAAATATGAAAATTTGAAACTTCAACTCTCTCCGAGGGTCCTTGAGTTGCGTGAAATTTCTAGGATCGGAAAAAAATGCGAGAAAATATGATATGCATGATGACCTAATGTATAACATTCCAAATTGAAAATTTGGGATGTTACAAACCTACCTCTAAGATGAATCTAGCCCTCGAGATTCGGGTTAACTAGAAAATAGGTGAGGTGGTCCTTAAGCAAAACTTCCTCTCTTTCCTGGTGGCTTCATCCTCGGTGTGGTGGCTCCACTAAACTTTGCAAAATTTGATAACCTTGCTGCGGGTAACTCTGCTGGCATAATCGAGAATCTTAACGGTTTTTCCTCATATGTCAAGTCATCCTTCACTTGAATTGCTTCCAGTGTACTTTGTGTCCCTTAACGGTACCTCTGCTATCTCGGGTGACATTTCTTCAATCGAGAAACATGGAATACATCATGAACTCTGACAGTCCTTCCGCAATTCCAACTTATATGCAACTTCTCCCATGCGTTGCAAAATCTTATATGGTCCAACGAAGCGGGTGCTAACTTTCCTTTAACTCCAAAACGCTTCACTCCTCGGCGGGGATACTCTGAGATATACTCTGTCTCCAACTTCATACTCGATTGCTTTGCGCTTTGAATCGGTGTAGCTCTTACATGCAGGTGGGCTACCTTGAGCCTGCATCTCGAATCAACTTAACTTTCTGTTCGCACCCTTAATCAAATCTGGTCCAAACAATGGACGATCTCCGTTTAGTCCCATGACAACGGTGTCCTGCACCTTCTTCCATACAAGGCCTCGAAGGTGCCATCTTTAAGCTGGTTTGGTAACTGTTATTGTAGGAAAATTCTGCATCTGGCAAATTGTCATCCCAACTAGATCCATAATCTAGTGCACAAGCTCTCGACATGTCCTCCAAAATCTGATTGACTCTCTCGGTTTGTCCATCGGTCTGTGGGTGGAAAGCTGTGCTGAATTCAATCGGGTTCCCAATGTTTAGTGCAACCGGTTCCAAAATTTTGAAGTAAACTGGGTTCCTCCGTGCGATACAATGCTCCTTGGAACTCGTAAGCATACAATTCTGGTCATGTATATTTTTGCCAACTTAGCACTGCTATAGGTAGTCTTGATTGGAATGAAATGGGCTACCTTGGTCAAACGGTCGACTATGACCCAAATCGAGTCATATCTGAGCGGGTCTTTGGCAAACCTGTGATGAAATCCATACCTAGTTTATCCCACTTCCATTCGGTATCGGCAATGGTTGTAACAATCCTGCTGGCTTCGATGCTCGCCTTTACTTTCGACATACGTGCAAAAACTGCTACGTACTCGCAATATCCTTCTTCATTCGGTCCACCGAAAATATTCTTCAAATCCAAATACATCTTGGTATTTCCTGGGTGAATCGAATAGGGTGAATCATGGGCTTCTTGTAAAATCAACTTCGATCTACGGGTCATTGGGCACATAAACACGGTCTTCAAACCATAGGGTATCGTGCTCATCCTCACGAAATCCTTTAGCTTTTCCTTTGCTCATTTTCTCCTTTATAGAGGCAACTTCCTTATCGCCTTTTGGGCTTCTCGATTTTGTCCATCGATTGTCGATTGAATTTCCAATGCTGCTACATAGCCTCTGGAACTATTTCCAAACATAGCTCTCGAAGGTTCTCGGCTAACTCATTGGGTATTCCTCCCATCATTAGGGTATTGACGTGGCTCTTACGGCTCAATGCGCTGCCTTTCGACATTAGCCTTTCCGGGTGATAAAGCAATCTCATATCGTAATCCTTGATTAGCTCTAACCATCTCCTCATCCGAGATTCAATTCATACGTGTGAAGATGTACTTCAAACTCTTGTGATCCGTATATACTTCACAATGATTTCCAATGAGAAAATGTCTCCACGTCTTCAAGGCATGCACAACGGCTGCTAACTCCAAATCATGAGTGGCATAATTCAACTCATGGGGCTTAAGTTGTCGTGAAGCATACTGAAACAACTCTTCCTTCCTGCATAAGCACTGCTCCAAGTCCTCGGCGTGAAGCGTCATAAAACACCTCATAATCCTTAGTTTGATCTCGCAATATCAAAACTGGTGAGGTAACCAATCTTTTCTTCAACTCCTGAAAACTTGCCTCACAGTCCTCGGTCCATATGAATTTGTTTTCCTTCTTCAACAATTCTGTCATAGGCTTTGCAATCCTTGAGAAATTCTCAATGAATCTTGGTAGTATCCTGCGAGTCCAAGGAAACTCGAATCTCTCCAACTGTCGTTGGTGCTTCCCATTTGGTTCGGTCTCAACCTTTGTGGGGTCAACTGCTATTCCTTCTCCGGATATAACATGTCCGAGAAATCCAACTTCCTTTAACCAAAATTCACATTTGCTGAACTTGGCATACAAGCTGGTGTTCCCTCGGTTTCTCCAAAACCAATCTCAAATGTTCCTTGTGTTCCTCTTCATTCTTGAGAAAATCAAAATGTCATCAATGAACACCACGACGAACTTGTCCAAAAACTCCATAAACACTTTGTTCATCAGGTTCATGAAATAGGCTGGTGCGTTAGTCAGTCAAATGACATAACGGTATACTCATACAGATCCATATCTCGTGGTAAATGCTGTCTTGGGTATGTCTTGCTCCCGAATCTTCAATCGATGGTACCACGATGCAAGTCGATCTTAGAGAACACTTTGGCTCCTTGCAAGCGATCAAACAGATCATTTATCATCGGTAGTGGGTACTTGTTCTTGATTGTTACTTCATTCAATCCACGATAATCAACAACCATTCTCAACGATCCATCCTTCTTCTCCACCAATAAAGCGGGTGATCCCCAAGGTGAAAAACTTGGGCGAATAAAACCTTTATCCAATAGTTCCTTAATCGCTTCTTAATTTCTGCCAAATCCTTTGCGGGCATCACATGCAGTCGCCCGATATCGGGCCTGTTCACGGCAACAGCTCGATCAAAACTCAATGTCTCTATCCGGCGGCATTCACGCAACTCTTAGGAAATACATCAGATATTCCTTCACCATCGGTACTTCTTCTGTACCACTCTGTTAAGCAATTAACTTGTGCTCTCCTCGGCTCGTGCCGTGATACATATAATCCTTCTTCCTTCCGGTGTGGTGAGCAAAATTGACCTTGCGGTACAATCTATGTTTCCTCCATACCTTGATAACCAATCCATTCCTAATATCACATCCAATCCTTGGGATTCCGAACTATTAGGTCCGAGGGGAAAACATAGTGTCCGATCCTTAGTGGCGATCGATCACACCATTTACTAGCCATGTACTCTGCTCGGGTGAGGTTACTAGCATGGGTGACCTAAGGGCTTGGGTTGGTAACTTGTACTTATCCACAAATCCCTTGATATGTATGAATGCGATGCACCAAGATCAAAAAGAACAAGCTGCAGTAAAAGACTTAACCAAAACTTACCGATTCTTGCATCGGGCTGATCTTCAACCTCCTCCACATCAATGTGGTTCACTTGTCCCCTGTTGAAAGGGTTGGGCTTCTTTCGAGCTTCCATTGCCATTTCCATTCGGCCTACAGGCAGTCATTTGCATAATGCCCATCTTGCGGCACTTAAAGCAAGTAATGTGACTCAGTCTACCTTGGATGGTGTAGACGGGTTGGTGCGGTTCATCGTTGCTTCCTCCATTCCGTTCCCATTCTTGGTGCCATTATGGTTGTCTGAATTACCTCCTCCATGGGTATGTCTGAAACTGAATTCTGATTTAGGGGTATAACGTGGCTTCGCCGGGATCTGAGTTATACTTCCCTTGTCCATACTTCCGCTTGCAGTTCTCAATTCTTCTTGCTTTCCTCAATCATCGAGCTCGGTCTACTAACTCCTGGTAGTTATTGAAACTTGCTACCATCAGCGGCATGCTAAACTCATCATTCAGTCCTTCTAGAAACTTCTCTGTTTAGCTGCATCCGTAGCAACGTCATCCGGGGCATAACGTGCTAATTTGCTAAAGTCATCCACGCATTGTGCAGTCCTTCCTCCTTGGCGTAAGTTGCGAAACTCACGCTTCTTCATAGCCATGGCTCCTGCTGAAACATGGGCTGTCTGAAAAGCTTGTCAAACTGGTCCCATGTGGCGGTGTCTCACGGATAAGTGGCTGTGAAATTCTCCCACCATGCTTCTGCGGGTCCTTCAAGCTGATGTGCTGCAAACTTCACTCTTTCACCATCCGTGCATCCTGCGATAGTCAGCTCCTTCCTATCTTGCGGAGCCACCATCTGCTACAATTGGCTCGGTGCTCTTCGGAATACACCGCGGTTCAGGTCTAAGGAAGCGAGTCGATGATCCGCAGTGGTGGTGGTGGCGGTGGGTTGTTGTTGTTGTTGTTGTGGTTACGCACCAATGTTTGAATCGAGGTATTCGCTGCTGGATCAATTGGGTGATCTCTGGCGGGAAAACGAATCCGGTCGCGTCTGGAGGCATCGATGGGTTTAGAAAAGGAGAAAGGTAGAATAGAATGAGGTCTAAGGGGAAATCACTACCCAAATGCACATGAGCAAATGCACACAAATCACTTCATTCAATCAAACAAGGGCTACAACGATCTAACTATCGCAAAAGTGCGTGTACTATAAAGGTTTACATGGAGGGAATACTACTAATATGTGGGGGACTTCTACTAATTTGAACCGGTGGAAGACTCCATGATGTCTGCTCCACCGTCTTCAAAATCGGGTTCACTTGGATCCGAATCTGTGTCATCGATGTTGATGTAGTCGATTGGGTGTTCGACATACTGGTCTTCATTCTGGCGCCAACTTCTTCTTGAGTTCTTGATCTCGTACTTAAGATCGTTATTGTGTCTTGCGAGCTACGATCTCGTCCATGTAGTCCTTGCGTGTAGTCTTTAGTTCTTCTTCCAATTCGATGATCCTTTCCTTCGTCTTCGCAACTCCAACATGTCATTGCACATTTGATTCTCTGGCGTCGAATGTGCTGATTTAACTCTGGATGAGCGCTGCAATGGATCTATCCTTCTTGGTGCCGACGACGTCCAGTTGTCATCTCGGCGTCCGCAAATCTGGTAGATGGTGTCCTTGAGATCTTCTTGATAGACTTCTCCAATCGTCCCATGGTGATGTGAGCTGCCATGCTCTTTCCTGCACTCAAGTGGGTGCAATCGAAAACACTATCTATTGGCACGGTGATCGGGGCAAATGTCCTTCTGGAACGTGAGCATGGATCTTCCAGCGCTCCTCTTGAGCAGAGTGGCGTTGAAAGTCCGGTGAAGCTTGGTAATCAATGTTCGGTACTTAGTAACTTCCTTCAAGTGAAATCCAAAAGGTGTGCCTTCATCCGGTTGGGTGTACTTGATCTTCGCGTCCGTCATCCTAAAGAGAGTAGAAAAGATGAGGAGTTAGAAAATGGGAAGAGAGAGTGATCTATGGCTTTAACTTAGTGGTCGTGTCCTCGATCGGTGTGCTCGATACCATTCTCTCAGAGCGACCAGACCGAATGGATCTAGCGCTCTGTGCTCGGTGTCATCCCTGGATCGATGTCTTGACACCACACAAGATTTCAAGGATTTATAGCGAGTAGCAATCACACACTTATTACATCGTTGTCCACAAGGGAACTGAATACAAAATATGGCTTGAGGCCATCTAATGATAACAATGGAAGGCTTGGAAGATAAGCGAGTCCATCAACTCCAACGGCATCACCGAGTATAGAACCACGACCTAACACCTTACTGTCGTTCGAAAAGTCATAGCGTGAAAAGTTGCAGCCAAAAATTCAACACATGGAATATCTTGGCAATGTAACACATAAAGAGCAATGAATGAATAAGCCTATACTACATGCTTATTTGGCTGGTGATAAGGCTCTCTGGTTACATTTGCATAAAGCTGATTTTCCCTACATCAAAGGAATAATTTTATTTAACTATCATGGTGGTTGTTAAACATTGAGAATGGTTGACAGCATTCTCAATCCCAATTAAAAGTACTCATCAAAACCCAATAACTTTTATTTAGAAGTAACATGTTGAGATTCACATGATAACCAAGTCCGGATACTCAAATTGTCCATAACCGGGACACGGCTAATCATGATTAGTTTATACACTCTGCAGAGGTTTGCACACTTTTCCCCACAAGACTCGATCGCCTCCGCTTGGTTCTCGTGACTACATGGTGTTTGAGAAACGGATGACCGAGACATAGTCTTTCGAAGCGCTAGCACCTTACATGTGGGTAGACCGTACCAACCTATATCCCCTACATCAGCTAGCCTACCCGTAAGAGTTCGACGACTTAGTCAACTACGCCAGAGCCCATAATTGGCTTGTGGCTGCACACGGAAGTTTCCAGTTTGAAAAATCTTATGATCCCTTAGAGCACGGGTGGCGGTCCAAGAAATACAGCAAGTCTGATAGAAACCAGTGCCTCAATCCACCCAGATGTGTGTTAGGTTGCCACCTTAGATAAACCATTAATTAAACAATCTCACATCTGTCATGGATATTCACTCACCCAATCCACGTCTACAAGCATAGCATGGCATGAACAAGCAAACGTAGAAGTAACTCCCAAGGTTTCATAAGTAAAACAGGTAATAGGTACTACCTCAATCTACTTCCCAACCCACAATTTAATTAGATCCTAATCATGCAAGTGTTTGAGGAATAGATCTAATGCATAAAACTGGGTATGAGAAGGGTATGATCAAGTGTTACTTGCCTTGCTGATGATCCGCGAGTCCTAGAGATTCGAAGTAACAAGCGGCGCACTCCGGGTGATCTAACGCAGACAAACAACAAGCATACAATAAGTACTCATCTAATGCACAGGAAATCCCGAATAAAAGATCTAACCAGAGAGTTCAACTTAAGAACCCTGGTTGCAAAAGAATCGAATCAAAACAAACTCGAAAGTCGAAACTCGAGAGAGAACGTCTCGGTTTAGCGATCTGAAATTAGGTCAAAATTTCACAGTGGCAAAACTCTGTGAAAGTAGGGTAGTCGAACGGCGGTTTCATATCTGAAACTCCAGCGCTTGAATCACCCGATTCCGATAAGCGAGCGAGAAATAAAACAGTTTTGAAAATCAGATCGAAATCAAATCGAAAAATAACGGATTAATTCCGATTAAAAAGAAAAACGACGAACGAGTTAAATTGCGAGCGTTAGATTAGCGAGCGAATCTAACGAACGCGTTCCTTTGAAACGAACGGTTCGGTGAGCGTCCGTTAAATAAGAAAACCGAAAAAAACAAAACCAATCTAGGTTTTTTTAAAAAACCAAACATTTTTTTAAATAAACCGGATCGGTCAGGGGATAAACCGAATCGGGCGGGCGGGCGGCTACCTCCGTGATCGCCCGAGGTCCCGCGGGGGCGGGCTCGGCGGGTTCAAGGCCGAGGGCGGCGGGGTCCACGGCGGCGTCGGCGGCGTCGGCGGCGTCCTTAGGCGGGCGGGTGGTCGGCCAGTGGCGTGGCGGCGGCTCAATGGGCGAGTGAGGAGAGAGGGGGGGCGCGCGAAAAGCGAGGGGGGCGGTTGCTTGGGAGGGGCAGGAGCCGGGCGGAGCCGACTCGGCAGCGGCGTCTGCCCCGAGCGGGACTTCAGCCAGGGCGGGCGCCATGAGGGAGAGGAGGAGGTGGGCAGGGGGCTCTGGGCAGGGGCCTTCTTGGCTGGGCAGTGGGGCCTCGGTCCAGAAGGGCGAATTTTTTAAATAAAATTAAACCAAAACAATTAAAAAAATACCAAACAAACTCGGATTTAAATAAAACAAATTTTCCCGACTCCTAAAATGAGTCTAACAAAATGAACTTTAAAACAAAATACATGCATAAATTTTTTAAATGCTCATTTTGCCTAAGCAAAATAAATCTTTCAAAACCAAATTTGGTTTATTTATAATATCTTCATTTTTCCTAATTGTTTGGGAAAGTCATATTATTCCCTCTCAAGATATTTTTATAGGAAAAACTTTATGAAGATAATTTAAATAATCCAATGATCCTATTTTCAAAATTTGGAAAAATCCCAAATATGAAAATTTTGAAACTTCCAACTCTCTCCGAGGGTCGTTGAGTTGCGTGAAATTTCTAGGATCGGAAAAAAAATGCGAGAAAATATGATATGCATGATGACCTAATGTATAACATTCCAAATTGAAAATTTGGGATGTTACATTAAGGTGGGTAGGTTTGTAACATCACAAATTTCCTATTTGGAATGTTTTACAATTATAGCTAAGCATCTATGCATTCTGTTTGAATTTGAGTGGAATTTGAAGTTTCAGAAGTTTTTGAAGTTGTTGGTATTTGAATTCAAAATTTGGCAGTGGAAGTTATTTCAAAAACTATGCCTGATAAATACTTGAGAAAAAGTATGAGAGGAGTAAACATGACACTCCAAAAAAAAATATCAGAGGAAAAACATTGCCAAAAAGTTTGAATTCAAATTGGAGTTTTATTTGAATTTGAAAAAAAATGATTTTTTATAAAGTTTGGATTTTGCCCTTGGAAAAATGTTCAAATGATAGGGAATATTCCCCTGATCATTTTGATATATATATGTCCTATATAAAATATTTATATTCTATATATTTTCTCTCTGTTTTTATTTTCAAAAAAAAAGAAAATGGAAAAAGAAAAAAAAACACAGGCGCTGCCAGCCAACTGCCCAGCCAACACCAGGCGGCCCACCAGATAACGGCCCAGCGCGCCCAACCACGCCTGCCCACGCCGAGCCGATCGAGCGATCGAGCCGAGATCGGCTAGCCACGGTCGCCCGACCGCAACGCTCCCTCCTCTCACCGACAGGTGGACCCCACCCGTCCCTTCCTCGCCTCGATCAAGAATCAAGCGCCGCTGCCGAGATCCCATGATCTTGGGATCCCACCGATCCCTCCCGATCGCCCCCTCGCGCAAGTCGAGGCCCCGCCCATAAATACCCCTTCCCTCACCCCATTCTCGCCTCGCCCCACCGGACCCTCTCTCTCGACGCCTTTCATGGAGCCCGAGCACGCCGCCATTAACCCCAAGACTCGACGCCTGCCACCCCGAGCTCCATCAACTCCACCAAACCACCCCTCGTCACGCCCTTTCTCGCCGACTCCTCCGCCGACGCCCCCGACCACCGGAGTCGCCGGAGCACTCGCCGCCCGAGCTGCCGCCGCCGTCGCCGTCCGGTAAGTCACCGGAGCACCTCCCCGCCGTCCGATCTGTTTTCTAGGGTTAGGATTAGATCCCCCGAAGGGGTATGGTTTATTAGGTTTAGGTTTAGTGAACCGGTTTTTAGTTCCGGTTAATTTTAGTTAGGTTTTTTTTTATTTAGACCGGCCGACTCAGTTTAACCCTAGGGCCCGTTTTAGTTATGTTACGCCCAGGGCGTTAGATAGGCCCATTAGCCCGTTTTTCTTTTATTTTCGTTTTCTGTTTTAGCAGAATAGTTTCAGATTTGAAAAATTCATATCTTTTAATCTACTTAATATTTTTAAGTGATTCTTTTTTTGTTGGTTTGAAAATATCTTATAATTGCTGTAGAAAATATAATTAGCTATGTTAAAATTATTTAGAATTGCTTTATTTTAGATTTAGACAGAATAGTAAATCTGCTATAAAATGAGTTAGGAATATTTTTTTAGTGATTCTTTTTGTCACAACTTTGTTTTGACATTGCCTAACCGTAGGAATTTATTTGGGCATTTTAGGATTAATAAAAAATAGGTTTAATCAGAATCATGTTATTCTTAATTAATTAACTAGCTACTGTTTTCCTATTGTTTTACTTAGCAAATAAATTTATTTTTCATGAGAGATAGATTATTCTAGGTTAGTTTCTGTAACTTTAGAGCATGAACTTTTATTTATACTAAATAAAACTTTTATTTTATTTTTCTTATTAGAAATTGCTTTAGGCCTAATAGGAGTTTTATAATAGCTTATAAAGTGATTCTTTTTGCTCCTAGTTGCTTGATGAATTCTTTTCTGTTAGTTAACATAAACCCATGTTTAGGTTCTGTTAAGAAATTTTTTTGTTATGTAAAACTATTTCTAGTTGTTGCTTGAAGTAGGAAAGCCTTGAGTTGGATTTTCTTAAGTTTTCCTTTGGGTTTTGATTCGTTTGTTTTGGTGTGTTATGTTACTATGATGTTATGTAAGTGAATCATAAGTTGTATGCTTATTATGATTGTTGTTTGTCTCGGTAGAATTTCCGGAGTGCGAAGCTTGCTACCACGAGTCCCTAGCTTACGAAGATCGTCAGCAAGGCAAGTCATTGATCATATTTCTTTTACTATACCTATGATTTTATTGCATTAGAAGTATACCTCCCCACTATGCATGCAGTAGGTGAAATTTTGAAGTTATGTTCTTGAGTAGTATCATGAGGTAGGATGAACCAACTCCCCTTGTTACCATGACCCGGGACGAAGTAGTTTAATTTTGCTATGCTCGTAGACGGGATTGGTTGAGTGAATTCATAAGGGAGATGTGAGAGTCAAGATGATGACAACCCCATGAACTTCAATGCTCAAGATGGACTTCGGAATTCACTACTGGGTGGAGGACGGTTGACGGGCACCCTGGAGAACCCAGTGGCTGGCCGGATGCATGGAGAAGTGCCATGACATCTTGCGGAAAGCTTCACCCAGCCACGAAGAGACGGATGTATACCCCATTGACCGGAAGCTTACCTGTGCAGCTGCAAGCCATTATGGGCTCTGGCTTGGTCAACCCTAGTTGTGACTCTGGTCGGACGGTACTACGAGATGTAGAAGAACGGTAGGATTGATGGGTACCGGCGGTGGCGAAGAACTCTTCTAAGACCCTGTTTACGTTCGTCCGTATTCAAACACCATGAAGTGCGAAGACTTAAAAGGAGGAACGATTCTTGCGGGTAAAGTCATAAACCTCTGCAGAGAAAAGATCTAATCGATTAGCCGTGTCCCGATTACGGACAATTTGAGCCTCTGGAACTTGGAAGTATTCGGAAATCTCAACACTAAAACTAATAAATTAATTGAGGGGGTTATGACTTAATAAATTGGGAATGAGACATTGGTTGGCGGAACCATCTCAATAATTACCAACAATTTTGTAGTATTTGCAAGCAAGTCCACTGTAGTAGGGAAAAATTGGCTTTTTCGCAAAATGATGAAACTTAGAGCCCCACAGCCAAATTGCATATAGTATTAGAAATTTTATTATTGTTCTCTCTTCATGACTTGCCGGCATATTCAAAATGCTGACCTACACGGCTGCAACGTCTTATGTTGCAGAGGAGTATTCCGATCAGGATTGAGGCTACGATCCGCGCTTGGAGATTGCCCTTTGGAGTCGGATGGACTCGCTACTCTTCTATGCTTCCGCAGCTTTACTTAGTTTATTTCTCATGAGTTGGCCTTCGGCCAAATTTATTCTATTGTAATAAAGACTCTATATGAGAATCGTGTAATAAATTCAGGTGTGATTGAACTTTGATTATTTCATCAATGTACTTGTGAGTACCAAAGATGATCTTGGGATGGTATGCATACGTAGATTTGACCGATTTTGGGTCGGGTCGCTACATAATCACGTAGCGATGTGAACTAGATTATTGACTCTAGTAAACCCTTTGGATGTTGGTCACATGAAGATGTGAACAATGGGTGTTAATCACATGGTGATGTGAACTATTGATGTTAAATCACATGGCGATGTGATCTAGATTATTGACTCTAGTGCAAGTGGGAGACTGAAGGAAATATGCCTTAGAGGCAATAATAAAGTTATTATTTATTTCCTTATTTCATGATAAATGTTTATTATTCATGCTAGAATTGTATTAACCGAAAACATAATACATGTGTGAATACATAGACAAACAGAGTGTCACTAGTATGCCTCTACTTGACTAGCTCGTTAATCAAAGATGGCTATGTTTCCTAACCATGGACAAAGAGTTGTTATAATTAACGAGATCACATCATTAGGAGAATGATGTTATTGACTTGACCCATTCTGTTAGCTTAGCACTCGATCGTTTAGTATGTTGCTATTGCTTTCTTCATGACTTATACATGTTCCTATGACTATGAGATTATGCAACTCTCGTTTACCAGAGGAATACTTTGTGTGCTACCAAAGGTCACAACATAACTGGGTGATTATAAAGGTGCTCTACAGGTGTCTCCAAAGGTACATGTTGGTTTGGCGTATTTCGAGATTAGGATTTGTCACTCCGATTGTCGGAGAGGTATCTCTGGGCCCTCTCGGTAATACACATCACTTAAGCCTTGCAAGCATTGCAACTAATGAGTTAGTTGCGGGGTGATGTATTACAGAACGAGTAAAGAGACTTGCCGGTAATGAGATTGAACTAGGTATTGAGATACCGACGATAGAATCTCGGGCAAGTAACATACCGATGACAAAGGGAACAACGTATGTTGTTATGCGGTCTGACCGATAAAGATCTTCGTAGAATATGCGGGAGCCAATATGAGCATCCAGGTTCCGCTATTGGTTATTGACCGGAGACATGTCTCGGTCATGTCTACATAGTTCTCGAACCCGTAGGGTCCGCATGCTTAACGTTACGATGACAGTTATATGATGATTTTATATGTTTTGATGTAACGAAGGTTGTTCGGAGTCCCGGATGTGATCACGGACATGACGAGGAGTCTCGAAATGGTCGAGACACGAAGATTGATATATTGGAAGCCTATGTTTGGATATCGGAAGTGTTCTGTGTGAAATCGGGATTTTACCGGAGTACCGGGAGGTTACCGGAACCCCCGGGAGGTAAATGGGCCTTAGTGGGCCTTTATGGAGAAGAGGAGAGGCGGCCAGGGCTGGGCCGCGCCCTCCCCTAGTCGGAATAGGACAAGGAGAGGCGGCGCCCCTTCCTTCTCTCCTCCTCTTTCCCCTCCCGAATCCTATTCCAACTAGGAAAGGGGCGGGGAGTCCTACTCGGTGGGAGTAGGACTCCTCTTGGCACGCCCTCCTCCTTGGCCGGCCGCCTCCCCCTTGCTCCTTTATATACGGGGCAGGGGGCACCTCTGACACACAAGTTGATTAGTTGATCTCTCCCAACCGTGTGCGGTGCCCCTCTAGTCCACCTCGATATCTTCAGAAGGTGCTTAGCGAAGCCTGCGTCGGTAGAACATCAACATCGCTACCACGCCGTCGTCGATGTGAAACTCTCCCTGAACACTCGATCGGATTGGAGTTCGAGGGCGCCATCGGGCTGAACGTGTGCTGAACTCGGAGGTGCCGTGACGCTCGTACTTGATCGGTCGGATCGTGAAGACGTCGACTACATCAACCGTTGTGCTAACGCTTTCGCTTTCGGTCTACGAGGGTACGTGGACAACACTCTCCCCACTTGTTGCTATGCATCACCATGATCTTGCGTGTGCGTAGGATTTTTTTAAATTACTACGTTCCCCAACATTCGTCGCGCCGAGACACCACGTGATGATCGGGTGTGATAAGCTCTACGTTCACATACAACAGGTGCAAGCCAGTTTTGCACACGCAGAATACTCGGGTTAATCTTGACGAGCTTAGCATATGCAGATATGGCCTCAGAACACTAAGAGCGAAAGGTCGAGCGTGAATCATATAGTAGATATGATCAACATAGTGATGTTCACCATTGAAAACTGCTCCATCTCACGTGATGATCGGACATGGTTTAGTTGATATGGATTACGTGATCACTTAGATGATTAGAGGGATGTCTATCTAAGTGGGAGTTCTTTAGTAATATGATTAATTGAACTTTAATTTATCATGAACTTAGTACCTGATAGTATTTTGCATGTCTATCTTATTGTAGATAGATGGCCCGTGCTGTTGTTTCGTTGAATTTTAATGCGTTCCTAGAGAAAGCTAAGTTGAAAGATGATGGTAGAAATTACACGGACTTGGTCCGTAACTTGAGGATTATCCTCATTGCTGCATGATACGTCTCCAACGTATCTATAATTTTTGATTTCTCCATGCTATATTATGTACTGTTTTGGACCATATTGGGCTTTATTTTCCACTTTTATATTACTTTTGGGACTAACCTATTAACCGGAGGCCCAGCCCAGAATTGCTGTTTTTTGCCTATTTCAGTGTTTCGAAGAAACGGAATATCAAACGGAGTCCAAACAGAATGAAACCTTCGGGAACGTGATTTTCTCACCGAATATGATCCAGGAGACTTGGACCCCCGTCAAGAAAGAAAGGAGGTGGCCACGAGGGTGGAGGGCACCCCCCTAGGGCGCGCCCCCCTGCCACGTGGGCCCCCCTTTGCTCCACCGACGTACTCCTTCCTCCTATATATACCTACGTACCCCCAAACGATCAGGTACGGAGCCAAAAACCTAATTCCACCGCCTCAACCTTATGTATCCACGAGATCCCATCTTGGGGCCTGTTCCGGAGCTCCACCGGAAGGGGAATCCACCACGGAGGGCTTCTACATCATCACCATAGCCCCTCCGATGAAGTGTGAGTAGTTTACTTCGGACCTTCGGGTCCATAGTTAGTAGATACATGGTTTCTTCTCTCTTTTTGGATCTCAATACAATGTTCTCCCCCTCTCTCGTGGAGATCTATTCGATGTAATCTTCTTTTTGTGGTGTGTTTGTTGAGATCGATGAATTGTGGGTTTATGATCAAGTTTATCTATGAACAATACTTGAATCTTCTCTGAATTCTTTTATGTATGATTGGTTATCTTTGCAAGTCTCTTCGAATTATCAGTTTGGTTTGGCCTACTAGATTGGTTCTTCTTGCAATGGGAGAAATGCTTAGCTTTGGGTCCAATCTTGCGGTGTCCTTTCCCAGTGACAGTAGGGGCAGCAAGGCACATATTGTATTGTTGCCATCGAGGATAACAAGATGGGGTTTATATCATATTGCATGAATTTATCCCTCTACATCATGTCATCTTGCTTAAGGCGTTACTCTGTTTTCTTGAACTTAATACTCTAGATGCATGCTGGATAGCCGTCGATGAGTGGAGTAATAGTAGTAGATGTAGGCAGGAGTCGGTCTACTTGTCTCGGACGTGATGCCTATATACATGATCATACCTAGATATTCTCATAACTATGCTCAATTCTGTCAATTGCTCAACAGTAATTTATTCACCCACCGTAGAATACTTATGCTCTTAAGAGAAGCCACTAATGAAATCTATTGCCCCCGGGTCTATTCTCATCATATCAATCTTCCATCACTTTATTATTGTTTTGCTTTTAATTTGCCTTTTATTTTACTTTGCATCTTTATACCAAAAATACCAAAAATATTATCTATCATCTCTATCAGATCTCACTCTCGTAAGTGACCGTGAAGGGATTGACAACCCCTAATCGCGTTGGTTGCGTGGAGCTATTTGTTTTGTGTAGGTACGAGGGACTTGCGTGTAGCCTCGTACTGGATTGATACCTTGGTTCTCAAAAACTGAGGGAAATACTTACTCTACTCTGCTCCATCACCCTTTCCTCTTCAAGGAAATCCAACACAGTGCTCAAGAGGTAGCAGGAAGATTTCTGGCGCCGTTGCCGGGGAGTCTACGCAAAAGTCAACTTACCAAGTACCCATCACAATCCCTTATCTCTCGCATTACATTATTTGCCATTTGCCTCTTGTTTTCCTCTCCCCCACTTCGCCCTTGCTGTTTTATTCGCCCTCTCTTTTCCGTTTGTCTCTTTCTTCGCTCGTTTTTTTGCTCGTGTGTTAGATTGCTTGCTTGTCACGATGGCTCAAGATAATACCAAATTGTGTGACTTTACCAATAAATAATGATTTCCTTAGCACTCCGATCGCTCCTCTTACCAATACTGAATCTTGTGAAATCAATACTGCTTTGTTGAATCTTGTTATGAAAGATCAATCCGCCGGCCTTCCTAGTGAAGATGCCGCTACTCATCTAAATAGCTTCGTTGATTTATGTGATATGCAAAAGAAGAAAGATGTCGATAATGATATTGTTAAATTGAAGCTATTTCCTTTTTCGCTTAGAGATCGTTCTAAAGCTTGGTTTTGGTCTTTGCCTAAAAATAGTATTGATTCTTGGAACAAGTGCAACGATGCTTTTATCTCTAAGTATTTTCCTCCCGCTAAGATCATCTCTCTTAGAAACGATATTATGAATTTTAAGCAACTTGATCATGAACATGTTGCACAAGCTTGGGAGAGAATGAAATTGATGATACATAATTGCCCTACTCATGGTTTGAATTTGTGGACGATTATACAAAAATTTTATGCCGGATTGAATTATGCTTCTAGAAATCTTTTAGATTCGTCCGCGAGAGGCACTTTTATGGAAATCACTTTAGGAGATGCTACTAAACTCCTAGATAATATTATGGTTAATTATTCTCAATGGCACACTGAAAGATCTACTAATAAAAAAGTGCATGCGATAGAAGAAATTAATGTTTTGAGTGGAAAGATGGATGAACTTATGAAATTATTTGCTACTAAGAGTGTTTCTTCTGATCCTAATGATATGCCTTTGTCTACTTTGATTGAGAATAACAATGAATCTATGGATGTGAATTTTGTTGGTAGAAATAGTTTTGGTAACAACGCCATATAGAGGAACTTTAATCCTAGGCCTTATCCTAGTAATCCTTCTAATAATTACGGAAATTCCTACAACAACTCTTATGGAAATTTTAATAAGATGCCCTCTGAATTTGAGACTAGTGTTAAAGAGTTTATGAATTCGCAAAAGAATTTTAATGCTTTGCTTGAAGAGAAATTGCTTAAAGTTGATGAATTGGCTAGGAACGTTGATAGAATTTCTCTTGATGTTGATTCTTTAAAGCTTAGATCTATTCCTCCTAAGCATGATATCAATGAGTCTCTCAAACCCATGAGAATTTCCATGTGTGCAAGGAAAGAACCGCTATGATGCGTGCTACAAAAGATGCCTTTATTAGAGCGTGTTCTTCCAATTCCTATGAAAATCAAGATGAAGATCTAAAAGTTATTGATGTGTCCCCTATTAAATCTTTTTTTTGCAATATGAATCTTGATGAGACTGAATATGATCCACCTTTACCTAGAAGGCGTTCCAAAAATTCGGAGTTTTTAGATCTTGATGATGAAATTGATAAAAGTGGGATTGAAAAGAATAAAACCCTAGATGTTGCTAAACCCACTATTTCGGATTTCAAGGAATTTAATTATGAAAGTTTCTCTTTAATTGATTGTATTTCCTTGTTGCAATCCGTGCTAAATTCTCCTCATGCTTATAGTCAAAATAAAGTGTTTACTAAACATATCGTTGATGCCTTGATGCAATCTTATGAAGAAAAACTTGAGTTGGAAGTTTCTATCCCTAGAAAACTTTATGATGAGTGGGAACCAACTATTAAAATTAAGATTAAGGATCATGAATTTTATGCTTTATGTGATTTGGGTGCTAGTGTCTCCACTATTCCCAAAACTTTGTGTGATTTGCTAGATTTCCGCGATTTTGATGATTGCTCTCTAAAATTGCACCTTGCGGATTCCACTATTAAGAAACCTATGGGAAGAATTAATGATGTTCTTATTGTTGCAAATAGGAATTATGTGCCCGTAGATTTTATCGTTCTTGATATATATTGCAATCCTTCTTGTCCTATTATTCTTGGCAGACCTTTCCTTAGAACGATTGGTGCAATTATTGATATGAAGGAAGGGAATGTTAGATTCCAATTTCCATTAAAGAAGGGCATGGAACACTCCCCTAGGAAGAAAATAAAATTACCATATGAATCTATCATGAGAGACACTTATGGATTTCCTACCAAAGATGACAATACTTAGATCTATCCTTGTTTTATGCCTAGCTAAGGGCGTTAAACGATAGCGCTTGTTGGGAGGCAACCCAATTTTATTTTTGCTTTTTTCTTTTTGTTTCTGTTTAGGAATAAGTAATCCATCTACCTTCTGTTTAGATGTGGTTTTATGTTTTAATTAGTGTTTGTGCCAAGTTAAACCTATAGGATCTTCTTGGATGATAGTTATTTGAGCTTGCTGTAATTTCCAGAAACTTTCTGTTCATGAAAACAATTGTTAAAAATCACCAGAACGTGATAAAATAGTGATTGCAATTTCTGCTGATCAATAAAAAATTGCATAGGTCTTCCTATTTTGGCTGATTTTTTGGAGTTCCAGAAGTTTGCGTTAGTTACAGATTACTACAGACTGTTCTGTTTTTGACAGATTCTGTTTTTGTGTGTTGTTTGCTTATTTTGATGAGTCTATGGCTAGTAAAATAGTTTATAAACCATAGAGAAGTTGGAATACAGTAGTTTTAACACCAATATAAATAAAAATGTGTTCATTACAGTACCTTGAAGTGGTCTTTTGTTTTCTGTCGCTAACGGAGCTCACGAGATTTCTGTTGAGTTTTGTGTTGTGAAGTTTTCATGCTTTGGGTGAAATCTTTTGATGGATTATGGAACAAGGAGTGGCAGGAGCCTAAGATTGGGTATGCCCATGGCACCCCCAAGATAATCCAAGGACACCAAAAATTCAAAGCTTGGGGATGCCCCGGAAGGCATCCCCTCTTTCGTCTACTTCCATCGGTAAATTTACTTGGAGCTATATTTTTATTCACCACATGATATGTGTTTTGCTTGGAGTGTCTTGTATGATTTGAGTCTTTGCCTTTTAGTTTACCACAATCATCCTTGCTGTACACACCTTTTGAGAGAGCCATACATGAATTGGAATTTGATAGAATACTTTATGTGCTTCACTTATATCTTTTGAGCTTTATAGTTTTGCTCTAGTGCCTCACTTATATCTTTTAGAGCATGGTGGTGGATTTGTTTCATAGAAACTATTGATCTCTCATGCTTCACTTAGATTATTTTGAGATTCTTAAATAGCATGATAATTTGCTTAATAATAATAATAATAATATGCTTGGTATTCAAGATTTGTAAAACTTTCGTTTGAGTGCGTTGAATACTAAGAAAAGTTTGATGCTTGATAATTGTTTTGAGATATGAAGATGGTGATATTAGAGTCATGCTAGTTGAGTAGTTGTGAATTTGAGAAATACTTGTGTTAAAGTTTGTGATTCCCGTAGCATGCACGTATGGTGAACCGTTATGTGATGAAGTCAGAGCATGATTTATTTATTGATTGTCTTCCTTATGAGTGGTGGTCGGGGACGAGCGATGGTCTTTTCCTACCAATCTATCCCCCTAGGAGCATGCGCATAATACTTTGCTTTGATAACTTCTAGATTTTTGCAATAAGTATATGATTTCTTTATGAATAATGTTGAGTCCATGGATTATACGCACTTTTCCCATCTTTCCACCATTGCTAGCCTCTCTAATACCACGCACTTTTCGCCGGTATCATAAAACCACCATATACCTTCCTCAAAACAGCCACCATACCTACCTATCATGGCATTTCCATAGCCATTCCGAGATATATTGCCATGCAACTTTCCACCGTTCCGTTTATTATGAAATGCTCCATCATTGTCATATTGTTAGCATGATCATGTAGTTGACATCGTATTTGTGGCAAAGCCACCATTCATAATTCTTTTATACATGTCACTCTTGATTCATTGCATATACCAGTACACTGCCGGAGGCATTCCCATAGAGTCATATTTTGTTCTAAGTATCGAGTTGTAAATGTTGAGTTGTAAGAAAAATAAAAGTGTGATGATCATCATTTTTAGAGCATTGTCCCAAGTGAGGAAAGGATGATGGAGACTATGATTCCCCCACAAGTCGGGATGAGACTCCGGACGAAAAAAAAGAGGCCATAAAAAAGGAGAAATGGCCCAAACAAATAAAAAATAAAAAAAGTGAGAGAAAAAGAGAGAAGGGACAATGTTACTATCCTTTTACCACACTTGTGCTTCAAAGTAGCACCATGATCTTCATGATAGAGAGTCTCTCATTTTGTCACTTTCATATACTAGTGGGAATTTTTCATTATAGAACTTGGCTTGTATATTCCAATGATGGGCTTCCTCAAAATGCCCTAGGTCTTTGTGAGCAAGCGAGTTGGATGCACACCCACTTAGTTTCTTTTGTTGAGCTTTCATATACTTATAGATCTAGTGCATCCGTTGCATGGCAATCCCTACTCACTCACATTGATATCTATTGATGGGCATCTCCATAGCCCGTTGATACACCTAGTTGATGTGAGACTATCTTTCCCCCTTTTTTTGTCTTCTCCACAACCACCATTCTATTCCACATATAGTGCTATATCCATGGCTCACGCTCATGTATTGCGTGAATATTGAATTTTTTTTGAGAATGTCAAAAGTATGAAACAATTGCTTGGCTTGTCATCGGGGTTGTGCATGATTTAAATACTTTGTGTGGTGAAGATAGAGCATAGCCAGACTATATGATTTTGTAGGGATAACTTTCTTTGGCCATGTTATTTTGAGAAGACATAATTGATTTGTTAGTATGCTTGAAGTATTATTATTTTTATGTCAATATGAACTTTTGTCTTGAATCTTTCGGATCTGAATATTCATACCACAATTAAGAAGAGTTACATTGAAATTATGCCAAGTAGCACTCCGCATCAAAAATTATCTTTTTATCATTTACCTACTCGAGGACGAGCAGTAATTAAGCTTGGGGATGCCTGATACGTCTCCAACGTGTCTATAATTTTTAATTGCTCCATGCTATATTATCTACTATTTTGGACCATATTGGGCTTTATTTTCCACTTTTATATTACTTTTGGGACTAAGCTATTAACCGGAGGCCCAGCCCAGAATTGCTGTTTTTTTGCCTATTGCAGTGTTTCGAAGAAACAGAATATCAAACGGAGTCCAAACGGAATGAAACCTTCGGGAACGTGATTTTCTCACCGAATATGATCCATGAGACTTGGACCCCCCGTCAAGAAAGAAAGGAAGTGGTCACGAGGGTGGAGGGCACCCCCCCTAGGGCGCGCCCCCCTGCCACGGGGGCCCCCATTTGCTCCACCGACGTACTCCTTCCTCCTATATATACCTAAGTACCCCCAAATGGTCAGATACGGAGCCAAAAACCTAATTCCACCGCCACAACCTTCTGTATCCATGAGATCCCATCTTGGGCCCTGTTCCGAGCTTTGCCGGAAGGGGAATCCACCACAGAGGGCTTCTACATCATCACCATAGCCCCTCCGATGAAGTGTGAGTAGTTTACTTCGGACCTTCGGGTCCATAGTTAGTAGCTACATGGCTTCTTATCTCTTTTTGGATGTCAATACAATGTTCTGCCCCTCTCTCGTGGAGATCTATTCGATGTAATCTTCTTTTTGCGGTGTGTTTGTTGAGATCGATGAATTGTGGTTTTATGATCAAGTTTATCTATGAACAATATTTGAATCTTCTCTGAATTCTTTTATGTATGATTGGTTATCTTTGCAAGTCTCTTCAAATTATCAGTTTGGTTTGGCCTACTAGATTGGTTCTTCTTGCAATGGGAGAAGTGCTTATCTTTGGGTTCAATCTTGCGGTGTCCTTTCCCAGTGACAGTAGGGGCAGCAAGGCACGTATTGTATTGTTGCCATCGAGGATAACAAGATGGGGTTTATATCATATTGCATGAATTTATCCCTCTACATCATGTCATCTTGCTTAAGGCATTACTCTGTTTTCTTGAACTTAATACTCTAGATGCATGCTGGATAGCGGTCGATGAGTGAAGTAATAGTAGTAGATTCAGGCAGGAGTCGGTCTACTTGTCTCGAACGTGATGCCTATATACATGATCATACCTAGATATTCTCATAACTATGCTCAATTCTATCAATTGCTCAACAGTAATTTGTTCACCCACCGTATAATACTTATGCTCTTGAGAGAAGCCACTAGTGAAATCTATGGCCCCTGGGTCTATTCTCATCATATCAATCTTCCATCACTTTATTATTGTTTTGCTTTTTTACTTTGCCTTTTATTTTACTTTGCATCTTTATACCAAAAATACCAAAAATATCATCTATCATATCTTTCAGATCTCACTCTCATAAGTGACCGTGAAGGGATTGACAACCCCTAATCGCGTTGGTTGCATGGAGCTATTTGTTTTCTGTAGGTACGAGGGACTTGCGTGTAGCCTCCTACTAGATTGATACCTTGGTTCTAAAAAACTGAGGGAAATACTCACTCTACTCGGCTGCATCACCCTTTCCTCTTCAAGGAAATCCAACGCAGTGCTCAAGAGGTAGCACTGCACAAAAGAATTACGTCCTAGAAGCACCGCTAGGTGATAAACCCACTGCAGGAGCAATGCTGGATGTTATGAACGTCTCGCAGAGCAAAGCTGATGACTACTTAATAGTTCAGTGTGCCATGCTTTACGGCTTAGAACCGGGACTTCAACGACGTTTTGAACGTCATGGAGCATATGAGATGTTCCAGGAGTTGAAGTTAATGTTTCAAGCAAATGCCCGGATTGAGATATGAAGTCTCCAACAAATTCTACAGCTGCAAAATGGAGGAGAATAGTTCTGTCAGTGAACATATACTCAGAATGTCTGGGTACCACAACCACTTGACTCAACTGGGAGTTAATCTTCCTGATGATAGTGTCATTGACAGAGTTCTTCAATCACTGCCACCAAGCTACAAGAGCTTCGTGATGAACTATAATATGCAAGGGATGGATAAGACAATTCCCGAGCTCTTCGCAATGCTAAAGGCTGCAGAGGTAGAAATCAAGAAGGAGCATCAAGTGTTGATGGTAAACAAGACCACCAGTTTCAAGAAAAAGGGTAAACGGAAGAAGGGGAACTTCAAGAAGAACAACAAGCAAGTCGCTGCTCAAGTGAAGAAGCCCAAGTCTTGACCTAAGCCTGAGACTGAGTGCTTCTACTGCAAAGGGACTGGTCACTGGAAGCGGAACTGCGCCAAGTATTTGGCGGAGAAGAAGGATGGCAAAGTGAAAGGTATATTTGATATACATGTTATTGATGTGTACCTTACTAATGCTCGTAGTAGCACCTGGGTATTTGATACTGGTTCTGTTGCTAATATTTGCAACTCAAAACAGGGGCTACGGATTAAGCGAAGATAGGCTAAGGACAAGGTGACGATGCGCATGGGAAATGGTTCCAAAGTCGATGTGATCGCCGTCGGCACGCTACCTCTACATCTACCTTCGGGATTAGTTTTAGACCTAAATAATTGTTATTTGGTGCCAGTGTTGAGCATGAATATTATATCTGGATCTTGTTTGGTGCGAGATGGTTATTCATTTAAATCAGAGAATACTGGTTGTTCTATTTATATGAGTAATATCTTTTATGGTCATGCACCCTTGATGAGTGCCGTTTTTACTAAATCTTGATAGTAGTGATACACATGTTCATAGTATTGAAGCCAAAAGATATAAGTTTAATAATGATAGTGCAATTTATTTGTGGCACTGCCGTTTAGGTCATATTGGTGTAAAGCGCATGAAGAAACTCCATGCAGATGGACTTTTGGAATCACTTGATGCTTGCGAACCATGCCTCATGGGCAAAATGACTAAGACTCTGTTCTCCGGAACAACGGAGCGAGCAATGGACTTGTTGGAAATAATACATACTGATGTATGCGGTCTGATGAGTGTTGATGCTCGCGGCGGGTATCGTTATTTTCTTACCTACACAGATGATTTGAGCAGATATGGGTATATCTACTTGATGAAACATAAGTCTGAAACATTTGAAAAGTTCAAAGAATTTCAGAGTGAAGTGGAAAATCATTGTAACAAGAAAATAAAGTTTATATGATCTGATCGTGGAGGAGAATATTTGAGTTACGAGTTTGGTCTTCATTTGAAACAATGCGAAATAGTTTCGCAACTCACGCCACCTGGAACACCACAGCATAATGGTGTGTCCGAACGTCGTAATCATACTTTACTATATATGGTGTGATCTATGATGTCTCTCATTGGTTTACCGCTATCATTTTGGGGTTATGCTGTAGAGACGACTGCATCCACGTTAAATAGGGCACCATCTAAATCCGTTGAGACGACACCTTATGAAATATGGTTTGGCAAGAAACCCAAGTTGTCATTTCTTAAAGTTTGGGGCTGCGATGCTTATGTGAAAAAACTTCAACCTGATAAGCTCGAACCCAAATCGGAGAAATGTGTCTTCATAGGATACCCAAAGGAGACTGTTGGGTACACCTTCTATCACAGATCCGAAGGCAAGATATTCGTTGCTAAGAATGGATCCTTTCTAGAGAAGGAGTTTCTCTCGAAAGAAGTGAGTGGGAGGAAAGTAGAACTTGATGAGGTAACAGTACCTGCTCCCTTATTGGAAAGTAGTTCATCACAGAATTCAGTTCCAGTGATTCCGACACCAGTAAGTGAGGAAGCTAATGATTATGATCATGAAACTTCTGATCAAGTTACTACAGAACCTCATAGGTCAATCAGAGTAAGATCCACACCAGAGTGGTACGGTAATCCTATTCTGGAAGTCAAGTTACTTGACCATGATGAACCTACAAACTATGAGGAAGCGATGATGAGCCCAGATTCCTCAAAATGGCTTGAGGCCATGAAATCTGAGATGGGATCCATGTACGAGAACAAAGCATGGACTTTGGTTGACTTGCCCGATGATCCGCAAGCCATAGAGAATAAATGGATATTCAAGAAGGAGACTGACGCTGACAGTAATGTTACTGTCTACAAAGCTCAACTTGTTGTGAAAGGTTTTCGACAAGTTCAGGGAGTTGACTACAATGAGACCTTCTCACCCGTAGCGATGCTTAAGTCCGTCCGAATCATGTTAGCAATTGCCGCATTTTATGATTATGAAATTTGGCAAATGGATGTCAAAACTGCATTCCTTAATGTATATCTTAAAGAAGAGTTGTATATGATGCAACCAGAAGGTTTTGTCGATCCAAAAGGTGCTAACAAAGTGTGCAAGCTCCAGTGATCCATTTATGGACTGGTGCAAGCCTCTCGGAGTTGGAATATACGCTTTGATAGTGTGATCAAAGCATATGGATTTATACAGACTTTGGGAGAAGCCTGTATTTACAAGAAAGTGAGTGGGAGCTCTGTAGCATTTCTGATATTATAAGTGGATGACATATTGTTGATCGGAAATGATACTGAATTTCTGAATAGCATAAAAGGATACTTGAATAAGAATTTTTCAATGAAAGACCTCGGTGAAGCTGCTTATATATTGGGCATCAAGATCTATAGAGATAGATCAAGACGCTTAATTGGACTTTCACAAAGCACATACCTTGACAAAGCTTTGAAGTAGTTCAAAATGGATCGAGCAAAGAAAGGGTTCTTGCCTATGTTACAAGGTGTGAAGTTGAGTCAGACTCAATGCCCGACCACTACAGAAGATAGAGAGAAAATGAAAGTCATTCCCTATGCTTCAACCATAGGTTCTATCATGTATGCAATGCTGTGTACCAGACATGATGTGTGCCTTGCTATTAGTTTAGCAGGGAGGTACCAAAGTAATCCAGGAGTGGATCACTGGACAGCGGTCAAGAATATCCTGAAATACCTGAAAAGGACTAAGGATATGTTTATCGTTTATGGAGGTGGCAAAGATCTCGTCGTAAATGGTTACGTCGATGCAAGCTTTGACACTGATCCGGGTGAATCTAAGTCACAAACCAGATACGTATTTTTATTGAATGGTGGAGCTGTCAGTTGGTGTAGTTCCAAGCAGAGCGTCGTGGCGGGATCTACGTGTGAAGCGGAGTACATAGCTGCTTCGGAAGCAGCGAATGAAGGAGTCTGGACGAATGAGTTCATATCCAATCTAGGTGTCATACCTAGTGCATCGGGTCCAATGAAAATCTTTTGTGACAATACTAGTGCAATTGCCTTGGCAATGGAATCCAGATTTCACAAGAGAACCAAGCACAACAAGAGGCGCTTCAATTCCATCCGCGATCAAGTCAAGGAGGGAGACTAGAGATTTGCAAGATACATACGGATCTAAATTTGCAGACCCATTGACTAAGCCTCTCTCACGAGAAAAACATGATCAGCACCAAGACTCCATGTGTGTTAGAATCATTACAATGTAATCTAGATTATTGACTCTAGTGGAAGTGGGAGACTGAAGGAAATATGCCCTAGAGGCAATAATAAAGTTGTTATTTATATTTCCTTATATCATGATAAATGTTTATTATTCATGCTAGAATTGTATTAACCGGAAACTTAGTACATGTGTGAATACATAGACAAACAGAGTGTCACTAGTATGCCTCTACTTGACTAGCTCGTTAATCAAAGATGGTTAAGTTTCCTAGCCATGGACAAATAGTTGTCATTTGATAAATGGGATCACATAATTAGAGAATTATGTGATTGACTTGACCCATCTGTTAGCTTAGCACGGTGATCGTTTAGTTTGTTGCTATTGCTTTCTTCATAACTTATACATGTTCCTATAACTATGGAATTATGCAACTCCCGAATACCGGAGGAACACTTAGTGTGCTATCAAACGTCACAACGTAACTGGGTGATTGTAAACATGCTCTACAGGTGTCTTCGATGGTGTTTGCTGAGTTGGCATAGACCGAGATTAGGATTTGTCACTCCGAGTATCGGAGAGGTATCTCTGGGCCCTCTCGGTAATGCACATCACTATAAGCCTTGCAAGCATTGTGACTAATGAGTTAGTTGCGGGATGATGCATTACAGAATGAGTAAAGAGACTTGCCGGTAACGAGATTGAACTAGGTATTGAGATACCGATGATCGAATCTCGGGCAAGTAACATACCGATGACAAAGGGAACTACGTATGTTGTTGTGCGGTTTGACCGATAAAGATCTTCATAGAATATGCAGGAACCAATATGAGCATCCAGGTTCCGCTATTGGTTATTGACCGGAGATGAGTCTCGGTCATGTCCACATAGTTCTCAAACCCGTAGGGTCCGTGCCGGTGTCAAAACTGGCGGATCTCGGGTAGGGGGTCCCGAACTGTGCGTCTAAGGCGGATGCTAACAGGAGGCAGGGGACAGGATGTTTACCCAGGTTTGGGCCCTCTCTATGGAGGTAATACCCTACTTCCTGCTTGATTGATCTTGATGCTATGAGTAGTACAAGAGTTGATCTACCACGAGATCGTAGAGGCTAAACCCTAGAAGCTAGCCTATGGTATGATTGTTGTTGTCCTACGGACTAAACCCTCCGGTTTATATAGACATCGGAGGGGGCTAGGGTTACACAGAGTCGGTTACAATGGGAGGAGATCTACATATCTGTATCGCCAAGCTTGCCTTCCACGCCAAGGAGAGTCCCATCCGGACATGAGACGAAGTCTTCAATCTTGTATCTTCATAGTCCAACAGTCCGGCCAAAGGATATAGTCCGGCTGTCCGGATACCCCCTAATCCAGGACTCCCTCAGTAGCCCCCGAACCAAGCTTCAATGACGATGAGTCCGACGCGCATATTGTCTTCGGCATTGCAAGGCGGGTTCTTCTCCAAATTCTGAATACCTGTTAAGTAGTGTCCGGCTTCTCATAAATGTTGCGCTTCTCAGGTTCTGCGTCCAATAATGGCCATCTTCCACGTGTCGAACGAATGCGAGCGGCCAAGGCATTTTTACATTTACCACCCTAGCTGCATGAACAAACTGTCTATTTAAAGAGACGGGGATTCTCAGATCCAAATCACACCATCCTCTCTCGGCGAGCATTCATTGGAGCGCGCCCGAAAAAATCCATTCCAACATGGCCGGCCAGCGCAGCCCCTCATCTCGCTCCCGTAGCCCTAAGCCCGGAGATTGGAAGAAGTGTTCCGTCCCGCACAGTCAACTAGTGGAGCTATAGACCCAGGGATTTCTCCCTCCAGCATACATGGTCCCTGTTCGAGCCGGGCTTGCCACCAACAATGGCGGGGAGCAGGCGGAGAGCTTTCCTAACCCCTCCAAGGGGGAGCGGGTATGCGTCGTTCCTTATTTATTAAGGGGGTCGGATTTCCCATCCGTCCGTTCCTCCGAGGGCTCTGGAGTTTTACGGCCTCCAGTTGCATAATCTCACCCCTGCCTCCATATTACACATCGCTGGTTATGTAGCCCTTTGCGAGCTATTTATGGGTTGCGAAGCTCACTTCGCATTGTGGAAGAAGCTATTCTGCCTTGTGCCCCATACTCAGGGGGATTAATATATCAAGTGGGCGGGGCCGAAATATGGCGCATTGCCGGGACCAGATACCTATCCGGTACCCCGAAGAAGACGTCCGAAGACTGGCCTTCAGAGTGGTTTTATATGGAGGACGCCCCCCTCCTGGATCCTATTCGGATCGGCCTTCCTGAGTTTGACAACGCCCCTTTAAAGAAGCGCCTAAGCTGGCGACCACGGAGCCCTTAGGAGGAAGATGACAAAGACGTTTTTTACCTGATGGGCTGGATAAAGGTGTTGGCTCAATCAAGACTAACCATAACCGAGGTTATGTCAATATGCATTATGCGGGGGGTGCAGCCACTTCAATATCGAGGCCACCCCATGTGGGATTTCAATGGGGAAGACGATGCCACCCGCTATGGTCGTAAGGGGCCAGACTCCATTGCCGCTCTAGCAAAAATATTGTCCGGCTTGTACAAGGGAGAAGAAGAGGAGTTCCTCCGCATCAAGCCGCGGGACGGATTCTCCATGTACAACCCTCCGAGCTGGGTAAGCCGCCGCTTTTTACACCCTTCCTTTCCGCATTTTTGCAACAAATATATTACTTTGCCCGTACACCGCAGGAGCTGCGTAAGGAAGTAAGGGAGATCAACAGCCCGCCTCCACAACCAGAGGATCCTGAACGGTCCCTCGACCCCGGCCTCCAAGAGGATCCGGACATATTCGTGGAGCTGATTGACAGGATATTTTATCAATTAAGCTGCAACGAGGCCATGGTGGCTATTATAGCCGACTATCCGAGGCTACTCCCTGCCTCGCAGGTAAGTGAGACCAGAGTCCCAACCTTTGAGAAGTATCCCTTTTCACGCACTCCACCTACCGTATCTGTACGGCGTTCTACAGGGAAGGTCCTCGGGACACCATGATGAGTCCGTGGTGAATCGCCAACGAGGGGCGCCGAAGCCGGGAGGCTGAAACGGAAGGCGGTCCGGACGGAGACGCCGACACAGAGGTACTTTACAAAACCTCACTCCGTGATCATCATATTTTAAAACGCAGTAATACCCATGTTTCGATGAAGGAAAAGCACTCGCCGGACTATATCCGGAGAGATCACTGATCACGCCTCTACTAGCCGGGCTCCAAGGCCGGACACAGAGGTGGAAACTAATACGGGGCACCCGCCAGATGCTCCCCCGACAGAGGATGGCGGGTAAAATACCCGCCACAAATTCTGAAGTGGAGAGCGCCATGAATCATAGGCGTCGCCGGGCCGTACTCCGCGACGCGTGTTTCTCCCAAGAGGCTTTTGATGCCTTCAACTCAGGAGACGCGTACATCCGTGCTGCTCAAAATGGACTTGCCAGAGCCACTGATCAGTATGTAAAGGATATACGGGTAAGAAAATTTGATGATTATGTATAGCAATAGCCCTTGAGACTTGAAACAGTTGGCACAACTGATTTAAGGATCATTATTTGTGCAGGTTCTTACAGATAAGAATACCCAATTGTCTCATGAGCTTGAAGAGTGCAAGGCCCAGCTACGGGCCACAGTTGCCGTGTTGAAGGAGTCCAAGAAGGCCTCCTCTGGTAACACTTGTTCCAAAGAATGATAGGTACCATATAGAGTGCGGCATGCCTGCAAATCTGACAATGAATATTGTAGATGACACTGGAGTGAATCCGGACGAGCAACATGCCATACGGCAGCGAAAGGCTGGTGAGCGCGTACATACGTGCGTCATTCAGGAGAAAAATAATCTCCAAGACACCAATACCCTGCTGAGTGTGGAACTAAAGGATGTTCGTGCCCAGCTGTCGGACTCCGTTAAGGAGAATAAGCGACTTCGACGCGGCATTTTCAGTAAGTGCTTGAACGAACTTTAAAAAGAGTTCGACGAAGAAGTCGGCTAACAGAATTATGTTTGCAGGCATGCTGACGGGTCGTCCCGCGGAGGAGATGCCCGGGTCTGCAGGTGATCTTCTACCGGAGCTCTCACAACTGCACAAACAAGTTCGGCAGGTGATGCAAGGTATTGCTCATGCCTTGTGGCCATCCGTCTCCCTGCCTGAAGGCATTGGAGAGCTTGCGGAGAAGCTCAAGGGAGCGCAGCGGCGCTTCCGATTATGGAAGATATCGGCCTGCCATCAAGGTGCCAGGGAGGCCTCGGCCATGGTGAAGACGCGGTATACCAAGGCTGACCCAAACCACATGGCCGAGGTCGGACCTGTGGGGCCCGATGGGAAAGAGATCCCTGTCAGTTTGGTGTATCACCAAGTAGAATTAGCCGCCAAGTATTCCCAACAGTATTGTAGGCTAGACAGCCCGTTGGATGGTATAGAAGAAGAATTTAATCAGTCTAAGTGACTATGTAATTTAAATGACATGTAGAATGTCTCTAGCCGGATTATAAATCATTTGTCATGGCGGACCTTTTTGCTTCGACCTCTGGACCCAATAGTCCGGAGTGTATCCGAATATCCGCTCAGTTATGTAAAAACCGGGGTATGCATGGAGACCATGCGTAGGGGTCATAAGTGCTTGAACAGACAAGTACCCAACTAGTTATGTTATATTACATGGGTAGTAAGAAACATCTTCCAGGGAGAATAGTTCCGTTAAGGGTTCCTTTCTCTGGGTACGCATGCCCTAATGTGCATGTCCGAACTGAGAGAAGAGACGCAGGAAAAAAACATCTGGGGGCAAGTGGAAAAAATAAAAAGTCATCTTTTATTCACCGACCGAATATTCCCTTAAGAACGCTAGCTTTCGGCTTCACCCAGTCTGAGGTACACATCCGGCTAACCCGACAGTAACAATCGCAGAGGTGCTCCCCTTATGCCCTAGCCAAATTAACGGGAACGTAGGGCATAAATACAAGAGCCAGGCAACCCAGCTTGGCCAAAAATTAAGTCATATCGATGCATATCATGGCGAAAAAAGGTACATGCGAAAGAATAACACATGTTTGGGGCATGAAGCCCATAAAATAATTAAGCTTCTGTGCAAGAAGCCCCCAGGTATAATGAGCGCGGCTAGCGCATCAAGATTGTGTAGATGAGACACAAATTAGCCTTTTGAGGCCTTGAGGAGGAGAAAGAAGAAAAAAGAGAGAGAAGACAGATAACGTATATGCAAAAAATGGACAGGGGAAGGAGACGGACATAGAGTCCGGCGCTAGGCGTAGAATCTTCGGAGTCTGGCAGCGTTCCATGGGTTTGGCTCAAGTCGGTTATCCGATGCATCCCGCAGACGATACGCTCCACCGGTCAGAACTTGGTCGATAATGAAGGGACCCTCCCATTTGGGCTTGAGCTTGTCCATTTTCTTCTCCGGCAGACGTAGAACTAACTCGTCAACGTTATAAGTTTTGGCCCGTACTTCTCTGCTTTGGTATCTTCGAGCCTGTTGCTGATAAAATGCAGAACACGCTTTTACCACGTCACGCTCCTCCTCGAGGGCGTCCAAACTATCCTGCCGATCGAGCTCGGCCTCTCTTTCTTCATACATGCGCACTCGAGGTGAGTCATGAATTATGTCGCAGGGCAGAACCACCTCTGCGCCGTACATCATGAAGAACGTTGTGTATCCGGTAGTGCGATTCGGTATGGTCCGCAGCCCCTAGAGTATGGAGTCGAGCTCCTCTACCCAGTGCGTGTTTGATTCCTTTAAGGACCGCACTAATCTGGGTTTAATGCCACTCAAGATAATACCATTTGCTCACTCGACTTGATTGTTAGTTTGTGGGTGATATACGGAAGCATAATCGAGCTTGATGCCCATGTTGCTGCACCATAGTTTTACTTCATCGGTGGTGAAGTTCGTGTAGTTGTGAAATTGATAAATTCTTGTGTTGAAGTTTGTAAGTCCCGTAGCATGCACGTATGGTAACGTTATGTAACAAATTTGAAACATGAGGTGTTCTTTGATTGTCCTCCTTATGAGTGGCGGTCAGGGACGAGCGATGGTCTTTTCCTACCAATCTATCCCCCTAGGAGCATGCGCGTAGTGCTTGGTTTTTGATGACTTGTAGATTTTTGCAATAAGTATGTGAGTTCTTTATGACTAATGTTGAGTGCATGGATTATACGCACTCTCACCCTTCCATCATTGCTAGCCTCTTCGGTGCCGTGCATTGCCCTTTCTCACATTGAGAGTTGGTGCAAACGTCGCCGGTGCATCCAAACCCCGTGATATGATACACTCTTTCACACATAAACCTCCTTATATCTTCCTCAAAACATCCACCATACCTACCTATTATGGCATTTCCATAGCCATTCCGAGATATATTGCCATGCAACTTTCCACCATTCCGTTTATCATGACACATTCATCACTTTCATATTGCTAGCATGATCATGTAGTTGTCATAGTATTTGTGGCAAAGCCACCGTTCATAATTCTTTCATACATGTCACTCTTGATTCATTGCATATCCCGGTACACCACTGGAGGCATTCATATAGAGTCATAGTTTGTTCTAGTATCGAGTTGTAATCATTGAGTTGTAAATAAATAGAAGTGTGATGATCATCATTTTCTAGAGCATTGTCCCAAGTGAGGAATAAAAAAAGAGAGAAAGGCCATAAGAAAGAGAAGGCCCAAAAAAGAAACGAGAGAAAAAGAGAGAAGGGACAATGCTACTATCCTTTGCCACACTTGTGCTTCAAAGTAGCACCATAATCTTCATGATAGAGAGTCTCTTGTTTTTTCACTTTCATATACTAGTGGGAATTTTTCATTATAGAACTTGGCTTGTATATTCCAACAATGGGCCTCCTCAAGTGCCCTAGGTCTTCGTGAGCAAGCAAGTTGGATGCACACCCACTTAGTTTCTTTTGATGAGCTTTCATACATTTATAGCTCTAGTGCATCCGTTGCATGGCAATCCCTACTCCTTGCATTAACATAAATCGATGGGCATCTACATAGCTCATTGATTAGCCTCGTTGATGTGAGACTTTCTCCTTTTTTGTCTTCTCCACATAACCCCCATCATCATATTCTATTCCACCCATAGTGCTATGTCCATTGCTCACGCTCATATATTGCGTGAAAGTTTATAGGTTTGAGATTACTAAAGTATGAAACAATTGCTTGGCTTGTCATCGGGGTTGTGCATGAGGAGAGCATTCTTGTGTGGCAAAGATGGAGCATGACTAAACTATATGATCTTGTAGGGATGAACTTTCTTTGGCCATGTTATTTTGAGAAGACATGATTGCTTAGTTAGTATGATTGAAGTATTATCATTTTTATGTCAATATGAACTTTTGTATTGAATATTTCGGATCTGAATATTCATACCACAATAAAGAAGAATTACATTGAAATTATGCCAAGTAGCACTCCGCATAAAAAATTATCTTTTTTATCTTTTACCTACTCGAGGACGAGCAGGAATTAAGCTTGGGGATGCTTGATACGTCTCCAACGTATCTATAATTTTTGATTGCTCCATGCTATATTATCTACTGTTTTGGACATTATTGGGCTTTATTATCCGCTTTTATATTATTTTTGGGACTAACCTATTAACCGGAGGCCCAACCCAGAATTGCTGTTTTTTGCCTATTTCAGAGTTTCGCAGAAAAGGAATATCAAACGGAGTCCAAACGGAATGAAACCTTCGGGAACGTGATTTTCTCACCGAACATGATCCAGGAGACTTGGACCCTAAGTCAAGGAAGCTTCGAGGAGGCCACGAGGTAGGGGGGCGCGTCCTCCCCCCCAGGCACGCCCTCCACCCTCGTGGGCCTCCTGTTGCTCCACCGACGTACTCCTTCCTCCTATATATACCTACGTAACCCCAAACGATGAGAAACGGAGCCAAAAACCTAATTCCACCACCGCAACCTTCTGCACCCATGAGATCCCATCTTGGGGCCTGTTTTGGAGCTCTGCCGGTGGGGGCACCCATCACAGAGGGCTTCTACATCAACACCATAGCCTCTCCGATGAAGTGTGAGTAGTTTACCTCAGACCTTCGGGTCCATAGTTAGTAGCTAGATGGCTTCTTCTCTCTTTTTGGATCTCAATACAATGTTCTCCCCCTCTCTCCTAGAGATCTATTCGATGTAATCTTCTTTTTGCGGTGTGTTTGTTGAGACCGATGAATTGTGGGTTTATGATCAAGATTATCTATGAACAATATTTGAATCTTCTCTGAATTCCTTTATGTATGATTGGTTATCTTTGCAAGTCTCTTCGAATTATCAGTTTGGTTTGGCCTACTAGATTGGTTTTTCTTGCAATGGGAGAAGTGCTTAGCTCTGGGTTCAATCTTGCGGTGTCCTTTCCCAGTGACAATAGGGGCAGCAAGGCACGTATTGTATTGTTGCCATCGAGGATAACAAGATGGTTTTTTTTATCATATTGCATGAATTAATCTCTCTACATCATGTCATCTTGCTTAAGGCGTTACTCTGTTTTTATGAACTTAATACTCTAGATGCATGCTGGATAGCGGTCGATGAGTGGAGTAATAGTAGTAGATGCAGAGGCGAGAGTCGGTCTACTTGTCTCGGACGTGATGCCTATATACATGATCATACCTAGATATTCTCATAACTATGCTCAATTCTCAAATTGCTCAACAAGAATTAGTTCACCCACCATAAAATACTTATGCTCTTGAGAGAAGCCACTAGTGAAACCTATGGCCCCCGGGTCTGTCTTCATCATATTAATCTTCCATCACTTAGTTATTTCCTTTGCTTTTTTTACTTTGCTTTCATTTTACTTTGCATCTTTATCACAAAAATACCAAAAATATTATCCTATCATATCTATCGATCTCACTCTAAGTAAGTGACCGTGAAGGGATTGACAACCCTTATCGCGTTGGTTGCGAGGAGTTATTTGCTTTGTGTAGGTACGAGGGACTCACAGTAGCCTCCTACTGGATTGATACCTTGGTTCTCAAAACTGAGGGAAATACTTACGCTCTTGTGCTGCATCACCCTTTCCTCTTCAAGGAAAACCAACACAGTGCTCAAGAGGTAGCAAGAAGGATTTCGGCGCCGTTGTCGGGAGTCTCGCAAAAGTCAACATACCAAGTACCCATCACAATCCCTTATCTCCCGCATTACATTATTTGCCATTTGCCTCTCGTTTTCCTCTCCCCTACTTCACCCTTGCCGTTTTATTTGCCCTCTCTTTTTCCGTTTGCCTCTTTTTCGCTTGCTTTTTGTTTGCTCGTGTGTTGGATTGCTTGCTTGTCACGATGGCTCAAGATAATACCAAATTATGTGACTTTACCAATACCAACAACAATGATTTCCTTAGCACTCTGATTGCTCCTCTTACCGATACCGAATCCTGTGAAATCAATGCTGCTTTGTTGAATCTTGTCATGAAAGATCAATTCGCCGGCCTTCCTAGTGAAGATGCCGTTACTCATCCCGGACTTTGAGACAAGAATTGGATACAAGAGATGAACTAGGGTTTGAGAGGAGATGGTGCTGGGGAAGATGTTGATGGAGATTGCCCTCTCCCGATGAGAGGAGCGTTGGTGATGGCGATGGCGATGACTTCCCCCTCTCGGAGGGAAGTGTCCCCGGCAGAACAGCTCTGCCAGAGCCCTAGATTGGTTCCGCCAAGGTTCCGCCTCGTAGCGGCGGAGTCTCGTCCCGAAAGCTTGCTTATGATTTTTCCTGGACGAAAGACTTCATATAGCAGAAGATGGCCACTGGAGGACCAACAGGGGGCCCACGAGGTAGGGGGGCGCGCCCCCACCCTCGTGGACAGGTGGTGGCCCCCTGACGTATTTCTTCCGCTCAGTATTTTTTATTATTTCCAAAAATAACTTTGATGGAGTTTCAGGACTTTTGGAGTTGTGCAGAATAGGTCTCTATTATTTGCTCCTTTTCCAGCCCAGAATTCCAGCTGCCGGCATTCTCCCTCCTTATGTAAACCTTGTAAAATAAGAGATAATAGGCATAAGTATTATGACATAACATGTAATAACAGCCCATAATGCAATAAATATCGATATAAAAGCATGATGCAAAATGGACGTATCAACTCCCCCAACCTTAGACCTCGCTTGTCCTCAAGCGGAAGCCGATAACGATAAATATGTCCACACGTTTAGAGGTAGAGGTGTCGATAAAATAAAATACGGACATGAGGGCATCATGATTATTCTCATAACAGCAACATATATGGATATTGTCATATGATTTCTTATGCTCAAGTAATAATCTATTCACAATGCAAAGTATGAATCAGAAAATTTATTGAGAACTAACAAACTATAATCTTAGTCATTGAAGCAGTTGCAATTTATCATAACATCAGAAAGAGTCTATGTCAGAGCTTTATAGCAAGCCCACATACTCAACTATCACTTAGTCTTTCATAATTGCTAACACTCACGCAATACTTGTGGTTACGGAGTCTTAACCGGACACAGAGAAAGATAGGGGCTTATAGTTTCGCCTCCCAACCTTTTACCTCAGGGGTAATGTTAACAATAATAGTTCATGCTAACCCACATCCAATTAGATATATCTATCAGGATCTTTCCAACACATTGTGCTTGCCAAAGGATAAAATAAAAAAAAGGAAAGGTGAAGATCACCATGACTCTTTCATAAGGTAGAAGATAATAATAAAAGATAGGCCCTTCGCAGAGGGAATCAGAGGTTGCCATGCGCTTTTATGGTTGTATGCACAAAATCTCAATGCGAAAGAACGTCACTTTATATTGTCACTTGTGATATGAACCTTTATTATGCAGTCCCTTGCTTTTATTTCTTCCACATCACAATATCATATAAAGCTTATTTCCTCCACACCAATCAATCATACATATTTACAGAGCAATTTTTATTGCTTGCACCGATGACAACTTACTTGAAGGATCTTACTCAATCCATAGGTAGATATGGTGGACTCTCATGGCAAAACTGGTTTAAGGGTTTTTGGAAGCACACGTAGTATCTCTACTTGGTGCAAAGAATTTGGATAGCATGAGGAGGAAAGGCAAGCTCAACATGTTGGATGATCCATGACAATATACTTTATCTCAGATATAAGAAAACATAACCCATTACGTTGTCTTCCTTGTCCAACATCAACTCTTTAACATGTCATATTTTAATGAGTGCTCCCAATCATAAAAGATGTCCATGATATTATATTTATATGTGAAACCCCTCTTTCTTTATTTCTTCCTATTAATTGCAACGATGACCAAAGCTATGTTTTCCAACTCTCAACAATTTTTAATTATCATACTCTTTCTATGTGAAGTCAATACTCTCAATAAGTTCAATATGATCTCTTTGTTTCTTTTTATTCTCTTTTTTCTATTCTTTTATTCACTCAAGATCATGGCAAAATAATCAAGCCCTTGACTCAACACTAATCTTTATTATATAGCTCACGGACTCGATTACATAGAGGGATCATAAAGCAAAACTCAAAACTAGATCATGCCATAAACTTTATTCTTACTAGATCAAGATACTACTAATAGGATCAAACTAAGAAAAACGGTAAAGATAGGAGTGTGATGGTGATACGATACCGGGGCACCTCCCCAAGCTTGGGAGTTGCCAAGGGGAGTGCCCATACCCATGTGATTATGTCTCCTTTGTTGGTGAGGAAGGTGGCGAGGTTGTTGATGATGCGGGCTTGTCGTCCATCTTCCAAGGCATAGGCTCACCATCATAGAAGGATGATCGAGTCTCCGGGATCCTCAAATCTGCAGCCAAACTCATCCTTTTGAATCTATATTCATACTCACAGTTTTGGTTTTGCAGGTCATAGGTTTGGGCTTGAAGGTGCTCGATCTTCTCATGAAGCTTGAAGATGGTCTCCCCAATGTTGTTGGCATCCAGCTTGTGGTTGTTGGTGAACTCCGCGATCATCATGTGGTTGGAGTTGAGTCCACATTCCACCATCCCCTGTCACTTGAAAACTTGTTGCTCCATTGCTTCGAGCCTCGTCTCCACGCTTCTGGTCCCCTTCGGCCCCTCAACATCGCGGATGTGCAGCAACCCATCACGCATCTCAATGGTTTGAGGGTGTCGCAGCACCACCACGAGGTAACGGTTGATGACCTTCTCGAAGAACTTGTCCTTGGGGGCACTTGGAGACGTCATGATAATCTAGATCTGTCAGATAAACAGCTTGAAACAATAACAGAGGATAATTGCGTGATACAGGAGTCAAAACCTTCGGGAGAATATGTAATGAATTTTTACCGACCAAAATACGCATCGTGCAAGAAAACAGAGTCCGGAGAGCACACGAGGTGCCCATGAGGTAGGGGGGCGCGCCCATTAGGGTAGGGCGCGCCCTCCACCCTCGTGGAGGCCTCGTGTCCTTCCTGGACTGCTTCTTATTTTTCTATTTTTCTAAATATTCCAAAATGGAGAAATATTGCCATAAAAACTGTTTTGGAGTCGGTTTCCTTACCGTACCACATACCTATTCCTTTTCGGAGTCTGAAACGTTCCGGAAAGTGTCCCTTATGTATTCCTCCGGGGTTACGGTTTCAATAACATTGGTTTCAACATTTATGGATTACCTGAGATATAATGTTTGATTCTTTGACCGTTCACCACCTTCGGATTTGTCCCTTCGAAGTTGTTGATTTTTATGGCATCGGAACGATAGACCTCCTCGATAACGTAGGGGCCTTCCCATTTAGAGAGAAGTTTTCCTGCAAAAAATCTTAAACGAGAGTTGTATAGCAATACATAATCACCAACATTAAACTCACGCTTTTGTATTCTTTTATCGTGTTATCTTTTAACTTTTTCTTTAAACAACTTGGCATTTTCATAAGCTTGGGTTCTCCATTCATCAAGTGAGCTAATATCAAATAACCTCTTCTCACCGGCAAGTTTGAAATCATAATTGAGCTCTTTAATAGCCCAATAAGCCTTATGTTCTAGTTCGAGAGGTAAGTGACATGCATTACCATAAACCATTTTATACGGAGATATACCCATAGGATTTTTATATGCAGTTCTATAGGCCCATAATGCATCATCAAGTTTCTTGGACCAATTCTTTCTAGATCTGTTGACAGACTTTTGCAAAATTAATTTGAGCTCTCTATTACTCAATTCTACTTGACCACTAGGCTGTGGGTGATAAGGAGATGCAATTCTATGATTAACATCATATGTAGCAAGCATTTTACGGAAAACACCATGAATAAAATGTGAACCACCATCAGTCATTAAATATCTAGGGACTCCAAACCTTGGAAAAATAACTTCTTTAAGCATTTTAATAGAGGTGTTATGATCAGCACTACTAGTTGGAATAGCTTCTACCGACTTGGTAACGTAATCAACAGCAACCAAAATATGTGTGTATCCATTGGAGGCAGGAAAAGGTCCCATATAATCAAAGCCCCCAAAATCAAATGGTTCAATAACAAGTGAATAATTCATAGGCATTTCTTGACGTCTACTAATATTACCAATTATTTGACATTCATCACAAGATAAGACAAACTTACGGGCATTCTTGAAGAGAGTACGCCAATAAAAACCGGATTGCAATACCTTATGTGCAGTTCTATCTCCAGCGTGGTGCCCTCCATAAGCCTCGGAGTGACACTTGCGTAGGATCTGTTCCTGTTCATGCTCAGGTACACAACGTCTAATACACCATCTACTCCTTCTTTATAAAGATGTGGGTCATCCCAAAAGTAATGTCTCAAGTCATAGAAAAACTTTTTCTTTTGCTGGTATGTGAAACTAGGCGGTATAAATTTAGCAACAATATAATTAGCATAATCAGCATACCATGGAGCAGTACGAGAAGTATTTATGACATTTAGTTGTTCATCAGGAAAGCTATCATCAATAGGTAGTGGGTCATCAAGAACATTTTCTAACCTAGACAAGTTGTCTGCAACGGGATTCTCAGCTCCCTTTCTATCAATAATATGCAAATCAAATTCTTGTAGCAAGAGAACCCATCTAATGAGTCTAGGTTTAGCATCTTTCATTTCCATACAATATTTAATAGCAGCACGATCTGTGTGAATAGTTACTTTAGAATCAACAATATAAGGTCTGAACTTATCACAAGCAAATACGACTGCTAAGAATTCTTTTTCAGTAGTAGCATAATTTCTCTGAGCATTGTCTAGTGTTTTGCTAGCATATTGGATAACATTTAATTTTTATCAACTCTTTGCCCTAGAACATCACCTACAGCATAATCACTAGCATCACACATAATTTCAAAGGGTAAATTCCAGTCAGGTGACTGAACAATAGGTGCAGAGATCAATGCTTTCTTAAGTATTTCAAATGCTTCTACACAATTATCATCAAAGACAAATGGTATATCTTTTTGTAATAAATTAGTCAGAGGCCGAGAAATTTTTGAGAAGTCCTTAATGAACCTCCTATAGAAATCGGCGTGACTAAGGAAACTTCTTATACCTTTGATGTCCTTGGGACATGGCATCTTTTCAATAGCATGAAGCTTGGCTTTATCAACCTCAATACCTCCTTCAGAAACTTTATGCCCCAAGACAATACCTTCATTAACCATAAAGTGGCACTTTTCCCAATTCAAGACAAGGTTAGTTTCTTCACATCTCTGCAAAACTCGATCAAGGTTGCTCAAGCAATCATCAAAAGAGGATCCATAAACGGAGAAGTCGTCCATGAAAACCTCACAAATCTTTTCACAAAAGTCAGAGAATATAGCCATCATGCATCTTTGAAAGGTAGTAGGTGCATTACATAAACCAAAAGGCATACATCTATAAGCAAAAGTACCAAAAGGGCAAGTAAAAGTAGTCTTTGATTGATCATTGGCTGACACAGGTATTAGAGAGAAACCAGAATAACCATCTAGAAAGCAAAAATGTGTATGTTTGGATAATCTTTCTAGCATTTGATCGATAAAAGGTAAGGGGTAATGATCGTTTTTAGTAGCTTTATTTAATTTGCGGAAATCAATTACCATCCTATAACCTGTAATAATTCTTTGCGGAATCAATTCATCTTTATCATTAGGAACAACGGTAATACCTCTTAGGGACACAATGGACATGACTTACCCACTGACTATCAGCAACGAGATAAATTATACCTGACTCAAGGAGCTTTAGTATTTCTTCTCTTACCACTTCTTTCATCTTAGGATTCAGCTGTCGTTGATGATCACGAACTGGTTTGGCATCTTCTTCCAAATTTATTTTATGTTGACATAGAGTGGGACTAATGCCCTTAAGATCATCAAGAGTATATCCAATAGCAGCACGGTGCTTCTTCAGAGTTTTCAATAATCTTTCTTCTTCATGCTCTGAAAGGTTAGCACTAACAATAACATGATATATCTTCTTTTCATCAAGATAAGAATATTTAAGAGTATCAGGCAACAGTTTAAGCTCAAACACGGGATCACCCTTGGGTGGAGGAGGATCCCCTAGGATTTCAACAGGTAAATTGTGTTTCAGGATGGGTTCCTGTTTAAAGAATACTTCATCTATTTCCCTTCTTTCATTCATAAACATATCATTTTCATGGTCTAGCAAATATTGTTCTAAAGGATCACTAGGAGGTACGGCAATAGAAGCAAGACCAATAATTTCATCCTTACTAGGCAATTCTTCTTCACGGTGTTGTCTACTAAATTTAGAGAAATTAAACTCACGAGACATATCACCTAGACCGATAGTAACAACATCCTTTTTGCAGTCTATCTTAGCATTAACAATGTTCAAGAAGGGTCTACCAAATATAATGGGACAAAAACTATCTTGTGGGGAACCAAGAACAAGAAAATCAGCAGGATATTTAGTTTTCCCACACAAGACTCAACATCTCTAACAATCCCCATTGGTGAAATAGTATCTCTATTGGCAAGTTTAATTGTGACATCAATATCTTCTAACTTAGCAGGTGCAATATCATGCTTAATTTCTTTGTATAAGTCAATAGGTATGGCACTATCACTAGCACCCATATCACATAAGCCATGATAACAATGATCTCCTAGTTTCACAGAAATAACAGGCATGCCTACCACAAGTCTATGTTTATCTTTAGCACAAGGTTTGGCAATTCTAGCAGTTTCCTCACAGAAATAAATAACATGCCCATCGATATTATCAGATAAGAGATCTTTAACCATGGCAACATTAGGTTCAACTTTAATTTTCTCAGGAGGTGTACAAGTTCTAACATTGCTTTTACGAACCACAGTTGAAGCTTTAGCATGATCCTTTATCCTAACAGGGAAAGGTGGTTTCTCAACATAAGAAGTATGAACAATAGGATCATTATAAGTGACAGTCTTTTCTTCAACTTTAATAGGTGCAACTACTTTTACTTCTATGGGAGGATAATATTTAAACCACTTCTCCTTGGGGAGATCAACATAAGTAGCAAAAGATTCATAGAAAGAAGCTCCTATCTCAGAGTCAAGTCCATATTTAGTGCTAACCTTACGGAAAACATCGGTATCCATAAAAGATTTAACACAATCAAACTTAGGTGTCATACCTGACTTCTTACCTTCATCGAGATCCCAATCTTCAGAGTTGCGTTTAATTCTATCAAATAAATCCCATTTGAATTCAATAGTCTTCATCATAAAAGAACCAGCACAAGAAGTATCGAGCATGGTGCGATTGTTATCAGAAAGCCGAGCATAAAAGCTTTGAATAATTATTTCTCTTGAGAGCTCATGATTGGGGCATGAATATAACATTGATTTAAGCCTCCCCCAAGCTTGAGCGATGCTTTCTCCTTCGCGAGGCCAAAAATTATATATATAATTGCGATCACGATGAACAAGATGCATAGGATAAAATTTCCGATGAAATTCCAATTTCAATCGTTTGTAGTTTCATGATCCCGTATCATCACATAGCCTATACCATGTCGATGCATCTCCCTTCAAAGATAAAGGGAAGACCTTACTCTTAATAACATCACCGGGTATACCTGCAAGCTTAAATAATCCACAAACTTCATCCACATATATTAGGTGCTCATCAGGATGCTTTGTTCCATCTCCTGCAAAAGGATTAGCTAGCAGTTTTTCTAACATACCCGAAGGAATCTCAAAGTGGACATTTTCATTTTCATTTTCATTTTCAGTAGGTTCAGTAGGTTGAGGAGAAACTCTTTGCTCTACTGGTCGGGGTGAAGATACCCCGAACAAGCCCCTCAGAGGATTACTTTCCATAGTAACAAGTGACAGTAAATTTCAGCACACTATATAAAATTTTCCTTACCAAATTCCACCTACCAAAGGCACTTCACTCCCAGGCAACGGCACCAGAAAAGAGTCTTGATGACCCACAAGTATAGGGGATCTATCGTAGTCCTTTCAATAAGTAAGAGTGTCGAACTCAACGAGGAGCAGAAGGAAATGATAAGCGGTTTTCAGCAAGGTATTCTCTGCAAGCACTGAAATAATAGGTAGCAGATAGTTTTGTGATAAGATAATTTGTAACGAGCAACAAATAACAAAAGTAAATAAAGTGCAGCAAGGTGGCCCAATACTTTTTGTAGCAAAGGACAAGCCTTGAAAAACTAAAGAAAAGCGCTCCCGAGGACACATGTGAATTATCGTCAAGTTAGTTTTCATCACGTTCATATGATTCGCGTTCGGTACTTTGATAATTTGATATGTGGGTGGACCGGTGCTTGGGTGTTGTTCTTACTTGAACAAGCATCCCACTTATGATTAACCTCTATTGCAAGCATCCACAACTACAACAAAAGTATTTAGGTAAACCTAACCATAGCATGAAACATATGGATCCAAATCAGCCCCTTACAAAGCAACGCACAAACTAGGGTTTAAGCTTCTGTCACTCTAGCAACCCATCATCTACTTATTACTTCTCAATGCCTTCCTCTAGGCCCAAATAATGGTCAAGTGTTATGTAGTCGACGTTCACATAACACCACCAGAGGATAGACAACATACATCTCATAAAAATATCGAACGAATACCAAATTCACATGACTACTAATAGCAAGACTTCTCCCATGTCCTCAGGAACAAACGTAACTACTCACAAAGCATATTCATGTTCATAATCAGAGGGGTATTAATATGCATAAAGGATCTGAACATATGATCTTCCACCAAATAAACCAACTAGCATCGACTACAAGGAGTAATCAACACTACTAGCAACCTACAGGTACCAATCCCGGACTATGAGACAAGAATTGGATACAAGAGATGAACTAGGGTTTGAGAGGAGATGGTGCTGGTGAAGATGTTGATGGAGATTGCCCTCTACCGATGAGAGGAGTAGGGATGGCAATGGGTCGGGTTTGGGGCGGGTGGAGCTGGTCCAAATCCAACCCATGACCCATCTTCCTACTCTCTGCCCATCCACCAAATTATCTATGGGCAGAACTTGTGCCCATGCCCAAACCTGCTGGATACCCACATACCCATGGAGCTCCATGGGCATAGAAAAGTCAGCATGAAGCCTTCCCAAAGATCAAATTAGCTCATCATCATTCACTCCCAAATGACAACATAAGCTACATGCATAAGTAGGCAACAAGTAATATGATGAGTCCTTAAGCGTGACATACCAGAGGTTGATTCTGCAGCATATAGCTTATGGCACCAGTTGTATATTGCCTGCCATTTCCCATTGATTCGCTCTTTCTACTGTGGCCCCACATGTCATGAGGGTATCCATTGGATATCCATGGAGCACAAATTATAACCGTGCCCAACCCGGCTGTTCGTGGGTATCCATATCCACGGACCCATGGGCAGAAAAGCGCTCCATACCCTTGCCCAACCGGGTCGGGTATCCATGGGTATCCAGATCCATGGATAAAATTGCCATCCCTAGAGAGGAGCGTTGGTGATGGCAGTGGCGATGATTTCCCCCTCCCGGAGGGAAGTGTCCCCGACAGAACAGCTCTGCCGGAGCCCTAGATTGGTTCTGCCAAGGTTCCGCCTCGTGGCGGCGGAGTATCGTCCCGAAAGCTTGCTTATTATTTTTTCCTGGATGAAAGACTTCATATAGTAGAAGATGGCCACCAGAGGACCAACAGGGAGCCCACGAGGCAGGGGGCGCGCCCTGCGGGTAGGGCACACCCCCAACCTCGTGGACAAGTGGTGGCCCCCCTGACGTATTTCTTCCACTCAGTATTTTTTATTATTTCCAAAAATAACTTTCGTGGAGTTTCAGGAATTTTGGAGTTGTGCGAATAGGTCTCTAATATTTGCTCCTTTTCCACCTGAATTCCAAATTTGCCGGCATTCTCCTCCTTATGTAAACCTTGTAAAATAAGAGAGAATAGGCATAAGTATTGTGACATAACGTGTAATAACAGCCCATAATGCAATAAATATTGATATAAAAGCATGATGCAAAATGGACGTATCATCGGGTTACGATCCGTGACCGAGCCTGACTCTAAGTCGCCTTGCCTTATAAGAAAAGTCATCATATGGCAACTTACACCTCCAGGCCGCTTTCTCACTTCGGGCCCTAAATTGGCCCATCTTGTGAAAAGCCCTTCTTAGTCCTGCATCCGGACTGTCTTGGCCTATCCGAGGCCCATCTTCATAAGTCACCAATGATCTGACCCGGTCCTTTTAGGGCGGGTTATACCGTGGGGTTATATCCCCAACATTAGGCCCCGGATTGATTTCAACTTGCTCATGTCAATCTTCAATTCTTTAGTATGGCGAGTCTTCTCCTTGAGTCTTTGCAATCTGAGTTCTAAAAAGCCTTCGTGGTCCGACATATAAAAAGATGATGTCATCTCCATAATTTTAGGAAAAGCCTCATGACGTCATAACGAATCTTGTGTAAATCCACTGATTCTGAAAAATGAGGCGTCTTTTTGTTTATATCAAGGCGTCTGTTTTTTCCCACAATTACTGCGCCTCCTCGATTCTTGCACCTTCCATTTACTATTATCTTTCCCTTATAACTAGGCATGGGGGGCCCCCCTTCTTATTTTTACCTTGTCTCCTCCATTTCTTCTTCTTCCTCGCGAAAACCCCCTGTGACTGGAGCTCTACCGTGTCCGACGACCTTCGCCGACCGCCATGCTTGGGCCCGCAGCATCGCTCCGCTTACGCCGGAGTCCAGCAGCACGTCTCCGCTCTTAGCTTTTACATCCAGGTAGATAAACCTCCTTTTCGCAGATCCACATTACCTCGTCGGAGTTCATAGGGTTCGTCGGTGTTTTTCCATTGTTCCCCACAGTTCTTGAGTAGATCTTGTTCTTTTTCTGATATGCACATATAAATGCCGCGGTAATAGATTCAATAACAACCATGCCTTCAAATAGATCACGCCTCCACTAGATTCCATGAGCAACTCATCAGAATTTCTACTACCACCATTTAGGTTTAGCATTTATTTTTCTTTTTTGAACTGCCCATAGATCCATAAATATAGCTGTTCAATCTAAAACTTGTTCACTTCACACTTAGCAGAAATTAAAAAATCCCAAACTTTAACTAACCCTCCCTTGCATCTTGGGCGGCTTACCAACATATCTGCAACTCACAAATGTTCCAGAAACTGCATTTATATAACTCGCCACTTGTTTTAAGGTGACTTACCATTATGCCTGTCTTCTTTATATAACTGTGACGATGGGTCAAAATTTGTCCAATAACTCGCCACATTTTATTTCCGGTCTTCCCTCATATTTAGGCGACTCAATATGTCAAAGACCACTATCTGTAACTGGGTGCCTTCCTTAGTTACCGAGGCCATTCTTAAAGATTATCAAGACCAAGGTCTCTTGGCGACCCAGGAACAAATTGGATGGTGATATAGCCAAGGAGAGGATGTTCCTAAACCTGAGGAAGGAGAAGTAGTGGTTTTTACTAATCACATCCTCAGAGGCTTCACACCTCCCGGGTCAAAGTTCTTTCGAGACATATTGCACTATTTCAATCTTCATCCTCAAGATATAGGTTCAAATTCAGTATCAAATATCTTCCACTTTCAAATTTTCTGTGAAGCATATCTGCAAATAGAGCCCACTGTCGCTCCCTTCAAAGAATTCTTCTATATGAACGGCAAAATTGAATGTGTGGATGGCCCAAGTCAAGAATTGGGCGGAATCTCAATCTAGAGACATGGAGATGGCGGGTTTCCTTCAGCCACCCTACCAAGCCACCCTAAGGATGGGTTAAAACTTGATTTTATTGCAAGAATACTGCCCAGCTGATGAGAACCCTCTGCCGGGTTATAGGGCTGACCATCTTACCATAGATTTTGAGCCGCCAAGCAAGATTCTTCCAGAGGAGCATGCTGAAGCGCTCCCATTTTATTCAAAGGTAAAGGCCTTTCTAGCCAATGGATTAACTGGAGTTGACTTGGCTCGATGTTGGGTCTCGTGGAAAATCCTCCCCTTAAGCCGCAGCTCTGGCTTAATGTGTGACTATTCAGGCGGGTCAAATGGCCCTCAGTGGTATAGTTCTAATAATTTTACCGCTAATGGGGTAAATAAAACAGTGAAGAGCTTGCTTGGGGAGTCTCAAGATAATTGTAACAAGACAGGATTGTTACCGTTCTTCAAGCTCAACCCGGCCCCACCTGTAAGTACTCATTCATATCCGGCTTAAATATCTCTATTTTATCCTATATCCCATTTGCTAATACTTCTTCATTACACATTCCAGCTCTCCTTTTTGGAATAAGAAGATAAAGAAAGCTGCAGCTAAAATTAGGACCGCCCCTGTTCGAAGGAAGAAGAAAATCACTGCCGTGACTGACCCAGCTACTGTAGGCGAGTTAGCACACGCTGATGACCAATCAGAGGTAGAACTCGATTCTCTTGGCCGCCTCTTGATCTCAGGATGAGGTAGCTACAAGCCGGGCTGAAGACATTAAGGTAATTCCCATCTCTTCTGGCTCAGACTCCGGGCCTCCAGAGAAAATACAGTTGGTCGTCCAAAAAGTAAAACTGATGTAGGGTAGAACCCTAGATGCCCAATCTTTCATGATTGGAGGAGATCTCACGAAGAACATGAAGAACACGAGGGGAAACACGAGAGGAAACACTCAACCCAACAAGATTCGATTACACATGTGCTAGATCCTCAAAACACAAAGAGATACACGATCCACGATCAACAAAGGACAATACAAGTAGCGAGTTCTTCTCCGTGAGGAGGCCTTGAGGGGGTCTTCCCGTGAGGTCTCTTGATATCCACTTGGGGGATCTTCTCCGAAGAGGTCGTGAGCTCCAAAGGAGAAGGGTATCAAGTGGATTAGCAAAGCTCTATCTCTCAATGAGCTAATCCTTTGCTAACCCTAGAACGGAGGAGGGGGATGATTATATATAGTGGTAGCCACTAAGGGGTAAGTGAGGGGTGAAAGGGTACATGAGCTTCGGCCCGAGTGTCTGCCCGCAGAGGGCCGGAAGTTCCGGGCAGGTTCCGGCCGGGTTCCGGGCTATCAAGAGAGTTGGCACACTCGGGACTGGTCTGAACTCTAGGGGTTGGAGGTTCTGGGAAGGCCGAAAGGTCTGGGGGCCGGACGTTCCGGGCAGAGGCCGGAAGTTCCAGGCATTCCAGAAGCTTGTCCATGCTTCTTATTCGTTCTCTTCCATGCTTCCTGTTGGAGATATGCCCTAGAGGCAATCATGTATGATGATATTTCCTATGTGTTTATGAATAAAGATAGTCCTTGGACATTATCAATGATGTGTATCAGCAAGTACGTGACTTGTTTGTGGGACTATGCATTGTATGATGACTGTCCTAAAAGGTCCCTAGTCGAAAGGGCTGTGTGGACGCCAAGAGCCGACTAGACTAGCATATGACACGGTCGATGGCTCGGTCTCACTAGCCATGGAGCATTGGATGCTAACCGGATAATATGGACTTGAAAGGTCTGGTCGGATTCGACATAGTCGGATCCGAGTCGAGATAAGGTCCGAGTCGGACAGACCCAACTATGAGACGCAGCGATATGTCATCTGTGAGTCTCTAGTACAACATACGCCCTATGTCCTAAGACCTGAGTGGACGCATGTACTGGATGGTGACAGACTTGCTTTGGGCCGACCAAACGCTACTCCGTGATCGGGTAGTTACAAAGGTAGGTTTCGGTTTGTCCAGTCCCATGCTGCGAGACATGGTCGAGCAAGATGGGATTTGCCCTCCGATCAGAGAGATATACTGGGCCCCTCGTGTGACCTGACCAGAACAGCATGGCCATGCGACAAGGATTATGAGATAATTCGGATTGTGGTCGGTATCACCGAACGAGAAAGAGGTCGGGCTAGCACAAGGATGACAGTCTCGCCTTGAGCCCGACAACATATATCGTGTGGCAAAAGGAATGGAAGTATGATGTACAGTTCGCTTAACCAGCTTCATCGTCGCTTGGTGGTCGGCACGCCTTGCTAGAGGCCGCTACCAACCGCATACAGGTCGGAGGTGATCCGAATCTGTGAACAAGCTGACTTGAACCTAAGGGGTCGCGCTTAAGGGAAGGAACCTATGAGGTCAGTTCAGAGACACCGGTCGGATGTGATCCGAATCGGACTAGGAACGTGACCGAGTAGACTTTGGGCTTTAGGGTCCGTGGCGAGGCCCAAGTGTTGAGCTCGCGACGGACGCCTATATAAAGCGGAGGTGCGGCACACTCAGGGGCTTTGGCCCGAGGGTGCGAGTACACTTTGGCCTCGGGAGGCGAGATCGCTTCAGCCTCGGGAGGTTGATCGCTTCGCCTCGTGAGCCACCTCCACTTGCCTCCGATCGTGATCGGACCTAGCAGTCCGCCGCCGACGCTTCCTCCCGCACGCGCGGATACCGTTAGAGGCGGTGCACTTGCGCCGCTCCGCGAACTCGTGACGGGATCGGACGACCGCCGCCGAGGGAGATCGAACGAGGAGGAGACGATCCACTCGGACGCGCTGCCCCAACTCTTCTTCGCTGCACGGCATCGCTGCCTAGTGGTAACAAACGTGATCCATCTCCGTAGCATGTTCCCGGATGTTCTGCGTGTAGGATTTTAATTTGCAGTCGATGCACCCTACCGTAGAACCCAACAGTGGTATCAGAGCCTCTGCTATAGGATTTGGATTTAGATCGTATGCATATTAGATATGTGGAGGCGGCAAATGAGATCTGTTGTCCTTGAAGAGATCGGCTATGTGCACGGTTGATGTGATCAACTGCACATGGGGATCGTTGAGGCTAGGTTTTCTGTAAATCGGGATCGATGAGGTCGTGACACGATCTACCCCTACCGGTCGGTCATCCGCCATCGGGGTTAACAGTGAAACGTAAATCCGAATCGGATTCGCGATGATCGATAAGATCGGTCAGATCAGAGAATTCGGCGTGATCGGAGTTCAGATGTGATCTGTGATTTCTGAAAACGTAAATCCGAATCGGATTCGCGATGATCGATAAGATCGGTCAGATCAGAGAATTCATTACTAGTTGTAGTAGTTGGATAGTAGAGATCAGGTTGGCGGCTTGGCGTCCCGGCGTGACAAACAAGATGGAGTTCGTAGATGGTCATCGGAGTCGGAGCCGACCTGGAAGAACATCCATGAAGGAGCCATACTATTTCACAATATGTGTTTGTGATTGTTATGCTTCTTTGTTTCTATGCATGTTAAAATGATAGAATGATCCCTCATGAATATCAAGCGAATTGCCATCCCCGATGTTGCACCTTCGCACGTCAAGTACGTCTAGTAGTGGGCTCATAAAATTGGGGTGCTGCTGGGTGTCCTTGAACTGAAGGGTTCGTGTCGGACACGGACATGCACTGCATCAAGTTAACTTGACAAGGCTATCAAAACGGTTTTGGGCCTTGTGGCAAAGAAGGTCGGAGCCGGGGTATGAGATACCTTCCCGATCGACAGGAGTCGTATAGAGATACGATTAGCAAGGAGTTGCTTACGGATAGGTATGTTGGCTAGCAAAGATGCTAAAGCTCACTAGTCGCATGCGCTAGTCGGATCCTGAATCACCGAGAGTTTGCGGAGGATGCCGACTTCATGGGAGTATTTCTGCTTAGGCTAGAATTACTCTACATAAACACATTGCTTAGTGATTGCATGATTTCTTTTGTAGATCAATGGCACCACCTGCTCAACCCAACTTTGCATTGAAATCAATTCTGGAAAAGGATAAACTGAATGGAACAAACTTTACCACCTGGTATAGAAATCTGAGAATTGTTCTCAAGCACGATAAAAAGGAACATGTTCTAGAGGATCCACTTCCAGAGGAACCTGCTGATAATGCTAGTGCCACAGCTAAAAATGCCTACCAGAAACTCGTTGATGAATCAACGGAGATTAGCCGTCGATGTCGGGCTTGTATGGAGCCCGATTTGCAACAGCATTTCAAAACGTTGAGGCTTACGATATGATCGAGAGTCTCAAGAGCATGTTTCGACACGTGCTAGGACCGAAGGTTCAACATCCGCGATCCTTGATGGATTGCAAGCTGAAGGAAGGTGATCCATCGAGCCCACATGTGATCAAGATGATCGATATGTGCAAGCTTTGGATCGTTTGGGCTTCCCGCCTTGGATGAGCTGGCTACGATGCAGTTCTAGGTTCTCTTCCGCCCAGCTATGGGACGCTCATTTCGAACTATCATATGCATGGCATGGATAAGAAGCTCACTGAATTGCATGGGATGCTCAAGGTGGCGAGCAGGATATTAAGAAAGGCACGCATCAAGTGTTGATGGTGCGAAATCGCTAAGTTCAAGAAGAGTTGGTCTAAGAAGAAGGCTAAGGCAAAGGGCACGGAGATGGTAACCTCTGCCGCTGCGCCGAAGTCTGGACTGGACTCAAAGACCGTTTGTTTTCATTGCAAGGAGACCGGTCACTGGAAGAGGAACTGTAGCAAGTGGCTTGCAGAGCATGGCAAGAAGGCCGGAAATGCTTCTTCAGGCAAAGGTACACTTGTTGCATATGTTATAGACATTTACCTTGCTGACATACCTAGTAGCTCTTGGGTATTTGATACCGGATCGATTGTTCATATTTGCAACTCGATGCAGGGGCTGGTAAGAACTAGGCGTGTGGCACAAGGGGAGATTGACATCAGGGTCGGCAACAAAGCAAGAGTTGCTGCGTTGGACGGCACGATGCAGCTCCAGCTTCCTTCTGGATTCATTATGGAATTGAATAATTGTTATTACATTCCTGCACTTAGTCGGAACATTATTTCTGCCTCATGTTTGATGAGTCAAGGTTATGAATTCAATTTAAAGGACAATGGTTGTTCGATATTTTTGAATGGTATGTTCCACGGCTATGCACCCATTGTTGATGGGCTATTTATATTGAATCTAGAACAGAACCGTCTATAACGTAAATGTCAAGAGGCATAAGCCTAATGAGATAAATCCGACATACTTCGGCATTGCCGCTTGGACACATTAGTCTGAAACGCATGAAGAAGCTCCATGATGATGGGCTCCTAACTTCGTCCGACTTCGGTCGTTCGAGACATGTGAATCATGCTTGCTCGGCAAGATGACTAAGTCTCCTTTCGCAAAGAGTTGCGAGAGGCGTCCGAGCTATTGGAACTTATACATAGTGATGTGTGTGGTCCAATGAGCACAACCGCCAGAGGTGGCTATCAGTACTTCGTGACTTTTACCGACGACTTGAGTAGATATGGATATATCTATTTGATGAGGCACAAGTCGGAGACTTTTGAAAAGTTCAAAGAGTTTCAAAACGAGGTTGAGAATCAGCTCGGCAAGACTATAAAGCTTCGCGATCTGATCGTGGAGGTGAGTACATGAGCCAGAGTTCGATGATCATCTGAAAAGTCGAGGTATAGTACTCAGCTCACACCTCCGGCACGCCACGAGAAATGGCGGTCGAACGGAGGAATAGGACCTTGTTGGACATGATCCGGTCTATGATGAGCAAATCGGATTTACCCTTGTCATTTTGGGGATACGCCTAGAAACCGCAGCTTACACTTAATAGGGTACCATCAAAATCAGAGACAAGACACCACATGAGATGTGGACCGGGAAGAGTCCCAGTTTGTCTTTTCTAAAGATTTGGGGTTGTGAAGCATTTGTCAAGCGACTTATGTCGACAAGCTTACACCCAAGTCGGATAAATGCATATTCGTGGATATCCGAGGGAAACCTTGGGATATAGCTTCTACAACCGGAAGAGAACAAAGTGTTTGTTGCTCGAACGGGTTTTCCTTGAGAAAGAGTTTCTCGGTTGGGAGGCCAGTGGGAGGACGGTTCGACTCAAGAAATTCGAGGACCACTCGGGACGGCTCGGCTGGTGATGAGATCATACCGAGTCGGTCGGGGAACCTGTAGTGGAAGCGGCACCGAACCACGAAGGTCGGAGAGATTGCGCAGAGTGCGTGATGTATTGTTGCTAGAAAGCGACGAGCCGGCCACGTATGCAGAAGCGATGGTGAGAACAGATTCCGAGGCATGGCTGGAGGCCATGAGATCCGAGTTAAAGTCCATGGATGAGAATCAAGTCTGAGACTTGGTTGATCCGCCACCTGGCGTAACTGCCATTGGTTGCAAATGGATCTTTAAGAATAAAACCGATGTGGATGGAAATGTTCAGATCCACAAAGCTCGTATTGTCGCTAAAGGTTATGGACAAGTTCAAGGAGTTGACTACGACGAGACTTACTCGCCGGCAGCGATGCTAAAATCGGTAAGGATCATACTAGCTATAGCTGCATATTTCGATTACGAGATATGGCAGATGGATGTCAAGACGGCTTTCCTTCACGGAAATTTAACCGAGGACGTGTATATGATACAGCCCGAGGGTTTTGTCGATCCGACTAGCACTAGTAAGGTATGCAAGCTCAAGAGATCCATTTATGGGTTGAAGCAAGCATCTCGGAGTTGGAACATTCGCTTTGATGAGGTCGCCACTGGTCTCGGTTTCATCAAAAGCTTAAGAGGACTCTTGTTTATACAAGAAGTTAAGTGGGAGCTCGATAGTGTTTTTGATCTTGTATGTGGACGACATACTACTGATCGGAAATAATGTTTCAATGCTAAACTCGGTCAAGGAATCATTGAATGGCTAGTTTTCGATGAAAGACCTTGGTGAGGCAGTCTATATTTTAGGCATTAAGATCTATAGAGATAGATCGAGGAGGCTGCTCGGCTTAAGCCGAACACGACATAGATAAAGTGTTGAAGCGGTTCAACATGAGTGAGGCGAAGAAAGGGTTCTTGCCGCTCTCACATGGTATAAGGCTAAGCGAGACTCAGAGTCCTTCGACATCTGATGAGCGAAGCAGGATGAGTAGGATTCCGTATGCCTCGTCAATCGGATCCATCATGTATGCCACGATATGTACAAGGCCTGATGTTGCTTTTGCAATAAGCCTAACAAGTAGATACCAGGCCAACCCAGGTGAGAGTCACTGGGCAGCGGTAAAGACTATTTTGAAGTACCTGAAAAGGACTAAAGAGATGTTCCTAGTTTATGGAGGTGAGGAAGAGCTCGTCATAAGGGGTTACGCCGATGCTAGTTTCCAAACCGACAGAGATGATTGTCGATCACAATGCGGATTCGTACGCCCTGAACGGAGGAGCAGTGCCTCGATGAGTTCCAAGCAGGATACGGTGGCGATTCTACCACGAAGTTTAATACATTGCGGCTTGTGAAGCTGCAAAGGAAGGTGTTTGGATCGGCATTTTCGGATGATCTTGGTATTTTCCCAGCCTCGGTGAAACCGTTGGACCTTTATTGTGATAATTCGTGCCATCGCACAAGCCAAGTAGCCGAGGAATCACCACAAGGTCGACACATAGACCGGAAATATCACCGATACTGAAAGATCGTAAAGAATGGTGATGTAGAGTTATGCAAGATTCACACGGATGCAAATGTTGCAGATCCGCTGACTAAGCCGCTTCCACAACCCAAGCATGAGGGGCACGTTAGAGCTATGGGCATTCGATGTCTATTTGATTGACTCTAGTGCAAGTGGGAGACTGTTGGAGATATGCCCTAGAGGCAATCATGTATGATGATATTTCCTATGTGTTTATGAATAAAGATAGTCCTTGGACATTATCAATGATGTGTATCGCAAGCACGTGACTTGTTTGTGGGACTATGCATTGTATGATGACTGTCCTAAAAGGTCCCTAGTCGAAAGGGCTGTGTGGACGCCAAGAGCCGACTAGACTAGCATATGACACGGTCGATGGCTCGGTCTCACTAGCCATGGAGCATTGGATGCTAACCGGATAATATGGACTTGGAAAGGTCTGGTCGGATTCGACATAGTCGGATCCGAGTCGAGATAAGGTCCGAGTTGGACAGACCCAACTATGAGACACATCGATATGTCATCTGTGAGTCTCTAGTACAACATACGTTCTATGTCCTAAGACCTGAGCTAACGCATGTACTCGGGATGGTGACAGAATTGCTTTGGGCCGACCAAACGCTACTCCGTGACTGGGTAGTTACAAAGGTAGGTTTCGGGTTTGTCCAGTCCCATGCTGCGAGACATGGTCGAGCAAGATGGGATTTGCCCCTCCGATCGGAGAGATATACTCTGGGCCCCTCGTGTGATCTCGACCAGAACAGCATGGCCATGCGACAAGGATTATGAGATAATCCGGATTGTGGTCGGTATCACTGGAACGAGAAAGAGGTCGGGCTAGCACAAGGATGACAGTCTCGCCTTGAGCCCGACAACATATATCGTGTGGCAAAAGGAATGGAAGTATGATGTACAGGTTCGCCTAACCAGCTTCATCGTCTGCTTGGTGGTCGGCACGCCTTGCTAGAGGCCGCTACTAACCGTACAGGTCGGAGGTGATCCGAACTGTGAATAAGCTGACTTGAACCTAAGGGGTCGCGCGCTTAAGGGAAGGAACCTATGAGGTCGGTTCAGGGACACCGGTCGGATGTGATCCGAATGGACTAGGAACGTGACCGAGTAGTCTTTGGGCTTTAGGGTCCGTGCGAGGCCCAAGTGTTGAGCTCGCGACGGACGCCTATATAAAGTGGAGGTGCGGCACACTCGCACGGGCTTTTGGCCTGAGGGGTGCGAGTACACTTTGGCCTCAGGAGGCAGATCGCTTCAGCCTCAGGAGGTTGATCGCTTCGGCCTCAGGAGCCACCTCCACTTGCCGCCGACTGTGTGATCGGACCTAGCAGTCCGCCGCACGACGTTCCTCCCGCACGCGCGGATACCGTTAGAGGCGGTGCACTTGCGCCGCTCCGGCGAACTCGTACGTGGGATCGGACGACCGACCGCTCGAGGGAGATCGAACAAGGAGGAGACGATCCACTCGGATGCGCTGCCCCAACTCTTCTTCCGCTGCACGGCACTGCGCGTCTAGTGGTAACAAACTGTGATCCATCTCCCGTAGCATGTTCCTGGATGTTCTGCGTGTAGGATTTTTAATTTGCAGTCGATGCACCCTACCGTAGAACCCAACACTTCCCTCGTGGATGGTGTAGTTGTTCCTTGGCGCTTGCACTCCTCCCCGACATCCATGAAGCTCCGACAATACCTATGCATGCACGATGGAGGGTCAAGTAGTATTGTCGGATCCGGGGTTCCGCAGACCCTTGAGAGGTTTGAACTCTGGGGTGCGTGCGAAGAACTCTCTCTTCCCTATCTGCCTACTCGATGATCCTACAGTCTAGCTTGACGAACCCAAGGGACAAGGGATACAGCAGTTTATCCTGGTTAGGGCCACCTTGCGGTGTAATACCCTACTCCAACTTTGTGGTGGATTGCCTCGAGGGGCTGAGGTTGGACTGGTATAGTGGATGAACAGCCTCGAGGGGCTGAGGTTGGACTGGTACAGTGGATGAATAGCCTCAGGAGGTGAGGTGTTCTTGAGCTCGATGAACTGGTGGGTGAGAGGATGGTCTAAATGATCTCCCCTCTCTATAGTGGTGGCTAAGTCCTATTTATAGTGGCCTTGGTCCTCTTCCCAAATGTAGGCGGGAAGGGATCCCACATCGTCCAAATCCAAAGGGGGACAACTAGTACAAGTTATCCTGACAAAAGTAGTCTTCGCCTGCAAAGGCTCTGGTGGTGACGCTGCAGTGGGCTCTGCAATGACCTCTGTCCTGTTGTCCTGGCGGTCTTGGTCTTGTTGCACAGATATGGAAACCATTGCTTGATTCCTCGGGACTTCGCTCCTGCGCTTGCCTCCTTGGCACCAAAGAGGAAACTGGTACACTATGCCCGTTGGCGCCTGCCTGGCCTTGGTCGTCATGGCTCACGTCCTATGAGCCTCGCGGGGTGCATCTTGCATTGATATCTCCGCTCCTCGTGAGCCAGCCTAGTGAGGCCGCCCCCAGGGAGGTCTTGATGTCGCCCGCCTCGCGAGGCCTGGCCCCTCGCGAGGGTCTTGAGTTGTTGCTGCTGAAGCTGGGCCGTACCGGGCCGGCGATGGAGCCACGTCATGGGCCGCAGGCAGGCAAGTCTGGGTACCCCCGTTCCCAGGACGCCGACAGTAGCCCCCGGGCCCAAGGCACGCTCGAACTTGGCTTCGAGACAAAGCCAGAGGGCAAGTGCGGAGCGCCACGGGCCCCAACCGCATGCGGCCTTGGTTGATGCGTGGCAATTGACGGGACGTGGGCGCCTCCGCTTCCCCATGCTGCCTCGGCAACCGCTCGACTTGATGAGACCCTGCTGCATGCAGAGGAAAACCATCATTACGTGTGGTCGTGGAGGCCGGCGGTTGGCCTCTTCTTTGCTATAAAATGAGGGAAGGGGCGGAGCCCCCTTACTCATCTCTGTCTCCTCGTAGTCCGCTTCTTCTTCTTCTTGCGGCCTTGCTGTAGCATCCATGGTGCCGATTAGGAGGTTTTCCGCAGCGGAAAAAGGAAAGACCCCCCTCGGGGAGCCTGAGCTGCTCCCACCGAAGAAGAGGTCCAGGCGCCCTCACGAGGTCGGGGAGAGGCAGGAAGTGACGCGTCCCTGGTATGAGTGGCCACCACCTAGTTTCCCGCTCCCCTTGCACCCGGGAGAAGGTGGTAGTGCTCCATGCCGTGCGAGCCGCGGCCGCGGGAATCAGGCTGGGGCTGCGCGGCCGACCGGCCGACGATCCCACGCCGAAGGCTCTTCGCGTGAGTTCGTGATGTGGGAGGTGATGCGACATCGCACGTGGATCCGGTTCCCGAAGTTCTTCGCCGAGGAGATGCCGCCGAGGGGGCCACTCGAGCTCTGGCTGCAGCACGCCGGGTGCTGCAGTCTAGCCACGGGGGCGGAAGTCGAGGTTGTCCCCCAAGGCAAGATCTTCATGACCCGAGGATGGGGCGAGGTCGCCCGCGCTTGCTGTGCGGAAGGGCCCCTCGCCATCCACTTCGAGTACAACGGCGTCTCCATGCTATTCTTCAAGGTCTTCGACGAGGAAGGCTGCTCACTGGAGTGTTGTCCTGGAGAAGGCCGCCAGGAGGACGCGGCAGCAGGCGTCGAGCCCGCCCCCGGTCCTGCCGACAGCTTTTCCAGCAACAGCGACGACTCATGGGAGTCCAGCGACTCTCCTGAGCCTAGCGAGTCCCCGAAGTCGAGCGACGACAGCTACGTGCCTCCAAGATCTTGCCGCGCCCGGAGCGCAGCAACGGCAGCCACTCGGTGTCGCTGATGACTTGGATGGGGTCGGCATCGGCCTCTCGTGGCCCACTGTTGATGATGGCGTCGACGCCCGTAGTCAGGGCTCCTTAGGGTTTTCTTCTTTTGTTCCCCGTGAGGAATCGAGACGAACCCTGATACATCTCCAACGTATCTAAATTTTTTGATTGCTCCATGCTATATTATCTACTGTTTTGGGCAATATTGGGCTTTATTTTCCACTTTTATATTACTTTTGGGACTAACCTATTAACTGGAGGCCCAGTCCAAATTTGCTGTTTTTTTGCCTATTTCAGTATTTCGAAGAAAAGGAATATCAAACGGAGTCAAAACGGAACGAAATCAACTGGAGAAGTTATTTTTGGAAGGAAAGCTACCGGCTGGACTTGGACCATATGTCAAGGAAGGAACGAGGAAGCCACGAGGGTGGGGGGCGCGCCCACCCCCCTAGGGCGCGCTCCCCTGCCTCGTGGGGCCCTCGTGGCTCCCCTGATGTGCTTCTTCCGCCTATATAACTCCACGTACCCTAAAACTTCCAGACGAGAGATTAGATCGGGATTTCCGCCGCCGCAAAACCTCCAGAGCCACCAAAAACCAATCGGGACCAGGCAGTCTGCCGGAGGGGGGAACCCTCACCGGTGGCCATCTTCATCATCCCGGCGCTCTCCATGACGAGGAGGGAGTAGTTCACCCTCGGGGCTGAGGGTATGTATCAGTAGCTATGTGTCTGATCTCTCTCTCTCTCGTGTTCTTGATTTGGCACGATCTTGATGTATCGCGAGCTTTGCTATTATAGTTGGATCTTATGTTTCTTCTCCCCCTCTACTCTCTTGTAATGGATTGAGTTTTCCCTTTGAAGTAATCTTATCGGATTGAGTCTTTAAAGATTTGAGAACACTTGATGTATCTCTTGCTGTGCGTATCTGTGGTGACAATGGGATATCACGTGATTCACTTGATGTATGTTTTGGTGATCAACTTGCGGGTTCCGACCATGAACCTATGCATAGGGGTTGGCACACGTTTTCGTCATGATTCTCTGGTAGAAACATTGGGGCACTCTTTGAGGTTCTATGTGTTGGTTTGAATAGATGAATTGAGATTGTGTGATGCATATCGTATAATCATGGCCACGGATACTTGAGGTGACATTGGAGTATCTAGGTGACATTAGGGTTTTGGTTGATTTGTATCTTAAGGTGTTATTCTAGTACGAACTCGAGGGCTGTTTGTGGCACTTATAGGAATAGCCCAACAGATTGATTGGAAAGAATAACTTTGAGGTGGTTTCGTACCCTTCCATAATCTCTTCGTTTGTTCTCCTCTATTAGTGACTTTGGAGTGACTCTTTGTTGCATGTTCAGGAATAGTTATGTGATCCAATTATGTTATTATTGTTGAGAGAACTTGCACTAGTGAAAGTATGAACCCTAGGCCTTGTTTCCTAGCATTGCAATACCGTTTACGCTCAGTTTTATCATTAGTTACCTTGCTTTTTTTATATTTTCGGATTACAAAAGCCTATATCTACCATCCATATTGCACTTGTATCACCATCTCTTCACCGAACTAGTGCACCTATACAATTTACCATTGTATTGGGTGTGTTGGGGACACAAGAGACTCTTTGTTATTTGGTTGCAGGGTTGTTTGAGAGAGACCATCTTCATCCTACGCCTCCCACGGATTGATAAACCTTAGGTCATCCACTTGAGGGAAATTTGCTACTGTCCTACAAACCTCTGCACTTGGAGGCCCAACAACGTCTACAAGAAGAAGGTTGTGTAGTAGACATCAAGCTCTTTTCTGGCGCCGTTGCCAGGGAGGCTAGGTAAGCGGCACTCACACCCCGTGAACTAAGCTCTTTTCTGGTGCCGTTGCCGGGGAGGTGAGTGCTTGAAGGTATATCTTTAGATCTTGCAATCAAATCTTTTTGTTTCTTGTTTTAGCACTAGTTTAGTTTATAAAAGAAAACTACAAAGAAATGGAATTAAGGTTGCCTCATATGCTTCATCTTTTTAATGTCTTTCGTGAAAATGATGGGAAGGAAAATTGTGCCCAAGTACTAGAAGAAGAATTACATAGAATGCTTGGCATGAAATATGTGAATGATGAGCATGATTTCAATGTTGTTAGTATGAATTCCTTGAATATCCATGATGCTAATGATATGCAAAACCACAAGCTTGGGGAAGCTATGTTTGATGAAGATATTTTTTGTCCCCCAAGCTTTGATGAGCAAATTTACTATGATGAAAGCATGCCTCCTATCTATGATGATTATTGTGATGACATGTATGCTTTAAAGAAAAATGATAACCATGAAACTTGTCATCTTGATCTTAATTTTCAATCATATGATAGTTATTTTGTTGAGTTTGCTCCCACTATTCATGAAAAGAATTTTGCTTATGTGGAGAGTAATAAAATTTCTATGCAAGTAGATCATGAAAAGAGTGCTTTAGGTGCTGGTTATATTGTTGAATTCATTCATGATGCTACTGAAAATTATTATGAGGGAGTAATATATGCTCGTAGGAATTGCAATAATATCAAGTTTCCTCTCTATGTGCTTAAAGTTTTGAAGTTATGCTTGTTTCACCTTCCTATGCAAATTGATTCTTGTTCCCATAAGTTGTTTGTTCACAAAATCCCTATGCATAGGAAGTGGTTTATACTTCAATGTGCTAGTCATATTCTTCTTGATGCTCTCTTTATGTTTCAATTCTTATCTTTTATGTGAGCATCATTGAAATCATCATGCCTAGCTAGGGGCGTTAAACGATAGCGCTTGTTGGGAGGCAACCCAACTTTATTTTTGTTTCTTGCTTTTTTGCTTCTGTTTAGTAATAAATAATCCATCTAGATTCTGTTTAGATGTGGTTTTATGTTATAATTAGTGTTTGTGCCAAGTAGAACCTTTGGGAAGACTTGGATGAAGTCTTTATGATCATGCTGTAAAAAACAGAAACTTTAGCGCTCACGAGATTGGCTAGAACTTTTTACTGGAAAGGGCTATTTAGTTGATTCTTTTTGCGGATGATTACTAGGAAAATTCCTCAGGTCCAACAATTTATTTTATAATTTTTGGAGTTCCAGAAGTTTGCGTTAGTTACAGATTACTACAGACTGTTCTGTTTTTGACAGATTCTGTTTTCATTGTGTTGCTTGCTTATTTTGATGAATCTATGGCTAGTAAAATAGGTTACAAACCATATAGAAGTTGGAATACATTAGGTTTAACACCAATATAAATAAATAATGAGTTCATTACAGTACCTTTAAGTGGTGTTTTGTTTTCTTTCGCTAATGGAGCTCACGAGTTTTCTGTTAAGTTTTGTGTTGTGAAGTTTTCAAGTTTTAGGTAAAGATTCGATAGACTATGGAATAAGGAGTGGAAAGAGCCTAAGCTTGGGGATGCCCAAGGCACCCCAAGGTAATATTCAAGGATAACCAAGCGTCTAAGCTTGGGGATGCCCGGAAGGCATCCCCTCTTTCGTCTTCGTTCATCGGTAACTGTATTTGGAGCTATATTTTTATTCACCACATGATATGTGTTTTGCTTGGAGCGTCATTTTATTTTCTTTAGCTTTGCTTGCTGTTTGAATAAAGTACTAAGATCTGAAATTCTTAAATGGGAGAGTCTTCACATAGTTGTATAATTATTCGACTACTCATTGATCTTCACTTATATCTTTTGGAGTAGTTTGTCATTTGCTCTAGTGCTTCACTTATATCTTTTAGAGCATGGTGGTAGTTTTATTTTGAAGAAATATATGAACTCTCATGCTTCACTTATATTATTTTGAGAGTCTTAAATAGCATGGTAATTTTCTTAAATAATCCTAATATGCTAAGCATACAATATTTGTAAGAATTCTTATGAGTGTGTTGAATACTAAGAGAAGTTTGATGCTTGATGATTATTTTGAGATATGGAGGTAGTGATATTAAAGTCGTGCTAGTTGGGTAGTTGTGAATTTGAGAAATACTTGTGTTGAAGTTTGCAAGTCCCGTAGCATGCACGTATGGTAAACGTTGTGTAACAAATTTGAAACATGAGGTGTTATTTGATTGTCCTCCTTATGAGTGGCGGTCGGGGACGAGCGATGGTCTTTTCCTACCAATCTATCCCCCTAGGAGCATGCGCGTAGTGCTTTGGTTTTTGATGGCTTGTAGATGTTTGCAATAAGTATATGAGTTCTTTATGACTAATGTTGAGTCCATGGATTATAAGCACTCTCACCCTTCCATCATTACTAGCCTCTTAGGTACCGTGCATTGCCCTTTCTCACATTGAGAGTTGGTGCAAACTTCGCCGGTGCATCCAAACCCCGTTGAGGGAGTCCTGGACTAGGGGGTGTCCGAATAGCCGAACTATCATCTTTGGCCGGACTCCCAGACTATGAAGATACAAGATTGAAGACTTCGTCCCGTGTCCGGATAGGACTTTCCTTGGCGTGGAAGGCAAGCTTGGCAATACGGATATGTAGATTTCCTACCATTGTAACCGACTCTGTGTAACCCTAACCCTATTCGGTGTCTATATAAACCGAAGGGTTTTAGTCCGTAGGACGAACAACAATCATACCATAGGCTAGCTTCTAGGGTTTAGCCTCTTTGATCTCGTGGTAGATCTACTCTTGTACTACCCATATCATCAATATTAATCAAGCAGGAGTAGGGTATTACCTCCATCGAGAGGGCCTGAACCTGGGTAAAAACATCGTGTCCCTTGTCTCCTGTTACCATCCGCCTAGACGCACAGTTCGGGACCCCCTACCCAAGATCCGCCGGTTGTGACACCGACATTGGTGCTTTCATTGAGATTTCCTCTGTGCCGTCGCCGTCAGGAAGGATGCCTCATCCCGTCTTTAAAGAAGATACTATCGCCAAAGGAGCTTTGGCCACTGGTCAGACTCTTCGGTTAGGTGGTTTTGTTATGACCGCCAGTTCGGCCACCGCGCCGACGATGACTTCTCGGGTCATCGAAACCAATCTTCATGTTAACTCGAAACTTGCCGAGCAGTTAGATCCCATCGATCTCTCCTCCGTAAACGAGCTCTTGGATCGCATCGCCGCCCTGGGAGTCGCCACAGACTACGACCAGATCGGGCCTAAAACCGATCTGAGAGAGATCAACTCTCCCCAGGCTACACATCATGTTGCTGTGGTAGAGGAGCAATACGGCGATTCTTCTTCTATCTTAAGGACTAGCTATGTCCGGATTCCCGATCCCTCCATGCCGGATTCCCGCAGAGGGACGGATGTCGATCAAGCCCTGAACTTAAAGTCAGGCGGCGGGTTGGATTCATTGGATAGCATTCAAAAATCCAAACTTCCAAGTTCGGAAACTTCTCGGCCCCTGAGTCTTAAATTGGACGAGGTTCCGGATCTAGTTCCACCCGCCCACCCAAACATTAGCGATCTATCCCAAATTCGGCAAGAGCCCGCTGAAATAGTACATCATTACTGGGCCAGATTCCTCCTGGTTATGGACAGGATAAAGGACTGCCGAGAGGAGGACGCAATCTCACTTTTCTGCAATAATTGCACGGACAAGGGAATCTTAAACGCCATAAGTCGTCGCGAAATTACACGCTTTGCTGACTCGGTGACCATAGTACAAAAGTACTGTGCGATGGAGAGTGCTTGGAAAACTGAAAGTAAATTTTGGGATAATCCGGCCCCGAATACAGCCCTAGTCCGAAATAAAAGGGTGCATCATCACCAAGCACCTGGGTTAAACATCAAAAAACAAAAACCCCCTAAAGGGCACGGAACCGTACTGGAGGTTTGGCTAAACGGACCCTGCAAAATTCATAGCACAGAGGGCGCCAGCCCAACTCATAGCCTTCGAGCATGTTGGATACTACGGCAGGTGGCCAAAAGTGGCGAAGAGCTTCTAGCCTCAGAATCCCAGCCCAGCAACACCAGTACGGTATTAACAGTCTTCGAGACTTTCGCATCAAATAACATGCGGAAACGAACACTCCGCAACCTTGCCGAAGTCTACCAAGTAGCAACAATAAATCCATGGAGTGACATGGCTATTACCTTTAATGCCAGTGACGAACCCAAATTCCGAACAGCCCGAGCACCAGCCGCATTGGTCCTCAGTCCAATAGTGGACGACTTTCGCCTTACTAAGGTACTCATGGATGGCGGCAGCGGACTAAACCTCATCTACGAGGAAACCCTCCGAAAAATGGAAATAGACTGGAACCGCATTGAGCGAAGCAACACAACCTTTAGAGGAATAATTCCTAGCCGGAAGCATGCTGCACAGGAAAAATCACACTTCGACGTAGTGTTCGCTCATTGGACAATTACAGGTCCGAGGAGGTCACATTTCAAGTGGCCCCGTGCAGCAGCGGATATCACGCTTTATTAGGGCGAGGGGCATTCACAGTTTTTCAAGCTATACCCCATTATGGGTACATGAAGCTTAAAATGCCCGGACCTAACGGAATCATCACTCTCTCTAGTGATCCGAACATAGCACTCCGCGCCGAAAACAAGACATCTGCACTAGCCCTCGAGGCACTATCCGAAGCCCTAGCGGCCGAGGAACTCACTGTGATGCGCTCCACGGTGAATAGGGACGATGTGATACTTGATAAAAGATCCAAGTCCACCTCTTTTAAACCAGTGGATGAAATAGTCAAATTCCAAGTCCACCCAACGGACCCTGCAAAGACGGCCTCCATTGGGGCACAATAAAACCCTGATGTAGACGCCGCACTACGAGAATTTCTACGAGAAAACTGGGACATTTTTGCCTGACACCCTTCAGACATGCCAGGAATCCCACGTCGGCTTGCCGAGCACAGCCTAAATACCCTAAAAGGATTCAAGCCAGTCAAACAGGCTCTTCGGCGGTTTTCCGAACCCAAGATACAAGCCATGGGAGAGGAGCTAGCCAAACTTCTGGAAGCCGGATTCATTAGAGATATAAAACATCCGGACTGGCTAGCAAATCTGGTGATGGTACCAAAGAAGGATAAATCCTGGCGCCTATGTGTTGATTTCAAAGACCTTAATAAGGCTTGCCCAAAGGATCCCTTCCCCCTCCCTCGCATTGATAAAATTATCGACACTACAACAGGACACGACTCATTGTGCTTCCTCGACGCAGCACTCGGCTACCACCAAATCAAGATGGCGGAGCAGCACCAAGCCGCAACAGATTCATCACTCCATACGGCCCATTCTCGCTTCAACACAATGCCATTCGGCTCAAAACGCCAAGCATCATATCAGCGCATGATTCGTACATGTCCGCAAACCAGATCGGCAAAACAAAGGAAGCATATGTAGATGACACGGTCGTCAAATCCAAGCATGTAGAAACTCTAGTAGACGACTTGAGGCTCACATTCGACAATCTCCAAAATATGACATTAAGCTCAATCCGAAAATGCGTCTTCGCGCTCCACCGAAAGCTCTTGGGCTTCATTGTGTCCGTAGAGGAATTGAAGCAAACCCAGCCAAGATCCGAGCTCTGTCAACTGGATATTCCAAAAGACCTCAAACAAATACAAAATTGATCGATCCGTGCGGCTCTAAGCCGCTTTATTTCCGCTTGGGAGAAAAGGTGTTACCCTTTACCGCCTCCTCCGGCGCACCGAACACTTCGAGTGGACGGATGCCGCCACGGCCGGACTCGAAGAAATAAAAGCCATATTGGCAACAAATCCGGTCCTGGCCGCGCCCAACATGGGCGAACCAATGCTATTATATATCGCCGCAACACATCAAGTTGTCAGCGTGGTGCTCGTCGTCGAACGAGAAACGGACGGACACAGGTTCCCTCTTCAAAAACCGGTTTACTATGTGTCCACTGTCCTAACTCCGTGCAATTCGCGGTACCCACATTATCAAAAGATAGCATACACGGTGTTCATGGCATCCCGGAAGCTGCGACACTACTTTCAAGAGTGTTCGATAACGGTAGCCTCCGAAGTACTTCTTAACAACATTATAAACAACCGCGACACGACGGGCCGGATTGCTAAATGGGCCATAGAGCTCCTTCCATTCGACATAACCTATAAGCCACGACGAGCTATTAAGTCGCAGGTTTTGGCCGACTTCGTGGCGAATGGACCGTCAACTCCCTAAAGAGTACGGCGATACTCCAATTTGATCATGCACTTTGACGGCTCCAAAATGTTGGCGGCACGGGGCTGGCGTCGTCTGGACGTCCCCAACCGGGACATAGTCCAATACGCCCTTCGATAATGTATACAGACTCCAACAACGCAGCCGAATACGAGGCCCTTCTGCACGGCCTCCGGATGGCAGTCTCCATGGGAATTAAACGCCTAGAGGTGCGCGGGGGCCCTTCTGCACGGCCTCCGGATGGCAGTCTCCATGGGAATTAAACGCCTAGAGGTGCGCGGGGATTCGAACCTCGCGATATCTCAAATAAACGGAGACTTTGATGCCAAAGATCCGAAAATGGCAGCGTACCACAATGCGGTCCTAAAAATGTCAGCACGGTTCGAAGGGCTCGAATTTCATCATATAGCCCGGGACAACCAGGCGGCGGACATATTGGCACGCATCGGCACAAAACGCGATGCCGTCCCGCCCAACATCTTCCTAGAACGGCTGTTCAAGCCATCCGTACTATGGGAAGGGGAGTCCGGAAATAACAATCCGGACCCAACCGCACTGCCTGACACCGAACACTCTGACACAATCGGAGGCTCTGCCAACGAGATAACACCCTCCGCCCACGAAATAATGGCGGTTATCACCCCATGGACGGAACCATTCCTAGCCTACCTAACTAGGCAGGAACTCCCCGAAGACCAAAATGAGGCTCGCTGCATAGTACGGCGATCCAAAGCCTATAAAGTCCATGAGGGAGAGCTCTATAAGAAAAGCACAACAGGAGTCCTTCAAAGGTGTATCTCCGAAGAGGAAGGGCGAAACCTCCTGGTTGAAATTCATGCCGGACTGGGTGGGCACCACGCCGCAGCCCGGGCCCTTGTAGGCAAGGCTTTCCGTACAGGATTTTATTGGCCGACCCGGGCAGATGCGCAGGATTTAGTCCAACGATGCATAGGTTGCCAGCTTTTTGCTAACTAAAGCCACATGCCACCCACCGCCTCAAAACTATACCCATCACCTGGCCGTCATGGTCCAGGGGCTTGACATGGTTGGACCCCTTAAGGAGGAACCCACAAGCAAAAATACCTATTGGTCATGGTGGATAAATTCACCAAATGGATAGAGGCCAAGCTCGTTAAAACGGCGAATCCGGGCTGGTGATAGACTTCATATCGTGGGTAGTGCACCGTTACAGGCGTCCCCACAAGATCATCATCGATAACGGCACCAACTTCACGGCCGATGAGGTGAAATTATGGTGCAAAAACATGGGCATCAAGCTCGACACGCCTCGCCTATCACCCTCAAACCAACGGTCAAGTCGAGCGAGAAAACGGTCTAATCATGAGCGGCATTAAACCCGCACTAGTGCGGTCCTCAAGGAATCTAACACGACTTTGGGTTGAGGAGCTCGACCAGACTGGGGCTGCGGACCACGCCAAATCGTACTACCGGATTCACACCATTTTTATGGTGTACGGCGCAGAGGCAGTCTTGCCCTGCGACATAATGCATGACTCACCTCGCGTGCGCATGTATGAAGAAAGAGAAGCCAAGCTTGATCGGCAGGACAGTTTGGACGCATTGGAGGAGGAGCGCGACATGGCAAAAGCTCGTTCCGCATTTTATCAACAGCAGGCTCGAAGATATCAAAGCAGGGAAGTACGGGCCAAAGCTTACAACGTTAGCGAACTAGTTCTACGCCTGCCAGACAAGAAAAAGGACAAACTCAAGCCCAAATGGGAAGGTCCATTCATCATCGACCAGGTCCTGACCGGCGGAGCATACCGTCTGCGAAACACATCAGATAACCGACTCGAGCCGAACCCAGGGAACGCAGCCCGTCTACAAAGATTCTACGCCTAAGCGCTGGACTCCGAGTTCGTCTCCTTCCTCCGTCCACATTTTCTATTTTTGCTGTCTTTTATTTCTCTCCTTCCTCCTCCTTCTTCTTGAAGCCTTTAGAGGCTCGTTTGCGCTTTGTTCGCACATACTTGACGCGCTGTCCGCGCTCATTATACCTAGGGGCTCCTTTAACAGAAGCTTACTTATACGGGCTTCATGCCCAACACATGTGTCAAACTTCCGCATGTACCTTTTACTCACCATTATATGCATCGATATGACTTAAGTTTTTGCCAAGCTGGGTTGCTCGGCTCTGTGCTTACCCCACGCTCCCGATTGTTCGGCTAGGTGGTAAAGGAGCACCTCTGCGATTATTACTGCCGGTCAGCCGGATGTGTACCTCGGACCGGGTGAAGCCGAAAGCTAGCGTTCTTAAGGGAATATTCGGTCGGTGAACTGAAAGATGATTTTTAACTATTTATCCATCTGCCCCCAGATGATTTTCTGCTTTCTTAGCAGTTTGGACATGCACTTTAGGGCATGCCTCCCAGGTAAAGGAACCCTTAACGGAACTATTCTCCCTGGAAGATGTTTCTTACTATCCATGTATATAACATAACTAGTTGGGTACTTGTCTGATACAACAATAATGACCCCTACGCCTTGTCTCCATGCATGCCACGGTTCTTATATAACCGCGAGGGTATTCGGACACACTCCGGACTATTGGGTCCCGAGGTCGAAGCGAAAAGGTCCGCTATGACAAACGATCTACAATCCGGCTAGAAGACATTTTTCATGTCATATTCAATTACATAGTCAACTCGATTAATTGTATTCCTCCTCAATACCATCTAATAGGCTATCTAATTTACAATCTTGCTGGTAATACTTGGCGGCCAATTCTACTTGGCCGTACACTAACTTCAGGATCTCCTTCCCATCAGCCCCACAGTCCGACTCGCCATGTGGTTTGGGTCAGCAACCGTGTCGCTGTCTTTACCATGGCCCAGCCTCCTGGCGCCTTTGACGGCAGGCCGATATCTTCCATAGTCGGAAGCGCCGCCGTGCTACTTGAAGCCGCTCTACCAGCTCCCCAATGCCCTCGGGCAGGGAGATAGATGGCCACAAGGCCTGGGCGACGCCTTTCATCACCTGCCGAACTCGTTCGAGCAGCTGACGCAGTTCGGGAAGAAGATCACCCGAAGAACTGGGCATCTCCTCCTCAGGACGACCTGTGAGCAAACCTACATACATGTTTATGTTAGTCGCCTTCCTCGCCGAACTCTTTCAAAGTTCGTTTAAGCACTTACTGAAAATGCCGCGACGAAGCCGTCGATTCTCCTTTACGGAGTCAGATAACTGGGCACGAACATCCTTTAGTTCCTCACCATGTTGGGTGTTGGCATCTTGGAGGTTATTTTTCTCCTGCCGCACCCTCGTAAGAACGCTCTCGCCGGCCTTTTGCTGGCGCAGGAGCTGTTGCTTGTCCGGATCCATCCCGGCGCTATCTGTAATGTTAATGTCAGATTTATGCACACGCCGCACTTTGTGAAACTACTTCATGGCTTCCCCGGTCGTGGCCAATGCGGTCTCAAGTTGGGCCTTGCACTCTTCAAGCTCCTGGGACAAACGGGTATTCTTTTTGGTAAGAACCTGCATTCCAAATGATCCTTAAATCAGTTATCCTAACTATTTTAAGTCTCGGGGGCTACCGACATGTATAACTGTCAAAATTCCTTACCCGTATGTCTTTCACATACTGCTCCGTGGCTCTGGCTAGGCCATCTTGAGCGGCACGGAGGTGGGCTTCTCCCGAAATAAAGGCGTCCAACGCCTCTTGGGAGAAACATGCATCACGTAGAATAGTCCGGCGGCGCCTATGATTCATGGCGCTCTCCACCTCCGACTTGGTGGCGGACAGTCTGTCGGCATCCTCCGTTGGAGGAGCATCCGACGCACGCCTCGTGTTTGTACCCCCTTCCGGACTCAGCTTTTGAGCCTGGTTGGCGGAGGTCCGATTGGCAACTTCTCCGGACTCAGTCCGGCGAGCGCTCTTTTTCTTGAAAAAACCACGAGCGTCAGTGTGTCTCCCAGGAACCTCTCCTTAAAACACGATGGCACATCATACCGTTGCGGCGACGTCTTGAGTCGTACCGCACTTCTTTTCCGCCTGCTGGGCCGAGCTGCCCCTTGTTGGACGGCCGCGGCAGGCTTGGCTTCCTGTTCTGAAGGCACCCCCTGCGAAACACCATCATATACGTGGTGATTAGAAGTAAAGCACGGATAGGACTTGGTATCCGGACTTCAGTCACGGTTACCTGGGAGGCCGGAAATAATCCGGGGTAGTCGGCCGTAATGGCAACCAAAGCATTGTCGATGCTAAGTTGGAGGAACACCCCGTCGATCAGCTCCACCTTTATACCCGGGTCCTCTTCGGAGGCCGGATCGAGGGACCGTTCCGGATCCTCGGGTTGTGGGGGCGGGCTGTGTATCTTCTCCACGGCCCGACGTAGTTCCTACGTAGAAACCATGAAATGAGATATTTAACCACGGGAACATGGATCAGACAGGCCCCAAAGATATTTGCTTCCAACTTCAAGGATTATTCGAAGAAAACCCGTTCAGTGGACTGACGTGGAGAAAATCCTCCTCTTTCCCTTTGTACATGGCGGACAAGGTCTTCACCAATTCGGTGACCGATCCCGGCCCTTTGCGGCCATGGCGGGTGGCATCGTCCTCCCCGTTGAAGTCCCACATGGGGTGGCCCCTATATTGGAGCGGCTGCAGTCCCCTCATAATGCAGATTGCCATGACTCCAATCATGGTCAATCCGGGATGAGCCAGTAATCTTATTCGGCTCATCAAGTAAAGGACGGCCCGGTCATTTTCCCTCTGGGGGCTCCGCGGGCGCCAGCTTAGGCGCTTCTTCAGAGGAGCGTTGCTAAACTCCGGAAGGCCGATCCGAACAGGATCCGGCAGCGGGACGTCTTCCATGTAAAACCATTCCATGGGCCAGTCCTCAGACGCCTTCTTTGGGGTACCGAATAAGTATCCGGTCCCGGCGATGCGCCATAGTTCGGCTCCGCCCACTTGATATATTGACCCTTCCTGAGAACGAGGCACAAGGCAGAACAATCTCTTCCACAGAGCAAAATGGGCCTCAACACCCAGAAACAGCTCGTAAAGGGCCACAAAGCCCGCTATATGCGAGATGGAGGTAGGCGTAAGGTTGTGCAGCTGGAGGCCGTAGAACTCCAGAAGCCCCCGGAGAAACGGATGGATTGGAAATCCAAGTCCTCTCATTAGGTAAGAGACGAAGCATACCCGCTCTCCCTTAGAGGGATCGGGGACGCTCTCCGCCTGCTTCCCGCCCTTATAAGTGGCGAGTCCGGAATGCACCGGAACCATGAAGGCCGGGGGAAGCAATCCCTTGGTTTGGAGCACCACTAATTCGCTGTGCGGGACTGAGCATCTCCCCCAATCTCCGGGCTGAGGGCTGGGAATGCGAGAGGAGGAGCCGCGTCGACTGTCCATGGTGGAGTGTTTTTTTTGTCAAAGGCGCTCTGATGAAGGCTCGCGAAGGGAGGATGGTGTGATCCGGATCTGGATCCCCGTCTCTTTTATAGACGGCTCATTTGCACAGCAAGGGGGGTAAATGTAAAGATACCCTGACTTTTCACATTCGTTCGACACGTGGAAGATGGCCATTATTGGGCTTGGAAGCCGAGAAGCGCGATATTCACAAGAAAGCCGGACACTATTCAACACAGGATTCAGAGGGGAACCCGCCTTGCAATGCCGAAGACAATCAACACGCCGGACTTATCATCATTGAAGCCTGGTTCGGGGGCTACTGAGGGAGTCCTGGACTAGGGGGTGTCCGGATAGCCGAACTATCATCTTTGGCTGGACTCCCAGACTATGAAGATACAAGATTGAAGACTTTGTCCCGTGTCCGGATAGGACTTTCCTTGGCGTGGAAGGCAAGCTTGACAATACGGATATGTAGATTTCCTACCATTGTAACCGACTCTGTGTAACCCTAACCCTATTCGGTGTCTATATAAACCGAAGGGTCTTAGTCCGTGGGGACTAACAACAATCATACCATAGGCTAGCTTCTCGGTTTAGCCTCTCCGATCTCGTGGTAGATCTACTCTTGTACTACCCATATCATCAATATTAATCAAGCAGGAGTAGGGTATTACCTCCATCGAGAGGGCCCGAACCTGGGTAAAAACATCGTGTCCCTTGTCTCCTGTTACCATCCGCCTAGACGCACAGTTCGGGACCCCCTACCCGAGATCCGCCGGTTTTGACACCGACACCCGTGATATGATACGCTCTTTCACACATAAACCTCCTTTTATCTTCCTCAAAACAGCCACCATAACTACCTATTATGGCATTTCCGTAGCCATTCCGAGATATATTTCCATGCAACTTTCCACCATTCCGTTCATCATGACACATTCATCATTGTCATATTGCTTAGCATGATCATGTTGTTGACATAGTATTTATGGCAAAGCCACCGTTCATAATTCTTTCATACATGTCACTCTTGATTCATTGCATATCCTGGTAAACCGCCGGAGGCATTCATATAGACTCATACTTTGTTGTAGTATCGAGTTATAATCATTGAGTTGTAAATAAATAGAAGTGTGATGATCATCATTTAATAGAGCATTGTCCCAAAAAAAAGAGAAAGGCCAAAGAAAAAAAGGCCCAAAATAAATAAATAAATAAAAAGGGGGCAATGTTACTATCTCTTTTTCCACACTTGTGCTTCAAAGTAGCACCATGTTTTTCATATAGAGAGTTTCATATGTTGTCACTTTCATATACTAGTGGGAATTTTTCATTATAGAACTTGGCTTGTATATTACAATGATGGGCTTCCTCAAATGCCCTAGTTCTTCGTGAGCAAGCAAGTTGGATGCACCCTCTTAGTTTATTTTGTTGAGCTTTCATACATTTATAGCTCTAGTGCATCCATTGCATGGCAATCCCTACTCCTTGCATTAACTTCAATTGATGGGCATTTCCATAGCCCGTTGATTAGCCTCGTTGATGTGAGACCTTCTCCTTTTTTGTCTTATCTACATAACCCCCATCATCATATTCTATTCCACCCATAGTACTATGTCCATGGCTCACGATCATGTATTGCGTGAAGGTTTATAAGTTTGAGATTACTAGAGTATGAAACAATTGCTTTGCTTGTCATCAGGGTTGTGCATGATGAGAGCATTCTTGTGTGACGAAAATGGAGCATGACTAAACTATATGATTTTGTAGGGATGAACTTTCTTTGGCCATGTTATTTTGAGAAGACATAATTGCTCAGTTAGTATGCTTGAAGTATTATTATTTTTATGTCAATATGAACTTTTGTGTTGAATCTTTCGGATCTGAATATTCATATCACAATTAAGAAGAATTACAATGAAATTATGCAAACTAGCATTCCACATCAAAAATTATCTTTTTTATCATTTATCTACTCGAGGACGAGCAGGAATTAAGCTTGGGGATGCTTGATACGTCTCCAACGTATCTATAATTTTTGATTGCTCCATGCTATATTATCTACTATTTTGGGCAATATTGAGCTTTATTTTCCACTTTTATATTACTTTTGGGAGTAACCTATTAACCGGAGGCCCAGCCCAGATTTGCTATTTTTTTTGCCTATTTCAGTATTTCGAAGAAAAGGAATATCAAACGGAGTCAAAACGGAATGAAATCAACTGGAGAAGTTATTTTTGGAAGGAAAGCTACCGGATGGACTTGGACCCTACGTCAAGGAAGGAACGAGGAAGCCACAAGGGTGGGGGGCGCGCCCACCCCCCTAGGGTGTGCCCCTGCCTCGTGGGGCCCTCGTGGCTCCACTGACGTGCTTCTTCCGCCTATATAACTCCACGTACCCTAAAACTTCCAGACGAGAGATTAGATCGGGAGTTCCGCCGCCGCAAAACCTCCAGAGCCACCAAAAACCAATCGGGACCTGTTAAGACACCTGCCGGAGGAGAACCCTCACCGGTGGCCATCTTCATCATCCCGACGCTCTCCATGACGAGGAGGGAGTAGTTCACCCTCGGGGATGAGGGTATGTACCAGTAGCTATGTGTTTGATCTCTCTCTCTCTCTCTCTCTCTCTCTCTCTCTCTCTCTCTCTCTCTCGTGTTCTTGATTTGGCACGATCTTGATGTATCGCGAGCTTTGCTATTATAGTTGGATCTTATGTTTCTTCTCCCCCTCTACTCTCTTGTAATGGATTGAGTTTTCTCTTTGAAGTAATCTTATCGGACTGAGTCTTTAAAGATTAGAGAAAACTTGATGTATGTCTTGCCGTGCGTATCAGTGGTGACAATGGGATATCACGTGATTCACTGGATGTATGTTTTGGTGATCAACTTGCGGGTTCCGCCCATGAACCTATGCATAGGGGTTGGCACACGTTTTCGTCGTGATTCTCCGGTAGAAACTTTGGGGCACTCTTTGAGGTTCTATGTGTTGGTTTGAATAGATGAATTGAGATTGTGTGATGCATATCGTATAATCATGCCCACGGATACTTGAGGTGACATTGGAGTATCTAGGTGACATTAGGGTTTTGGTTGATCTGTATCTTAAGGTGTTATTCTAGTACGAACTCTAGGGCTGTTTGTGGCACTTACAGGAATAGCCCAACGGATTGATTGGAAAGAATAACTTTGAGGTGGTTTAGTACCCTACCATAATCTCTTCGTTTGTTCTCCGCTATTAGTGACTTTGGAGTGACTCTTTGTTGCATGTTGAGGGATAGTTATGTGATCCAATTATGTTATTATTGTTGAGAGAACTTGCACTAGTGAAAGTATGAACCCTAGGCCTTGTTTCCTAGCATTTCAATACCGTTTACGCTCAGTTTTATCATTAGTTACCTTGCTGTTTTTATATTTTCAGATTACATAAACCTATATCTACCATCCATATTGCACTTGTATCACCATCTCTTCGCCGAACTAGTGCACCTATACAATTTACCATTGTATTGGGTGTGTTGGGGACACAAGAGACTCTTTGTTATTTGGTTACAGGGTTGTTTGAGAGAGACCATCTTCATCCTACGCCTCCCAAGGATTGATAAACCTTAGGTCATCCACTTGAGGGAAATTTGCTACTGTCCTACAAACCTCTGCACTTGGAGGCCCAACAACGTCTACAAGAAGAAGGTTGTGTAGTAGACATCAAACCCCTTGGGGGTGTGTAAAGAACCTGTAAAGCTTTTGCTTCAATGTTTATTATTCCTACTATAAGGTTGTGGTTGCGTATCTTGCTTCGACATTGTTCCCCCTTTTCGTTCTCGCGGTAGCTTAGCACTCTACACTGGCAGGTCCCAGTCCCCAGGCAGGCTTCAGCCGTCGCTAGTATGCCAGGTCGTGATGCCGTGGTCAAGGCCAGGAGGTGAGCGGACCGAGGTCCGGTAAGAGCTCCCGAGGCGCGATGCTCAAGAGGTCCCCTTTGGCGTGCAAGTAGCTCCCTGGAGGCCGAAAAGGGAAGCAGCCCTGCCGGAGTGACTTTATGGGAGAGGAGGACTTCGAACGGAGAGATTTGCTTTATTATGCATGGGTAACTTATCTTTAGGCAAGCCTATGGCGATTCCTTACGCAACGCCCGAATCACGCTTCAGTGGCGATGCTACTAGGTAAGGCCATGCCGGTCTCCCCTTTCCTCGCTCATATGAGTGCTCTGCGTCCTCAGGTCCCGACCCTTGAGCGAGGCTCAGCTGCCGCTGGTATGCCAGGTCGCGGTGCCGTGGTCAAGGCCAGGGGTGAGGGCTGGAGAGTCAGTAAGAGCTCCCGAGGCGCGATGCTTGGGAGCCCCCCTTTAACGCGTAAGCGAATCACGCGGAAAGGAGATGGCCGGAGGGGGCCACCCATAGTTAAGCTTCGTAGGTTCCTGTGAGTTAGTCCAGGGGGAGAATATAACCCATAATCACGTGTGCTATCCTACCGCTAATCCTCCTGCAAGAGGATGAAGGCACTGAGGACCTGGTGAGGTGACGTGCACGGGGCGGGCCGCGAGCCAGAGCTCGATCTCTCAGGTTTGTCAGCATTGCAGGGACGAACCCGAGCACAAGCATCGTGCCAGCATGTGTAGCCCCCATTGCGGGATGAGCAGGAGGCCGGTCAGCATCTCGGGAGGCCACGAAGGGCAACAGACAAGCATGTAACTAGGCGATAATCATAAGTCAGCTTATGGGAGGAGGTAAAGCTAGTTTTAATAAATGCAAGAACAACATACGCCGCACGGACAGACCCACGTGGCCTGGGGATGATGCAGCCCAAGGGGCGCCCCCAGTAGAACAACTGGAAGATGCAAGAAAGATACAAGCCGCAGGGACAAGCCCATGCGGTCTGGGGATAATGCGGCCCGAGGGGCGCCTCCAACAGGGTAAACTGGAAAATGTCACCTGGCACCGTTGCTGAAGGGATGTTGAAGTAGCTGAAGATGCGTGCTGAAGATGTTGCTCCTCACGAGCCGCCGGGGTCCTGAACCTCGGGAGGCTCTGTAAGTCCGGGGGGCTCACGAAGAACCGTCGCCATATCCGCCAGGACCATGTGGTGCCTGGCCTCCTGAGCCGCCATGATGCTTCGCAGGCGGCGCTGGAAGGTAACAGCCGCACTCGACAGTCCAAAAGGCATGCAAACATAGCTGTGAGGTGGACCCTCGCACCGACCAATGCGAGAAGGCCAGAAGCACTCCTGGGATGTGGCCCTATTGAGCCCTGGGATTTTGACGCAGACGCGTAGCTCGACGTCCTCGCCAGGATAAGGAGCTACGCCAGGTGGCGGGCGGCGGTCGCCGCGCATGGCTCTTGCCTCTTGAAGCTCCTCGGTTGTCTTGGTGATGAACTCCTGAGCACATGGCACCCCATACCTTGTGCCCTCGTGAGGGAAGCGTGCAATGAAGCATGCCTCCAAGTGGTGCCCGAGCGCCTCCCTCGTGACGTTGGCTAAGTCAGAGGCCCTCCAAAAGAGAGCCCCTGAGCCTAGCCTGAGGAGGGCGCCGGGCATGCCTTCCTATGCGAGGGAGGGAGGCGCCCCATCCGTGGGCACAGGTCCTGAGGTGGTGCGGCTGGAGACACCACTCTCCCGAGGCTCTTGGTGGAGCAGCAGCTTCTTCTTCTTGGGGATAGCCTCAATATGGTAGATGGCGCCTTCGTTGTCTGGGTCTTCAATCGCCGCAGCCTGGTAGGCGCGCTCGAGGGAGCACAACATGTCCTTCTCCTTGCAAGTGATCGTGATGATGTCGCGGTTCCCTGGTGTCTTGAGGACGTTGTAGCCATGTTGGGTCACCGTCATGAACTTGGCCAGGGCCGGATATCCAAGGATGGCGTTGTATGGGAGGCGGATGTGAGCGACGTCGAAGTCGATGAGCTCGGTGCGGTAGTTGTCTGATGACCCACAAGTATAGGGGATCTATCATAGCCCTTTCGATAAGTAAGACTGTCGAACCCAACGAGGAGCAGAAGGAAATGATAAGCGGTTTTCAGCAAGGTATTCTCTGCAAGCACTGAAATTAGAGGTAACAGATAGATTTGTGATAAGATAAATTGTATCGAGAAACGAGTAACAAAAGTAAGTAAAGTGCAGCAAGGTGGCCCAATCCTTTTTGTAAGGACAAGCCTGGACAAACTCTTATATAGAGAAAAGCGCTCCCGAGGACACATGGGAATTATCGTCAAGCTCGTTTTCATCACGTTCATACGATTCGCGTTCGATACTTTGATAATTTGATATGTGGGTGGACCGGTGTTTGGGTGCTGTCCTTACTTGGAAAAGCATCCCACTGATGATTAACCCCTATTGCAAGCATCCACAACTACAAAATAACTATTAAGGTAAACCTAACCATAGCATGAAACAAGTGGATCCAAATAAGCCCCTTACGAAGCAACGTATATACTAGGGTTTAAGCTTCTGTCACTCTAGCAACCCATCATCGACTTATTACTCCACAATGCCTTCCTCTAGGCCCAAATAATGGTGTAGTGTCATGTAGTCGAAGTTCACATAACACCACTAGAGGAGAGACAACATACATCTCATCAAAATATCGAACGAATACCAAATTCACATGACTACTAATAGCCAGACTTCTCCCATGTCCTCGGGAACAAACGTAACTACTCACAAAGCATATTCATGTTCATAATCAGAGGTGTATTAATATGCATAAAGGATCTGAACATATGATCTTCCACCAAATAAACCAACTAGCATAACCTACAAGGAGTAATCAACACTACTAGCAACCTACAGGTACCAATCCTAGACTTAGAGACAAGAATTGGATACAAGAGATGAACTAGGGTTTGAGAGGAGATGGTGATGGTGAAGATGTTGATGGAGATTGGCCCCCTCCCGATGAGAGGAGCATTGGTGATGACGATGGCGATGATTTCCCCCTCCCGGAGGGAAGTGTCCCAGCGAAACAGCTCCGACAGAGCCCTAGATTGGTTCCGCCAAGGTTCCGCCTCATGGCGGCGGAGTCTCGTCCCGAAAGCTTGCTTATGATTTTTCTTCGGACGAAAGACTTTATATAGCAGAAGATGGGCACAGGAGGGCCAACAGGGGGCCCACGAGGCAGGGGCACGCCGAGGGGGGTAAGGCGCGCCCCCACCCTTGTGGCCAGGGTGTGGGCCCCCTCTGGTATTTCTTCCGCTCAGTATTTTTTATTATTTCCAAAAAATAACTTTCGTGGAGTTTCAGGACTTTTGGAGTTGTGCAGAATAGGTCTCTAATATTTGCTCCTTTTCCAGCTGCCGGCATTCTCCCTCCTTATGTAAACCTTGTAAAATAAGAGATAATAGGCATAAGTATTGTGACATAATGTGTAATAACAGCCCATGATGCAATAAATATCGATATAAAAGCATGATGCAAAATGGACGTATCATTGTCGCGCTCGCCGAAGCTGACAGGGAGGCGGATCTGCCCTATCGGGGTGGTGGACTCGTCGGTCACTCGTGAGAAAGGCTTGGTGGGCTGCAACAGATCACATGGCACTTGGAGGCGGTTAAACGTCTCGATGGAAAGAACATTGAGCCCCGCACTGCCATTGATGAGGGTCTTGGTGACAAGGACGCTGCTGATGACGGGCGAGCAAAGCATCAGGAGGGCACCGGCAGTTGCCACACACTTGAGTTGGTCGGACGAGCTGAAGGTGATGGTGCACTTGGACCACTTGAGTAGATGCGTGGCCTTGATACGTCTCCGTCGTATCTATAATTTTTGATTGTTCCATGCCAATATTATACAATTTTCATATACTTTTGGCAACTTTTTATACTATTTTTGGGACTAACATATTGATCCAGTGTCCAGTGCCAGTTCCTGTTTGTTGCATTTTTTTCTGCATAAAATCCATATCAAACAGAGTCCAAACGGGATAAAAACTGACGGATATTTTTTTTGGAATATATGTGATTTTTGGGAAGAAGAATCAACACGAGACGATGCCCGAGGGGGCCACGAGGCAGGGGGGCGCCCCTGACCCTCGTGGCCACTCCGTAAGGTGGTTGGTGCCCTTATTTCGCCGCAAGAAAGCCAATATCCGGAAAAAAAACCTTGTCCAAATTTCAGCCCAATCGGAGTTTCGGATCTCTAGGAATATAAGAAACAGTGAAAGGGCAGAAGCAGGGAACGCAGAAACAGCGAGAGACAGAGAGACAGATCCAATCTCGGAGGGGCTCTCGCCCCTCCCATGACATGGAAGCCAAGGACCAGAGGGGAAATCCTTCTCCCATCCAGGGAGAAGGTCAAGGAAGAAGAAGAAGAAGGGGGGCCCTCTCCCCCTCTCTTCCGGTGGCACCGGAACGCCGCCGGGGCCATCATCGTCACCGCAATCTACACCAACACCTCCGTTATCTTCACCAACATCTCCATCACCTTCTCCCATCTATCTACAATGTTCCACTCTCACTCAACCCGCTGCACCCTCTACTTGAACATGGTGCTTTATGCTTCATATTATTATCCAATGATGTGTTGCCATCCTATGATGTCTGAGTAGATTTTCGTTGTCCTATCGGTAATTGGTGAATTGCTATGATTGGTTTAATTTTCTTGTGGTTATATTTCTGTCCTTTGGTGCCCATCACATGAGCGCGCGTGTGGATCAGACCATAGGTTTAGTTGTATGTTAATATTACTATGTATTGGAGGGCAAGAGTGACAAAAGCTTCAACATAGCATAGAAATTGATGCATACGGGATTGAAGGGGGACCAATATATCTTAATGCTATGGTTGGGTTTTACCTTAATGAACGTTAGTAGTTGCGGATGCTTGCTAATAGTTCCAATCATAAGTGCATAGAATTCCAAGTCAGGGATGACATGCTAGCAGTGGCCTCTCCCACATAAAACTTGCTATCGGTCTAGTAAAGTAGTCAATTGCTTAGGGACAATTTCGCAACTCCTACCACCACTTTTCCACACTCGCTATACTAACTTTATTGCTTATTTATCTAAACAGCCCCTAGATTTTATTTACGTGCTCTTTATTATCTTGCAAACCTATCCAACCACACCTACAAAGTACTTCTAGTTTTATACTTGTTTTAGGTAAAGCGAACGTTAAGCGTGCATAGAGTTGTATCGGTGGTCGATAGAACTTGAGGGAATATTTGTTCTACCTTTAGCTCCTCGTTGGCTTAGACACTCTTACTTATCGAAAGAGGCTACAATTGATCCCCTATACTTGTGGGTTATCAAGACCTTTTTCTGGCGCCGTTGCCGAGGAGTTATAGAGTGGGGTGAATATTCTCGTGTGTGCTTGTTTTCATTATCTCTAAGTAGTTTTATTTTGTGATCTTGTTTTCTACCTTTATTTATGGGTAGGAGACACAAAATACCAAAAAATTAGTGGTACCTACTGAACCAATGGTTGAAGAACCACTCAAAATCTATCACACTCCTGAAGCTTTTTACTTGGATCATCTTCGATCCCTATGTGCTCGTGCTGAAACCCCAACTAGCTTAGTTGAGGGCAATTATTTAGATGAGCATGCTTGCTATGTGCGACACCGCTTATCTCAAAAAGGGAAACTTTTACTGGATCAAATTCATCGTGTGCAATGCTATGCTTGGAATTTATGTGAAATATATGATGTTACTTGTTGTTCTAAAAACCCTAAGAAACACCTTACCTACCAATGTGAGTTTAGTGATAATGGAATTGTATCTTCATATGCTAAGGGTGTTTATAAGTACTATGATGTTCAACAAATTGAAGAATTTGTTGCTTTTAAGGGTGCTTATGAAATTTCTTTTTTGATTGGAAAGTATGATGCTACTCTTTACAAATCTGAAAATTTTGCCATAATTCAATATGGTTATGATAATTATGCTTCTAATGCCTATGTTAAACCATATATTGAGGACTCCTCCGCTGTCCAAGAAGAGACTAATATTTTGCAGGAGTCTATGGAAGAAGGAATTGATGAAACTGTGGGCTCATTAGATGAAAAAGATGATGAGGAGAGCGAAGAACAAAAGGAGGAAGAGCGGATTAGCTACCCGTGCCCACCTTCTAATGAGAGTGACTCTTCAATTCATACATTGTTTAATTTCCCTTCTTGCTTACCGAAAGATGATGCTATGATGATTGTTATGATCCCATTGATTCTTTTGAAATGTCCTTTTTTTGATGATGCTTTCTATGCTTGTGTCCAAGATGCCAATATGAACTATGCTTATGGAGATGAACTTGCTATAGTTCCTTATGTTAAACATGAAATTGTTGCTATTGCACCCACGCATGCTAGTCCTATTATCTTTTTGAATTCTCCCGACTACACTATATCAGAGAAGTTTGCCCTTTTTAAGGATTATATTGATGGGTTGTGTTTTAGTACTCCACATGATGGTTTTGATAGCTATAATATGCATGTGCTTGCTTCTCCTACTTGCAATTATTATGAGAGAGGAACTACATCTCCGCCTCTCCATGTTTCCAGTATGATAAAATTGCAAGAAACTGTTTATACTATGCATTGGCCTTTACTATGTGTGCATGAATTGTTATTTTATGACATGCCGATGCATAGGAAGAGAGTTAGACTTCGTTGTTGTATGATATATGTTACTTTGTGCTCACTACTAAATCAAAAATCATTGTTAATTAAAATTGGCATTGATATACCTTGGGATCCGGGTGGATCCATTACTTGAGCACTATGTGCCTAGCTTAATGGCTTTAAAGAAAGCACTGCCAGGGAGACAACACGGAAGTTTTAGAGAGTCATTTATTTCTGTTGTGTGCTTTTATAAAGCTTAAAAACAAAAACAATGTGCCAAGATTTTCCTTTAGGATGTTTACATTGCTTGTTGGTTTGTGCGGCACAAAACAGAAACTTTGGCTGTAGTGCACGATTTTACATTTTTTACTGGAACGCCAAATGGTTCTAAAACTTTTGCACTGTCTTTATATACAAATTTTTTATTTTTCCTAATTTTTTTAGAATTTTTGGAGTATCAAAAGTATGGTGAATGTTCAGATTACTACAAACTGTCCTGTTTAAGACAGATTCTGTTTTTGATGCATAGTTTGCTTGTTTTGATGAAACTATCAATTTCTATCAGTGGATTAAGCCATAGAAAGTTATATTAAATTAGCTAAAATGCAAAAACAAAATATGAATTGGTTTGAAACATTACTTAGAGTAGTGATTTGCTTTATTATACTAACGGATCTTACCGAACTTTTTGTTGAGTTTTGTGTGGATGAAGTGTTCGAAGATCGAGGATGTCTCAACGCAAGGAGTAGAAGGAGAGGCAAGAGCTCAAGCTTGGGGATGCCCAAGGCACCCCAAGTAAATATTCAAGGAGACTCAAGTGTCTAAGCTTGGGTATGCCCCAGAAGGCATCCCATCTTTCTTCAACAAGTATCGGTATGATTTCGGCTTCGTTTCATTCATGTGATATGTGCAAATCTTGGAGCGTCTTTTGCATTTAGTATTCACTTCTCTTTTATGCACCATGCTGGTATGAGATAGTCCATGGTTGATTTATAGAATGCTCATTGCACTTCACTTATATTTTTTGAGTATGGATTTATAGAATGCTTCATGTGCTTCACTTATATCATTTGAAGTATGGATTGCCTATTTCTCTTCACATAGAAAACCGATGTCGGGGAAGCTGATCGTGACCCACGAACACCTATGGGACCTGGCGGACCGAGTCCCTTGTGGTTCGGTGGGGGACGGAGATTGCACAAAGAGCAGATCGAGGCGATGCACACGAGCAGTTTTACCCAGCTTCGGAGCTCTCCGGAGAGATAATACTCCTACTGCTGCTTGGTTCATTGTATTGGGTTTTTGCTAGGGAGCAATGAGAGCTACAAAACCTAGCCTGAGTGAGAGTGGTCTCGAATGGGTCGAATGAACCGAACCCTTTCTACGTTGCACATGGGCCTCCTTTTATAGGCTCAAGGGGTCACCACAGGTGGCAACGTAGATGAGGGTACAAATGGAAAAACAGTAGTTGGTACACCGACTTGTACAGTGTACAGTGCATTATACCTAACACTGACGGCAAGGGACAAGATCAATAAATGCCCGTCCCTATCGCCTAAACAGTGCAACAGGGACCGTCAAGTGCCCCACCGTTTGCCACGATGGTAAGCTTGTCAGCGCCGCTTATCGCTGCTCCCCGCTGGCTGCACAGCCTCTTGACACGCACGCCTGGAATGGCCCCATGGCGACACGTTGGTAGATGAGCTGGAGCGGAGACGAAGAGAGGTTGCCTGCCGCGGAAAGCATCTTGCCGCGGCCGAATCCTTGTCATGCTCGGGAGCTTATTGCTCACCAAGCCTTCCCGGCAAGCTCCTCTTGCCGGGGTCTTGTTTCCTTCGTGCCTTGAGTGGCCTTCCCGGCAAGCTCCTCTTGCCGGGGCCTTGAATACTTTGTTCTTGAATGGCTTCAAAGGAGCCACGGAGGACCTTGGCGGTCACTAGGCAAACCCTGCCGCGGGGTGCTGCAACTGCCCGTGCACGAGTTCGGGATACTAGGGTACCCCTACTCTAGTACACCGACAGGAGCCCCCGGGCCTGGGCCACACACGGCGCCGAGCTCTGTTGGGTCAGGCCCAAAACAGTGCACGGGCACGCGCGGCCTAGATCTCGCAGTTACTCGCCTCGGACCCTCCACGTCCCCCACGAACGGCACGCTCCGGACGTGGCATCGTGGGAGAGATCGTGGGGGCTTTCTTTAATTGGAAAAGCGGAACGTCCGCCCCCCCTCGCCCCTTATAAGTAGGGGAAACAGGGGCACGACGCCCATCTTGCCATTGCTGTCACATCAAAAACCACCGCCGCTCCCCCCCTTCTTCTCAAGTCTGAAGAGAGCGACGCCCCGCCCCCCATCGCCACCAACGCCCTCAACGCCGTCGGCCTCCTCCACCACCTCCTCCATGGCTCCGAAAGCCGACAAGGGGAAAGGCGTGAAATCGGCCGAGGCGCAGCGGCTCACGGCGCTGCGGAAGGAGCGGGCCACCTTCGACCCCCTGCTCGACGCAGAGGAGCTGCGGGAGTTGTACTACCTCTTCTGGTCGACGGAGACGCGGGCGCACCCGCGCACGAGGGTGATCTCTGCCGCCACATCCGAGAAGGTTTCCATCGGGTATCCCTTCTTCGCGCTTTTCTTCTACTGCGGGCTCTGCCCCCCTTTTTCCGAATTCTTTTGTGACATCATGAACACCTATGGCCTCCGCCTCCTTGACTTCACCCCCAACGCCGTCCTGACCATGGCGGTTTTCACACACCTCTGCGAGAACTTTGTCGGAGTCCACCCAAATGTAGCCCTTTTCCGCCACTACTTCATGCCCCGCGTTGAGAGAGGAGAGCCACTTGCCGGAGGGATTGCTTGGATCTCTAGGATTGGCAAGAAAGAAGCTTATCTTGAAGGAGAGCTCCGCAGCAAGTGGGAGGAGTGGAGAGCCGATTGGTGTTGGATCATAGAGGAGAACCCGCAGCCTTTCACTGTCCTGCACCAAACTCCCATAGTGCGCGGCAACGATTGGAGCAACTTGGCGCCGGAGGATGCCAAGTTGAAGATTGCCGTGACCCGGATCTTGCGCCTCGGCATGCCGGACTCACCGTAGGCGCTGTTGGCGCGGATTTCCTTCGCGCGCCGCATTGCGCCTTGCAGGAGAGGAGGAGGCCTGCTTGGGAGTTCCAAAGCGCGCGGACATCATGAGGCTGCGTCCGGGCCTCAACTGGAACTTCACCGTCTTGGAGCTGGATGCAATGCTGCTGGAGCTGTTCAAGCACGACGCAGATCACCCCGAGTGGTTCATGCTGCCGAGGGGGGTCGTGCCTTTGTGCAACAACTCGTCGCTTGACCGCATCCAGCGATGATGCCGTTGCCAGCGATTCCCATGGAATCGCTCCAACTTGGCAAGAGCCCGCCGACGACATCGTGCAGCAGTTCTTCGACAACTTGGAAGAAGTGCCGATCCGCGCCGACGAGCAGAGATGGCTCACCCGCGACACCACCGACGCCGAGCTGCAGCGCATCGCCACCAGGCTGGAGGAGGCGGCGGAAGCTGCTGCCGCCGGTGAGTTTGGGTTCACTGTGGAGGAGGCCGAGGCAGCCGAGGCGGCAAGCCTTGCTGACCGAGAAGAGCTTGCCGACGCGGAGGAGCAGGCCGAGCCTGAAGCTGAGCAGAACGAGCCTGCCGGGGGCGCCTCCCCTCTGCCTTCAAGTGGCCTGCCGCGGGAGGAGCCCGTGGCCCAGCCAAGAAGGCGCCTCCGCAAGACCGGAGAAGTGGCGGGGCGACCGACGGGCCAACAGCCGTCTCGCCGCGCGACGCGCTCTACCGCGACAAGCTCTATTGCAGCTGGAGCGCCCCCACGCCACAAAGAATCGGAGCGGGTCTCGAGAACCACGGCTCCCGCACCCGCAAAACGTCCGAGGGAGCCTACTCTTCCAGCTCGTCGCACCGGAGGCGGAGCGGAATTCGACTTCTCCGCTCTCAGCTCCGAGGAAGAAGAAGAAGAGTAAGATCTTGTTGCTGTACTTGTAATCCTTCAATTTGTTGCTTTGTCTTGCATCTGACTTGCCTCATTCTGAACCCTTTCCTTTCTCAGGACGCTGGCTCAGAGGGCGTCGAAGAGAGCCAAGACCCCAGTGGTTGTCATCGAAGACGATCCCCCCGCGGCGACAGGAGGCGCGTCTGAGACTCCCTTGCCGGATCCGGCAATCCTTCAACAGAGCAGCCCCCAGCACAGCCCCCAGTGTAAGTACTTGGTTTATTTCTTACGGTTAGGTGTGCCTGGGTGCTCCTTCTTTGTTGATATCTGACTTGTTGAATTGTGCAGGAGCAGAGCAGCCTCATCAGGAGGGCCCGGAAGTCGCTCCGGAGATTCTGTCTGCTTCAACTACGCCGCCAAGGGAGAATTCTCCGGCAAGGGAGCGCTCTCCGGCAAGGGAGGCCTCTCCGACAAGGGATGCTTCTCCGACAAGGGGCAGCGCCGACGACCCTCCGGTGGTGGAGACCGCGGCTACAGATCCCATTGCAGGTAATCTTCTTACTTGAAAATTTCCCTTGGGTTCTTTTTCTTCTGTTCTTCTTTTTGAACATTTGCTTGATTGTTCTTTCTTTTTCTGATCATCAGATCCATCTGCCGGAGAGCCGATGGAGACTGAGGTTGCCGGCGAGGAGGAAACGCGCGGCAACAATGACGACACCGCCAACATGGAGGAGGAGGCCGGCGCCGATGGGTCCGCCCGGCGAGGAGGTTGCCAAGGCTCTTGGCGCAGAGGCTGGGAGGGGTCTGTGATCGTCTTGACGACCACGAGGTCGCAGGAGCGCCAGCGCTCACGCCGACCGCCGATCCCTCCGCCACCGATGCAGCACCAGGCTCCGAAGAGCCCCAGCCCAGCGCCTATCTGAAGACCGGCGACGGTGTCTTCATCAAGCTTCCATGGGCGTCGAGCTCCAGGGCGCCGGTCGAGGGAGAGACCTTCGACGAGGAGCTGCTCGCCTCCGCTGGGCTGTCGCTGGTTAACGTGCCAAGCAGCAGCAGTGGCGAGTCTGAGGAGGAGCAGCTGCTGAAGAAGCTGCTGTCGCTCTACCGCGCCCGACAAGCTAAGCTGGTGTCGCGGGAAGCACTTGTCGCGAGGGCGGAGTTGACATGGAGAAGCGCGCGAAGAGCTCCGGCGCCAACAAAAAACTCTCCGGACGTAGCGAGCGCTGGAGCAACTTGTCGAGGCGCCGACCTTCATCCCGGAGAAGGCCGAGGTCGAGGAGCAGCAAAGGCTTGCCGGCGAAACTCTTCGCAAGAAGGTGGCTGGCGCAGCGGAAGATCAACCTCGACAGCTATGAGGAAGATCTTGCGGCGAGCAAAGCAATCAATTGGCGGAGCACTCAAGGAGGCAAAGGACGCCGCCGCTGCTGCCGAGGCCGCCAAGAAGAAATTGGAGACGAGGGTGGCGCGGCTGGAGGCCACCCTCCGTAAGAGCGGCGAGGAGGTCACCGGGCTGAAGCGCTTGCGCGAGAAGGACGCCTATACTCTTGGCGAGTTGCAGGGTCGTTTACCGAGAAGATCAAAAGCTCGACGCCGCCAAGGACTCCAAGGCGGATCTTGAGCTGAAGCTGTCCACCTTGACGGAGACGCTGGACGGCGCCAAGGAGCGGGAAGTGGGTCTGTTGGAGAAGATCAAGGCCAACGAAGAGCTGCTGGCGAATGCTGTGACCGCCCAGGATACCTTCAGAGATAACGTGATGCACTGGACGGAGAGTCTTGTAGATACTGCCGCCTCCATCAACAATGAGCTGATGGAGCTGGGGATGGTGGATCTCGGGTACTCCACCGACGAGTGCCTTCAACCCAGCGCCAAGCTCAGCCTGTTCTTCAAGGGCGTGGTGACGGCTCTCCAGCGGCTCCGGGAGGAGATCCCAAAGCAGCTGGCCGACGAGTCGCGTCAAATCTGCGCGGGAGCCCTTCAGAAGGTGTTGATGAAGGTGGCCTTCCGCAATCCAGGCGTCAACCGTAACGCCCTCAAGTCCCTGCCCGATCGCCGGCGTTGAAGCGCTCAAGGCCCTTGTCGCACCCATCATGGACAGGGTGAGCGAAGTCAAGAGGGTTGATGGCGACCGCGTGGACTAGGCCGCCAAGTTTATCTTTCCCTTGTCGCTGCTGATCATGTTTAGGAGAACCAATTTATTAGATCTGCGACAAGTTATTTTTGTAATATACTCTATCTTAGGCAACGATTGCAATGTTATTTCCTTTACTTGATTCCTTCCTTTGTACGTTTTTGCCCTACGCTTTTAGGGAACTTGTCGGCGCGGGCACCTTTGCATGAAGAGTCGAGAAGCGAACGCCAACTTCTTGGCGATGCCGCCTCCGACAAGCAACCTTGTCGCAACTAGTTGCAGCATACTTAAGTTGTTGAGCGGACTCGAAACAAAGTAAGGGCGCAAACTAGCCACGAGTTGGTTCCTCCACGCACAGGTTTTCCATACAAAGTACTATCGTTCGAGGAAGATAACTTAAAAATTTAAAAACTGATTGCTTAAACTTAGCAACTTAGCTTTTCTGTCGTTTGCTTCCCGGCAAGGCAATACTTTCTCGAGCGACAGTTGGTGGCCCACACCATTATCTTCTCCTCCCCCCCGGCTAACTTGTGGGTGGATGAACCTTCCCTTCTTTTGAGAAGAAAGAAGAGAAAATAAAGTTATGGAGCCTTGTGGCTCGTTATCGCTTACCGGGTGTGGACGCTGCACAAAATGTCAGATAACACATGCAAAATAATGATGAAAGCATGAAATTGACAAGTTGTGCGCAACACATGAGCTTTACTGACGCACGGGGTCTGCGCCCGGCTTTGTACAAAGGATTACATGCAACATCGGCAAGACTTGTACAAAAGGGTGGTTGCCGGAACGGGTTCCGGCAACCGCGCCCTATGGGTAAAACTTACGAAGATGCTCTATATTCCAGGAGTTGCTCACCGGAACGCTATCTTCGGTCTCAAGGCGGACAGCGCCAGGCCTAGTGACTCGTTTCACCCGATAAGGGCCTTCCCACTTCGGCGTCAACTTGTTTGAATTCTTGGCGGACCGAACGCGCCGAAGAACAAGGTCGCCTTCCTCGAAGCTTCTGGCACTAACTTTGCGGTTGTGGTAGCGGCGCAAAGCTTGCTGGTAACGAGCAGCTCGTACAGTAGCCTGAAGACGATCCTCCTCAAGGAGCAGCACGTCATCTTGTCGCAGCTGCTCTTGCTCAAGCTCATCATAAGCGAGCACTCGAGGTGACCCGTATACGAGTTCCGTGGGAGAACTGCCTCTGCTCCATAAACTAGAGCGAAGGTGTCCGCCGGTGGCTCGATTTGGCGTCGTCTGATCGACCAAAGAACCACCGGCAGCTCCTCAATCCAGCTTTCTTCCGCGACTTGCGCAGCCTCGCCGAAAGTTCTGGTCTTGAGTCCTCGCAGCACTTCAGCATTTGCCCTTTCTGCTGACCGTTGCTTCTCGGATGAGCAATGTAAGCAAAAGCTGACCTTGGCGCCAAGATCTTGGACGTCTTCGCATGAAGGTGCGACTCGTGAATTGTGTGCCGTTGTCGGTGATGATCCGTTAGGAATCCCAAAACGGCAAACAATTGACTGAAGAACTTGATCGCCGATGTGCTGTCACCTTCCTCATCGCTTCCACTTCCGCCACTTTGTGAACTTGTCGATTGCAACGCAAGTACTCAAAGCCCCGACAACTTCGGGGAAGGGGTCGAGATGTCGAGCCCCTGCATCAAAATGGCCAGGATAAAGGGATTGTCCGAGAGCTTGAGCTGGCTGGTGTATCTGCTTTGAATGGAACCGCACGCTTCACACTTGGTTACTTGTGCGATTGCATCACGGAGGGCTGTCGGCGAAGAAACCTTGCCGGAAAGCTTTGCGGCAAGTGCTCTTGCGCCAATGTGGTGACCACATATGCCTCCGTATCTCTCGCCAACAGCTTCATCCATCTTCCCGGCATATACACTTCAATTTCACACCGTTGAGTCTTCTTCTGTACAGTGTGCTGTCGACAAACTGGTACATACTTGACTGCCGGGCAACTCTTTCCGCTTCTTCTTGCTCTTCGGGAAGTTCTCCTGTCTGAAGGAAGTGGACGATCTGCTGTGCCCATGTTGGAGCTTGCGGCTCGATAACAAGGACTAAAGGCACATCTGCCGCTGTGGGAACATTAGCTTCTACGGCAAGAACCTGCGGCTCAGCCGGAGCTTGATGATCCCCGGCAAGCTTGCCGGAGCAAGACTTGTCGGGAGCGTCTGCTTCAACGAAACAAACCCTAGGGCTTGTCGGAGCAGACTGCTCCTCAGCGATATCTGCGTTGATTTTGGGGACCTTCTTGGCGGCGGCTTCAGGGAGCTCTGCCGGAAAGTAGTCACCAGAAACCAACTTCCTCTTCTTGCTCTGTCCGTTTGATGGCGTTACAGTTGGTTGAGTCAGCTTGAGCACAAAAATCCCTGGTTCCACAGGTAACTTGAGTGCGGCGCACTTTGACAAAGCCATCGGCAATATCATTCTCGAGCTCTTGGAACATGTTCCATTTGCAGGCCTTCAAGTGCTCTTCTAGCTTTCTTACTTCATCAACGAGGCTTCCATCAACGGCTCGATAATCTTTGTTTACTTGGCGGACGACAAGCTGCGAGTCACCCCGACAATAAGCTTCCGATCCCAAGGTCCACTGCAATTCGAGACCGGCAAGCAAACCTTCATACTCTGCAGTATTATTTGTGGCTTGCTCCTTGGGAAAGTGCATCCGGACTATGTACTTGAGGTGATCTCCGTGGGTGCGATAAGCAGCACGCCGCACCGGCGCTTTGCAGCGAGAAGGCACCATCAAAATACATCAGCCACTCTTTACTTGCCTCCTTGACGGGATGCTCGTCTCTGAATTTCTTCATCTTGCGCTGGCGCCCATTCTGCTATGAACTCTGCCAATGCTCGCTTTGGATAGTTGAAGTGCTTCCAAACACGAGGCCAAAGCTTGATAGTTCCAAAGCCCACTCGACAATCCTTCCCGTTGCTTCGGATTTTGCAATATCCTCTTCAGCGGAAAGCGAGTGACAACTGTTATCTCATGTGCTTGGAAGTAATGGCGCAGCTTTCTCGAGGCCATGAGAAGGCCGAAAAGCAATTTCTGCACACCAGAGTACCTTGACCTAGCCCCCTGCAGAAGGGAACTGACAAAGTAGACTGGGCGCTGCACCATCCTTTTCTGCATCTTTTCGCTCGTCTGCGCAGATCCGTCCTTGTCGGGACCAGAGCTTGACGGTGAAGCCCCCTGCTTGTCGCTGGATGCATCTGCCTCGGTTGCCGGCTCATCATCTGCCTTCCTTTCCGCTACTAACGCAGCACTAACCACTTGATTGGTTGCCGCTATATACAGCAGCAACTTCTCTTGTGGCTTAGGTGCGACAAGTATTGGAGTGGAGGACAGGTACCTCTTTAAGTCTGCAGCGCAGCCTCCGCTTCGAGTCCATTTCATTGACCTGCCTTTTTCAAAATCTTGAAAATGGCGGTAGCGCTCAGTGACCTAGAGATAAACCTCCGAGAGCAGCCACGCAACCGGCAAGCCTTCTTACATCCTTGACGCGCTTTGGTGCTTCAATCTGCTCAATGGCCTTGATCTTGTCGGGATTGGCTTCAATTCCCCTCTGCCGGAAGGAACTCCAAACACGCACTTCTCGGGATTGAGCTTGAGGTTGATCTTGCGCAGATTTACAAATGTCTCATCCAAATCTTGAACCAGAGTTGCTTTGTCCTTGCTCTTGACCACTATGTCATCCATGTAAGCTTCTACATTTTTGTGCATTTGCGGCTCAAAAGCGTCATGGACTACTCTTGCAAACGTTGAACCAGCATTCTTTAGCCCAAAAGGCATCCGTATAAAGCAGTATGTGCCGTATGGGGTGATGAATGTGGTTTTCTCCTCATCCTCTTCTGCCATGAAGATATGATGATATCCTGAATATGCATCAAGAAATGAAAGTAAATCACATCCAGCCGTGGAGTCAACAATCTGGTCGATACGTGGCAAGGGAAATGGGTCTTTGGGACAGGCTTTATTAACATCCGTAAAGTCGATACAGAGTCTCCATTTCCCATTTGCCTTTCGTACAACTACTGGATTGGCCAACCACGTGGGATGGAGCACTCCTCTAACAAGGCCTGCTGCTTCCAACTTCTTGATCTCCTCTGCTATGAATTCTTGGCGCTCCACTGCCTGCTTCCTGACTTTTTGTTTGATGGGCCGCGCATGAGGACAGACAGCTAGGTGGTGCTCAATTACCTTCCTGGGAACACCGGGGATGTCAGACGGTTGCCATGCAAATACATCAACATTCGCCCGCAGGAAAGCAACGAGCGCGCCTTCCTATTTAGGGTCAAGCGTGGCACTGATGGTGAAGGTACCACCAGTGCCGTCCTCCTTGGCGGGCACCTTCTTGGTCTTCGGCGGAGCTGCCATCATCTTCTTGCACTTGCCGGTGGAGCTCGATGGTGCGTCCTCGACGGTAGCGCAGCACTCCGAAGAGGTGCGCTTGCCGGAGTGGGCATCAGAGCTCTTGCCGAACAAGGTGGTCTTCTTCTTCCCCCCGGGAGCTTCAGCGGCAAGTGATTTTCTATCTGTCGCGGCTGCTGCATCCCGGTAAATCTTGTCGGCACAGATAAGAGCATCTTTCTTGTCGCCATGAACAGAAATGACACTTATCGGGCCGGGCATCTTGAGCAAATTGTATGCATAATGAGAGGCTGCCATGAACTTGGCGAGTGCTGGATGGCCAAGTATTCCATTGTAGGGCAATGGGAAATCAGCAACGTCGAATGTGACCCTCTCAGTCCTGAAGTTTAGCTTGCTGCCAAATGTTACCGGCAACGTGATCTTCCCTTTCGGCTTGCTCCTTCCTGGGTTGATTCCTTGGAAAGTGCCAGTTTCTTCGAGCTCGCTGTCAGGGATTTGAAGCTTCTGGAGCACTGCAGAGGAGATTAGGTTCAAGCCAGCCCCGCCGTCAACCAACATCTTAGTGACCTTGAGGTTGCGGATAGTTGGTGAGACCAACATCGGCAAGCACCCGGCCGCAGTTATGCGATCTGGGTGGTCCTCAATATCGAAGATGATGGGCGTGCTGGACCACTTCAGAGGCTTGCGCGACTCTACGGATGGTTCTGCTGCATTAACCTCCCGCATCCATTGCTTGAGTTGGCGGTGCGAGGTATGCAGAGAAGCACCACCGTCAACGCAGAGGACCTCCGTTGCTTTCTGAAACTCCTGCTCATCAGCTTCGTCGTCTTCCATGTCGTCATCGTCATCGTCTTCATCCTTGTCGCGGCCGCGGGGAGGTCTATCTCCTTGCCGCTGCTTGGCCTTGCCGTGGCGTCCTCCCCGGCCCGGTCTCTTCTTGCTAGCTGTCGCAGCACCTTCCTGGGCCTTCTCCTTGTCTCGCCGCTCGTACTCAGCCTTCTGCTGTTCTACAAGCTGCTCGACCTTCTTGCAGCTCTGGAGGTCGTGGCCCTTGGTGCGGTGAATCTTACAGTACTGTTTGTTGGAGCTGTCCTGCTTGTCGGCGGCCGCCACAGCTTGGCGGTCAGTGTCAGCGGCAACCTCCTTGCCGGAGCCACTAACCTTGGCCTTCTTGGCGTCGCCTCCGTTGCCGGACTGCTCGACAACTAGTACCTCTTTGTTTTTCTTCTTTCTGTTGTTCCGCCGCCGGCTCTTCTTTGCCGGGGCGGTCTCCTCACTGTCAGATCCAACTTCAACATTCTCTCCTGGGAGTCTTCTTCCTTCTTCAGCACGTGCACACTTGTCGGCCAGGGCATATAGCTCACTGACGTCCTTGACTTTGCACATCGCCATCTCCTCCCTCATCCTGCGGTTCCGCACGTTCTGATGAAACGCAGCTGATCACCAGGCAGGTGGACATCTGGGATGTTGTAGTGCACACGGCTGAATCTCTGGATGAACTTGTGCAGGGACTCTCCCTCCTTCTGGGCGAGTAGGTGAAGGTCACTCTCTTGGCCATGAGGCTTGTGGCCGCCCGTGAAGGCACCGACAAACTGATGGCATAGATCTGCCCAAGAAGATATGGAGCTGTCCGGCAAGTGCATGAGCCAAGATCTGACATTTGGCTTGAGTATCAGCGGGAAGTAGTTGGCGAGGATCTTGTCGTCTCGTCCCCCTGCAGCCTGCACCGCGATGGTGTAGATGCTGAGGAACTCTGATGGATGCGTCCTGCCATCATACTTCTCTGGTACGTCTGGCTTGAAATTTTTCTTGTCGGGCCACTGGACTTGCCGCAGCTCACGAGTGAACGCAGGGCAACCTACCGCGTATGGCAAGTCACCTGGTTCCCCTGGCGCTTGCATGTCAACAGCGGGCCCGACGCGCTGGTCAGATTGACGCCGCGCTTCTCTTCGGCGCTCGTTGCGAGTTCGAGCGTCTTCTTGTTGCCGTTCTTGAAGAACTTGGCGCTGATCACGACGAGCTCGTGGATCCGATGATGCGGTGGAGTCGCTGTCGAGGTGGATCCGAGGAACTGGTGATCTTGGCCTTCGGGATGGGGAGTGCATGGTGGTTGCACCCCCGCATGTCTCGTCGCCACCGGCTCGTGCCTTGTCGTCCCGCCGTGGCAAGGACACAGTTGGTTGCCGCGGGGTATCGCCGTTGGCAAAGCCGATGAGACTCTGGATGGTGGCCCTCCATTCGTCGACCTTGTCGACCGTTGGAGGGTAGTCTAGAAGCAGTTGAGCTCTCGCCAAGGCTTCTGCTGGAGTGGTGGGTGGCAATGGTGTACGGTGCGAGGAACGGGATGTGCTCGGACTTCTACCCAAGTTAGAAGGAGCAGCATCCCGTCCAGGCGATCGTACTCGCTTCATACCAAAGATGCCGGGCGTGCATGCGGGTCTTGAGGGCCTCGGGATCCTCCAGCTTGGCCTTGATCCAACGAGCGTATGGCGCTGCGAGCACCATGACGCTGTCGGTCCCGCGCCTCCTGAGATGGGCGCGGTGCGTATCCGGACGCCGAGGTCTGCGCCGCCTTGTCCTTGGACCTGGCGGCATCGTGGGCTCCCTCGACGACGCCCGTTCCTCCGCCAGCGTATTCCCCACCACTCGTCAGCTCCGGTGGTGGTGGGTTTGACGCGGACGGCTCTGCTGCCGCCGAAGCCTTCTTCTTCGGTGGCATGTTGATGAAGATGATGAAGATTGTTGCTCGTGTGAACGCCGGATCAGGTTCACACAGCCTCGACGCCCCCTACCTGGCGCGCCAAAGATGTCGGGGAAGCTGATCGTGACCCACGAACACCTATGGGACCTGGCGGACCGAGTCCCTTGTGGTTCGGTGGGGGGCGGAGATTGCACAAAGAGCAGATCGAGGCGATGCACACGAGCAGATTTACCCAGCTTCGGAGCTCTCAGGAGAGATAATACTCCTACTGCTGCTTGGTTGATTGTATTGGGTTTTTGCTAGGGAGCAATGAGAGCTACAAAACCTAGCCTGAGTGAGTGTGGTCTCGAATGGGTTGAATGAACCGAACCCTTTCTACGTTGCACATGGGCCTCCTTTTATAGGCTCAAGGGGTCACCACAGGTGGCAACGTAGATGAGGGTACAAATGGAAAAACAGTAGTTGGTACACCGACTTGTACAAAGGTATCAGATGCATTATACCTAACTCTGACGGCAAGGGACAAGATCAATAAATGCCCGTCCCTATCGCCTAAACAGTGCAACAGGGACCGTCAAGTGCCCCACCGTTTGCCACGATGGTAAGCTTGTCAGCGCCGCTTATCGCTGCTCCCCGCTGGCTGCACAACCTCTTGACACGCACGCCTGGAATGGCCCCATGGCGACACGTTGGTAGATGAGCTGGAGCGGAGACGAAGAGAGGTTGCCTGCCGCGGCAAGCATCTTGCCGCGGCCGAATCCTTGTCGCGCTCGGGAGCTTATCGCTCACCAAGCCTTCCCGACAAGCTCCTCTTGCCGGGGTCTTGTTTCCTTCATGCCTTGAGTGGCCTTCCCGGCAAGCTCCTCTTGCCGGGGCCTTGAATACTTTGTTCTTGAATGGCTTCAAAGGAGCTGCGGAGGACCTTGGCGGTCACTAGGCAAACCCTGCCGCGGGGTGCTGCAACTTCCCGTGCACGAGTTCGGGATACTAGGGTACCCCTACTCTAGTATACCGACAACCGCCATTTGTAGAATGCTCTTTTGCTTCACCTATATTTGTTAGAGCATGGGCATATCTTTTGTAGAAAGAATTAAACTCTCTTGCTTCACTTATATCTATTTAGAGAGATGACAGGAATTGGTCATTCACATGGTTAGTCATAAAATCCCACATAAAACTTGTAGATCACTGAATATGATATGTTTGATTCCTTGCAATAGTTTTGCGGTATAAAGGTGGTGATATTACAGTTGTGCTAGTTGAGTAATTGTGAAATTGAAATACTTGTGTTGAGGTTTGCAAGTCCCGTAGCATGCACGTATGGTAACCGTTGTGTGACAAATTTGAAGCATGAGGTGTTTCTTTGATTGCCTTCCTTATGAGTGGCGGTCGGGGACGAGCGATGGTCTTTTCCTACCAATGTACCCCCCTAGGAGCATGCGCGTAGTGCGTGGTTTTGATGACTTGTAGATTTTTGCAATAAGTATGTGAGTTCTTTATGACTAATGTTGAGTCCATGGATTATACGCACTCTCACCCTTCCATCATTGCTAGCCTCTTCGGTACCGTGCATTGCCCTTTCTCACTCTCGAGAGTTGGTGCAAACTTCGCCGGTGCATCCAAACCCCGTGATATGATACGCTCTATCACACATAAGCCTCCTTATATCTTCCTCAAAACAGCCACCATACCTACCTATTATGGCATTTCCATAGCCATTCCGAGATATATTGCCATGCAACTTCCATTATCTTCATATACATGACTTGAACATCATTGTCATATTTCTTTGCATGATCGTAAGATAGCTAGCATGACGTTTTCATGGCTTGTCCGTTTTTTGATATCTTTGCTATGTTAGATCATTGCACATCCTGGTACACTGCCAGAGGCATTCATATAGAGTCATACTTTGTTCTAGACATCAAGCTGTAATATTAGTTGTAAGTAAATAAAAGTGTGATGATCATCATTATTAGAGCATTAATTGCCCCGGTGAGGAAAGGATGATGGAGACTATGATTCCCCCACAAGTTGGGATGAGACTCCGGACTTTAAAAATAAAAATAAAAGAGGCCAAAGAAGCCCAAATAAAAGAAAAGGCCAAAGAAGCCCACGAAAAAAACAAAAAAATGGGAGAAAAGAGAGAAGGGGCAATGTTACTATCCTTTTACCACACTTGTGCTTCGAAGTAGCACCATCTTCTTCATATAGAGAGTCTCTTGAGTTATCACTTTCATATACTAGTGGGAATTTTTATTTATAGAACTTGGCTTGTATATTCCGATGATGGGCTTCCTCAAATGCCCGAGGTCTTCAAGAGCAAGCAAGTTGGATGCCCACCCACTTAGTTTTAGTTTGGGCTTTCATACACTTATAGCTCTAGTGCATCCGTTGCATGGAAATCCCTAATCCTCGCATTAGCATCAATTGATGGGCATCTCCATAGCCCGTTGATTAGCCGCATCGATGTGAGACTCTCTCCCTTTTTGTCTTCTCCACACAACCTCCATCATCATATTCTATTCCACCTATAGTGCTATGTCCATGGCTCGCGCTCATATATTGCGTGAAAGTTGAAAAAGTTCGAAAATGCTAAAGTATGAAACAATTGCTTGGCTTGTCATCAGGGATGTGCATGATGGGAGCATTTTGTGTGACGAAGATGAAGCATAGCCAAACTATATGATTTTGTAGGGATGAGCTTTCTTTGGCTATGTTATTTTGAGAAGACATAATTGCTTGGTTGGTATGCTTGAAGTATTATAGTCTTAATGTCAAATGATAGACTATTGCTTTGAATCACTCGTGTCTTAATATTCATGCCATGATTAGATTACATGATCAAGATTATGCTAGGTAGCATTCCACATCAATTTTTTTTTATCATTTACCTACTCGAGGACGAGCAGGAATTAAGCTTGGGAATGCTGATACGTCTCCGTCGTATCTATAATTTTTTATTGTTCCATGCCAATATTATACAACTTTCATATACTTTTGGCAACTTTTTATACTATTTTTGGGACTAACATATAGATCCAGTGCACAGTGCCACTTCCTGTTTGTTGCATGTTTTTTGTTTCGCAGAAAATCCATATAAAACGGAGTCCAAACGGGGTAAAAACTGACGGATTTTTTTGGAATATATGAGATTATTGGTAAGAAGAATCAACGCGAGACGATGCCCGAGGGGGCCACGAGGCAGCGTGGCGCGCCCCAGGGGGGTGGGCGCGCCCCTGACCCTCGTGGCTACCCCGTAAGGTGGTTGGTGCCCTTCTTTCGCCGTAGGAAAGCCAATACCCGAATAAAAATCGTGTCCAAATTTCAGCCCAATCGGAGTTACGGATCTCCGGGAATATAAGAAACAGTGAAAGGGCAGAAGCAGGGAACGCAGAAACAGAGAGAGACAGATCCAATCTCGGAGGGGATCTCGCCCCTCCCATGCCATGGAAGCCAAGGACCAGAGGGGAAACCCTTCTCCCATCTAGGGAGAAGGTCAAGGAAGAAGAAGAAGAAGGGGGCCCCTCTCCCCCTCTCTTCCGGTGGCGCCGAATGCCGCCGGGGCCATCATCGTCACCGCAATCTACACCAACACCTCCGTCATCTTCACCAACATCTTCATCACCTTCCCCCATCTATCTACAGTGGTCCACTCTCCCGCAACCTTCTGTACCCTTTACTTGAACATGGTGCTTTATGCTTCATATTATTATCCAATGATGTGTTGCCATCCTATGATGTTTGAGTAGATTTCGTTGTCCTATCGGTAATTGGTGAATAGCTATGATTTGTTTAATTTGCTTGTGGTTATGTTGCTAGCCTTTGGTGCCCATCATATGAGCGCGCGCGTGGATCACACCATAGGGTTAGTTATTTGTAGATAAGACTATCTATTGGAGGGCAAGAGTGACAAAAGCTTCAACCTAGCATAAAAATTGATGCATACGGGATTGAAGGGGGACCAATATATCTTAATGCTATGGTTGGGTTTTACCTTAATGAACGTTAGTAGTTGCGGATGCTTGCTAATAGTTCCAATCATAAGTGCATAGAATTCCAAGTCAGGGATGACATGCTAGCAGTGGCCTCTCCCACATAAAACTTGCTATCGGTCTAGTAAAGTAGTCAATTGCTTAGGGACAATTTCGCAACTCCTACCACCACTTTTCCACCTATACTAACTTTATTGCTTATTTATCTAAACAGCCCCTAGATTTTATTTACGTGCTCTTTATTATCTTGCAAACCTGTCCAACAACACCTACAAAGTACTTCTAGTTTTATACTTGTTTTAGGTAAAGCGAACGTTACGCGTGCATAGAGTTGTATCAGTGGTCGATAGAACTTGAGGGAATATTTTTTCTACCTGTAGCTCCTCGTTGGGTTAGACACTCTTACTTATCGAAAGAGGCTACAATTGATCCCCATACTTGCGGGTTATCAAGACCTTTTTCTGGCGCCGTTGCCGGGGAGTTATAGCGTGGGGTGAATATTCTCGTGTGTGCTTGTTTTCTTTATCTCTAAGTAGTTTTTATTTTGTGCTCTTATTTTCTACCTTTAGTTATGGGTAGGAAACGCCAAATACCAAAAAAATTAGTGGTACCTACTGAACCAATGGTTGAAGAACCACTCAAAATCTATCACACTCTTGAAGCTTTTTACTTGGATCATCTTCGATCCCTATGTGCTCGTGCTGAAACCCCAACTAGCTTAGTTGAGGGCAATTCTTTAGATGAGCATGCTTGTTATGTGCGACACCACTTATCTCAAAAAGGGAAACTTTTACTGGATCAAATTCATCGTTTGCAATGCTATGCTTGGAATTTATGTGAAATATATTATGTTACTTGTTGTTCTGAAAACCCTAAGAAACACCTTCCCTACCAATGTGAGTTTGGTGATAATGGAATCGTACCTTCGTATGCTAAGGGTGTTTATAATTACTATGATGTTCAACAAATTGAAGAATTTGTTGCTTTTAAGGATGCTTATGAAATTGCTTCTTTGATTGGAAAGTATGATGCTACTATTTACAAATCTGAAAATTTTTCCATACTTAAATATTGTTATGATAATTATGCTTCTAATGCCTATGTTAAACCATATATCGAGGATTCCTCCGCTGTCCAAGAAGAGACTAATATTTTGTAGGAGTCTATGGAAGAAAGAATTGATGAAACTATGGGCTCATTGGATGAAAAAGATGATGAGGAGAGCGAAGAACAAAACAAGGAAGAGAGGATTAGCTAACCGTTCCCACCTTCTAATGAGAGAAACTCTTCAACTCATACATTGTTGAATTTCCCTTCGTTATTACCGAAGGAGGATTGCTCTGATGATTGTTATGATCCCGTTGATTCTTTTGAAATATCACTTTTTGATGATGCTTGATATGCTTGTGGCCAAGATGCCAATATGAACTATGATTATGGAGATGAACTTGCTATAGTTCCTTATGTTAAACATGAAATTGTTGCTATTACACCCACGCATGCTAGTCCTATTATCTTTTTGAATTCTCCCGACTACACTATATAGGAGAAGTTGCCCTTATTAAGGATTATATTGATGGGTTGCGTTTTACTACTACACATGATGATTTTGATAGTTATAATATGCATGTGCTTGCTGCTCCTACTTGCAATTATTATGAGAGAGGAACTACATCTCCGCCTCTTTCCAATATGATAAAATTGCAAGAAACTATTTATACTATGCATTGGCCTTTACTATGTGTGCATGAATTGTTGTTTTATGACATCCCGATGCATAGGAAGAGAGTTAGACTTCCTTGTTGTATGATATATGTTACTTTGTGCTCACTACTAAATCACAAATCATTGTTACTTAAAAGATGCTTTGATATACCTTGGGATCCGGGTGGATCCATTACTTGAGCACTATATGCCTAGCGTAATGGCTTTAAAGAAAGCGATACCAGGGAAACAACCTGGAAGTTTTAGAGAGTTATTTATTTCTGTTGTGTGCTTTTATAAAGTTTAAAAACAAAAATAATGTGCCAAGATTTGCCTTTAGGATGTTTACGTTGCTTGTTGGTTTGTGCGGTGCAAAACCGAAACTTTGGCTGTAGTGCGCGATTTTACATTTTTTATTGGAACGTCAAACGGTTATGAAACTTTTAGCAATGTCTTTCTATACAAATTGTTTATTTTTCCTAATTGTTTCAGAATTTTTGGAGTACCAGAAGTATGGTGAATGTTCATATTACTACAGACTGTCCTGTTTATGACATATTCTTTTTTTGATGCATAGTTTGCTTGTTTTGATGAAACTGTCGATTTCTATCAGTGGATTAAGCCATGGAAAAGTTATATTACAGTAGCTACAATGCAAAAACAAAATATGAATTGGTTTGCAACAGTACTTAGAGTAGTGATTTGCTTTATTATACTTACAGATCTTACCGAACTTTCTGTTGAGTTTTGTGTGGATGAAGTGTTCGAAGATCGAGGATGTCTCGATGTGAGGAGAAGAAGGAGAGGCAAGAGCTCAAGATGGGGATGCCCAAGGCACCCCAAGTAAATATTCAAGGGACTCAAGCGTCTAAGCTTGGGGATGCCCCGGAAGGCATCCCATCTTTCTCCAACAAGTATCGGTATGATTTCGGTTTCGTTTCGTTCATGTGATATGTGCAAATCTTGGAGCGTCTTTTGCATTTAGTATTCACTTCTCTTTTATGCACCATGCTGGTATGACATATTCCATGGTTGATTTATAGAATTCTCATTGCACTTCACTTATATCTTTTGAGTATGGCTTTATGGAATGTTTCATTTGCTTCACTTATATCATTTGAAGTTTGGATTGCCTGTTTCTCTGCACATAGAAAACCGCCATTTGTAGAATGCTCTTTTGCTTACTTATATTTGTTAGAGCGTGGGCATATCTTTTGTAGAAAGAATTAAACTCTCTTGCTTCACTTATATCTATTTAGAGAGATGACAGCAATTGGTCATTCACATGGTTAGTCATAAAATCCTACATAAAACTTGTAGATCACTGAATATGATATGTTTGATTCCTTGCAATAGTTTTGTGATATAAACATGGTGATATTAGAGTCGTGCTAGTTGAATAATCGAAATTGAGAAATACTTGTGTTGAGCTTTGCAAGTCCCATAGCATGCACGTATGGTAACTGTTGTGTGACAAATTTGAAGCATGAAGTGTTTCTTTGATTGCCTTCCTTATGAGTGGCGGTCGGGGATGAGCAATGGTCTTTTCCTACCAATCTATCCCTGTCGGTGGAAATGACACCTATGGAATCACTAGGATCCCTTCTACGGTTGGCGGGCGCGGGATTGTGCAAAGAGTGGGTCTAGGAGCTAGCACAAAGGTCGTTTACCCAGGTTCGGGCCGCGAAGATGCGTAAAACCCTAGTCCTGCTTTGGTGTATATTTGAGTGTTCTTGAGCTCTCGAACTAGCTACGGTCGTGTGTAGTCCAAAAGATCCGAATCCCCCTCCAGTACGCCTCGATCCTCCTTTTATAGAAAAAGGGGTCGCCACAGTGGCACACAGGAGGTGGAAAGGTATACAGTGTACAAGCTTATCGCCTGTCATTACGGGACATGATGCATTAAATGCGCTCCTTAGGTGTCTCGTTGCTTTATTGGGGGCGGCAACGAGGCTCGTCCCGTCCGTCAATGCTCTATCTTGCTCGGACACGCGTCCAGGCCAACGACGCATGCAGCGCCACGTAAGCTGGCAGGCTGCTGAGGTGGCGTGGTGGTAGGGTCTTCATGAAGATCTGCATGCCACCACATAGGTGTTTGCTGAGTTGGCCTGGAAGCCGCACGTTGCCACGCAGGTGCCTGCCCAGCTGGTTGGTTTGGGCGCTGTATGGGAACGGCGGTGGAGTCTCGGCAGACACGGGCCTGGCTGCGGCCCCGTAGGTGTCTTCGGCAAGGGCCTTGCCGGGGCCCCGGCAAGGGTCTTGCCGTGGCATCACGGTCGTCCCCGGCAAGGATCTTGCCAGGGGTCTCGTGGATTTCCTCGGCAAGGATCTTGCCGAGGATTGTAGTCTTCTGGTCCTCACCTAACCTTGTGTGTTTATGATCTTGACAAAGATCGGCATGGCGCCACTGAGGTGCCTCCCGAGCCTTTGGTTCCAATGTCGTTGTTTGCGGTGTTGGAACCCTTGGGCTCAAGGGTGGCGTACCCTGCTGGTGTTGGGCAAGTTGCCCCGGTAAGACTCTTGCCGGGGCTGCGGAGGCCGCCCCGGCAAGGGTCTCGCCGGGGGAGTCCACCTCGCCCTCTTGCTCTTTGTGTTTCTGGTCTTGGCGTTGCTTTGCCCGTCTCCTGCCTTCCTCTGCCCTACTTAGGCTGCGGGCGCGGCTCTGACTGCCCGTGCACAGGTAGAGGGGTAAAAAAAGGGCCCCTACTTTTGTACACCAACAGGAGCCCCCGGGCCTGGGCCACACATAAGCGCAACGCGTTGTTTGGCCAGGCCCAGAACGGTGCGCAGGCAGGCGGGGCGGAATTTTACGGCGGTAATTCCCTCGCCCGTCACGCTTCCCCATGACCCGCGTTGAACGCGTGACGTGGGGGTCATGCGTGGGGCGGTTGCTGCTCTCATGCATCACATCGCAGTAAATGGTAACGAGGCGGCCCGCGCCTTCCCCATAAAAAGGGGCAAACCGCAGGCACGATGCCCATTTATCCTCTGAGCCTTCTCCGATCTCGGAACCACCGTTCTTCCGCTCTTCCTTCTCAAACCCTCGCTTCCGCTCGCCGCCGCCGCCGCGCCCTTGCCATCCCTCATCCCTCGTCTCCCTCAGCCGCCATGGCACCCAAAACTAGCATAGGCAAAGGAACGACAAAGGACGCTGGGGGAAGGAGGCGCCGGAGACCGAGTTGGCGGCGCGACGGATGCAGCTCACCTACTTACATTCGACGGTTGATGCGGTCCACCTCCGGGACTACTTCAAGCCTGTGTGGGGGTGCAAGACGAAGGCGCACCCTGCCATGCACATCATCCCCGCCGGTTTCGCCGAGGCTGGCCCGAATCAGTACCCTTTCTTCGTTGACTACTTTTCTTGCGGGCTCTGCCCCCCTTTCTCTAATTTCTTCAACGACATAATGCACACCTATGGCTTCCACCTTTTGGATTTCACTCCAAATGCCATGGCGTGTGTCGGTTTCAAAACCGGCGGATCTCGGGTAGGGGGTCCCGAACTGTGCATCTAGGCGGATGGTAACAGGAGACAAGGGACACGATGTTTTACCCAGGTTTGGGCCCTCTTGATGGAGGTAAAACCCTACGTCCTGCTTGATTGATATTGATATTGTGGATGTTTACAAGAGTGGATCTACCACGAGATCTAGGAGGCTAAACCCTAGACGCTAGCCTATGGTATGATTGTAAGGGTTGTTGATGTTGTCCTACGGACTAGAGCCATCCGGTTTATATAGACACCGGAGAGGGCTAGGGTTACATAGAGTCGGTTACGATGGTAGGAGATCTACATATCCGTATCGCCAAGCTTTCCTTCCACGCCAAGGAAAGTCCCATCCGGACACGGGGAGAAGTCTTCAATCTTGTATCTTCATAGTCTTGGAGTCTGGTCGATGATGATAGTCCGGCCAATGATAGTTCGGCTGATGATGGTAGTCCGGCTATCCGGACACCCCCTAATCCAGGACTCCCTCACCGTGCATGCCCTTTTTCGCCCATCTCTGCGAGGGCTTCGCTGGAGTGCATCCCAGCATGGCGCTCTTCCGCCACTACTTTTATCCTCGGATCCAAAAGGGGGGCGCCATTTCCGGTTGTGTCGCCTGGATTCCAAGGAACCAGGAGAAGGAGACATATCCGGAGGGTGCCCAGAAGGAGAGGTGGGAGGTGTGGCGGGGCCGGTGGTGCTGGATTGAGGAGGAGGACCCACAGGAATTTTGCCGGGTCCGCCAGGTGCCGCCGGTTTGTAGAGATGATTGGGGCGAGGTCGACGTCAATGATGAGAAGCTCACGAACGCCACCACCAGGATCCATCGCCTCACTGTGGCCAGGATCACCCTTGAGATGATTGGGGCAGATTTCATCCGCCGCCGAATCGCTCCATTGCACAACAAGGGGAGGCCGGCCTAGCTTTTTAGGAACGCAGCTGACATCATGAGGCTTCGCCCTAGCTTGAACCATAACTTCACGGTGATGAGGCATGCCCACCTTTGCCAGAGGCTTTTTCAGCTTGACGTGTACCGCGACTGCAGGGCCGAGAGGTCCGGTAAGGCCGCGAAGGCCGGCAAGGTCGTCAAGGGGCCCTTGTTTGGGCTGCCGGCAGGAGTGGTCCCGCTAAGCAACAAGTCTCGCCAGGCCGACATCATCGCCATGATGCTGGACTTCAACACGCACGACCTTGACGACAAGTTGGGCCGAGCCAGAGGCGGAGCAGGTGCAGGAGTTCTTCGACAAGCTGTCAGAGAAGTAGATCCATGCCAAGCCATTGCTTATCTAGGACACTACCCAAGCGGAGATAGACTACATCGCCGCCAGGGCGGCGGAGGCAGAGCTCGCCAAAGAGGCTGGCAGCACCGGCCATGTGGAGGACGAAGATGAGGCTGCCGTGGAGGAGAAGGAGCTTGTCGGGTAGGTGGAGTCCGCTGGGGAGGCCAGCAGCACCGACACTGGGCCCCCTCTCATTGAAGACGTGGTCGACGAGTCGACCGAGGAGGAGGCCGAAGCTGACGATCCTCCAGCCTTGGAGAGGAGGCGCGTCCTGCGGCGGGCCACCTCTGGCGAGCCGGTCCGGCCCGGCAGGACCAAGCAGCGGCTAGAGTGTCGGAGGTGGGGTTCCGGCAAACCCTTAAGGTTCGAACACTGGGGTGCGCGCGAAGTCTCTCCCTCCTACCGATCTATGCTCTAGCTCGCTACGATCTCGCGGATGAACTCGACAAACTCGCAACACAGGAAGACACGAGGTTTATACTAGTTTGGGCCACCGTTATGGTGTAATACCCTACTCCAGTGTCGTGGTGGTGGATTGCCTCTCGGGCTGATGATGAACTGATGCGGAGCATCCGACGATCATCCCCATGTACACTCGAGCCTACGCCATTGGACCTAAGGTGAATTCGCTCCTTTCCGAATCTTCCCTTTCCGCATGTAAGACATGGAGGCTACTTCAAGCGTGGACCTTGTGCATACTCAGGTACACCCGAGGAGACCATGGAGAGCCCAAGGACCAAGGCCAAGCGTGCACGGAAGCGAGGGAAGGAGAAGGAAGAAGAGCCAGCTGCTACAGCGGCCGGACATCCGGCCCCAGCCCGGACATCCGGCCTAGGCCGGACATCCAGCCCTTGCCCCGGAAATCCGGCATCGGCTATCCAGAGAACACCGAAAAGGACCAGAGCAGTCCGGACATCCGGCACCATGCCCCGGACATCCGGCTCTTCCTGGCCCCGGACATCCGCCCTTCGCCCGAAATCCGCCCTCCATCACCGAATGCATCTGAAGATCCAGGCCAGCCCGGACATCCGCCTCCCAGCCCGACATCCGCCCGTCCCAAGCCCCGACATCCGCCCGACGCCTCGACATCCGCCTCGCCTGTCGCGTGAACAGTAAAGGGTCAAGCCCATGTACCCTTTCGCCTCAGAGACTATATATACTCCATCCCTTCCTCTTTCTAGGGTTAGCTTAGGTTTAGCTCATGTTTGTGTGAGAGTTTTGCTCATCCACTTGGTTACTTCTCCTCGGAGCTCGGACCTCTTCGGAGAAGATCCCAAGCGGATTCAAGACCCCTTCTAGGGTGGACCCCATCAAGACCTCCTCTCGGAGAAGAACGGCTACTCGTGTATCCTTACCTTTGTTGATTTTGGATCATTTGTACCTCTTTGTGTTCGGTGATCTAGCACTTGTGTAATTGATCTCTTGTTGGTCAAGTGATTTCTCTCTCGTTTCCTCCGTGTTTCCCTCTTGTTCTTCCGCGTGCTCTTCGTGATTCCCCGTAGGATCCGCTCCAACGTGAAAGATCATCCACGTAGGGTTCCGCCCTACATCATCTTGGTATCATGATACACGTTGATCACGTTTTTGGAGCCCCCACCCCGTGTTTTCTAGCTTGATTTTGTTGATTTCGTCCTAAATCCGAAAATCCCCACCAAAAATAGCCCCAATTTTTTTTGTGATTTGTTAGTTTTGATGATGTTTTGTTGATTTTGATCCATGGATTTGCTTGGTTTCAAGTGGATCTAGCATTTCCCCAAGTTTCCCATCTTTCCTCCACGAAATCCATCAAATTTTGCCTCAAATCATCAATTTCCGCCTCAATCCGAAAATTTCCGCCCAATCGAGATCGATTCGCCGGGCCGACATCCGGCCTCAGGCGACATCCGGCCATCCGCCGACATCCGGCCCCAAGCCGACATCCGGCCCTGGAGCACCAAATCTGCTCGGTTCTCGACAGACCCCGGAAACTGGCTCCACCCCGGACATCCGGCCCCTGGGATTTCAGTTTTTTCCATTTCACCGTTTTGTCCATAACTAATTCATCCGGAGTCCGTTTTTGACGTTCTTTAGCTCGTTTTGAAGCTATTGACATCCCCCATCCCATAAAAATACTACCACCACCATTTGACTCCATCAAATTTTGTGAACTTTAGCATCTTTGCCTAGGGCTTCCACCACATCCTCCGCATAACCACCACCGACTTCCGCAACCTAACCAATTTTGTTCCCCATAGCATTAGTGGTTTCTTGAGTAGTGATTCGAGTCTTCTAAGGTGTTTCGGCTACTTAGGGACGATTGCTTCTTCATCAACCACCACCACCACTTCCACATAACCTTGCCCACCATACGCCCGACAACCCAACTTAACCCAATTGTTGATTGAGCTTTTTCGAGTTGTGGCTTGTGTCTCCTAAGGTGTTTCGCTACTTAGGGACGGCAACTTCAACTCCGACACGTATAGCCCATCATCCCACTTCCGCATTGCCAAGTGCAAACCACCACCGCATTCCCGCTACCACCATTTTGACATTTGACGCTTGAGATTTTGAGTTCGTGGTTTTCCGCTTCCTAAGGTGTTTCGCTACTTAGGGACGAGTCTCCATCATCTTGGTATCTACATCAAGAACACCGCTACTCATCATCGCGGACGGTAACCTCCATATCATCTTGGTATCGTGGTATCCCTCCATTGTATATTCCCTTGCCATTGCATTGTTAACCCCTAGCCTTACTTTTTATGCTATTTGCCTATCGAGACTAGCCATTTGAGTATTTCCGCAACGTTATTTGTGCACATTAGTGATCATACTTCCCATAGCATAAATACCATATCATTGTGGTGCATATATTGGTACCATATCTTGTGTCACAAGTTTGTTCCCGCATACACACAATTGCTATCTTGGTTTGTGCATTGTGCAAAGTGGCCAGAGAAAAAAGAAAGAAAGAAATAAAGCTTTTAAGCAAAAGAAAGAGAGCAAGGAAGCTTGTAAACAAGTGCCATAGCATCATACCATATTGCATATAAGATTGTCATATCCGATCATCTTGGATCATCTTGAGAGAAACACCGGGAACCATACATACATAGCATACTTGGGATAGAAGTTTATCCATTTTGCATCTTATAGGTTGTGCACAAGTGTCGTATCCGCCTATTGAGCAATCGTACTAGCGTCTCTCTAGAGTTGTGCAACACGAGCGCTTTCCGTGGATTCCACATTTTGTGCTCATTCCTTGGTTGCACGACCCCATTTATCTATCCGTGTGTGTTTTCGTGTGCCATTCTTTGCTATTGGTCCATTTGTTTCACTTGCGAATTTGTGAATCTCTTTCAACATTATTGACTCTTGCTAACATTTTGCATTAAATTTTGTGCCACTATCCTCACCGAGCTCCTCCATAAGCTTTACTTGTGTAGGTGTGAGAACCGACAAGGATTGGTACCAATAGTGCTATTTCATTGTCCGCATTTGAGTGAACTTGATTCATTTTCAACATCGGTCAAGGTACATTGGTATAAGTTCTTCTCTTTCTCTCACTCATATTTGCTCGAGTCTTGTGATGGATAGGCAAGGCATTTCATCTCCGGTCTACAACAACAACGACGGCGTGAACAACTACATCACCAAAGAGTCTATCTTCGATCTACAACGACAAGTGCAAGGCACACAATCAAGATTGAGAGAGCGCATCGAGAACATCTCCATCGACATTCATCACTCCGAAGCAAGGAGAAGGGACTACTTCGACAAGAAGCTTGCCGCACATAAAGAGGAGCAAGATGCAAGGATGGAGGAGATTCGGGCCTTGATCAAGTCTTCTTCCCCTTCGTCATCTTCAAGGCGGCGACATTCAAGCCACAAGTCTTCGAAACGCGAAAAAGATGCAAGTGCAAATCGTCCTCGTCCACATCTACATGGTGACCACCATCACGTTCGTGATCAACATCGTCATGAAGGGCAAGTCACCTCCAAGCATCATGTGCACGACGACGACGAACGACATCTACTACGAGCTCAAGCACGACAACGACATCATCATCATGAAGATGCTCCACAAGCGCAAATGCACAATTCCCAACAAGCCCTACTTCACGCCAAGTCGAAGCTTCATAAGCACAAGAGAAGACCGCGAGACGACCACCACCAAGACGGCGCTACGGCTACATCAACCACTTTGGCATCTTTGCCAAGTGTTCTCAAGGCATCTTCGCCTTTGGACGTACGGCATCTTCGCCTACTTCCCACGTGTACGCCTACATCGACTTCATCAAGTCCAAGGCGACTACCTACGAGCGAGGGCGACCCTTCCATCTTCGGAAGCCCCTCAAGGAAGATGGCCGAGCATGGGAAACTCCCATCGGTCATGGAGACGAGCTATGAGGTGCCACATCATATGGGCCTCCAACACCAAGACGGTGACAAGACGGTCGAGCAAGGGCCATCCCCTTCGACCACGGCGTCGAGCGCGAATCTCTTCTACAACATGAAGACGGCGACCATATTGGACTCATACACCGAGTCAAGCTACGCGACCGCGCATGAAGACATTTGCACCTGCACCTCTCCGACACCCACACATGTTGAGCTACCCCATTTGTCATGTGAGGAGAGCCACCACCCCATGAGAGAGATGAGTGACTCCACCATACGTGACATTGAGAGCATTTCCTATGAGAGGATGAGTGTGACCACCACTAGCCCCACACATGAGAGCATGCCACACATCCTATGTGAGGTTGAGAGCCATTTGAGTGACTCCACCAACCATACGAGTGAGAGCATCATATTGAGAGTGAGTGAGCCACATCACTTGGTGAGTGAGGTAGTTGACACGGCACATGAGGCCACTATGATTTCTAACGACTTAACCTCTACTCCTAGTGTGTTTTCTTCTTTGGTGCTAGGTCTCCTACATGACGACATGCCTATCCTCGACGAGTCCATTCCTACATTGGAGACGACGATGGCCATGGTGGACAATGATGCACCCCCCACATGGTTCCATCAACATGAAGATGACAACGAGACGATCTTCAACACCTCACCTACAATTCATGAGCGACCTTCCAAAGGTAACATAGGTGATGGTGCTTCTCTTGTCCCACTAGTGGACTCTCTTGACATCAATTGCTCCCATGATGTTGACCCACCTATTACCATGCTTCATGCTAGTGAAACTTCTTCATGCCTTGACTTACCTATTTATGATGAATATGATGATGAGCATGTTGAGTTGCCTAGTTGTGATGTTATGCTCCATAGGATATCATGTGAAAATTCTATTGGTCACTTCATGTTTGACAATCCATTGAACTTGTCATATGCTATGAGTGAGATCTCCCATATTGCATCATTACAATCTCAACATAGTAACTATGCATGCCCCATTAAAATCAATCCCATTTGCACTTATGGCATAGATGACTTAGATGATGGTCATAGGCTTTTGCTTCTCTTGTGATGATATTGCCATGCTTCCTTTACATGATTTGCAATTGCCTACTATTCCATGCCATGATCACATTGTTCCAAATATGCATTGTTTTGATGTTGTCAATATTCTCCATGTGATGTTTCCATTAATGCTCATGAGGAGACCCCCATAGTTTCCTCATACATATTAGGAGATCTTGATGCATTTCATACTTTGCATGATTCCCATGATTGTGTACGCCATATGCATTCCATGAACAACAATGCTCTAGACATTTCTCATGATGCATTACACAATTTGAGTCTCCATTATGCGATACATCATAACAAACCTCTCATGATGGATGACATGTTTCTATATCACGCATCTCATTTATTTGAGCATTGGATATTTTGTGCTAACCGACACATGCATGTGCGCATCATGATGGATGATGTGTACATATACCATGCACACACAATTTTTCCTTTGTCTTTGTTTTGTGTAGGTACTCATGTATACTCGTCAACTTCTCAATCCCAAGAGTTGAAGAAACGAGCTCTTGAGAGCAACGATGCTTTGGGATCCCGTGGACTATCCTTACCACCGTTCCCTTCGCGCAAGGACTATGCGCATCTCTTCTACTTGGCTCTCACACGGCTATGGGCTATTTACCACTTGTCACCTTATGCTCATTTTGCCGTGTTCACATTGCATGCTATGCGTGCTTCTATGCCTTTGCCATGCAATTGTGACCCTTGCTTGCATATACCCATGATTCACCATTATGACACTCCTATGTGTATTTACATGCTTGGTGGAGATCCTTGTTGCTTTTGCCATGATTTCTTTGTGCCCCATGTTATTGATGCTTGTTGTGTTGGGAGAGTCATGATGCCCCATTGGTATTTACATATGGTCTCTCGCCAATACATTGATGACATTTTACTCATATCTTGCTTTCATGCTTGTGCTATGTCATGTGAATTATTCATGCACACTATTTGCACCAATGACATGCTTGCCATGATTCCTCCTAGTATGTTGCATCTTTGCACTAATAGCTTGCTTGACTTGATCTCTATGATTGCTAGCTATGTTGCATCACCCATGTTCCACTATCACTTGCTTTCTTGGGTTGATGACATATATGCTCATGCCTCTCACATGATATATCGTGACCTTCGTCTCTTGCCTCCATTAGTTGCACCTCTCATATGCCATTGTAGTGAGTGCATCCATGCTATGCTTATTCATCTTGGAGACTTGGACATATTACTTGTGATGCATGATTGCTTACTTGAGCCTATTGTCTTTGGTTGTAGTTGCATCATATGCTTTCATACCATACCACACCTTGTTCTTTCTTATGATGAGCATGATGCATACACTTGTTGGGTATCTTACCACACGAATGATAGGTTTTGCACTTCCTCTAACCTCATTTGTTTTTCCGAGTGTTTGTCATGTTCTTCCGTTTTGGAGGATTCACAAGGCATTACCGTCATGAGACATATTGGTTACGTGAAGGCATACACGATGTGCGACACCAACATTTTCGACATCCTCATAAAGGTGAACTCCTTCTCTTTGAGCCATCCTCAAGTTTGCATATTGGATGGGTCACTCTTTCATTGTTGTTTCCTTCTTTTTGTCTACATGATACATCTCGCGAACGGAGGATCGACATTGGAGATTGGCTCTATGGACCTTTACATTGAGGAGCGCTCGGACTTATTGGATGCACCTTCGGTTTTCCACTCTTGCCACAACATCGAGCATTGGTATACCAACACCTCCATATTTGTTGATTGTGCTCATACTCATGCTCGATGGACATATCATACTCACCACAAGTTTGCACCCTATGCATGGATTGACTCACATTATGCTTGCCTTGTTGCATCTATTTCCATGACATCCATGATATATGAGCTTGTTCACTTCCTTAGCAAATTTGTTGTGATCTTCCTTGATGGCATATTCATACATCATGATCATATTGTCCACCATCAATTGCATGATAGCTTACACATATTGAGCATCCATTACCATATTCATGCTCTTGATAAACCGTCTCACTATGACATCATTTTGCACCGTGGTTGCATTACTCCCATGAATGCTTTTGCTCCCGTGAATACTTTACATCTCATTACATATTATCTTGCTAAGCTTCATGTGCTTTGTCATGAACAATCTTGCCTCACGGACTCATTCTTACATGATGGACACTTTGTGTGCACTAACCATTGTATTTCCGAATGTCGTTTGTGTTTGCTCTCTTTGCATGTCTACCATCCCGACGACATCTTCAAGTACTTGGATTGCGCCATGACTTCCACTTCGTCCAATTACAAGTTCGTCCACGACAACCGTTTCCATGGTGATGAGGATTTCGATCCGAGGTTGGATCTTTCCCAAGGGAGGGGAGATGATGCGGAGCATCCGACGATCATCCACACGTACACTCGAGCCTACGCCATTGGACCTAAGGTGAATTCGCTCCTTTTCGAATCTTCCCTTTCCGCATGTAAGACATGGAGGCTACTTCAAGCGCGGACCTTGTGCATACTCAGGTACACCCGAGGAGACCATGGAGAGCCCAAGGACCAAGGCCAAGCATGCGCGGAAGCGAGGGAAGGAGAAGGAAGAAGAGCCAGCTGCTACAGCGGCCGGACATCCGGCCCCAGCCCGGACATCCGGCCCTTGCCCCGAAAATCCGGCATCGGCTATCCAGAGAACACCGAAAAGGACCAGAGCAGCCCGGACATCCGACACCATGCCCCGAACATCCGGCTCTTCCTGAAGCCCCGGACATCCGGCCACTTCGCCCGGAAATCCGGCCCCTCCATCACCGAATGCATCTGGAAGACCCAGGCCAGCCCGGACATCCGGCCCGTCCCGAAGCCCCGGACATCCGGCCCGACGCCCGGACATCCGGCCTCGCCTGTGCGTGAACAGTAAAGGGCCAAAGCCCATGTACCCTTTCGCCCCGTAGACTATATATACTCCATCCCCTTCCTCTTTCTAGGGTTAGCTTAGGTTTAGCTCATGTTTGTGTGAGAGCCTTGCTCATCCACTTGGTTACTTCTCCTCGGAGCTCAGGACATCTTTGGAGAAGATCCCCCAAGCGGATTCAAGACCCCCTTCTAGGGTGGACCCCATCAAGACCTCCTCTCGGAGAAGAACGGCTACTCGTGTATCCTTACCTTTGTTGATTTTGGATCATATGTACCTCTTTGTGTTCGGTGATCTAGCACTTGTGTGATTGATCTCTTGTTGGTCAAGTGATTTCTCTCTCGTTTCCTCCGTGTTTCCCTCTTGTTCTTCCGCGTGCTCTTCGTGATTCCCCATAGGATCCGCTCCAACGTGAAAGATCATCCACGTAGGGTTCCGCCCTACATCATGAACAGTACAAGGGAAGAACAGCCTCCTGAGGTTGAGGTGTTCTTGTGCTTGTGAACTTGTGGCGTGAGGATTCGATGCCTCTACTGTGGTGGCTAGCTCTACTTATATAGGCCCTGGTCCTCTTCCTAAATATCGAGCGGGAAGGGAGCCAACAACGGCGAGCAAATTTGAAGGGGGACAGCTAGTACAAGCTATCCCGACAAAGCGGTCTTCGCCTGCGAAAAGCTCTGGGGTGACGCCATCTTGGGCTCCACAGTGACCTCCGCCTTGCCGTCCTCCTGGTCTTGGTCTCGTTGCACCAATATGGCAACCTTTGCCTGATGCCTCGGTACTCTTCGCCTGCGCTGGCCTCCTTAGCACCAAAGAGGAAATAAGGACGATGTGCGCACTGGCGCCCGCCTGGTACCGTTCGTCATGGCTTACGTCACGAGAGCCTCGTGAGGTTTGCCTTGCCTTGATATCCCCGCTCCTCGTGAGCTTGCTTGACTAGGCCACTCCAGAGGAGGTCTTGCGTCATCCTCCTCGCGAGGCTTGGACCCTCGCGAGGGTCTTGGGTGCCTTGTTGACGAATATGGGCCGTACGGCCCGCTGCCTGGCCACGCTATGGGCCGCAGGCAGGCAAGTCTGGGGACCCCTGCCCCGAACGCCGACAGAGCCCCCGGGCCCAAGGTGCGCTTGGCTTGGCAGCATGGCGGCCAAGGGTCAAGTTCGAGCACCGTGGCCCCAAAAGCATGCGGCCTCGGTTGACGATGGCGGTTGATTGGGCGTATGCCTCCGCTTCCCCACGCTGCCTCGGCAACTGCACAACTTGACAAGTCCCTGCGACATGCAAGGAAAACCATCATTACCTGCAATCGTGGGGGACACCGGTTGGCCTTCTCTTTCTATAAATGGGGAGGGGGGGGGGCGGAGCCCCTGTTGCCCATCTCTTCCCCACTTGCTTGCTTCTCTGCTCCACTGCTCGCAGTGCCACTGATGGCGCCACGAAAGAAGTTCTCTGCCGCCGAGAAAGGAAAGGCCCCTCGCGAGGGCCCCGGTTCCCTGGCGCCCAAGCGCGGCCGCGGCCGTCTGCGCAAGCACGCCGCAACCCCCGCCGTGGCCCACCATCGAGGTGGTGCCGCGGCACATGGAGGGGATCGTCCCATCCATGGTGGTTCATCCGATGAGGGGGGTGCGCGATGGTGGCACGAACTCCCTGTCCGCGCTTCCATTCGGCTGAGGTATCGCCAGAGTTTGTTGTCTGGTCGGAGAGCTCGGCCAGCAACTGGCTCCAAGTTCCACGCTTCTTCGCCGGCGAACTGCCGACTTCTGGCCCGGGCGGGCTCTGGCTACAGGCGGACGGCTGCTGCAGCAGGGCCTCTTGGGTTGCGGTCGAGACCTCTGCCGCGGGCAACATTGCCCTGGCCTGCGGCTGGCAGACGTTCGCCCGCGTGCACGGCCTAGGCAGGCGGTGCACCCTCCACTTCAGGTACGATGGTGAATCAACCCTCTATGTGAGGGTGTTCGGGGAAGATGGTTGCCGCGCCGGGTGCTGCCCCGAGACGAACGACGGTGAGGAGGTGCTCGGCCTTGGCGATGGTCGCGACGAGGACGAGGGCGAGCCTGCCCTCGGCGGCGACCGCGTCTCCTCCAGCTACGGCGGCTCTTCCTCTGATGACAGCTCCAGCAGCGGTGGCTATGACCAGCCGTCGCGCCCGCTTCGAAGGAGGCAGCGGGTCATCTCGTCGTCACGCCTCTGTGAAGCGCGAGGAGGGGTCTGGCTAGGCTTGGGGCGTCGCTAAGGGCCTGCCTCTGCGGATTGCTGCAACACTGCTTGGCTTAGCTTTTTCTTTCTTTCCTCCATCGGAAAACGAAACCAGTATGGGGCCCAGAGGGGCGTGTATCGAACTGTGGTTCTTTGGTTAATGCACTGTGTGTGTTGTTCCCATGTCGTGTTTTTATTTTGCGCAAAGATAACTTAACCTGGTGCGTTTGGATGCCCTTTCCCTCACGTGGTGCCCGTGTTGCTCAGAAACTGCAAAAAATTTGTTAGGGTGCGCACTAAGAGGTTTGCCGTCCACCCAAGCCTTAACTTGGCACCTTGTATCGCGGTACCTGAGGGGCAGGAATTAGGAGAGATGTGCGAGCTTCCAGACTCAAACGAGGGTGGCTCGCGAAAAGGCAAAGAGAAGAGAAATGCTCGCGAGGGCACCTGCCTAGCCCCCTCGTGAGGCATGCGAGAGAGAGAACATGAGCAAACAGGAGCCGAAAAAGCGGTAAAAGGCTAGGGAACCAAATCAGCAACGAACGCCAAGAGCAACTCCGATTAAGGAAAATCGAGCCAACTACGGAAAGCAAATGAAAAGCCGCGTCCGGCACCTAATCTAGTCTTCAAGTCTTCTCATCAGCGCCGGAGATAACTGCTGTCTACTAGGCATGGGAGAGAGCCCCAGGGCCTGAGGCCGGCGCTCCTGAGACTCCGAGGCGTGTACAGCCCCACTCATTATTACGTGAAAGTGTCACGGGCGGCGATTCTTCACAGGCACTGGGCCTTCTTCACAGGCTCTGGGCCTTTCTTCTCAGGCTCTGGGCCTTGCTTAATGGATAGAACTTCTGGAGGTGCTGGATGTTCCAGGAGTTCTGGACGGGTATCCCGTCCCGCGTCTCCAGGCGCGCTGCTCCCGGCCTAGATACATGGACGACCCTGAACGGGCCGTCCCACATGGGCGAAAGCTTGTGCAGCCCTTCCCTAGAGAGGACCCGCCTCAGGACGAGGTCGCCCACCTCGAGCGTCCTGGAGCGGATGTTGCGGCAGTGGTACTGCCGCAGCGCTTGTTGGTACCTCGCCGCCCTCAATGCGGCTTCGCGTCGACGTTCCTCCCCCAATACGAGATCCATCCCCCGCATGGCGTCCTGCTGCATTTCGTCAAACGCCAGGACCGGCGCGGAGCGATGCTTGACCTCGTGAGGGAGGACTGCTTCGGCTCCGTAGACAAGGAAGAATGGGGTCTCGCCCGTTGGCTTGGTAGCGGTCGTACGGGTGGACCACAACATGGACTGGAGTTCGTCATGCCAGCCCCTGCCGCATGCCTGCAGCTTCTTCTTGAAGGTCCTGGTTTTGAGACCCCTCAGGACCTCAGTGTTGGCGCGTTCGGCCTGACCATTGCTCCTGGGGTGAGCCACTGAAGCGTAGCAGATCTGCGCTCCAAGGTTAGCACAGTAGGTTTTGAAGAGGTTACTAGTAAACTGCGAGCCGTTATCTGTGATGATGCGGTTGGGGACCCCGAAGCGGCTCACGAGGCCCTTGATGAACTTGACAGCAGAGCCGGATGGAATGGTACAGATGGCTTCCACTTCCGCCCACTTGGTGAACTTGTCGATGGCGACGTAGAGATAGCGGTAGCCCCCTAGCGCTCGTGGGAACAGGCCCAAGATGTCCAGCCCCCAGACCGCGAACGGCCACGTGAGCGGGATGGTTTGGAGGCCCTGAGCGGGCTGGTGGATTTGCTTGGCGTGGAATTGGCAAGCTTCATAGGACTTCACCAGCTCGGCTGCGTCGTTGAGTGCTGTAGGCCAATAGAATCCGCTGCGAAAGGCCTTGCCGACGAGGGTCCTTAACGATGAGTGATGTCCACAGTCCCCACCGTGTATGTTAATCAGCAGCTCCCTCCCTTGGTCACTGGAGATGCAGCGTAGCGTGACGTCGTTCGGCCGTTTCCTGTACAACTCGCGGTCTTGAATGCAGTACGCCGTGGCCTGTCGGGCTACGCGCTCCGCATCTTCTTCCTTCTCCGGCAGCGTCCCGTGCATCAGGTACTCCTTGAATTCCTTGGTCCAGCACTTCTCCTGGGGCTCGAGCGCCAAGAGCAGCCGAGCTCCTGAGGTCGGGCCGCAAGCTGGGGCTCCCGCGGCCGGGGGCTGTGGGAGCTCCTCCCGAGGCTGAGCCGTGCTTGAAAGAGGTGGCGTAGCTGATGGCCTGAAGAGCCGCTCTTTGAAGACGCCGGGCTCTTGCGGTTGCCGCTTGGATGCTCTCTTGGCGATGTAGTCGGCTTCCTTGTTGGTGCCCCGGGGCACGTGCTGCAGCTTCAGTCCCGAGAACTGCTTTTCCATCTTGCGCACTTCCGCAAGGTAGGCCTCCATGTGCTCGTCCTTCGGCTCGTACACTTTGTTGGAGAAGTTGACGAGGAGCTGCGAGTCGCCCTTGACGGTAAGGCGCCTCACCCCCAGAGCCGCTGCAGCCTTCAGGCCAGCTATGAGGCCTTCGTATTCTGCAATATTGTTTGAGACCTTCTCGCCGTGCTGGAAGCAGAGCTGCACGGCGTAGTAAAGCTTGTCCTGAGTGGGAGAGATGAGCACTGCTCCAGCCCCCGCGCCCTGGTGCACGAAGGCGCCATCGAAATACATGACCCAGCCGTTTGGTGCCTCACTTCCTGGGGAGGTGGACCAGTCTTCTCCTTCCTCAAGAGCCAGGGCATCGGTCCATTCTGCCACAAAATCGGCGAGCGCGGCTCCCTTGATGACCCTGGTAGTGCTGAACTCCAGCTGGAATGTTTGCAGCTCGATGTTCCATTCAGCAACCCTTCCGGCTGAGTTTGGGCTCCTGAGTACCCTCTCCAATGGGTAAGATGAGACGACCTTGATGGGGTGGCCCTGGAAGTAGTGTCGCAGCTTGCGCGAGGCCACCAAGAGTGTGAGCAGGAGCTTTTGCGGCATGGGGTAGCGCGCCCTCGCGTCCCGCAGTACGGTGCTGATGAAGTACACCGGGTGCTCGGCGAGGGCTGGCACACTATCGAGGCTCGGGTCCTGCGGAGATTGTGGCATATCCTAAGGTGGAGGGTTTCCTGAGGTCTGACTGTCCTCAGGAGCTTCTGCGATGCTGCCCTGCTGAGCTTGGCCTTCCGCTGCTGATGGCTCTGCTGAGCCTTCTGGACCCTGCGCTGCATCAGCTCCGGCTTGGCGCGGCACACCCTTGTCTTGGCGCTCCTCCCGGACCGCCACCAGCACTGCGCTGGCGGAGTATGGGGTGGCGGCAAGGTAGAGTACCAGAGGCTCTAGAGGTCGCGGTGCCACCATCACCGGGGGGCTGGTGAGGTATTTCTTGAGGTCTTGGAAGGCCCGGTCGGCCTCCGGGGTCCACTCGAAGGGGCCCTTCTTCTTCATGAGCTTAAAGAAGGGTAAGGCGCACTTGCCTATCTTGGAGATGAAACGCCCTAATGCGGTCACCCGCCCTGCTAGCTTTTGCATCTCCTTGAGGGTCTGTGGTGGGCTCATGCCTTCGATGGCCTTGATCTTCTGCGGGTTCTCCTTGATCCCTTTGTGGGATACGAGGAACCCTAGTAGCTTGCCGGAGGGAACGCCAAACACGCACTTATCCGGGTTAAGCCTCAAGTTCACCCGGCGCAAGCTCTCAAAGGTCTCTTCCAAGTCTTGAATCAATGTCCTCGCCTCACAAGATTTGACCACTATGTCATCAACATAGGCCTCTGTGTTCCTGCCGAGCTGCCGCCCCAAGGCGATGTGCATCAGCCACTGAAAGGTCGCGCCCGCGTTGCGCAGGCCGAAGGGCATGCAGGTGTAGCAGTACACCCCGCATGGTTTCAGGAAGGCCGTCTTCTCCACATCCTCCACTGCCATCTTGATTTGGTGGTATCCAGAGAACGCATCCAGGAAACATAGCAAGTCGCTCTCGGCGGTGGAGTCGACGATTTGATCGATGCGCGGAAGGGGGAACGGATCTTGGGGGCAAGATTTGTTAAGGTTGGTGAAGTCGACGCACATCCGTTCCTTCCCGCCTGTCTTCGGTACTACGACAGGGTTCGCCAACCAATCAGGGTATCGAACTTCTCGAATGGTACCAGCCGCCTCCAGCTTGCGCGTCTCTTGGACGATGAAGACCTGCTTCTCAGTGGACTGCCGTCTTGCCCGCTGCTTCACGGGACGCATGTTGGGGCACACCCTCAGGTGATTCCGGATGACCTCTCTAGGGACCCCTACCAGCCGATTGGGCTCCCACGCGAATATCTCCTTGTTTGCACGCAAAAACCTCACCAAAGCTTCTTCTTGTGCCGGGTCAAGGCTGGTTCCTATGGTAAAGGTGGCTCCCGAAGACCTGTCCTCGCCAACCGGCACCTGCTAGGTCTCCGCCTTCTCTTGGGTGAACAACTGCTTCTTCTTGGTGGGCGCGGTCTCCTTGGCCTCGGGCGTACTGGCGCCGGCTGGCTGCGCTACTGCCGCGGTTTTTAAGGTGAGTCTGAGCGCCGTCACGACCTCCTTAGTGTTCCTCTTCATGGTGAGGACGCCCTTGCTCCCTGGCATCTTCATGAGGTTGTAGGCCGGGCGAGTCGCTGCCATGAACTGAGCGAGAGCCGGATACCCGAGTATGGCATTGTACGGGAGACTGATGCGGGCGATGTCGAAATCCACTAGCTTAGTGCGGTAGTTGTCGCGCGTGCTGAAGGTGATGGGGAGGCGGATCTGCCCCAGGGAGTGGGGAGCTCCACCACCCACTCCCGAAAAAGGCTTGCTGGGGTTGAGCCGCTCGTGCGACACATGAAGGAGGCTGAAGGCTTCTACGGAGAGCAAGTTGAGGCCAGCACCACCGTTGATGAGGGTCTTGGTACCGGCCACGTTGTAGATGGTAGGCATGCAGAGCATTGGGAGCATGCCAGAGCCGGCGGTGGAGCCGGGATGGTCTTCTGAGTCGAAGGTGAGGTCGGCCTCCGGCGCAGCCCAACCCGGCGGAGCCCCCGGGCGCTTGGAGGCTGCCCCAATTTGACGGGAGAAAGGCTTGACGTGGCAATCTGAAGGCGGTGCTTGAGAGCCACCCAGCAGCGCCGCGACTGCATGGTGCACCGGCACCGCGTAGTGTGCTGTGAAGAGGTTGCGGAGTTCCTCCCAGGACGCCACCGTGGACCCCGGGAGGTTGAGCAGCCAGGCGCAAGGCTCGTCGGCGAGGGCCACGGGGAACCAGTTGGCCATGATCTTGCCGTCGCCTCTGGCATCGAGGACGGCCTCCTCGTACGCCCACAGGAACGGTGTCGGGTCTGCCTCGTCATCGTAACGCGGCGGCATCTCCAGCCTAAACTTGGCTGGCCACTGCACTCGCCGCAGGGCGGGGGCCAGGGCTCGATACCCAGACTCCCTACCGCTGGTGTCGGTCACAGAGGCGGGTGGCGGCGCACCTGCCATGGGAGCAAAGCACGGCGGCACGGGGCGCAGGTTGGTGGAGAGGAGCTCTGGCGCACCCCTACATGGCTCGCCAAATGTGGAGGTGGGGTTCCGACAAACCCTTAAGGTTTGAACACTGGGGTGCGCGCGAAGTCTCTCCCTCCTACCGATCTACGCTCTAGCTCGCTACGATCTCGCGGATGAACTCAACGAACTCGCAACACAGGAAGACACGAGGTTTATACTGGTTCGGGCCACCGTTGTGGTGTAATACCCTACTCCAGTGTGGTGGTGGTGGATTGCCTCTCGGGCTGATGATGAACAGTACAAGGGAAGAACAGCCTCCTGAGGTTGAGGTGTTCTTGTTCTTGTGAACTTGTGGCGTGAGGATTCGATGCCTCTACTGTGGTGGCTAGCTCTACTTATATAGGCCCTGGTCCTCTTCCCAAATATCGAGTGGGAAGGGAGCCAACAACGGCGGGCAAATTTGAAGGGTGACAACTAGTACAAGCTATCCTGACAAAAGCGGTCTTCGCCTACGAAAAGCTCTGGGGTGACGCTGTCTTGGGCTCCACGATGACCTACGCCTTGCCGTCCTCCTGGTCTTGGTCTCGTTGCACCAATATGGCAACCTTTGCCTGATGCCTCGGTACTCTTCGCCTGTGCTGGCCTCCTTACCACCAAAGAGGAAATAAGGACGTTGTGCGCACTGGCGCCCGCCTGGCACCCACCTGGTACCGTTCGTCATGGCTTACGCCACGAGAGCCTCGTGAGGTTTGCCTTGCCTTGATATCTCCGCTCCTCGTGAGACTGCCTGGCTAGGCCACTCCAGAGAAGGTCTTGCATCGTCTTCCTCGCGAGGCTTGGACCCTCGTGAGGGTCTTGGGTGCCTTGTTGATGAATATGGGCCGTATGTCCCGCTGCCTGTCCACGCTGTGGGCCGCAGGCAGGCAAGTCTGGGGACCCCCGTTCTCGGAACGCCGACATTGAGTTCCAGGGGGAGTCCGTGCGCGTGACGAGGGCCACGGCAGCGAAGAAGGTGGTGAAGGCTGTGGCGGCGAAGAGGAAAGTGACTGCCTCTTCTTCGTCCAAGCGTCCTCGGACTCCACCCGCTTCCCCTCCTCCCGTGGATGTCGACACGGAGGTCGTCTTCGACCTCGGCTCTCTCAGCCCGAGGAGGAAGAGGAAGGCATCGGAAGAGGAGGCAGAGGATGAGTAAGTATCTTGTCTCTTGTCATCTCCGTCCCCTTGGACCGTGCCGCTTTTCTTGACTTGTCTTCATCTTTGCCGGGAGGGGGAGACACTGGCCCAGAGGGTGGCGAAGAGAGCCAAGGCCTCGACGGGCGGCCAGCCCTCAGCGGGCACCTCGAGTACGCCGCTGGTGGTGGAGAGCACCTCGGATAGCAGCCACCGGCGCAGCCCCTAGCGTGCGTTCATCACTCGCTTCCTATCAACGTGTGTCGGGGTACGATCTCTTGGTGCTGACCTTGCCATGGTTGCAGGAGGAGGACGACAGCAGGAGGAGCCACCAAGGGCCACCCCCAACACGCCGCCCCCACCGGGCACCGACGGCTCTGTCCCGGCACCGAATGTATTGAGCCTGGCATGGGTGAGTTATTTACCTTCTGTTCCTGTTCTTGCTTCTTCTTTTGAATTTTGGTTCGACTCTACCTCATCCTCCTTCTTGGCATCTAGGCGCTCCCTCGGCGGACCATGAGAACATCGATACTGTCATCGAGGAGGTCGCCAGGGATGCTGAGGCCGAGGCCAGCAAGATCGCCGCTGAGGAGGCCGCCAAGAGTGCTGCTGAGGATGCCACCAAGGAGCCGGCCGGGGAGACCGGCAAGGCCGCTGCCGAGGAGGCCGGCAAGGGGCCTGCCGGGGAGGCTGGCAAGGCTGCTGCCGAGGAGGGGGCGGTTGACGACCAACCTTCCTCCTCCGCTGCCTCTGGCTCGGGCAGGTACCTAAAGGTGAGCGACGACCTGTTCGTCCACCTCCTAGGGGCGGCGAGCACGGGGCGCCCACCGAGGGGGAGGTGTTCGATGATGAGGTGCTTGCCGCCGCTGGGCTTGAGGTTGTTGACGAACCGAGTGCCGGTGGCGTCGGTTCCCAAGAAGAGCGGCTCCTCCAGGCCATGAGCGCCAACTTCCAGAAGCTCCAGGCGCTTCACCACGTCTGCCTGGACAAGGCCAAGTCCAGGATGGCGGTGGTGGACAAGGCGGAGGCGGACCTCAAGGAGCGCGTCGCCAAGACACAAGATTGGTTCCGCGAGGCCCACAAGGAACTGAAGGCTGCCCAGGATGTGCTGGCCAAGCGCAAGCTAGAGCTTGTCATGAAGCAGGCCGACATCAAGAAGGCCCAGGAGCTGGCGAAGGAGCAGGCCGCCAAGGACGAGGCTGCTCGGCACCGGCACTAGGCCGGGCTAAACTCCCAGGAGGAGGACCTTGCCGCTCGTGAAGAGAAGCTCGCCGCAACACTCCGCAGCAAGGATGAGGAGGTGGAGAAGCTTGTCGTGCAGCGGACCCAGGAGCTCGAGCAGAGGCACGAGGAGGCACTCAATGCTCAGGCCCAGGTCCAGGCCGGCAAGGTGAAGGAGCTGGAGGTGGAGCGGGATGGTCTGAAGGACCAGGTCCTGAAGCTGACCAAGAAGAAGGACACGCTCAACGGTGCTCTGGTTGAGGCGCAGGCCGCAGTCCTCGGCAAGGCTGAGCAGCTCTCCAAGGCCAACAACTCCATCAAAGACCTGAAGTTGAAGCTGGAGGGTCTTGAGGGGACGCTTTCAGAGGTCAATACCCGGGAGGAGACCCTGACCAAAGCCCTGGAGGACGAGAAGCAGCTGCGGAAGAACGACGCCGCCAACCATGAGGATTTCGTGAAGGGCGAGAACCTCTGGCTCAGCCGCCTCGCTGCCATCGCCGACAGGACCACCACGCAGCTGGCTACCATGGGGATGTGGAATGTGAGGTGCGTCCCGGAGCCGAACTTGAGTCCCAACTGCAACCTGACCTGTTCTTCGAGAGGGTTATTGGAGCCCTGGAGCAGCTCCGCTCCAACCGGGCGGCCTCTCTGGTCAATGAGGCCAGGAGGCTCTGCCGGGGTGTCATGACCAAGGTCTTTACCAAGGTGGCGTACTGGAACCCCAACCTCGACTTCGACGCCGTGCTGGAGAGCTTGCCGGAGGATGCGGACCTCGCGGCGCTCGAAGAGCGTATTGAGACCATCATCAGCCGTGTCGACGGAGTTCGGAGGGTAGAGGGCCAGCGCCGGGATTAGGCACCTCGTTTCTCATCGCCGCTGCAGGTTCATGACCAAGACAATTTTTATCTTTAGTTAGAACCGCAACAACAATTGATGTAATATAACTCTGCAGCACTTTAATATCATGCATGCTATCTTCCTGTTAGATCTTCCATTGTATGTCCGTACCCTACGCTTGTTGAGATAAGGCTGCCGGCGCGTAAACCCATGCCGTGGTGCTTTAAGGACGGATCCCTAGCACCCTGTCGGAAGGGTGCTTCCTGCCGGGCAAGCCACCTTGCCACCGCTAGCGCGGTCGCTTGAACCATCGAGCGGATTCGAAGCAGGACAAGAGCGCAGCTGGCAACGGGTAGGCCACCTTGCCGCCGCCGGCGCGGCTGCATGAACTGTCGAGCGGGCTCGAGACAGAAACAAGGGCGTTGCAAATAGCGGAAGGGTCTCATTGCGTACAGGTTTCCTGTACAAAGAACGAGATCTCTCGGGGAGGACAACCTTATATAAGTGAAAATAACCAAGATTTCGCATGACTTAGCTTTTCTGCCGCCGCGTGAGCGTTCAATATTTCCGCCGATGACGCCGCTTGCTCGGCCGCCTTCTTCCTTAGAGCCAAGGCGATGAAGAACTGCTAAACTAACTGCTAGACCAGATTTTCACAACTGCGCCCCCCTACCTGGTGCGCCAAAGATGTCGGTGGAAACGACACCTATGGAATCACTGGGATCCCTTCTATGGTTGGCAGGTGCGGGGTTGTGCAAAGAGAGGGTCTAGGAGCTAGCACAAAGGTCGTTTACCCAGGTTCGGGCCATGAAGATGTGTAAAGCCCTAGTCCTGCTTTGGTGTATATTTGAGTGTTCTTGAGCTCTTGAACTAGCTACGGTCGTGCGTAGTCCAAAAGATCGGAATCCCCCTGCAGTACGCCTCGGGCCTCCTTTTATAGAAAAAGGGGTCACCACAGTGGCACACAGGAGGTGGAAAGGTATAAAGTGTACAAGCTTATCGCCTGTCATTACGGGACAAGATGCATTGAATGCGCTCCTTAGGTGTCCCTTTGCTTTATTGGGGGCGGCAACGAGGCTCGTCTCGTCCGTCAATGCTCTGTCTTGCTCTGACACGCGTCCAGGCCAACGAGGCATGCAGCGCCACGTAAGCTGGCAGGCTGCTGAGGTGGCGTGGTGGTAGGGTCTTCATGAAGATCTGCATGCCACCACGTAGGTGTTTGCTGAGTTGGCCTGGAAGCCGCACGTCGCCATGCAGGTGCCTGCCCAGCTGGTTGGGCTGGGCGCTGTATGGGAACGACGGTGGAGTCTCGGTAGATGCGGGCCTGGCTTCGGCCCCGTAGGTGTCTTCGGCAAGGGCCTTGCCGAGGCCCCGGCAAGGGTCTTGCCGTTGCATCACGGTCGTCCCCGGCAAGGATCTTGCCGGGGGTCTCGTGGATTTCTCCGGAAAGGATCTTGCTGAGGATTGTTGTCTTCTGGTCCTCACCTGACCTTGTGTGTTTATGATCTTGACAAAGATCTGCATGGCACCATGGAGGTGCCTCCCGAGCCTTTGGTTCCAATGCGGTTGTTGGCGGTGTTGGAACCCTTGGGCACAAGGGTGGCGTGCCCTGCTGGCGTTGGGCAAGTTGCCCCGGTAAGACTCTTTCCGGGGCTGCGGAGGCCGCCCCGGCAAGGGTCTCGCCGGGGGAGTCCTCTTCACCCTCTTTCTCTTTGTGTTTCTGGTCTTGGCGTTGCTTTGCCCGCCTCGTTCCTTCCTCTGCCCTACTTACTGAAAAAGGGCCCCTACTTTTGTATACCGACAATCCCCCTAGGAGCATGCGTGTTGTGCTTGGTTTTGATGACTTGTTCATTTTTTCAATAAGTATGTGAGTTCTTTATGACTAATGTTGAGTCCATGGATTATACACACTCTCACCCTTCCATCACTGCTAGCATCTTCAGTACCGTGCATTGCCCTTTCTCACCTCGAGAGTTGGTGCAAACTTCGCCGGTGCATCCAAACCCCATGATATGATATGCTCTATCACACATAAGCCTAATTATATCTTCCTCAAAACAGCCACTATACCTACCTATTATGGCATTTCCATAGCCATTCCGAGATATATTGCCATGCAACTTCCATCATCTTCATATACATGACTTGAGCATCATTATCATATAGCTTTGCATGATCGTAAGATAGCTAGCATGATGTTTTCATGGCTTGTCCATTTTTTGATATCTTTGCTATGCTAGATCATTGCACATCCTGGTACACTGCCAGAGGCATTCATATAGAGTCATACTTTGTTCTATACATCGAGTTGTAATATTGAGTTGTAAGTAAATAAAAGTGTGATGATCATCATTATTAGAGCATTGCCCCAGTGAGGAAAGGATGATGGAGACTATGATTCCCCCACAAGTCGGGATGAGACTATAGACTTTAAAAATAAAAATAAAAGAGGCCAAAGAAGCCCAAATAAAAAAGAGAGGCCAAAGAAGCCCACAAAAAAAACAAAACAAAAAATGGGAGAAAAAGAGAGAAGGGGCAATGTTACTATCCTTTTACCACACTTGTGCTTCAAATTAGCACCATGTTCTTCATATAGAGAGTCTCTTGAGTTATCACTTTCATATACTAGTGGGAATTTTCATTATAGAACTGTGCTTGTACATTCCGATGATGGTCTTCCTCAAATGCCCGAGGTCTTCATGAGCGAGCAAGTTGGATGCACACCCACTTAGTTTCAGTTTGGGCTTTCATACACTTATAGATCTAGTGCATCCGTTGCATGGCAATCCCTACTCCTTGCATTGGCATCAATTGATGGGCATCTCCATAGCCCGTTTATTAGCCGCGTCGATGTGAGACTTTCTCCCTTTTTGTCCTCTCCACACAACCTCCACCATCATATTCAATTCCACATATAGTGCTATGTCCATGGCTCGCGCTCATATATTGCGTGAAAGTTGAAAAAGTTTGAAAATGCTAAAGTATGAAACAATTGCTTGGCTTGTCATCGGGGTTGTGCATGATGGGAGCATTTTGTGTGACGAAGATGAAGCATTGCCAAACTATATGATTTTGTAGGGATGAGCTTTCTTTGGCTATGTTATTTTGAGAAGACATAATTGCTTGGATGGTATGCTTGAAGTATTATTGTCTTAATGTCAAATGATAGACTATTGCTTTGAATCACTCGTGTCTTAATATTCATGCCATGATTAGATTACATTATCAAGATTATGCTAGGTAGCATTCCACATCAAAATTTTATTTTTTATCATTTACCTACTCGAGGACGAGCAGGAATTAATCTTGGGGATGCTGATACGTCTCCGTCGTATCTATAATTTTTGATTATTACATGCCAATATTATAAAACTTTCATATACTTTGGGCAACTTTTTATACTATTTTTGGGACTAACATATTGATCCAGTGCCCAGTGCCAATTCCTGTTTGTTGCAAGTTTTTAGTTTCGCAGAAAATCCATATCAAACGGAGTCCAAACGGGATAAAAACTGACAGAGATTTTTTTGGAATATATGTGATTTTTGGGAAGAAGAATCAACACGAGACGATGCCCGAGGTGGCCAAGAGGCAGGGGGCGCGCCCCTGACCCTAATGGCCACCCCGTAAGGCGGTTGGTGCCCTTCTTTTGCCGCGAGAAAGCCAATATCCGGATAAAAATCGTGTCCAAATTTCAGCCCAATCGGAGTTACGGATATCTGGGAATATAAGAAACAGTGAAAGGGCAGAAGCAGGGAACGCAAAAACAGAGAGAGACAGAGAGATAGATACAATCTCAGAGGGGCTCTCGCCCCTCCCATGCCATGGAAGCCAAGGACCATAGGGCAAACCCTTCTCCCATCTAGGGAGAAGTTCAAGGAAGAATAATAAGAAGGGGGCCCTCTCCCGTCTCTTCCGATGGCGCCGGGACACCGCCGGGGCCATCATCCTCACCGCAATCTACAACAACACCTCCGTCATCTTCACCAACATCTCCATCACCTTCCCCCATCTATCTATAGAGGTCCACTCTCCCGCAACCCGCTGTACCCTCTACTTGAACATGGTGCTTTATGCTTCATATTATTATCCTATGATGTGTTGCCATCCTATGATGTCTGAGTAGATTTTCGTTGTCCTATCGGTAATTGGTGAATTGCTATGATTTGTTTAATTTGCTTGTGGTTATGTTGCTGTCCTTTGGTGCCCATCATATGAGTGCGCGCGTGGATCACATCATCGGGTTAGTTATATGTTGATAAGACTATCTTTAGAGGGCAAGAGTGACAGAAGCTTCAACCTAGCATAGAAATTGATGCATACGGGATTGAAGGGGGACCAATATATCTTAATGCTATGGTTGGGTTTTACCTTAATGAATGTTAGTAGTTGCGGTGCTTGATAATAGTTCCAATCATAAGTGCATAGAATTCCAAGTCAGGGATGACATGCTAGCAGTGGCCTCTCCCACATAAAACTTGTTATCGGTCTAGTAAAGTAGTCAATTGCTTAGGGACAATTTCGCAACTCCTACCACCACTTTTCCACATTCGCTATACTAACTTTATTGCTTCTTTATCTAAACAGCCCCTAGATTTTATTTACGTGCTCTTTATTATCTTGCAAACCTATCCAACAACACCTACAAAGTACTTCTAGTTTTATACTTGTTTTAGGTAAAGCGAACGTTAAACGTGCGTAGAGTTGTATCGCTGGTCGATAGAACTTGAGGGAATATTTGTTCTACCTTTAGCTCCTCGTTGGGTTCAACACTCTTACTTATCGAAAGAGGCTACAATTGATCCCCCATACTTGTGGGTTATCAGGCCTCGAGCCTGGGGAGGGCTGCATTCACCTCACGAGCGAACTGCTTGAAGATGCACTAGGAGGCTGGGGCCTGAGCGCCACCCAAGATGCAAGCGATGGCACGAGGCTCCTGGAAGCCCCTAGCCCCCTCATCCTGGTGGTGGTCGTCGTTCCTCCTTGGTGATGCTGGCAGCGGAGGGAGGCTCGCATTGCCCTGAGGATGGTCCTCACGAGGCTGATCTCTCCAGGCGCCCTCGTGAGGCAGGCCTTGCCAACGGTCCTCACGAGGCTGGTTGTGCCACTCCTGGCGGGGGCTGCGGTCGTCCCAGCGTCCTCCACTTCTGCCTCCTCCACGGCCGTAGCCTCGGTCGTTGCACTCGGGGTGTCGACCAAGGCGCCCGTCGCGGATGACCCTGAGCTCCTGACAATCATTGATGTTGTTGTTGTGTACGTTGTGGAAGACGCAGAATGGACGGCTGCCCTTGGATGACTCTGGGTGGTCGTAGCCACGCTTCATTTCCGGTTCAGCCGTGAGCACGACAGCCCCCTTGCGCTTCACGTCCTTGACCTTGGCCTTCGTGTCTTCTGGGTCGGCGGCGGGAAGCTCGAGGAGGGAGAGACGCCCCTCCTCAGCTCTCGCACACTTGGTTGCCATGTTGAACATCTCCAGAGCCGTGCACATGTCTTCATGGATGGCAAGCTCCTCCTTCTTCTTGACATCGTGGGCGCCATCGGAGAACGCCGAGATGATGGCCTCGTCCGAAACCTTGGGGATCTTGAGGCAGACGCTGTTACCCTGGCTGCTTCTTGATGTGCCGTAGGTCACCCGCGGCAGGTGGGCAGTCGCGAGTGCCCTGTAAGTTGGCGATGAAACGCTCGCGCATCTCGCCCCATGAGGAGATCGATCCTGCGGGCAGATTCAGGAGCCATGAGTGCGCGCCATCCTTGAGGGACATGGGAAACCAGTTCGCCATGAACTTCTCGTCGCCGCTGGCCGCCTCGATGCTTAGCTCGTAGAGCTGCAGGAACTCCGCAGGGTTGGGGGTGCCGTCGTAGCACGGAGGCAGGTCGGGCTTGAACTTGCCGGGCCCTACAACGCTGCGGTAGCTCTAGGGTGAAGGCACGGCAGCCCGCAGTGGTCACTGGAGCCCGCCGTGGAGGCAGAGCCTGATCTTGGTACTCGCGCGCCACCGCTGCAGGCGGCGCACGGTCTTGACGTGTTGGCGGAGGGAGTGCTGGAGCACCTTCTTGTGGCCGTTGGACCTCCTGGCACCTTCCTTCTTCACGTGCGGGTGCCCTGCACAGTGGATCGCACCACGGAGCCGCACGCCTCGGTCTAAGGACGACGTCTTGACGGGGAGGTGGTGGAGGCGCTCCATGGGCTACGTCGCTCGCAGCAGCCGGCAGACGAGGTAGCGAGAGGGACGGTGCTGGGGAGCCCCCAGCGGCGCTGACAAGCTCGGCGATGCGATCCAGCCAGTCTTTGTAGAGGTCATCGACGGGGCGGTAGCACAGGAGCTCATGCGCCATGAGCAACGCAGCATGCGCGTTCGCCGGGCCATGACGAGCGTGGGACGACGAGCTAGCCGGAGTCAGCGACGGGGTGGCGGTGCGTCCATCCCTCCGCACGGAAGGGTGCAGTGACAAGTCTTGCTGCTCGTGCCCCGTCGGGCCGGGGCGGCATTGGAGGCGGATGATGGAGAACGACGGGAAGGCCCGCCGATGGGCGCCGTCTGGGCGATGCGAGCAACGAGAGCGGCTCAACGCTCAGCACGGGCTTGACGAGCATCAGCCATGGAAACACTTGAGCGGTGGCGAGTCAATCGACAGAAGAAAGGCCTCAACACACCTGGCGCGCCAAATGTTGGATCCGGGGTTCCGCAGACCCTTGAGAGGTTCGAACTCTGGGGTGCGTGCGAAGAACTCTCTCTTCCCTATCTGCCTACTCGATGATCCCATGGCCTAGCTCGATGAACCCAATGGACAAGGGACACAACAGTTTATCCTGGTTCTGGCCACCTTGCGGTGTAATACCCTACTCCAGCTTTGTGGTGGATTGCCTCGAGGGGCTGAGGTTGGACTGGTACAGTGGATGAACAACCTCAGGAGGTGAGGTGTTCTTGAGCTCGATGAGCTGGTGGGTGAGAGGATGGTCTGAATTATTTCCCCTCTCTGTGGTGGTGGCTTAGTCCTATTTATAGTGGCCTTGGTCCTCTTCCCAAAAGTGTGCATGGAGGGATCCCACAACGGCCAAATTCAAAGGGGCACAACCAGTACGAGTTATCCTGACAAAAGTAGTCTTCGCCTACAAAGGCTCTAGTGGTGACGCTGCAGTGGGCTCCGTGATGACCTCCGCCTTGGCGGTCTTGGTCTCGTTGCACCGATATGGAAACCTTTGCTTGATTCCTTGGGACTCCGCGCCTGCGCTTGACTCCTTGGCACCAAAGAGGAAACTGGCACACTGCGCCCGCTGGCACCCAACTGGCCTTGGTCGTCATGGCTCGCGTCATATGAGCCTCGCGAGGTGCATCTTGCATTGATATCTCCGATCCTCGAGGGCCAGCCTAGTGAGGCCGCCCCCCAGGGAGGTCTTGATGTCGCCTGCCTCGCGAGGCCTAGTCCCTCGCAAGGGTCTTGAGTTGTTACTGCTGAAGCTGGGCCGTACCGGGCCGCAGATGGAGCCACGCCGTGGGCCGCAGGCAGGCAAGTCTGGGTACCCCCGTTCCTAGGACGCCGACAAGTATACCATCCTCGGAGGAGTCATGTGAGCATGTGTAAAGGAGATGATTCACCTTTATGTATGTGAAGTAGATGTCGCATGTGTCACTTGCCGAATAGACTCTTGACATGGTGATGTCCGTAGGATGCTCTGCATCATCCCCTCCCCCTTGGGAAAGATCCGACCTCAGATCAAAAAACAAATCACCATGGGAAAGAGATGGCGTCGTCGTGTAAAAACAGACGGTCACCAAGTACTCATGATCTTGAAGCTCGAAATAGGCACTCTCCAATGTCACACCGTCGTGTGGTTCCTTCAAAAGGATCAAGGACAACAAACACTTGGAAAAAGAAATGTGGTTAGCGCTAGTGCAAAACCAATCATTCAAGAGGTGATTCACCCAACAAGTGTTGTCATCAAACATAGTATATGGTGTGACAAAGGATTGTGGCATGTCATGGAAGCATATGAATTGAGCACAATCAAGGACATCATGGAAACAATCATGCAAATGGGAGGTAAAGATGCTAATATGTTTGACAAGAGACCAAGCATTTACCTCAAGATTATAGAAAACATGCATAAAGCGCTCGACAAATGGTCGATGGTAGGCATAAGAATCATACACAACACCAAAGAATATGAGATGTCTACACACATGGGTCAAGTGCAAGACAATCCAAGCATAACGTGCATATGGTGTAGTGAATATAGTGTGTCACTCAACACAATATAAAGTGCAATTGTTCATCATGTGTGAACCAATCAAGTCAAACATGTAACAATCAATGGGGTATCGCATATGTGAACAAATGACATTGTTGCAACCAAACATTTGATAGGAGCAAGTAATCCAAGAATTGGATGCAACACACAAGGTATATATGTCATGAGGCATGGCCATGTGGCAATCATGAGTGAAAGCAATATCTCAAACATGCGTGCAAATGGTGCAAGCAACACATGATGTATGATCGACAATATCCAAGCTCAAGAAGGATATCACCTTGAAAGCATGTCCTTGTGCGTCCTTCACAATACCAAAGTGGAAGCAAATGCAGTGTAGAAGCAAGTCGTGGTAGAATGTATGAGGCTCGCTCTCAAGAGATCGAATGGTCAACTCACGTGAAGTGGAAGTCGACACAAAGTACAAGTATCCTACACATGCACACAACAAAACAAAGAGCGTATGTGCATGGTAGATAAACACATCATCCATCATGATGGTTCTCATCTTTTGCACATAACCATTAGAATCACAAGTGCATGAATAGTACGATGCAAGAATGGCGATATTCATGGCACTAGGTATATGGTGCAAACAGGTAGGGCAAGCATGCTTCACAACAAATAAGTCAAAATCTCCAAATATATGTGATAATGCTATGGGGGCAATCTCATTAGCAAGAGTTAAGTCATTGTTGCATTCCATACATGGCAAATCATCTAGCATGAGAGGCAACACATGGAGATATATGAAAATAAGCAATAATAATCATGTGCAAAGCATGTAGATGGTTGTCAACAACCGCATGAAAAGAGCAAGTATGAATCATCGGTGATACAACAAGGCAAGCAATCATAGTAATCAAGTCGTGAAAACTAGTGGAGTGAAGATGCAACACACTAGAGGAAATCATGGCAATCATGTCATGTGAGTAAATAGTAGGCATAGGCAATGCACATGACATATCGCAAGCACGAAAACAGAACATGATCAAAGTATCATCATAGGAATGAAGTACAAAAGGAACATGGCAATAACAAGCAATATCTCCACCAAGCTTGCAAATACACATACAAGTAGTAGAATCAATCATCATGTGTAATGCAAAGCATGGGTCGCCCGGAGTTGGCAGGGGAGAGTGCGGCGAAAAAGCATCACCTGGATCACATTTGTGAGGCTGGTGTTCTTGCCTATCATGTTGGCAATAAATTTTTGCAGCATCTGCACCTCTGCTATGGATCCCTAGTCCAAGCCCTTAGCAGTCCATGAGGTAACCTCGTAGGGGGTCCGGATCTGAACTCAGGAGTGGCCACCCACTTGGCGTCGCGAGGTTCGGTGATGTAGAACCACTCCTGCTGCCATACCTTGACAGTATCCACAAAGGCCCCCTTTGGCCAGACGACATTGGGGAGTTTGCTCACCATGGCGCCACCGCATTCCGCATGCTTCCCATCAACCACCTTCTGCTTTAGATTGAAGACCTTGAGCCACATGCCGAAGTGTGGGGGGATGTGGAGTAGCTCCTCGCACACGACGATGAATGCCGATATGTGGAGGAAAGAATTTCGGGCTAGATCATGGAAATCTAGCCCATAGTAGAACATGAGGCCCCGGACGAAGATATGGAGGGGAAACCCTAGTCCTCAGAGGAAGTGAGGAGTGAATACGACCCTTTCGTCGAGCTCCGGAGTGGGGATGACTTGATCCTTGGCAGGGAGCCTATGCGCGATGTCCGTCGACAGATACCCCACGCCCCAGAGCTCCTTGATGTCCTTCTCAGTGATGGAGGAGGCCTCACACTTGCCCTTGGAACCAGATCCAGACATGGCTGGGGAGGTTGGTGGCGGTGGGAAAGGTTGAGACTTTGGGCGCTCGAGCTCAGAGGAAGGGAAGGCAAGAGCTAGGAGAAAGGCACTGGAGAAAAAGAAGGAATCTTTACCCTCTTATATAGGCGGCGAAATACCAAACGCCCCCTCTCAAGCCTTAAAACTCGCTAGTTCCCGAAGAGATCATGCGAATGGCACGGTTGGATTACCCAAAACTGAATTAATGAGTATCCCGTAATGGGCGGGCACGATCTCTGTTTTGACAAGACGTGTCAATGGAGGCTATGCCTCGAAACGCAAAGCGGGAGGTGTGAAAACGGTTCGAAATATTAAAAGAGCCAGATATGACGTTTCACCAAAAAAGTTGTTAGTAAAGAGACATTGTTTTATTTGGATACTTGCCTTCGTGGCTAAGGGTTGTAACAATTATGCAGAGCCGGATACAGTCCCTTTGTTCAGGGAATTATTTTAAAGTGTTCAGGAGGAGGAACCTGCCTTGCAATGCCGAAGAAAATCCACGCGCCAAACACATCATCATCGAAAACTGGTTCAGGGGCTACTGACGGAGTCCTGGATTAGGGGGTCCTCAGGTGTCTGGGCTATTGATATGGGTCAGACTGATGGGCCGTGAAGATACAAGTAGAAGACTCCCCTCCCCCCTCCCCCTTGTCCGGATAGGACTCCCCTGTGCGTGGATGGCAAGATTAGAGTCCGGATATGTTATTTCCTTCCCTTACAAACCGACTCTATACAACCCTAGGTCCCTCTAGTTTGTATATAAACCAGAGGGTTTAGTCCGTAGAGGCTATCAGAATTCTCATAGGCTAGACAGCTAGGGTTTGACCATTACGATCTCGAGGTAGATCAACTCTTGTAACCCCTATACTCATCAAATATAATGAAGCAGGACGTAGGGTTTTACCTCCATCAAGAGGGCCCAAACCTGGGTAAACATTGTGTCCCACATGTCCCTTGCTACCCTCGATCCTCAGACACATAGTTCGGGACCCCCTACCCGAGATCGGCATGTTTTGACACCGAACCGTCGCCGCCGACGAAGGCCGAAGATGGCAAATCATCACTCTCGCCTCAAAAGATGGAAGCATCATCCTTGCTCGTCACCATGTCGTTTGCCTCCAAAGCTTGGTCCTTGAATGGCTCCGTAGTCGTAGTCGTCGCTGCAATATCTTGGAAAAGAGTTGAAGTAGACTCGGCATCATTAATGCCACAAAGAGGGATGTGATGAAGTCGAACTCGGGAGCATCGTCTTGGAGCTCATCGGGCTTGGACATCTTGGTGGTACTATCCTCCTGCTCGTTCTCATGGAGCCTGGTCGTTGCGAAGTGTGCTTAGGGTGGAGAAGCTTTAGCCTTTGTAAGTTCTTGTTCCGCCTTTAGAGCACCAATGTAGTTGTCGTCGAGGGACTTCTAGTTCTCAAGGAAGATAGTCTTGGAGATGTCGTTGTGCAATCCCATCATGAAGTGGAACTTCATCGAAGTGGGGTTGTCCACGCCGGCTCATTGCAAGGCATTCTTCATCTCCTTGAAGTACGCATCGATGGACTTGGATCCTTGGATGGTGTTCTCCAATTGGAGTAGAAGTTGTTCCATGTAGGTTGGAGGCACGAACTCTTGCCACATAGATATCTTCGTCTTTGGCCAACTCATGTCGTAGCTCTCCGAAGGTGTGTGAAGCCACCATGTCGACGCGTAGTCATTGTCACGACCGGTTTTCCGGGTAGTAATTTCCAGAAAATGGCCGTTGTGCTCACTAGCCCCAGGATTACTGTTAGCTGATGAGGCACCGACTTGATACATAAATTCCAAGCAAAATACAAAATATTTAGTACAAGACCATTCTGTCCTATGAGTACAACAAATGGTTTCTAGTGGTTGATGGCGGAAGCGGTTTGTGGATCCTCAGTGTCTATGGGACTCCATTTCCCACACGAACAGCTGACCAGGATAACTCCTATCTTCGCGAGGTTGCTGTCACCGTTGCTTAGGTTCCGGGGCGGTCATCGCAACGCTCCTCTCCATGCAAAATCTGGCCAAGACAATAGCCAGGGACAAGCCAGTGAGTACTTTGAATGTACTCGCAAACATGATGAACACGGGTATAATATAAATGATAATCATGCACTGAAATATTCTATGATCACATCGTCAGTCATAAATTAAAATCTCTGATGCATGCAAGCAGGTTATTTATATGCAACGTGAATATACAATAATGTAGTAGAAATAAAAATGTACTGAACGGGTGTCTGGAGCGACGCCTCGAAAGGATCAGGATATGAAGCATGCCTCAGTCGGGCATCTAAGCGACACCACATAAAGGGATTATAAGGGGAAATAAATAACAAGCATGCCATAGTCGAGCGTCTATGCGACACCACATAAAGGGCTTATAAGGTAAATAAATAACAAGCATGCCACAGTCGGGCGTCTGCGTGACACCACAAAAAGGGCTTATAAGGTAAATAAATAACAAGCATGCCACAGTCGGGCGTCTGCGCGACACCACATAAAGGGCTTATAAAGTAAATAAATAACAAGCATGCCACAGTCGGGCGTCTGCGCGACACCACATAAAGGGCTTATAAATAATCACAGTGAATATCCAGGAGGTAGAACTGTCCCAGGGATACTCAATACTTCAAATAATATAAAAGGGGGTTAGTCCATAATAATAATAATCACAATCATCATATGTCACACGTCATGATCCATGTTCTGGTTTAGTAGTTTCTCCTCCGAAGACTAACACTAAGACCAACACTTGACCCGACCCAGACTGTAGTCCTTAACCATGGACACCACTATTCGAATAGATTTAATCTCTGCAGAGGGTGTACTCTTTACCCACGAGTAACGGATTCCTTTAGTCCATCGGGACTAATTCCGTCTACGGTCTTTTAGTTGAAAACACACCTAACTTGCACACACCAGCTTAACTTACCGGTGTCTGGAATCACCCACGACACCTCTCAAGCAAAACTATAAGTGGGGACACTACAACCTCGCGTAGCATGGGATCAAATTTATATCTCGCGCTCTAAGGGGTGCCCCCCTCTCGTTCCAACCGGAAACACCCATGCCCCCGGACCAGGTGGCATGCCTACCGGATGCATCCAATATCTTCCACCATGGCCTCTCTGTACGGTGTGTGCCAAGAAAGGGGTTGAAAACTTACTGAACTGTACCCTACCTGCGGCAGGGACAAGTGGCAGTACGAAACAAGTATGGGAGTTACTGGAACAAGACTCGATCTACGGTCGACTCAGGAGGTTTATAAATTCCCTGCATGATAGGTGTAACCAATATATATTCCAACTAACAAAATCACCACTCCTTATTCCTCATCATGCCATACCGGACATAACCATCCCGACGGAGACCGGAGACAAGCCCACGCCTACACAAGGCAGAGGCTTTCCCGGGTTTCTTTCCAGCATGCATGCATGGCATTCGAGGGTGAATATCATCACAAGTATATCTGTTTCCAACAGCAAGGAAATCTCCTATATGCATTCATGCAAATGATTGCGTCACCACATAAAATAACGAGTTCTCCGAAATAAAGTGGTGTTATAATCGCGTCAACCAACATATCACAAATATTATGCCAGGGTTCAGGATGCTTGCCTTCAAGGGTATACAAGTGAGGTGCATATTTGAAAATTGCCTTCTTCTTCAAAAACCTATTTTTGAAATTATTCAAATTAACACATAGTTTCAAAATAGTTCAAAAATGTTGTCTCAATTTTTTTCAAATAAATCTAAAAATAAACTATATTAAATTTGAGAGAGGTAGGAAAAAGAATCAACTCATTTGGAGTTTTATTTAAAAAGATATAGCCGGTCAAAGTTTAGTCAAATTTCTGGTTTTTAAATAAAACATAAAAAGAAAATGTTCCGAAATGTACACGTCGAACACGTACTTTGGAATTACGTTTCCACTTATGCCTGCGTGGACCGGCACTGGGTCACTGATAGTGGACCCGCCTGGCCCACTGGTCATGTTTGACCAGTCCACGCGCGCGTCGCCTCCTCCGACCAGCAGGCGGAGCTCGGCGAGATCGCCGCGTGACGGAGGCATACCTCGGTGATCTGAGCACATGGGTGTGCTCAGGAGGTCGAGATGAACTCGTGGGTACCCGTCATGGTCGCCGACATGGACGGAGTCGCCGGCGACGATCTCCGGGGCGGAGGTGGCTTCGGGCACGATAGGGGATCCGCGCTATGGTGACTCTCTGTCGAGGCTGAAGGTCTGGGTGGCTCCGCAAGATCGTGTGGAGCCTGGTGGTCGCGTTGGACGGACGGGAGGGGTTCTGGTTACGGTGAATGGAGCTGGGACGTGGCGGCGGCCGAACCGGCCGGAGTTGAGGAAGACGGCTTCCCCCCGACGATTGCGGGTTGTGGGGGTGCCATGGGGGTGGCCCGAGGTCGCTTGCATGGCTGGACGTGCTCGGGGGTCCCTATTTATAGCGCGGCTAGGTCGGTTTGCGGCGGCCGGATAAGAACGACGGTGGACCGCCGTTCTGTAGCTTGCAGGGCACCGTGGCGGGGCTGGGGATGGCGGCAGGAGCTAGCGGACGAGCGGGCACTGCTCCAAGGGCGAGCTGGCGAGCGGGAGCGGCTCGGGCGGCGCCGACCAGCGCAGAGGCTGTCGGGCGGCAGTGGCGGCTAGCATCTGGCTTGCCAGAGACGTGGCGAGGGGCTGAGGTGCTCGTGAGGGTGTACGTGTCAAGGCGTGGCCCCACGCTGCGAGCGGCAGGGTGATTGGATGAGCTTGGGGGAACAGGCCAGGGACGCGGCGGCTCGGGCGCGGCACGTGCAAAACGCGCGCTCTGGGCGTGCCCAGAGCACGCCCACCAGGTGCTCGGCGAAATGCCAGTGCATGCTACAGTGCTTGGGTGAGGCTGGCACTTAGCATACCTAGGTTAGGATCATCTAGGTGCTTAGTGGACATGCTAGATTTTTCAAAGGTGCAAGGTCTCAGTGCAAAACAAAGATCATGTCAAAATTGATCATGCCCATAAGGTGTTTGTCATAATGTCAGAGGCACCTAGGCATTTCTTGGAGTGGCCAAATTCTCCAAGCTAGTGTCTCTTTAATTGCAAAAGAGAGTGGTAAGGTCATTTGGGCAAAAGAAGAAACTTTCTAGTGCAAGTTTTGCAAATCTTCAGTTCTTGACAAAAGGTAAATGGCATCAATGCATGGACAAAAAATCTCCCAATGGGTCCAATCTCCTGGACATAAGGGTTTGGTAAGGTGTACTACAAGTAGGAGAAAGCTCATGGGTAGAGAGCAAGTTAGAAGATGGTTGCAGTACAAATCACCAAGTTGCACCAGAATGAAGATGAGGATGATTCACTCAAATCTTTCAAAGAACATCCCTGGATTTTGGCATAAAGTGGAATAATATGCTCCTACTGACATCCCAAAATTTTGGTAGAAGTTTTAAAGAAATATTTAAATAGGTTGTAGTGTAAAATTGCCCACTGGACCAGATTTGAAAATATGATGTAGAGCTCAAAATATCCAAAGAAAGAAATATCTTTTTGCATAAAAGTGATTTAGAAACATCACATGACATCCCCAAATTTTGGTGGGATTTTTAAATGAATTTATCAAAGGGTTGTAGTGCAAAAGGGGTTCTAAACTTATGAAAAACCAATTTAGAGAAATAAAGCTCAGGGGAAAATAATTATGTGGATAATCCCACTGATAAAAGAATTGTTTTATTTGAGAGGGTAAACAAGTCCAATAATAATTTGAAAAGCTTTTTACTAGGGATGAAAACTCCAGAACTTAGGGGAAAAGAGAGGCTCTGAGATCAAGAATAAATCCAGAAAAATAAAAATTTAATTTCCTGGCAAAATTTTAATTAATAAAACAAGGTTAAAATTTTGGGGGTGTCACAACACTACCCCCCTTAAGAAAAATCTCGTCCTCGAGATTTGTTAAGGGTTGTTTTGAAAATATCATTCCTGTTAGCTGAAACCAAAAGGTTTATTCATAGCACAAACTTGCATCGTCGAGGTTGGTCTTTAGCAGCTACGCTTGGGATTAAAAATGCAATCGCACATGAACATACTCATGCATGGCTATAACAAAAATAGGGGTTCACAGGCAAACAGTATTTAATTACGGCGATACAGGATCACACAGTTACAAGGCGAGGACCTACTATTACTCGGTACTGCTCGGGTGACTCAGTCTACCTCGTTAATATCTAAGCGGGCTTGCCTTGTGGAGGTCGAAGTTTCTCCACGGTTCTCACCGTCGGGGTCAACTGGAGGGGGTTGAGGAACTGCAGGGTCGGGGTAGCGATGATGACCATCTCGGGGATTGTTGGCCACAATCCCGTTGGAGCGTGTTCCCAAAAGGCGACGAAGCACTTCTGGGGTCATCAAGGTATTTTGCTCAATGACTGGGGCAGACCTCAAGGACTCGATCACGTGTCCGAATAGCACGAATGGGTTGTCAATGTTGGGCTCATCTTCTCTCCTTGCCGGGGCTCGGCGAATTAGCTCTCCACGAGTTGCGATCAGATCAATGGTGATTTGATCGAACATATCCTCTAGTGCACTCACATAGCGCACTAAGTGCAACAAAGCAGGATCCGTCTCGTGATCTCCGTTGACAACTTGGGGTGGTCTTCCATATCCGTTACGGCTGGGGTAGTAGTAGAACGAGCGACAGTTAACTTTGGGCGACAAATGCCGGAGTTGAATTATAGCCTCTCGAGCAGCTAATTGGATGGCTTTGGCTCAAAGGAAGTTGTCCTTCCGGTGAACCTGTAGGGGCGTTCTGGCGACAGACCCCTACCATAGATGTGCACTGTGGCCCAGAATTGACGGCTTTCACCGCCCATGGGTCCTTGGTACACAACGTATTTTGGAGGCTCTTCTAACGCATAGGCACGACGGGTGAGGTTTGCGAGTATGGTCACAAAACCTCCAAGGTTGTTTGCTGTGGTCTCATTGTGCACGACGGGGCCAGGCATTCTAGCTTGGTTTGGGGTAGAGACTGTGCTGTGCTGGGTTGAGGCTAGTGTGCCCTTTTAATAGAAAAAGGGGACGAAGTGTTCCTTCGCACGCCTGTGAATGGGACAAAATAGGGGTCGGTCACTGGCGCGTGATTGACAGGCTAGGCTGAAAGGTTGTGCATCGACTGCCAAAAGTGTCGGGGTCACTGTATGGCTATCTTGCACGAGAAGCTTGGCTGGGGGTTTGGTTAAGGTCTGGTGGGTTGGTTAACCTAGGTTTTTCGACCTGGCTATGATAGGATTAGCCAATGGTCAGCCTGGCTCTGATACCAAGTTTGTCACGACCGGTTTTCCGGGTAGTAATTTCCAGAAAATGGCCGTTGTGCTCACCAGCCCCAGGATTACTGTTAGCTGATGAGGCACCGACTTGATACAGAAATTCCAAGCAAAATACAAAATATGTAGTACAAGACCATTCTGGCCTATGAGTACAACAAATGGTTTCTAGTGGTTGATGGCGGAAGCGGTTTGTGGATCCTCAGTGTCTATGGGACTCCATTTCCCACAGGAACAGCTGACCAGGATAACTCCTATCTTCGCGAGGCTGCTGTCACCGTTGCTTAGGTTCCGGGGCGGTCATCGCAACGCTCCTCTCCATGCAAGAAATCTGGCCAAGACAATAGCGAGGGACAAGCCAGTGAGTACATTGAATATACTCGCAAACATTATGAACACGGGTATAATATAAAAGATAATCATGCACTGAAATATTCTATGATCACATCGTCAGTCATAAATTAAAATCTTTGATGCATGCAAGCAGGTTATTTATATGCAACATGAATATACAATAATGTAGTAGAAATAAAAATGCACCGATCGGGTGTCTGGAGCGACGCCTCGAAAGGATCAGGATATGAAGCATGCCTCAGTCGGGCGTCTAAGTGACACCACATAAAGGGCTTATAAGAGGAAATAAATAACAAGCATGCCACAGTCGGGCGTCTATGCGACACCATATAAAGGGCTTATAAGGTAAATAAATAACAAGCATGCCACAGTCGGGCGTCTGCGTGACACCACAAAAAGGGCTTATAAGGTAAATAAATAACAAGCATGCCACAGTCGGGCGTCTGCGCGACACCACATAAAAGCTTATAAAGTAAATAAATAACAAGCATGCCACAGTCGGGCGTCAGCGCGACACCACATAAAGGGCTTATAAAGTAAATAAATAACAAGCATGTCACAGTCGGGCGTCTGCGTGACACCACATAAACGGCTTATAAATAATCACAGTGAATATCCAGGAGGTAGAACCGTCCCAGGGATACTCAATACTTCAAATAATATAAAAGGGGGTTAGACCATAGTAATAATAATCACAATCATCATATGTCACACATCATGATGCATGTTCTGGTTTAGTAGTTTCTCCTCCGAAGACCGACACTTGACCCGACCCAGACTGTAGTCCTTAACCATGGACACGGCTATTCGAATAGATTTAATCTCTGCAGAGGGTGTACTCCTTACCCACGAGTAACGGATTCCTTTAGTCCATCGGGACTTATTCCGTCTACGGTCTTTTAATTGAAAACACACCTGACTTGCACACACCAGCTTAACTTAACGGTGTCTGGAATCACCCACGACACCTCTCAAGCAAAACTCTAAGTGGGGAGGCTACAACCTCGCGTAGCATGGGATCAAATTTATATCGCGGGCTCTAAGGGGTGCCCCCGTCTCGGTCCCAACCGGAAACACCCACGCCCCTGGACCAGGTGGCATGCCTACCGGATGCATCCGGTATCTTCCACCATGGCCCCGCTGTACGGTGTGTGCCAAGAAAGGGGTTGACAACTTATCGAACTGCACCCTACTGCGGCAGGACAAGTGGCAGACTGAAACAAGTATGGGAGTTATCGAACAAGACTCGATCTACGGATCGACTCAGAGGTTATAAATTCCCTGCATGATAGGTGTAACCAATATATATTCCAACTAACAAAATCACCACTCCTTATTCCTCACCATGCCATACCGGACATAACCGTCCCGACGGAGACCGGAGACAAGCCCACGCCTACACAAGGCAGAGGCTTTCCCGGGTTTCTTTCCAGCATGCATGCAAGGCATTCGAGGGTGAATTACATCACAAGTATATCTGTTTCCAACAGCAAGGAAATCTCCAATATGCATTCATGCAAATGATCGCGTCACCACATAAAATAACGAGTTCTCCGAAATAAAGTGGTGTTATAATCGCGTCAACCAACATATCACAAATATTATGCCAGGGTTCAGGATGCTTGCCTTCAAGGGTATGCAAGTGAGGTGCATATTTGAAAATTGCCTTCTTCTTCAAAAACCTAATTTTGAAATTATTCAAATTAACACATAGTTTCAAAACAGTGCAAAAAAGTTGTCTGAAATTTTTTCAAATAAATCTTAAAACAAACTAGATTAAATTTGAGAGAGGTAGGAAAAATAATCAACTCATTTGGAGTTTTATTTAAAAAGATATAGCCTGTCAAACTTTAGTCAAATTTCTGGTTTCTAAATAAAACAGAAAAAGAAAACGTTTTGAAATGTACATGTCGAACACGTACTTTGGAATTACGTTTCCACATATGCCTGCGTGGACTGGCACTGGGTCACTGACAGTGAACCCGCCTGGCCCACTGGTCAGGTTTGTCCAGTCCACGCGCGCGTCGCCTCCTCCGACCGAACAGAGGCGGAGCTCCGGCGAGGATGCCGGCGAACGGAGGCGTCCCTCGGTGATCTGAGCACATGGGTGTGCTCAGGAGGTCGAGACGAACTCGTGGGTACCCGTCATGGTCTCCGACGTGGACGGAGTCGCCGGCGACGAGCTTCGCGGTGGAGGTGGCTTCGGGCACGATTGGGGATCCGCGCTACGGTGGCTCTCCATCGAGGCTGAAGGTCTGAGCGGCTCCGCAAGATCGTGTGGAGCCTGGTGGTGGCGTTGGACGGACTGTATGGGTTCTGGTTGCGGTGAACGGAGCTGGGACGTGGCGGCGGCCGAACCGGCCGGAGTTGGGGAAGACGGCTTCCCCCCGACGATTGCGGGCTGTAGGGGTGCCATGGGGGTGGCCTGAGGTCACTTTGCGTGGCTGGACGTGCTCGGGGGTCCCTACTTATAGCGCGGCTAGGTCGGTTCGCGGCGGCCGGATAAGAACGACGGCGGACCGTCGTTCTGTAGCTTGCAGGGCACCGTGGCGGGGCTGGGGATGGCGGCAGGAGCTAGCAGACGAGCGGGCACTGCTCCAAGGGCGATCTGGCGAGCGGGAGTGGCTCGGGCCGCGCCGACCAGCGCAGAGGCTGTTGGGTGGCAGTGGGGGCTAGCATCTGGCTTGCCGGAGACGTGGCGAGGGGCTGAGGTGCTCGTGAGGGTGTACGTGTGGAGGCATGGCCCCACGTTGCGAGCAGCAGGGTGATTGGATGAGCTTGGGGGAACAGGCCAGGGGCGCGGCGGCTCGGGCGCGACACGTGCAAAACGTGCGCTCTGGGCGCGCCCAGAGCACGCCCACCAGGTGCTCGGCGAAATGCCAGTGCATGCTACAGGGCTTGGGTGAGGCTGGCACTTAGCAGACCTAGGTTAGGATCATCTAGGTGCTTAGTGGACATGCTAGATTGTTCAAAGGTGCAAGGTCTCAGTGCATAACAAAGATCATGTCAAAATTGATCATGCCCATAAGGTGTTTGTCATGATGTCAGGGGAACCTAGGCATTTCTTGGAGTGGCCAAATTCTCCAGGCTAGTGTCTCTTTAATTGCAAAAGAGAGTGGTAAGGTCATTTGGGCAAAAGAAGAAACTTGCTAGTGCAAGTTTTGCAAATCTTCAGTTCTGTACAGAAGGTAAATGGCATCAATGCATGGACCAAAAATCTCCCAATGGGTCCAATCTCCTGGACATAAGGGTTTGGTAAGGTGTACTACAAGTAGGAGAAAGCTCATGGGTAGAGGAGCAAGTTAGAAGATGGTTGCAGTACAAATCACCAAGTTGCACCAGAATGAAGATGAGGATGATTCACTCAAATCTTTCAAAGAACATCCCTGGATTTTTGCATAAAGTGGAATAATATGCTCCTATGACGGAAACTAGGGTGGCAAGAGTGGAACAAAACACCAGGCATAAGGCCGAGCCTTCCACCCTTTACCAAGTATATAGATGCATTAATAATATAAGATATATTGTGATATCCCAACAAGTAAACATGTTCCAACAAGGAATAACATCTCCATGTTCCAACAAGGAACAAACTTCATCTTCACCTGCAACTAACAACGCTATAAGAGGGGCCGAGCAAAGCGGTAACATAGCCAAACAACGGTTTGCTAGGAAGGGTGCAAAAGGTTAGAGGCTGACATGGCAATTTGGGATGGCTTGATAAACAGGTAATAGGTGGCGCAGCATAGCGATAGAACGAAGCAACTAGCATAGCAATGATAGTAGTGAGATCCAGTGTAGCGGTCATCTTGCCTGAAATCCATAAGGAAGAAGAACGAGTCCATGAAGAAGATGAACGGATGAAGCCGAACCAAGCGTAGACGAACGAATCCTCACGATCGCAACGAAACAGGAACTAACAAGAAGAAGCACACAACATAGGTAAACACACCACACATGAACAAGACATGATGCACAACAAGCATGATGCATGACAAAGCTACATGAAGCTATTCATGGCAGCAGATGATGCAAACAAGAGCATCACATCAAAGCAAGTTTAAATGAGGCCGGAAACAACATAGAACAATTCCGGTAAGTCCTCATATGAAAATTTCGAAATTGGTCCAGATCTGAATAAACCTTATGTTCAAGTTTTTAAATAGCAAGTTAAGATGCATCACGATGATCTACACGAAATTCTAGTCAAGTTGCATATAAAGTTCATTAGATTCGGAGCTACGGCCTAGAAGATATGAGCAAAACAAGTTAAACATGGCATTGATACAAAATGCATCCAAACATCAAGCAACACCTCAAAACAAGGATGCAACATGATAATATGAAGCTACATGCAAAATCAAGCAAGTTTCATATAGAGCACACTCAAAACGGAGCAACGGTTCAACACACACACTCCAAACAATATATATCACCAATTTGTCCATAACAGCAACTAGGCATCTTGCAAGCACCAAAACAACATGCTACAGCATCTCAACACAATAACAAAAGGCATGGGCATGATGTACAGGTAAAGCATGACAAAACATGAACACTGAGCTATCTCCAGAAATCACTAGAACATGCTCAAACACACATGGCAAGATTGCAAATAATAACAGTTTCAGACTTTGCGAAATAACATCAAAGTTGCAATGTTTAGAGCTATCAAACAACATGCTACAGGAACTTATCATGGAAAACAAAGACATGGCATGATACTACTAATTGCATAGAACAAAAGTCCCTTAGTGACCATAAGCCAAAAGGGATCCAAAAATACAGTTGCAAGCATGTGAATATAGCAAAAACATAAACAGATTCAGACTTAGTGCAAAACTGGAGCATGGCATAAACAGATAACAAGTAGGCATGTTTACGAGCTCGATGCACTCACTATGAGGCATTGAATGACAAACTAATCATACACCCAGCAACTAGACATGGCATAGAAGCTAGACATAGTAAGAACAACAACATAGCACACACGGATCAACTACAACAACCTTGGCAAAATTGAATAACATGTAAACAACCTGCCAGGAAACATTTTATAGAAAAAGTAGAGCTCGATTGACTCAAGCTATGGCACTCCATAATTGCAAACAAGGCCATGGATGGATAGAGCATAACCATATGTTCAAAACATCCTTACTGAAGTATCTCAAAATAAGCATGGATCTCTCGGTAGCATCAAGTTAACATGGCATAAAAATATCAGCAGAACAGGGGCTGAAATCAGCAACATCATGAAGCCTAGTTTGCATGCTTGTGCTAGTCACCACCGAGATCACAAAAATACATGGCATACACCCCTGTAAAGATGGCATGGCATATTACAAAACACATGTAGGACTCAAGTTCATAGGGAGCACACATCAATCATGGCAAAAATGACAAAAGTGCATGTTCTGATAAGAATCTGAAACTAACATCACATAGCCCTCTTGCAACGATGATTCAGGCATCAAGATGAGCTCAAATGAAAATTATGCAATGAGATGAAATGATGTACTCGTCGAGACGAACAATTTGACATATTACACGCACGAAACGAAGCTACGGATGCAGAGTTATGATGCGATGAAAATGTATGATAATGCGAAAAGCTTCGGGGACTTGGAGGATAAAATCACCTCCGTATCTGGGGTTGACCCGGGCGCGGATTTTGAGGTTGGCCGGAACCTCGCCGGAGACGAGGGGGACGGCGGCCGGAGTGGGAGGAGGAGTCGCCAGAGCGCGGGGGGGCTGGATCCGGTCGCTCCTCGACCGGATCTGGCCGGAGGAGGCCGGGGGCGGCGAGGCGGAGTCGGCCGCCGGCGAGGAGCCACTCAGCTCGGCGCCTAGGGCGGCGGAGGGAGCCGGCGGCGGCCGCCGGCACGCGCCGGGCGGGAGGCGGCGGCACGGGCTCTGGGCGGAGGACGGCCGGCCGGGCGGGCGGCGCAGGCCAGGCGGCGGCATGGCGGCACATGGGTGGGCGGCCGGCGGCGAGGCGCGAGGCGGCGGGTTTGACGGCGGGAGGCGCGGCTGCTGCTGTGGCCGGCTGTGGCGCTGCGGCGGCGGCCGCAAGGCCCGGGCGGGTTTGCCTGACCCCGCTGGGGGCGGCGGCGGTGGGAGGGGCCTGCGCGTGGTGATTGGCTGGGGGAGGCGGACATGTCCGGCGGCGTGGGCGGTCCGTCGGCGGAGGAGGAAGATGCTAGGGTTTGGTCTGCGCGAAAAATCCAGGGAGGGACACATATTTATAGGTAGAGGGAGCTAGGAGAGTCCAAATGAGGAGCGGTTTTCGGCCACGCGATCGTGATCGAACGACCGAGAGCATGGAGGGGAGTTTTCTGGGTTTTGGGCCACTTTGGAAGGGGTGTTGGGCTGCAACAAAAGAGGCTTTTGCGGTTACCCGGTTAACCGTTGGAGTATCAAACGACCTCCAAATGACCCGAAACTTGACAGGCGGTCTACCGGTGCTATACCAAGGCCGCTTGGCAAATCTCGGTCTATTCCGAGACCGTTTAACACCCGCACATGAAAAGAGGCAAAAGGGGGCGCCAGGGAACATAGGAGTGCCGGATTGCAAAACGGACAACGGGGAAAATGCTCGGATGCATGAGACGAACATGTATGCAAAATGAAATGCACATGATGACATGATATGAAATGCATATGATGACATGGCAAAGTGCAACAGGCAAGCACATGACATGGCAACGACGGCGAATAACTAACGGACACCTGGCGCATCGAATCTGGGGCGTTACAACACTCCTCCACTAACAAGAGATCTCGTCCCGAGATCTTAGGACCGAGACGGAAGGGAAAAATGGATGAGGTGAACCAAGAACTCAAGAGAAGAAGCAAAGAATCAAGAGCACACGAGAAGAAGAGAGAAACGGCGAGAAAGGCGAGAATCAAAGCTCCCGGAATCAAGATAAACTCTGAAACAACTCGTTGTAACCGGAGTGGTTAGAATGAGAAAAGAAACGAATAAGACTGAAAGGATTTAGGCAGCACTCCGGTTGAAACATGGAAGGAATAGAACTTGAACTTCACCCAAAGAGATGGCACTTGACGAGATGAACAAGACAATGCCTCCGGAAGAATTGAAAGAGGATTGAATGAGAAGAATTTAGAATGATTGAATGGAGTTGTTGAGAAAATGAACAACGAAAGAAAAAGCTTGTCGTGGACTTATGGATAACATCTCAGAAATTATGAGGTGATAACCAGCCGCAAACGGAAATGATTGAATAGCTGAGAAGAACGAAGGAATCCAAACTCCAATTCTAAGGAATACGGAGAATTAATTACACTTAGAGATGCAAGAAGAAAAGATATTTGAATTCCACCAAAAATATTGATAAAAATCTTGAAGAAAGAATTAAATCATGAAGAACCACCATGAAGAACTCCGATAACGAAAGGATGATGAGATAGAATGAAGGACGAAAGAATAAGATGAGCATTGCGATGATTCCGATGGAGGTTCCGACGAAATGGCCGAGGAAGCTGAACTCCGGATAAGAAAATATGAAAACACTTGGAAGTAGAATTTATTCATCAAGAACAAACTCCAAAGGAAAGGATTACTTGACGATGATGAAACAAGAATAAGATTTATTGTATGCTTATCCTTCATCAAATTAAATTGATGATAAGCAATGGATTTTGCATATTACTTATTCTTCTTGAAAAAGAATTGAGAAGTGACATATCGCAACTTGAGAAGGTCTTCATGAACCACCGATAGGATTGAAAAGAACGAATGGATTAATATGATAAACAAGGAAAAAGAATCTGAATGAACCACCGTAAGAATTCGGAAATGACTGATGAAAGAGAATGAATCACCGGGAAGAATTAGAAAAGCACGAAGATACTTGAGGGAATTTAGAGAAAAGAGATCGAAGATATCGCACACTGATTAACGAATGCTTGAACGCAGCACCGGAGGAATATTGAGACGAACGAAGGGGCACGGATATAGAATAATTGGAGAACGACTTTGAAAACTTGGAACGAAGAAATCTTCCGAAAAGATGGCCTCCGGATGATTGAGACGGAAAGTGACTCCTGAAATACTCCGGATGGATGAAAAGAATATCTGACAAATGGAATACTTCGAGATGATAGCATGAAACTAGAACCACGAATCTTCGAGAGAACGGGCAAGATTTAAGAGAAACTCTACTTTGGTCTTCAAATGACGACGATAAACATCACCAAAATTAATGAGATACTCCGGAAGAATGAAAAACAGAGAGGTTGAGCCAACAATGAAATGATTCGAAATCGATCTTGGAAAAAGGCAAGTGACTGATGAAATTCATACTTACGTCAAACTCCGAAAAGAATTGAGAATAACTCCGGGGAAATTAGAAGAGTCAGGTAAGATCCTGGGAAAAGACCTATGGGTTAGGGCCCACTAAAAAGAAAACACCGTTGGAAAAGGGATGTTGAACAGATAGATGATGCACCGGAATAATTGAAATATTTGACTGAGGTGACAACCTCGAATTAATTGGAACACAGACGAATCTCCTGAGATGTCTTCGGAACTCCGGGATGATTGAATGGCGAGATGCAAATGAGCAAGGAAAACACTTGATCCAAGGAAAAGAATGTGATCAACCCGAAAAACTTGAATTGAGTTCACCGGAAAAAGAAAGGGATGAAGAATGACGAACGAGATGAGAATTCACCGGTTGAAACAATTGACGAAAGACTGAAGAGGCTCCACACGAATGAGATAGATGGTTGAGAGAGAGACCTACTCCGGAAAGAAAAAGGGTGGGAGGGCGGGAAAAACAAAGACAACTTGGAAGGGGAACCGACGAATATCTTGAAGAGAAAACACCGGTTGAAAGAAAGCAATGGCTTCACATGAGTAGGATGGCTACTCGATTATGGACTCCGGTTCCAAGAGGAAGAAGGGAGGGCGGGTGGGAAAAACAAGGACAACTTCGGACAAGGAAAAACAACGACGTCGGAGGAAGAACTGAGGATTGAACTTAGCAAAGATGAAGATGGTCGAGTCGACTTGATGAGAAATGCACCGGATAAAAAGAGCTGAGGAACAACTACCGGAAAACCAACTGCGTGATCCTAAAGAAAAATTTGAATGGGAAGAGAAGTAGTTCAAAACACCTACGTCAAGATTCCTCACCAGAGCGACGAAGGGGCTGAGGAGTAAAAAGAATTCCTACTCTCCGATATAACTAGACTCTAAAAATCGTTTTATTCTAGACTCAACTGCGGCCAAACTACACGATCAATCAAGGGGGCTCCTAGGATCGGTCGAGGCTCTGATACCAACTTGTCACGCCCAATATGCAACCCTATCCAAAAGGAACTCGACGGTCCCACCAAGGATAGACCCGCATATTGAAACGCTTTTGCAAGGTGGATATCATTACATCAACATTACATAATAGATGGGGATACATACATAAGGCACAAATGCCACCAGAATACATCAACATCATATACAAGATCAACATCCGACTACGGATGAAACATAAACAGAAACTCAAACAATATCCACCTGCTAGCCCAGTGCTGCCGACCGGAACCTATCCCCGATCAAGAAGAAGCGTAAGAAGAACTCCAATACAAGCAAACATCGCTCTCACGATCGCAAACCTGTACCTGCAACTGGTGGTGTAGTAATCTGTGAGCCACGAGGACTCAGCAATCCCATTACCATGGGTATCAAGACTAGCAAATCTTAAAGGGAAAGGAAGGGGTAAGGTGGTGAGGTTGCAGCCGCGACTAAGCATGGTGGCTAACTTACGCAAATGAGAGCGAGAAGAGAAACAAAGGAACGGTCGTCAACTAGTAATGATCAAGAAGTGATCCTGAACTCCTACTTACGTCAGGCATAACCCAGAAACCGTGTTCTCCTCTCGATCAACCCCGAAAAGAGACACTCACGGTTACGCACATGGTTGGTGTATTTTAGAAGAGTTTGCTTCAAGTTTACTACAACCGGATATTAACAAATTCCCATCTGCCACATAACCGCTGGCACGGCTCTCGAAAGTTTAAACCTCGCAGGGTGTCCCAACTTAGCCCATGATAAGCTCTCGCGATCAACGAAGGATATTCCTTCTCCCGGAAGACCCGATCAGTCTCGGAATCCGGCTACAAGACATTTCGACAGCAATAAAACAAGACCAGCAAGACCTCCGGCGTGCCGACACCACGATAGTAGCCGCACAGTATCTCGTCTCGAGCCACGACCGGATGAGCAGTCCGTACAACTAAAACCAGCCCTCAAGTTTCCCGGTGTGGCGCTGCAAAGGGTCTAGTTTGGACCAACACTTAGACAAGCATTGGCCCGGGGCTAAAATAAAGATGACCCTTGGGATGCGCGACTCCCAAGGGAAAAAGGTAATAGGTCGGGCAAATGGTAAAACCAATGTTGGGCCTTGCCGAAAAGTCTTATTCAAAGCGAACTGTCAAGGGGTCCCATAAATCACCCGACCGCGTTAGGGACGCAAAATCCGGGAACATAATACCGATATGACGGAAACTAGGGCGGCAAGAGTGGAACAAAACACCAGGCATAAGGCCGAGCCTTCCACCCTTTACCAAGTATATAGATGCATTAACAATATAAGATATATTGTGATATCCCAACAAGTAAACATGTTCCAACAAGGAACAACATCTCCATGTTCCAACAAGGAACAAACTTCATCTTCACCTGCAACTAACAACACTATAAGAGGGGCTGAGCAAAGCGGTAACATAGCCAAACAACGGTTTGCTAGGAAGGGTGCAAAAGGTTAGAGGCTGACATGGCAATTTGGGATGGCTTGATAAACAGGTAATAGGTAGCGCAGCATAGCGATAGAACGAAGAAACTAGCATAGCAATGATAGTAGTGAGATCCAGGGTAGCGATCATCTTGCCTGAAATCCCGCAAGGAAGTAGAACGAGTCCATGAAGAAGATGAACGGATGAAGCCGAACCAAGCGTAGACGAACGAATCCTCACGATCGCAACGAAACAGGAACTAACAAGAAGAAGCACACAACATAGGTAAACACACCACACATGAACAAGACATGATGCACAAAAAGCATGATGCATGACAAAGCTACATGAAGCTATTCATGGCAAGAGATGATGCAAACAAGAGCAGCACATCAAAGCAAGTTTAAATGAGGCCGGAAACAACATAGAACAATTCCGGTAAGTCCTCATATGCAAATTTCGAAATTGGTCCAGATCTGAATAAACCTTATGTTCAAGTTGTTAAACAGAAAGTTAAGATGCACCACGATGATCTACACAAAATTCTAGTCAAGTTACATATAAAGTTCATTAGATTCGGAGCTACGACCTAGAAGATATGAGCAAAACAAGTTAAACATGGCATTAATGCAAAATTCATCCAAACATCAAGCAACACCTCAAAACGAGGATGCAACATGATAATATGAAGCTACATGCAAAATCAAGCAAGTTTCATATAGAGCACACTCAAAACGGAGCAACGGTTCAACACATACACTCCAAACAATATATATCACCAATCTGTCCATAACAGCAACTAGGCATCTTGCAAGCACCAAAACAACATGCTACAGCATCTCAACACAATAACAAAAGGCATGGGCATGATGTACAGGTAAATCATGACAAAACATGAACACTGAGCTATCTCCAGAAATCACTAGAACATGCTCAAACACACATGGCAAGATTGCAAATAATAACAGTTTCAGACTTTGCAGAAATAACATCAGGTTGCAATGTTTAGAGCTATCAAACAACATGCTACAGGAACTTATCATGGAAAACAAAGACATGGCATGATACTACTAATTGCATAGAACAAAAGTCCCTTAGTGACCATAAGCCAAAAGGGATCAGAAAATACAGTTGCAAGCATGTGAATATAGCAAAAACATAAACAGATTCAGACTTAGTGCAAAACTGGAGCATGGCATAAACAGATAACAAGTAGGCATGTTTACAAGCTCGATGCACTCACTATGAGGCATTTAATGACAAACTAAGCATACACCCATCAACTAGACATGGCATAGAAGCTAGACATGGTAAGAACAACAACATAGCACACACAGATCAACTACAACAACCTTGGCAAAATTGAATAACATGTAAACAACCTGCCAGGAAACATTTTATAGAAAAAGTAGAGCTCGATTGACTCAAGCTATGGCACTCAATAATTGCAAACAAGGGCATGTATGGATAGAGCATAACCATATGTTCAAAACATCCTTACTGAAGTATCTCAAAATAAGCATGGACCTCTCGGTAGCATCAAGTTAACATGGCATAAAAATATCAGCAGAACAGGGGCTGAAATCAGCAACATCATGAAGCCTAGTTTGCATGCTTGTGCTAGTCACCACCGAGATCACAAAAATACATGGCATACACCCCTGTAAAGATGGCATGGCATATTACAAAACACATGTAGGACTCAAGTTCATAGGGAGCACACATCAATCATGGAAAAAATGACAAAAGTGCAAGTTCTGATAAGAATCTGAAACTAACATCACATAGCCCTCTTGCAACGATGATTCAGGCATCAAGATGAGCTCAAATGAAAATTATGCAATGAGATGAAATGATGTACTCGTCGAGACAAACAATTTGACATATTACACGCACGAAACGGAGCTACGGATGCAGAGTTATGATGCGATGAAAATGCATGATAATGCGAAAAGCTTCGGGGACTTGGAGGATAAAATCACCTCCGAATCTGGGGTTGACCCGGGCGCGGATTTCGTGGTTGGCCGGAACCTCGCCGGAGACGACGGGACGGCGGCCGGAGGGGAGGAGGAGTCGCCGGAGCACGGGGTTGATCCGTCGCTCTCGACCGGATCTCGCCGGAGGAGGCCGGGTGGCGAGGCGAGTCGGCCGGCCGGGCGAGGAGCCACTCGGCGGGCGGCCTAGGGCGGCGGAGGGAGCCGGCGGCGGCTGGCCGGGCACGCGTCGGGCGGGAGGCGGCGGCGCGGGGCTCGGCGGCGTACGGCCGGCCGGGCGGGCGGCGCAGCCGGGCCGGGCGCGAGGCGGCGGCATGGCGGCGCCGCAGGGCGGTGGCCGGCGACGAGGCGCGAGGCGGCGGGTTTGACGGCGGGCCGAGGCGGCGGGAGGCGCGGCCGGGCGGCGCGGGCCGGCTCATGGGCGTCTTGGCGACGGGCGGCTGGCGGCGGGAGGTTACGCGCGCGCGATGATTAGCTGGGGAGGGGCGGACATGTCCGGGCGGCGGTGGACGTGTCCGTCGGCGGGAGGAGGAAGAAGCTATGGTTTGGTCTGCGCGAAAAATCCGGGGAGGGACACATATTTATAGGTAGAGGGAGCTAGGAGAGTCCAAATGAGGAGCGGTTTTCGGCCACGCGATCGTGATCGAACGACCGAGAGCATGGAGGGGAGTTTGCTGGGTTTTGGGCCACTTTGGAAGGGGTGTTGGGCTGCAACAAAAGAGGCTTTTGCGGTTACCCTGTTAACTGTTGAGTATCAACGACCTCCAAATGACCCGAAACTTGACAGGCGGTCTACCGGTGCTATACCAAGGCCGCTTGGCAAATCTCGGTCCATTCCGAGACCGTTTAACACCCGCACATGAAAAGAGGCAAAAGGGGGCGCCGAGGAACAAAGGAGTGCCGGATTGCAAAACGGACAACAAGGAAAATGCTCGGATGCATGAGACGAACATGTATGCAAAATGAAATGCACATGATGACATGATATGAAATGCATATGATGATATGGCAAAGTGCAACAGGCAAGCACATGACATGGCAACGACGGCGAATAACTGACGGACACCTGGCGCATCGAATCCGGGGCGTTACATACTGACATCCCAAAATTTTGGTAGAAGTTTTAAAGAAATATTTAAATAGGTTGTAGTGTAAAATTGCCCACTGGACCAGATTTGAAAATATGATGTAGAGCTCACAATATCCAAAGAAATAAATATCTTTTTGCATAAAAGTGATTTAAACACATCACATGACATCCCCAAATTTTGGTGGGATTTTTAAATGAATTTATCAAAGGGTTGTAGTGCAAAAGGGGTTCTAAACTTATGAAAAACCAATTTAGGGAAATAAAGCTTAGGGGAAAATAATTATGTGGATAATCCCACTGATAAAAGAATTGTTTTATTTGAGAGGGTAAACAAGTCCGATAATAATTTGGAAAGCTTTTTACTAGGGATGAAAACTCCACAACTTAGGGGAAAAGAGAGGCTCTGAGATCAAGAATAAATCCAGAAAAATAAAAATTTAATTTCCTGCCAAAATTTTAATTAATAAAACAAGGTTAAAATATTTGGGGGTGTTACAGTCATGGAAGTTCCTTGTGGCACACTTCACTTGTTCTTCGGGAGGAACTTGATGTAGCTTGAGGTAGTCATCCATGTGGCAGTCCCAATCGAGATACTCCTCGGGTTATTGAGTCCCATAGAAAGGAATCTTGTGGTCTGTGTCAAGGTCATAGTAGCTCATGGAAGTCGCGGACTTGAGCTTGGGGAGTTTCTATTGAGCGTAGTCTTGAGGTGCTTGTAGGACAAGATGCCGAATATCCAAAGGGGAAGATGCCTTTAGTTGCTTGGTGAAGATGCCAATGTAGATGGTGGAGTCATTGAGCGGTTGTTGGTGTTGAGCTCTTGACCTTCACATTCTCGTTGGTGATGGTGTCGATGCCGATGTGACCTTGCTGGAGATGGTAGCTCGGAAGCATGTGCATTAGAGCGTCTTCTCGAAGATGAGGAAGATCTCTTGTAGGACTTGATGAGGGCCTTGATCTCCTCCATTTGAGCATCCATCTTGGCGTCCAAGTTGTTTTTCATGGCACCAAACTCGCCATTGTTGTTGTAGACCGAAGGAGGTGTGCTTTGCCTATCCATCACAAGACTCGAGCAAACGTGAGTGGGAGAAAGAGAAGAACTAGACCAATATACCTTACTTGATGTTGAAGATGGATCAATGATCACTCAATAATGTAACAAGGAAATAACACAATTGGTAACGGATCTTGTCAATTCTCGCACCTACACAAGTAAGGCTTATGGAGTAGCTTGGTGAGGATAGTGGCACAAAAATTTGATGCAAAATGTTAGGAAGAGTCAATAATGTTGAAAAATATTCAAAAATTCGCAAGTGAAACAAGTAGACAAATAGCAATATGCGGCACACAGAAACACACACTCGAATAGATAAATGGTGTCGTGCAACCAAGGAGTGAGCTCAAAATGTGGAATCCACGGAAAATGCTCTTGTTGCACAATGCTAGAGAGACGCTAGCTCAGTTGCTCAATAGGCGGATACGACACTTGTGCACAACCTATAAGAGACAAAAATGCAACGACTTCTATCCCAAGTATGCTATTATGGTGTTCCGGTGGTATGATCCAAGATGACCGGATATGACAATCTTATATGCTATGGCTATTTCTTACAAGCTCTTTGTTCACTCTTTTTCTTTGCTTAAAAGCTTATTCTTTTTTTGGTATGGCCACAATGCAAAATACGCAAACCAAGATAGCAATTGTGTATATACGAGAACAATCTTGTGACACAAGAGATGATATGATGATACCAAGATGATACCAATAAGATATGGTATGTATGCAATGGAAGGTGTAGACCGATGATCACTAATGTGCACAAGTAACGTTGTCGGCAATACTCAAATGGCTAGTCTCGATAGGCAAGTAACGCAAAATGGGTTAGGGGTTATCAATGCAATTGCAAGGGGAATATACAATGGAGGGATACAACGATACCAAGGTGATATAGAGGTTACCGTCCGTGGCGATGATGAGTGGCAGTGTTCTTGATGTAGACCCATTCCTAATTAGCCGAAACACCTTAGGAAATGGAAAAACCGCGAACTCAAAATCTCCAAAGGCAAATGTCAAATGGTTGTAGCAGAATGCGGTGGTGGTTTCAGTAGCTCAATGGGATTGCGGAAATGTAATGATGGGTTTTGGAGTATGCAATGCGGAAGTGGAGGTTATGGTTGTGGAATATAAACGGTGTCGGAGTTCAAGTCACCGTCCCTAAGTAGCCGAAACATCTTACGAGACACAAACCACAACTCGGACAAGCTGAAACAAAATTGGGTTAAGTTGAGGTGGCGGAAGGGTATGGTGGGCAAGGTTATGTGAAAGTTATGGTGGAGGGTTGATGAAGAAGTAACCGTCCCTAAGTAGCCTAAACACATTAGGATACTCAAATCACTACTCAAACAACCTCAAATGCAATGGGGATCAAAATGGCTTAGGTTGCCGAAGGCTATGGTGGTATTGCGAATGATATGGTGGAAGGACTAGAAAAAGATGCCAAAGTTCCAAAATTCTGATGGAGTCAAATGGTGATGAAACCAGTTTGAGGACTTCGGGCACGTCGATAGCTTCAAAACGAGCCAAAGAACACTCAAAGCAGAGTTCAGAGTGAAAAGTTATGATTAAAACGTGAAAGAGGCTGATGCTGAAATTTCAGGGAAAGTTTCTGGTTACGATGGAAGTTCCGGGCCTAGGGCCGGAAGTTCCAGGCTCCGAAAGTTCCAGGGGGTGGCTGGAAGCTCTGGGGGTCGCGGAAAAAGTGCGGGGAGTCTGGGGATTTTTGGGGTAAACTTTCTGTTTAGATCGGAAGTTCCGGGGCTAGGACGGAAGTTCCAAGGGTCGTGGAATTTCTTTCGGGACGAACTCTAAATTCCATATCTGAGAACGAGGGTGGAAAAACACGATTTCCTGGGGCAAAATTGCGAGGATTTTGTGGATGGAAATGGGGGAAAATATGGGGAAGCCTAGATCCACTTGAAACACAACGAATCCATGGATCAAAATCAACAAAACATCGTCCAAACCAACAAATCACAAAAAAATCGGGATTATTTTTTGTGGGGATTTTCAAATTTAGGATGAAATCAAGCAAAACAAGGCTAGAAAGTGGGGGTAGGGTCTCCAAATTTGTGATCAATGTGGCTCATGATATCAAGATGATGTAGGGTAGAACCCTAGATGCCCGATCTTTCACAATTGGAGCAGATCCCGCGAAGAACACGAGGGGAAAACACTCAAACCAACAAGATTCTATTACACATGTTGTAACATCCCAAATTTTCAATTTGGAATGTTATACGTAGGTCATCCATGCACATCATACTTTATTGCATCTTCATTCCGCAATCCTCGAAATCCTAAGCAACTCAAGGACCCTCGGAGAGAGTTGTGGGTTTTCCGGGTTTCATATTTGATTTTCATCGAATATTGAAACGAGGATCTTTGACTTTAATTATTTTCTCTCTGAAAAATATTTCATAAAAAAAATAAATGAGAGCAGATAATATGACTTCTCCAAAACAATTGAAATATCGGAGGAAAAATGTTAAAATCAAATATTCGATTTTATTTGAGTTTATTTGGATTTTATTTGCATTAGAAAAATTGCATGTTTTCAAAATTGCATTTTAGGGCCAAGAAAATGTTCATCTCGTTCTAAATGTTTCATTTAGACGGTGAAAATTTGTTTTGGCATTTTTAGATTTTTTTATTTATTTTATAGGATTTATTTTTCTGTCGGCGGAATTATTTAAAAAGGTTCCTCTACCGAGTGGGCCTAAGGCTGGGCGGCCCAGCCCGCGCCGCCTCCCAGCACACCGACCCGCCCGCCGCTAGACCCGAGTCCGAGCCGGACTCCGCCTCGCCTGCCCCCTCCTCCAAGCAAGCCCCCTCTTATAAGCCGCCACCCCGCCGCCAAACCACCACCACCGCCGCCGCCTGCACCGCCCCTTGCTTACCCGCCCGCCGCCGCCGCCAGCCGCCCATGAGCTGCCCCCCCAGCCGCCTCGCCGGATCCGCCGCCGGTTTTTTTACAAACCCTAGTTTTCGTTTTTTTAATAGATCGGTTTTTCTCCGGTTTATTTATTTAGCGAGCATTCGCTCGTTTGTTCGTTTTAACGAACGCATTCTTCGTTTAGATCCAGATAACGAACGTTTGTTCGTTAGCCTGTTCGTCAGTTTTTCTTTTTCTTGGATTTACTCCGTGATTTTTCTGATCGCGATTTCTGATCCGATCTTAGTTTCTGTTTATCTTTTCGCCGTTAGTCGGAATGAGGCGATTCAAGCGCCTAGATCTTCGTCTCGAGACCCTCTTTCTATCTAATCAACTTAAACAAGATTTTGGAACTGTAAAATTTGACCTTAGTTCAGATTAGTAAACGGATCTTGTTTCTTTCGCTGTTTGAGTTTCGTTGTTCCGTTTGGTTTGATTCCTTTTGCGAACCGGAGTTCTTAAGTTCAACTTTCTGGTCAGCCTCGTTTATTTGAGTTTTGCTTGTGCATCTTTGCTTGTTGCTTATGTATGTTATTGTTTGCTTGCGATAGAATTCCCGGAGTGCGAAGCGTGTTATACGAGTCTCTAGGATTCGCAGATCATCAGCAAGGCAAGTAACACATTGATCATAATCTTTTCATACCCAGTTTTTATGCATTAGTTCCAATCCTCAAACATTGCATGATTAGTATGTCATTAACTTGTGGGTTGGGAAGTAGTTGTTGAGGTAGAACCTATTGCCCTGTTACTATCAAACCCTTGGGAGTTACTTCTACGTGTTGCTTATATAGCTATGCTATGCTCGTAGACGTGGTTGGGTTTGAGTGAATCCATGACAGATGTGAAATTGTTAATTAATGGTTCAACATAAGGTGGCAACTTATAATTAACATCTGGGTGGATTGAGGCACCTGGGGAACCCAGTGTTGTCTGTTTTATTTTTCGGAAATTCCGGGGTACCCGTGTGATCTTCCTATGGACCGCCACCTAGGCTTAAAGGGAACTAAGATGATTCATGCTAGAAACTTCCGTGTGCAGCCACAAGCTACTATGGGCTCTAGCATAGTTGAGTAGGTTACGTGAAGCTCTTGAAGAGGTACATCAGAAGGTAGTGGGTTTTGTAGGTTTGGTATGGTCTACCCGGAGTAGAGAGTTAATGTTTCTGAAAGACTGTGTCTCGGTCATCCATTTCTCAAACACCATGCAGTGCGAGAAATCAACGGAGGCGGTCGAGTCTTGTGGGGAAAAGTGCGCAAACCTCTGCCGAGTGTACAATCTAATCATGGTTAGCCGTGTCCCCGGTTATGGACAATGTTGAGTATCTAGTACTTGGGTTATCACATGTATCTCATCATGCTTAATTAATATTGTCGGGTTGTTAACTACTTTAATTGGGATTGAGTTGGGGTTATACCTTCTCAATGTTTCAACCACCATGATAGTTAAATTAAAATCTATGCCATTGTTGTAGGAAAAAATTGGCTTTTCGCAAAACTACAACCATAGAGCTTTCCACCAGCCAAATATGTATGTAGTGATAGCATTATCCTATTCTTGCTTTACTGTGTTATATTGCCTGCATATTCCATGTGCTGACCCGTTCTCGGGCTGCAACGTATTATTTTGCAGACTTTTTAGATGAGGAGTAAGCTTCGTTAGGTCGTTGCGTGCAGCTCAGCTATGCCGTTGGAGTTGAATGACTCACTTTATCTTCCAAGCCTTCCGCTGTTATCGCATTAGATGGCCTTAAGCCATATTATTGTAATAAGTTCTCTTCTGAGACATTCGATGTAATAAGTGTGTGATTGCTACTCTGTTATAAATCCTTCAAGTATCGTGTGTCAAGATTCTCGATCCAGGATGACACTGAAGCACAAAGACTTGACCATCTGAGGTCGGGTCGCTACAAGATGGTATCATAGCACACGCTGAGTGTAGGACACGACCACTAAGATAAACCATAGGTCACTCTTCTCTACTCATTTATGACTCCTCTCCATTTTTCCACTCTTTAGGATGTCGGAGATGAAGAACAAGTTTGCGCATCCAGATGAAGACACACCTTTTGGACGCCACTTGAAGGAAGTCACTAGGTACGTGAACATTGGAATACCAAGCTTCACCAGGACGTACAACGCCACCTTACCAGAAGAGGAACGCTGGATGATTCAAGTACAAGTTCCAGGAAGGACGTTCTCGCCAACTTCTAAACCCATAGAATTTTCTTTCGAAGCACCCACCTGGAGCCTAGGCAAGAGCATGGCAGCTCATATTACCATGGGACGTATTGGAGAAGTCTACAACAGGGAGCTTAAGGAAACCATCTATCAAATATGTGGGCGCCGAGACGAGCAATGGGAAGTAATCAGCACCAAGAAGGATACATCCATTGCAGCTTTCATCCAGGAGCTAAATCAGCACATTCGACGTCAGGAGAACCAGATGTGCGCAGACATGATGGAGTTGAAGAAGGCGAAGACCATGATCATCGAGCTGGAGGAAAAACTCAAGTTTACACGCGATGGATATGAGGAGGAAATCAAGACATTACTGGAGAAGAACGACGACCTGGTTAAGAAGATCGGAGTATTCATGGGAGGACCAGCACCGGGAAAAGAAGACGACGACCCCACTTGCCCGGACAACTACATCATCATCGACGACACCGATTCCGATCCTAGTGATGATGACTATGAAGACGAAGCTGGAGCAGACATCATGGAGTCTTCCACCGATCAAAATTTCTAGATGACCACCATATATTAGTAGTATTTCCCCCATGTATTTAGTAGCAGTTGAGCACTTATGCGATAGTTCTAGACCATTTGTATTCCCTTGCTTGCTTGATTGAGTGAAATGATTGTGTTTGCCTCATGTGCATATGGGTAGTGTTTTCCTGTAGACCTTTTTCTATTCTAATCTCTTCCATGTAAACCCATCAGATGCCTCCGAGACGTGGCACCGGTTTTGTTTTCCCACCGGAGCTCACCCAGTTGATCCAGCAGCAGAATGCCTTGATGCAATTGCTAGTTCAGAACCAGGGCAACAACAACAATAACCCGCCGCCAGTGGACAACCTAGCCCGTTTTCTAAGGTTACAGCCGCCGGTGTTTTCCAGTAGCACCGAGCCAATAGTTGCTGATGATTGGCTATGCCGTATCGGAAGGGAGTTAACCACCGCAGGATGCACAGATGCTGAGAAGGTGCGCTTTGCCGCATATCAATTGGATGGACCAGCAGCCTCATGATGGGAATTACACGGCTACTTTTCCTATAGCCAATGTCACTTGGGACCAGTTTCAGCAAGCTTTTCGCACAACCCATGTCTCAACTGGAGCCATGCAGTTGAAGAAGTGCGAGTTTCGCAACTTACGCCAGGGGAACCGTACTGTGGCTCAGTACGTGGATGAGTTTAGCAAGTTATCATGCTATGCCCCTGATGATGTGGCCACAGATGCCGCGAAGCAGGAGAAGTTTATGGAAGGGCTGAATGATGATGAGCATGTAGTTGATGGTGGAAACTTTCAACAACTACCAGGAGTTGGTAGATAAGGCCCTTATGATCGAAGGGAAGCAGCAGCAGATTGAGAGCCGCAAGAGGAAGTATGGACAAGGGAAGTATAACTCAGGCGCTCAGCAGAAGCCTCGCTTAACCCCGAACTTGGGAGGACTTGTTCATAACCATGGAGGTCACAACCACACTGGAGGAGGATCGCATAACCACAATGGTGCCAAGAACAGAAATGGGAACAAGGTTAATAACAACCATAACCGCTCCAACCCAGCTACACCCGCCAAAAGAGACCTAAGTCAAGTTACTTGCTTTAAGTGCGGAAAGACAGGGCACTATGCCAATGATTGCCCTGAAGGAAGGAATGGAAACGGAAATGGGAGCGCTGGGAAGAAGCCCAATCCATTCAATAAAGGACAAGTGAACCACGTTAACGTGGAGGAGGTTGAGGAGCAGCCGGACGCGGTAATAGGTAAGTTTTTGGTTAAGTCATTTACCGCTCTTGTTCTTTTCGATACTGGTGCATCGCATTCATACATATCAAGGGGGTTTGTGGATAAGTTTAAATTACCAACCCAAACCCTTAGGACCCATCTTTTAGTAAGCTCGCCTGGAGCAGAGTACATGGCTAGCCGATGGTGCAACCAGATACCCCTAACCATTGGCATACATGTTTTTCCGTCTGACCTAATTATCTTGGAGTCGCAAGGGTTGGATGTGATATTAGGTATGGACTGGATGTCAAAGTATGGAGGAAGCATTGACTGTGCTAGCAAATCAATTTACCTCACCACCCCGGAAGGAAAAAGGATTAAGTATGTATCTAGGCATGCGCCTAGGAGGAGCCAAGTGAATTCCCTCATGGGAGTTGTTCAGGAGGAAGTGCTTGTAGTAAAGGATTTTCCGGATGTTTTCCAGAGGAGTTACCAGGCATGCCACCGGATCGAGACATCGAGTTTTTGATAGAGCTATTGCCAGGTACAGGGCCAATATCCAAGAGACCCTATCGGATGCCCACAAATGATCTGGAGGAAATTAAGAAGCAGATCAAGGAGTTATTGGAGAAAGGTTACATTCGAAGGAGTTCATCACCTTGGGGAGCCCCAGTGCTTTTGGTTGAGAAGAAGGATAAATCCCTAAGGATGGTTGTTGATTATCGAGCCTTGAATGAAGTAACGATTAAGAACAAGTACCCACTACCGATGATCAATGATCTGTTTGATCAGCTGCAAGGAGCCAAGGTGTTCTCGAAGATCGATCTACGATCGGGATACCATCAGTTGAAGATTCGAGAGAAGGATATACCAAAGACATCGTTCACCACACGGTATGGATTATACGAGTATACGGTCATGTCGTTTGGACTGACTAACGCCCCTGCCTATTTCATGAGCATGATGAACAAGGTGTTCATGGAGTACTTGGACAAGTTTTTTGTGGTGTTTATTGACGATATTATGGTATACTCGAAGAACGAAGAGGAGCACACGGATCATTTGCGTTTAGTTCTCGAGAAACTCAGGGAACACCAGTTATACAGCAAGTTCAGCAAGTGTGAGTTTTGGTTGAAGGAAGTTGGATTTCTTGGGCATGTTATATCAGGAGAGGGTATAGTAGTGGACCCCAAAAGGTTCGGGCGATCCTTTGAATGGTTGGCACCTGCTCGCTTAGCGAGATCCGCGGTTTCCTTGGACTCGCAGGTATTATCGGAGATTCATTGAGAATTTTTCCAAGATTGCTAAGCCAATGACTGAATTCATCAAGAAGGATACTAAGTTTAAATGGATGTAAGATTACGAGGCAAGTTTTCGGAGTTGAAGAAACGTTTGACTACAGCCCCAAAGCTAACACCGCCAGATATACATAAGGAGTTCCAAGTTTATTGCGGCGCCTCGCTTAGGACTTGGATGTGTGCTTATGCAGAAGGAAGAGTTGTTTCGTATGCCTCACGACAACTAAAACCCCATGAGTTGAACTATGCCACGCATGATTTGGAGTTAGCAGCCGTAGTGCATGCATTGAAAACCTGGAGGCATTATCTTATTGGAAATCGTTGTGATGTGTACACGGATCATAAGAGTTTGAAGTACATTTTCACGCAAAAGGAGTTGAACCTTAGGCAGAGGAGATGGTTGGAGCTTATAAAGGATTACGATATGAAGCTACACTATCATCAAGGAAAGGCCAATGTCGTAGCAGACACTTTGAGCCGGAAGATTTATGCCAATATCCTTGAAAGTAAGGGATTGGCGAAGGAGTTAGCTGAGGATGTCATGGAAATTAGGTTGGAGATTGTTCCAAGAGGTTTCGTTGCAACAATGGAGGTTCAGTTGACATTGTTGGACAAGATTCGAGAAGCTCAGAAGGATGACAAAGAGATTGCCGAGATAAAGGAGAAGATGAGTAAAGGAAAGGCCAAAGGTTTTCGTGAGGATGATCATGACACCTTATGGTTTGAGGACCGAGTTTATGTGCCCAGAAACCCAGAGATCAGGAAGTTAATACTTCAGGAGGCTCATGACTCACCATACTCGATACACCCCAGAAACACCAAGAAGTATTTGTATTTGAAAGAATGTTTCTGGAGGACTTGTATGAAGAAGGATATTGCCGAGTATGTAGCCGTATGTGATGTATGTCAGAGAGTGAAGGCAGAGCATCAGAAGCCAGTAGGACTATTACAGACTATGTTGATACCCGAATGGAAGTGGGAAAAACTTGACATGGATTTTATCACCGGATTGCCCAGGACCAAAGCAGGATATGATTCAATATGGGTAGTAGTGGATCGCTTGACCAAAGTGGCTCACTTCATCCCAGTGAAAACAACCTATACAAGTGCGAAGTTGGCCAAGATATACATTACCAGGATCATATGTCTGCATGGAGTTCCGAGGACCATCGTATCAGATAGAGGAACACAGTTTACTTCAAAGTTTTGGCATCAGTTACACCAGACTTTGGGAACAAGATTGGAGTTCATTACAACATTTCACCCGCAGACAGATGGACAAACCGAGAGAGTCAACCAGATTCTGGAGGACATGTTGAGAGCCTCTGCGCTAGATTATGGATCTAGTTGGGATGACAATTTGCCTTACGCAGAGTTCTCGTACAACAATAGGTACCAGGCCAGTTTGAAGATGGCACCGTTTGAAGCTCTGTATGGACGCAGATGCAGAACACCGCTGATGTGGGATGAGGTAGGAGACTGACAACTGTTTGGACCAGACTTGATCAAGGAGTCTGAGGAGAAGGTTAAATTGATCCGTGATAGATTGAAGATTTCTCAGTCCCGTCAGAAGAGTTATGCAGACATGAAACACAAGGAGGTAACCTATGAAATTGGAGATAGAGCATATCTGTGAGTATCACCCTTGCGAGGAGTGAAACGTTTTGGAGTTAAGGGAAAACTAGCTCCGAGATTTGTAGGGCCATATCGTGTTTTGGAACGGATGGGAGAAGTTGCCTAGAAGCTGGAATTACCAGAAGGATTGTCAGGAGTTCACGATGTGTTCCACGTTTCACAGTTAAAGAAGTGTCATGCTGAGATGGCCGATATACCATTAAGAGATACAGTAACCCTGGAGGCAATTCAGTTGGACAGTAATTTGACTTATGAGGAGAAGCCAGTGAAGATTCTTGACTTTGCCAGCCGAGTCACCCGCAGCAAGGTTATTAAGTTTTGCAAGGTTCAGTGGAGCCACCATACCAAGGAGGAAGCCACCTGGGAACGAGAGGATGATATTCGCAAGGACCACCCGCACCTATTTTCTAGCCAACCCGAATCTCAAGGACGAGATTCATCTTAAGGGGGGTAGGTTCGTAACATCCCAAATTTTCAATTTGGAATGTTATACATAGGTCATCCATGCATATCATATTGTATTGCATCTTCGTTCCGCAATCCTCGAAATCCTAAGCAACTCAAGGACCCTCGGAGAGAGTTGGGGATTTTCCGGGTTTCATATTTTATTTTCATCGAATATTGAAACGAGGATCTTTGACTTTAATTATTTTCTCTTCGAAAAATATTTCATAATAAAAATAAATGAGAAGAGATAATATGACTTATCCAAAACAATTGAAATATCGGAGGAAAAATGTTAAAATCAAATATTCGATTTTATTTGAGTTTATTTGGATTTTATTTGCATTAGAAAAATTGCACGTTTTCAAAATTGCATTTTAGGGCCAAGAAAATGTTCATCTCGTTCTAAATATTTCATTTAGACGGTGAAAATTTGTTTTGGCATTTTTAGATTTTATTTATTTATTTTATAGGAATTATTTTTCTGTCGGCGGAATTATTAAAAAAAAAGGTTCCCGCCGCCGCTTGCCCCCTCCTGCAATCAAGCCGCCCCTCTCTTATAAGCCGCCACCCCCGCCGCCCAAACCACCACCGCCGCCGCCGCCTCCGCCTCACCACCACCCCACAGCCGCCGCCTATAGCCATTAGCCAGCCGCCGAGCCTCACCGCCAATGAGCCAATGAGCGCCGCCCGCCACGCCGCCTCGCGGACCCCCCGGGAGGTATCCGCGGATCCGCCACGTTTTTTAAAACCGCTTCGCTTTTTTAGAAACCCTAGTTTTTTAATAGATTGGTTTTCTCCGGTTTATTTATTTAGCGAGCGTCATTGTTCGTTCGTTTTAATGAACACATTCTTCGTTTATATCCAGATAACGAACGTTCGTTCGTTAGTCTGTTCGTCAGTTTTTCTTTTTCTTGAATTTACTCCGCGATTTTTCTGATCGCGATTTCTGATCCGATCTTAGTTTCTGTTTATTTTTTGCTCGTTAGTCGGAATCAGGCGATTCAAGCACCTAGATCTTTGTCTCGAGACCCTCTTTATGTCTAATCAACTTAAACAAGATTTTGGTACTGTAAAATTTGACCTTAGTTCAGATTAGTAAACGGATCTTGTTTCTTTCGTTGTTTGAGTTTCGTTGTTCCGTTTGGTTTGATTCTTTTTGCGAACCGGAGTTCTTAAGTTGAACTTTTTGGTCAGCCTCGTTTATTTGAGTTTTGCTTGTGCATCTTTACTTGTTGCTTATGTATGTTATTGTTTGCTTGCGATAGAATTCCTGGAGTGCGAAGCGTGTTACTACGAGTCTCTAGGATTCGCAGATCGTCAGCAAGGCAAGTAACACATTGATCATACTCTTTTCATACCCAGTTTTTATGCATTAGTTCCAATCCTCAAACATTGCATGATTAGTAGGTCATTAACTTGTGGGTTGGGAAGTAGTTGTTGAGGTAGAACCTATTGCCCTATTACTGTCAAACCCTTGGGAGTTACTTCTACGTGTTGCTTATATAGCTATGATATGCTCGTAGACGTGGTTGGGTTTGAGTGAATCCATGACAGATGTGAGATTGTTAATTAATGGTTCAATTTAAGGTGGAAACTTAAAATTAACATCTGGGTCGATTGAGGCACCTGGGGAACCCAGTGTTGTCTGTTTTATTTTTCAGAAATCCCAGGGTACCCGTGTGATCTTCCTATGGACCGCCACCCAGGCTTAAAGGGAACTGAGATGATTCATGCTAGAAACTTCCGTGTGCAGCCACAAGCTACTACAGGCTCTAGCATAGTTGAGTAGGTTACGTGAAGCTCTTGAAGAGGTAGATCAGCAGGTAGTGGGTTTTGTAGGTTTGGTATGGTCTACCCGGAGTAGAGAGTTAATGTTTCTGAAAGACTGAGTCTCGGTCATCCGTTTCTCAAACACCATGCAGTGTGAGAAATCAACGGAGGCGATCGAGTCTTGTGGGGAAAAGTTCGCAAACCTCTGCAGAGTGTACAATCTAATAATGGTTAGCCGTGTGCTATGTCTTGAGCTTGCATTGGTTTTCCCCGAAGAGGAGAGGATGATGCAGCATAGTAGCGTAAGTATTTCCCTCAGTTTTTGAGAACCAAGGTATCAATCCAGTAGGAGGCCACGCGCAAGTCCCTCATACCTGCACAAAACGATAGCTACTCGCAACCAACTCGATTAGGGGTTGTCAATCCCTTCACGGTCACTTTCGAGAGTGAGATCTGGTAGAGATAATATTTTTGGTATTTTTGGTATAAAGATGCAAAGTGAAAAGTAAAAGGCAAAGTAAAAACAAAGCAAGTATAAAATCATGTGATGGAGATTGATATGATGAGAATAGACCCGGATGCCATAGGAAGAGAACATTGTATTGAGATCCAAAAAGAGAGAAGAAGCCATCTAGCTACTAGCTATGGACCCGAAGGTCTGATGTAAACTACTCACACTTCATCGGAGGGGCTATGGTGTTGATGTAGAAGCCCTCCATGGTGGATACCCCCTCCGGCGGAGCTCCGGAACAGGCCCCAAGATGGGATCTCGTGGATACAGGAAGGTACGGCGGTGGAATTAGGTTTTTGGCTCCTGTTCTGGTCGTTTGGGGGTACGTAGATATATATAGGAGGAAGGAGTATGTCGGTGGAGCTTCGAGGTGCCCACTGTGTGTCAAGACATCGATCCAGGATGACATCAAGAATGAGACTAGACCATCTGAGGTCGGGTCGCTACAAGATGGTATCATAGCACACGCTGAGTGTAGGACACGACCACTAACATAAACCATAGGTCACTCTTCTCTACTCATTTCTGACTCCTCTCCATTTTTCCACTCTTTAGGATGTCGGAGATGAAGAACAAGTTTGCGAACCGATGAAGACACACCTTTTGGACGCCACTTGAAGGAAGTCACTAGGTACTTGAACATTGAATACCAAGCTTCATCGGGACGCATAACGCCACCCTACCGTAAGAGGAACGCTGGATGATTCAAGTACAAGTTCCAGAAGGACGTTTCGCCAACTTCTAAACCCATAGAATTTTCTTTCAAGCACCCATCCGAGCCTAGGCAAGAGCATGGCAGCTCACATTACCATGGGACGATTGAGAAGTCTACAACAGGGAGCTTAAGGACACCATCTATCAAATATGTGGGCGCCGAGACGAGCAATGGGAAGTAATCAGCACCAAGAAGGATAGATCCATTGCAGCTTTCATCCAGGAGCTAAATCAGCACATTCGACGTCAGGAGAACCAGATGTGCACATACATGATGGAGTTGAAGAAGGCGAAGACCAGGATCATAGAGCTGGAGGAAGAACTCAAGTTTACACGTGATGGATATGAGGAGGAAATCAAGACATTACTGGAGAAGAACGACGACCTAGTTAAGAAGATCAGAGTATTCATGGGAGGACCAGCACCGGGAGAAGAAGACGACGACCCCACATACCCGGACAACTACATCATCATCGACGACACCGATTCCGATCCTAGTTGAGGGAGTCCTGGACTAGGGGGTCTCTGGATAGCCGAACTATCATCTTTGGCCGGACTCCTAGACTATGAAGATACAAGATTGAAGACTTCGTCCCGTGTCCGGATAGGACTTTCCTTGGTGTGGAAGGCAAGCTTGGCGATACGGATATGTAGATTTCCTAACATTGTAACCGACTCTATGTAACCCTAACCCTATTCTGTGTCTACATAAACTGAAGGGTTTTAGTCTGTAGGACGAACAACAATCATACCATAGGCTAGCTTCTAGGGTTTAGCCTCTCTGATCTCGTGGTAGATCTACTCTTGTACTACCCGTATCATCAATATTAATCAAGCAGGAGTAGGGTATTACCTCCATCGAGAGGGCCCGAACGTGGGTAAAAACATCGTGTCCCTTGTCTCCTGTTACCAACCGCCTAGACGCACAGTTCGGGACCCCCTACCCGAGATCCGCCGGTTTGACACCGACATTGGTGCTTTCATTGAGAATTCCTCTGTGCCGTCACCTATAGGCCCGATGGCTCCTTCAATCATTAGCAACGATGCAGTCCAGGGTGAGACTTTTCTCCCTGAACAGATCTTCGTATTCGGCGGCTTTGCACTATGGGCCAATTCGCTAGGCCATCTGGAGCAGATCGAAAGCTACGCCCCTGGCCATCAGGTCAAAGTTGGAAGCTTGAACTATACGGCCAATGTCCGCGGAGACTTGATCTTCGACGGATTCGAGCCACACCGAAGCGTGCAGACTGTCTCGATGGGTACGATCTAGCTCGCCACCGAACAAAGGCTCGAGGCCGCACCAAGGCCCGCCCGACGCTTAATCCGGAGCCGGTTTCATTGATCGAGGACGGTTGGTTGGACACCACCTCGGGGCTGAAATCTCTACGGGATTGAGCCGAACACCATCCCTATCCTTTGCAAAGCTCATGACTCCTGTGTGCCGGACTCCTTCCGGACCAACCTCCCACGCCCGGTCAAATCCGATCAAGCGCCGTTATGGAGTTCACCGCCATGACATCTTTCAAAGACTCGCCTTTGGCGATATCCTGAACTCATTAAAGTCTCTCTTTTGTCGGGGATCCTGGTCAATCCACGGTCAGAAGGTTGGGATTCGGACGACGAAGAAATTCAACGCCCACCCACCACCCACTTTGTAGCCACTATCGATGACTTAATGACATGCTTGACTTCGACTCGAGGACATCGACGATATGGACGACGACGCGGAGACGACCAAGAACCAGCGCCACAGGCAATCGGATGGCCACCTCAACTTACGATATATATATATGGTGGACACACCAAAGGGAAGCGATAACGAGGAACGACGAGACGCTGCGAAAGAAAATTCCTCGAAGCAGTCAAAGCGGCGTAAGCGCCGCCAAAATCCCACCTCGACAAAGATAGCACCCACACGCACTCCAGCCATAGAGCAGGGGCGAGCCGCCGACGCATTTAACATGCCATTGAGCAACCATCCGAACAGGCCAACTTGGACAAACAACCCGTCCCCAAAGAAGGACAACAGTCCGGACGATCTCACGCCGGACACGCTATTGGATCAAGAACTTCCACAAAGAGCTCCTCGCCATCGCGTAGCTTGAAAAAGCAAACAGAGGCTCGTAACAGCGTAAGACGACCAATGAGATGGAGTAAATTACTCAACATCAGAGACAAATATGGCGACACCGCCAAGCAAAGAGCTACCCAAAGCGCAAACTACGCCTGAATTCGATGAGGAGGCCGAGAGCCCCACGATCAAAAAACAAAGAGGTCACGCCGGTCGGATAGACGACCACATGGCAAACATAGAGCGGCAAGCGGCGCCACACACAAGCCGACACGTGATCCGCATAAGGATTCACACCAAAAGGATGGCCCAGTTAGATCTATCTACGGGCCAAGGAAACAAGTTCTGGCGAGAATTACAACACGTCAAATATCCGAACATCACGGCACACCCAAATATAGGGCGCCACAGCACCTCTATGTTTCACCGATGAGGTGCCGGATCATGAATTTCCAGCGGATTCAAGCCTCAGTAAACATAGAGGCATACGACGGAACGATGCACTCGAGTCTGGATTGAGGATTATATCCTCCACATACACATGGCCAGAGGAGATGATCTCCACGCCATAAAATACCTACCCTCAAGCTCAAAGGGCCAGCCCGGCATTGGCTTAAAAGCCTCCCGAAAACACCATTGGTAGTTGGGAAGAGCTTGAGGATGCTTTTGGGCCAATTTCAGGAACCTATGTCCGACCTCCTGGACGCAGACGATCTAAGTCACATAACCCAACAGCCCGAGAGTCAGCTCGAAAATTCTGGAACAGGTTCCTCACCAAAAGAACCAAATAGTCGATCGTCCGGACGCCAAGCCTTAGCAGCTTTTAAACACAACATCCGAGACGAATGGCTCGCCGTACACCTTGGCCAGAAAAGCCAAGAACAATGGCCGCACTAATAAGTTTCATGACCCGCTTATGCTGGAGAGGATAGCTGGCTAGCAAGATGCGCATAAAGGACCCAAGTACATCCAAGTCAGGATGGAATGGGAAACCACAACGCAGCAAGGACCAGCGCCGGATTAAGGGAACGGTCCAAAGAGCGCGGCGCAACAACGCCGGATTCAAAAGCTCATGGCGAACAATAAAAACTGCCCCTTAAGGACAATAGCGATGAGCTATCCAACTTAAAAAAAGCTTGGACAAGATATGCCAAATCCACAGTACTCCCGGGAAGCCTGCAAACCATACCCACAGAGATTGTTGGGTCTTCAAGCAGTCCGGCAGACTCAACGCCGAACACAAGGGGCTCGACACACCAAGTGAGGATGATGACGAGCACCACAAGCAGAGCCCCGGAAAACAAAATAATTTCCCACAAGAGGTCAAAACAGTAAACTTACTTCAAGTAACAAAAGGGGAAAACAGAGAGGCACCCATTGAATTACGCGCCGCACAATCTACCCCAGCGGAGTCCCAACACTGGTTGTCAAAACCAATTACCTCGACCATCAGGACTACTCCGAAAGTATCCGGAACGCAAGATGGACTGCCTTGATACTAGAACCTATAATCGACGGTCTTCAATTTACGCAAGTCCTAATGGACAGCAGCAGTGATTTAAACCTGCTATGTCAGGACACAATCTGCAACATGGGGATAAACCCAAACAGGAGTAGCCATAGCAACACTTCCTTCCAAGGAATAATGCCAGGCACATATGCCCATTGTACGGGCTCCCTACTGTTGGATGTTATGTTCGGCTCACCCGACAACTTCCGTCGGGAAAAGTTGGTCTTCCACATCGCCCCATTTAAAAGTAGCCATCAGGCACTATTGGGACGCGAAGCTTTCGCCCGCTTTAACGCAATACCGCATTATGCATCTCTTAAACTTAAAATGCCCGGTCCACGAGGCATCATTTCATTAAAGGAAGCTGCGCGTGTCCCTCAAGGAAAGAATGTGAGACTGCCTTAACAGCCTCACACTAATACGGCCTTGCTGGCCAAAAGCGCCTAAAGCAGGTCGTTCGGACACTTGACACGGTTAGGCGAGTCCGCATAAATAAACATGATGCTTACTAGCCGCTGCACTTCTTACAAGGGCTCCACGCATGTACAACAAGAGACAATAAAGCTCAATTTTACTCATTTTTGAATCATACTCTATTTTATTTCCAATTACATTTTAGCGCGATCTTTTTCAAACTAAGTTCCTCTCTTTTACAAATGAACGCCGTGCTATACCCGTCCAGGATAAGGCACAATGGAGACACAGGCGCAGATGTGCAGCAGGGACCCGTTGCAAGGAGTCTTTTCAGATAAAGACCCTGCGTAAACCTTTTTCACTATCTCTTGTTGTTACTCATCCCCCGGTCTCTTATTATAACCGAGGAGGAGGCTGGCGTTTTGGCATTGGCCGCGTCAGAAGTTTGCACGTACCTGGATACCAGGGGCTTGTTACCAAGGGCATTGTTCGCCCGCTTATAAAAGACCGAATACTTTAGGGAGTGTTCGCGCCTCGAAGTTAGGCCTTATATGCATCAGCTCAATCATGACTTTGGTCAAATGTTGGGTTTGCTCGGCTCCTATGTTTTGCTGCCTTACGCCCGCTCTATCGGCTAACGCGGCACCAGGAGAACTATCGCGACAGCCCTTGTTCGGTCGGGTGAGCACCTCAAGAGAGAAAGCCGAAAACTGACCGTCATGATATAGCGAGAGACTGGTCAACCATTCGATGACTCACCGAACGTTTAGAATTCTCCGCATTAACGAAGGACCGCTCGTCAGCACATACGCACTCTCGACCGGGAGAGTGCGGTGCCCCTGTGGGCTATATAGTAGCCCCACCATCGAACTCCTATGGCTAAGTGAAAGTGATAAAGCATTATATTCCGTTGCCTAGTTTGCTACGCTACCACCTCCTTTATAGGACCAAGACGTTGATTAAGTGTGAAAGCGCGACTTCTTTGTAAACACCCCGACTATGTGCGTAATGAAGCCAAAGATTGCCATCTTTCGTGTTATATACATATATACATCAACGGCCGCACATGAGGTAGTCTACTACTTGAAGGCACAAGTATAAAAAGCTCTTACATTAAATTGAAACGTTGTTTCATAAAATTATACATGTCATTCAAACATAACATCCTTCAAGCACTACGTCTCTATTAAACGAGCGCCCGGAAGAACTTCCTCAAAATAGCGCTCGACTGGTACTCGGCTGCCGTCCGAATCTGGGGACGCAATATTGGTGGCCTTTATCTCAGCCCAGTATGCCTTGACACGGGCAAGAGCCATCCGCGCCTCAATACATGTTGACCGCTTCATTGCGCCGATACGCTGCATCGCACTAAGGAACTCGCTGCACTAAGCCAAAATAACTCTTCGGCTGGGTCCGCCTAGCCACAAATGAGTCATGACATGCTTCATGGCAAGTCCGGATAATCGATTCAGCTCGCCCATTCGCCAATCGATCGGTCAACGGAAGAGGACGCCCGGACTATGGAATTGCGACCAAAATAGCTCTTCCTTCATGCCCCTTCCGCCTCGGAAGTGCTCAATCGCGTCGCAGCGCCGCCGCTAAGTCCAGATAAGCATCCTCCAAACTCCACAGCTTGTCCAACTGAGCATACTTCGATCCAGATATTTCTCCGCAGCGTAAACGGTTTTCCAGCCGCAATATCCCCGCCCGACTCAGCTCCTCCTTGGCAGCTCTCATAGCGGAACGGGCATCCTTGGATTCGCGGTGGCCTTTTTCAGGTCCTCTTGTTCCGCTTGACATTCTTTTTCAAGAACCTCGCAGCGGTCGGTAGTATTCTTCATTTTCAGGGCCAAATCGACAATTTCCTCTTTGCTTCGGCAAGTGAGCAGCCTGCTCGCTTTAGCTTCTTCGCCGCCTTTAAAGCGCCGCATTACTTTTCGGGCTTGCTCTTTAGCTCGGGCAAGTTCCGCCAAGCAGCCTCTCCACAGCAAAGGGCACCGCTCGCATCAAAGCATACAAGTAGTAAGGCATGGGCGCCAAGCTCCCTTACCAGGTGTCCGCGGAGAAGTCGATACCTTGTGACTCATCAAACCGCTTATTGACCAGCGATGTCCGTGATCCGCCTCGCCAAGTTGCCGCTTAGTTCGGCAATTCATCATCCGCTAGCCATCGACGCCCGCCACCTACATAGGAACGGCGACATGTTAGTATTGAGATTATGATCTCGCACGCTGTCGGCCAGACAAAGATACCGAGTCTCGTGGGCTACTATCTATATAGGGCGATTCTATATGCATAACCGCTGAAGGTACATCATTTTTCAGACTCAAACCCCACCAAGAACTGGCGGTTTCATGCAACCCGCCTCAGCGGATGCAATTCTTTCAATTACAGTAGCCATTAGCGCATGGTGATCTTCGAGATATACGACGCTCGAAAGCAGGTCCTTCACTCCTCCGACCGCACGCCGATTGGCGCGGACCGTCCGCCCCGCCGACTCGGGAAACTCTCCGGACGACACTTCAGGTCGGCCGCCTCGCAAGGCGCGATAGGTGGAGGCGTTTAGCTCTATCATCTCCTGACGAAGATCCTCAAGACGAAGCTCTGCGAGAAGGGCTGAGATCCGAACTACAAGGTACAATTTCGTTATCTTCGTAAATAAATACAGGATGTTCTTATTCACAGGACCCTTCTTTTTACTTACGGCTCATTGGAGGGCTGATCCTTGGGGAAATAGTGCGGCTGGGGTACTTCCCGGCCACGGACTTTCCGACGAAGACTTCTTTCCCGCTTTGAGGCCTTGGCTTCGATTCTTCTAAGCGGTCCTCTTCTCCCTTGGAGGAGGATCCTGATCCCTCTTCCTTGAAAGCCTCCTTCACGGAGGCAGTTGCTTCCCCGCTTCCCCTTCGCCTTCTTTAAAAGGCGCGCCTTCAACATCTTGGTCAGCATGGGATCCGGCGTGGTCTCTAGGAGGAGCCGACACCTTATCAACTTTTCCTTGGCTATCCACTCCTGTTCAAGAAACGGCTCCCTTAAAGGGCATATATATGATAAATTAATGAACAGCCTGTCCGTTACAGTGGTTACTTACTTGAGTATCCGGGTAATTGCAGCTTAGACCTGCGCCCCTCGGTCAAGTCCGACACTTCTCTTGTGATCCAAGAACAGTTTGTACATCTCCTTGGGCGCCACGCCCATAAAATGTTGGAGAGCTCGTGGTCCTCCGGATTAAACTCCCACGCATGAGGGGCGACGCTTGCAGGCGTAGGCGCCGAATCAGCATAACCTGCGCCGCCACGACCAGATTGATCTCTTTCTTGGAGGTCTCGAATACGGCCCCGCAAAGAGGAACGCCCTGGACGGCCCCAGCTTGAGCTCCTGCCACAAACCAAGCTCCTCTTGAAAAGAGCCCTCGTGCCACGGAGCATCAACACACTTGCTTATGACCGCCCTCCAAGACTTCGCTTGTTGCCCTCGATCATCTTCGCTCCACCTTGAAGGTCTTGAGCCACAATCCAAAGTGAGGGGTAATATGGAGGAAGGCTTCACATACGACAATGAATGACGAGATATGGAGGATGGACTCGGATTCAAGTGATGGAAATCCAACCCATAATAAAACATGAGCCCCCGCACAAAGGGATCCGCCGGAAGCCTAAACCACGGGCGAAGTGAGACACTAACACCACGCCTTGCCAGGCTCGAGTGGGAATGATCTGCCCGGAGCAGCAGCCTATGCGAAATCTCGCTGGTTAGATATCCGCGCCTCGCAGCTTTAGCACATCTTCTTCGTGATGGAAGAAGACATCCATCGGCCGATCTGGTCGGAGCCGACATCGTCAAGGTCCGGGTTTACTAAATCTGAAGCTTTGGGTGTTAGAACTCAAGCGCGAGGCGAATTCGATGGAGGGTGGAAAAGAAGAGGGCCTTGGTCTCATTATAAAGAGGTTGAATACCAAGAGCCCTCCCGTGGTCGATTGGGACTCGCCGATGGAGGAGGCGTGCAACGGCACGGTTGGGTTACCCACGTCCGTATTGATGAGAATCCGGAATAAGGGGCACGATCTACGCTTTGATAAGACGTGCTAAGGAAACCGCCGCTAAACGCGCCGAGGTGGGACAAGAAAAACGATTCAATAAAGGCCTGGCCGTGGTGTCATGTCACGCCGCGGAATACGTCAGCAGATCTGTGCAAAAAATTATTCTCTCTACGGTGGTACGTGGAACTTGTTTTGCAGAGCCGAACACTATCCTTGTGTTCAAAACCTTCTATGAAGTATTCGGAGAAGGAACCCGCCTTGCAATGCCGAAGACAATATGCGCGCCGGACTCGTCGTCATTGAAGCCTGGTTCAGGGGCTACTGAGGGAGTCCTGGACTAGGGGGTGTCCGGATAGCTGAACTATCATCTTTGGCCGGACTCCTAGACTATGAAGATACAAGATTGAAGACTTCGTCCCGTGTCCGGTTAGGACTTTCCTTGGCGTGGAAGGCAAGCTTGGTGATACGGATATGTAGATTTCCTACCATTGTAACCGACTCTGTGTAACCCTAACCCTATTCGGTGTCTATATAAACCGAAGGGTTTTAGTCCATAGGACGAACAACAATCATACCATAGGCTAGCTTCTAGGGTTTAGCCTCTTTGATCTCGTGGTAGATCTACTCTTGTACTACCCATATCATCAATATTAATCAAGCAGAGTAGGGTATTACCTGCATCGAGAGGGCCCAACCTGGGTAAAACATCGTGTCCCTTGTCTCCTGTTACCATCCGCCTAGACGCACAGTTCGGGACCCCCTACCCGAGATCCGCCGGTTTTGACACCGACACTAGTGATGATGACTATGAAGACGAAGCTGGAGCAGACATCATGGAGTCTTCCACCGATCAAAATTTCTAGATGACCACCATATATTAGTAGTATTTCCCCCATGTATTTAGTAGCAGTTGAGCACTTATTGAGGAGGCCTTGAGGGGGTCTTCCCATGAGGGCTCTTGATATCCACTTGGGGGATCTTCTCTGAAGAGGTCGTGAACTCCAGTGGAGAAGGGTATCAAGTGGATGAGAAAAGCTCTATCTCTCAGATGAGCTAATCCTTTGCTAACCGATGAGTATATATAGTGGTAGCCACAAAGGGGTAAGTGAGGGGCGAAAGGGTACATGGGCTTTGGCCCGAGTGTCTTCTCGCAGGCAGGGCCTGAGGTTCCGGGCAGGGCTGGAAGTTCGGGGCTCGAGAAGTTCCGGGTAGGTTCCAGCTGGGTTTCGGGCTATCCAGAGAGTTGGCATGCTCGAGGCTGGTCTGGACTCTGGGGGCCTGAGGTTCCGGGCAGGACGGATATTCCAAGCAAAGGCCGGAAGTTCCGGGCTTTCCAGAAGCTTGTCCATGCTTCTTCTTCCTTCTCTTCCATGCTTCCCTCGCGGATGGTGTAGTTGTTCCTTGGCGCTTGCACTCCTCCTCGACATCCGGGAAGCTCCGACAATACCTATGCATGCATGATGGAGGGTCAAGTAGTATACCATCATCGAAGGGGTCAAGTGAGCACGTGTAAAGGAGATGATTCACCTTTATGTATGTGAAGTAGATGTCGCACGTGTCACTTGCCGAATAGACTCTTGACATGGTGATGTCCGTAAGATGCTCCGCATCAAAAAAATTCTCATCCAGATTCTCACTTAGATCTGCACTTTATTTCGAAGAAAACTCAGCATGAGTTAAGGCGCCAAACTCGAAGTGGTAGCTCATGCGATTTGATGGCCGGGCTGACTCATGAACCATCCTGCAAGCGACCTAACGAGGTGCCACATAGCCCAACTTTCTCTTTACGAAAAGCAGGCTTTATCAGACAACCTCTTAACCCATCTGATTCAAATTACGAGGAGTCGCCACCGTCTTCGGGCGGCTCATCTTCAACACAGCCGCCGACTTTACCATAAACCCAGGGTAACTCCTTTTTTTACTAAACTTTGGAGCTTTTTTATCTACAATTCTAACAATTTATCTTCTTTTTGCAGAGCCAAAGCCAAATCCAAGAAAAGGAAGATAGACGAGTCTTCAACAACTCCCGAGATTCCCGAATCTTAAGAGCAAGTATTGGTGACCCTGAGATCAATATTGAAAACCCTGAAGACCAGCATACCGATCAGGATGACCCGCCCCCACAAACTTAGGTAACGGCCTCTGAGGCCATGAACACTGATGCTAACCCATCAGACGATCTTAACCCGCCGAGTCCTATCCTAGCCTCAAGCCCAGTGTCGGTGTCAAAACCGGCGGATCTCGGGTAGGGGGTCCCGAACTGTGCGTCTAAGGTGGATAGAAACAGGAGCCAAGGGACATGATGTTTACCCAGGTTCGGGCCCTCTGTATGGAGGTAATACCCTATTTCCTGCTTGATTGATCTTGACGAATATGAGTATTACAAGAGTTGATCTACCACGAGATCGTAGAGGCTAAACCCTAGAAGCTAGCCTATGGTATGATTGTTGTTGTCCTATTTAACTAAACCTCCGGGTTTATATAGACACCGGAGGGGGCTAGGGTTACACAGAGTCGGTTACAAATGTAAGGAGATCCATATATCTCAGACGCCAAGCTTGCCTTCCACGCTAAGAGAGTCCCATCCGTACACGAGACGAAGTCTTCAATCTTGTATCTTCATAGTCCAACAATCCGACCAAAGGATAGTCCGGCTATCCGGATACCCCCTAATCCAGGACTCCCTCAGTAGCCCCTGAACCAGGCTTCAATGACGACGGGTCCGGCGCGTAGATTGTATAAGACATTGCAAGGCGGGTTCCTCCTCTGAATACTCCTTGGAAGATCTTGAACACAAGGATAGTGTCCGGCTCTACAAAACAAGATCCACATTCCACCGTAGAGAGAACAATAATCACAAATCCAACCTGCTGACGTATTTTATATCATGACATCATGCCATGGCAACCGTGTTTTCCAACCAGCCTTGGCGCATATCGCGAGGCGGTTTCCTTGGCACGTCTTGTCGAAGCAGAGATTGTGTCCCCTTAATCACGGGATTCTCATCAATACGGGCATGGGTAACCCAATCATGCCCGTTGGTATGACTCCTCGATTATAGGCAAGTCCCAGACGGTCACAGGGAGGACGCCTGGTATTCACCCTATTTATAAAGAGGCCAAGGCCTATCCTTTTATTCCTCGAACTCAATCGAATCCTCCCCGCCGAGTTCCAACACCCAAAGCTCAGGTCAGCGCTCGACCTTCAACCATGTCCGATCCAACCTTCAAGGTCGGTGGATGCCCTCCTCCGCCACGAAGGAAGACGCCAAAAGTTAAGAGAGGCTAGGTTCTCGACCGGCGAGATTATACCGCGTTGCCTGCTCAAGGGCAGGTCATACCTACTCCTAAACCCGGCGAGAGCGTAGTATTCATATCTTACTTCCTTCGAGGGCTAGGCCTGGCTCTGGATCCCTTCGTGAGGGGGCTCATGTTCTATTACGGGCTAGACTTCCATGATTTAGCTCTGGATTCTATTCTCCACATCTCGTCTTTTATCGTCGTGTGCGAAGCTTTTCTCCGCATCACCCCTCACTTTGGCCTGTGGCTCAAGACCTTCCAAGTGGAGCCAAAGATGATCGAGGGGAGGTATGCAGAATGCGGAGGTTCCTTAATAAGCAAAAGTGTCGATGCCCCATGGCCCGAGGGTTCCTTCCAGGAGGTGTCCAGCTTATGGCAACAAGAATGGTTTTATGTCACAGCTCCCAGGGGTACCAAATGGGCAGCCCCACCTGCCTTTCGCTCGGGTCACCCTCCACGACTAGCGTCATGGATCAAAAAGGGGCTAGATTGGGGGCCAGTGAAGGACGTGCCCATACTACAGGGCCGCATCCGAGATCTCCTTGAAAGAGATATTGGTCTGGCCACAGTAACGCAAGTAATGTTACTTCGCCGAACCCTGCCCTATAAACGTCGTCCCCTTCGTCTGTGGGAATTCAATCCGGAGGGACTGAGAGCTATTCACCACTTCCTCGGTATGACGCCCGAGGAGATGTACAAATTGTACTTCGGACCACAAGCAATGTGTCCAGATTTCACCGAGGACGCGGGTTTGAGCTGCAATCGTCTAGATACCCAAGTAAGTTGCCCTATGGCCGAACACGTTGTATTTCTATTTATCACGACATCATTCTGAAAAGTCGCTCTTTGACCAGGACTGGATAGCAAAGGCGAAGATGGTCAGGTGTCCGGCCCCCCTACCCGAGGTCTCCCCGGATCCGGTACTAGTCCAGATGTTGGAGCTTACGCCTTACCAAGCGCCCTCAGGGGAGGATAAAGGTGGGAAGAAAGAGGCTGACACCTCCGCGAAGGCGGACAACCAGGGAGAAGAATTCAAGGCTCCCTCTCCCCAAGGAAGGAAAAGGACCGCCTCTGAAGGCCTGGAGACAATAGTCTCTAAACGGGGGAAGAAATCTTCGCAAGAGGGTCCTGGCCCAGGGGATACCCCGGCCGCACAGTGCCCACAAGGGGATCAGCCCTCCATAGAGCTGTAAGTAAAAGAAAGGGTTTAATAATAAAAAACACCCTACTTTACATATGAGGAAAATAACCGAAACATCCGTCTTGTAGTCCAGATCGTGGCCCTTCTCGGCAGAGCTTGTCTTCGGGGGATCTTCTTCCGGAGATGATGGAGAGCGAAACGCCTCCCCACGCCATCCCGCCTTACGAGGCGGGTGACCCCGAGGTGTCGTCTCGGAGGGCTTCTCCCGATCCAGCAAGGCTAGAGGGTGATTCTTGGCCACCAAGTCCTCAAGATCCGCTCTTGAAGACAAAGAACCGAAGGGTCCGGCTCCACCTGTCATGCGGTCGGACGCACTGAAGGATCTGCTAGAGCAGGCGGCTATCTCAGAAGCGCACCGTGCACTAATGGTTGCATGAAGCGGGTTGAGAGGGTTTCATCCGCAGAAAGCGGGTTGCATGAAGCCTTTATGAGTCTGCTGAAAGGTTTTGAGGTACGCGAAGTGACATGTATTTTTTACAGTACCGCACATGTTTTAAATGTGCCTGTGGCAGATAGTAGCCCCCGACACTGTTGCCGCTTAAACGGGCGGTAAACAGAGGATCATAGTCGCGGTAATAATCCAGCCGCCTTCATATGCAGGTGGCGGGAGGTCCGTGGCTAGCCGAACCTGTGAGGTTGCCGAGCTAACACGGCGGCTTGATGCGGCAGATGCCGACATCGTGCTTGTCAGCAAGCGGCTTGACGAGGCGCAGGGTATGTAATTTCTCTGATGATCAATATATGGTAAGAGGAGCGTAATGCCAGTATCTTGAGCATGTTTAAATGCAGATGGAGCTGCGGCAGTGGAGACCCTTCGGGCGGAACTTGCCCGAGCCAAAAAGCAAGCCAGGAATAGTGATGAGGCCGCTCTAAAGGCGGCTGAAGAGCTGAGGGCCGAACAAGCTGCACATTGCCAAAGTAAGGAGAAGATGGCCAAGATGGCCGTTGAGTTAAGAGATGTCGCCGACCGATACCGGCTTCTTGAGAAGGAAAGCGAAGCGAGGGCTACAGAGCTGGAGAAGGCCATGGTAGCAGCTAAGGAGTCCCACTCTACAATTAGAGCAATGAAGGAGGAGTTGCGTCACGCCAGGGATATTGCGGCTGGGAAGCCCTTTATGCTGCGGATGAAGTTCGTCGATCATAAGTATGCTCCTCTGGACCGGCTGTGGAGTTCTGCAGACGCCGTTCGATTTGGCAGCGAAAGTGCTTTGATGATGCCAAGTTCTTCAAAGATCAAAGGGATCGTGAAGTGGAGAAGTTGTTCTGGTCGCAATTTAATGGTCTAGTGCGTCCGCTTCCTCTGAATGAGCGGATGGCCGAATGGGCCGAGCTCCATAGGTTGTCCGGACTCACCATGAGGTCTGCTAGGATCACCAGGCCGTGAGGCCTAAGGCCAACAGTTACTTCAGCTTGGTGCAGCAGTTCCTTGGTGTTGTGTCGCGCATTGATGCTATGAAGAGGTCGGCATGCATCGAGGGTGCGCGGATGGCACTTGCCCGTGTCAAAACGCACTGGGCGGAGATGGAAGCCACCACAATTGCAGCCCCTAGTTCGGCAATTAGCCGAGTAGCTGCCGAGCACTACTTTGATCAGGTCCTTGAAGGCGCTCAATCAATAGAAGTGCAGTGCTCGAAGAATATTATGTTCGAATGACATGTATTCCTATTGAAAAACAAAGTTTTACTAAATTATATAAAGGCTATTTTTATACTTTTGCCTAAAAGTGTTATGATGCCTCATGTGCGGCCGTTTATGTATATGTGTATATAACCTGAAAGTTTGCAGTCGTCGGCTTCAGCCCCCACGCATATAATGCGGGGGTGTTCACAGAAGACGCATGTTCACACTTGATCCAACGTCTTGGTCCATTAAGGAGGTGATAGCACAGCGAACTAGGCAATCAGACTATATTGCTTTAACACTTTCACTTAGCCATAGGAGTTTGACAGTGGGGCTACTATATAGCCCCTGGTGGCTCCGCGCTCATCCGAATACGGGGCACGGTCATGCCTGGTCGGGAAATGGCCCTTCGTTAATGCGGAGGAATCCCTAAGATTTCGATAAGTCATCGAGTGGTTGACCAGCCTCGCTTATCATGACACTAGTTTTCGGTTTTCATCGAGGTGCTCGTCCGGGCTAGCCAGGGCACAATCACAGTAGTTCTCCTGGTGCCACCTTAGCCGAAAGAGCGGAACGTAAGGTAGCAAAACACAGGAGCCGGGCAAACCCAACATTTGACCAAAGACATGATTCGGAGCTGATGCATATAAGGCCTAACTCGCAACGCCGAACACTCCCTAAGGTGTTCGGTCTTTGAAACATATACTGGGCTTAGGTGATGCCTTTTGATAATGAACTCAGAGTGTCCAGGTACAGGCAATATTCTAACGTGGCCACATGCCAAGACGTCTGCATCCTTCTCGGTTGTATTGAGAATCCGGAGGATGTGAACAACAAAATACAGTAAAAAAGGTTTACGCAGGTCTTAATCAAGAGAAACCTTTGCATCGGTCCCTCGCTGCACGCCTGCTACCGTGTTCTCATGCAGCCATATCCTGGACAGGTGTAGCACGATCGTCATCTGTAAAAGAGAGGTGCTTAGTGAAAAGTTGTTGTACAAAAATTTGGTTATTGTAAATAAACCATGAAAAAGTCGAGATGGGTAAAGTTGAGCCGAATTATCGCGCGAAGCCCCTGAATCTTATCTATACGGGTGTAACCGCCGAACCAATATCTATCCATGATTGACCGGACTCGCCTAACTGTGTCCGCGCCATGACGACCGGTCATCATCTCTCGTGTGAGGTCGTTTAGAGTTCGGCTGTTAAAGCAGCCGTATGCTTCTTCCGCCGAAGGAGAGCTCAACATTTCCATGTATCGTGATGGTGCCGCGGACCGGCATTTTAAGTTGGAGTAAAGCGTAATGCGGTATTGCATTAAACGGGCGAAAGCCTCTCGTCCGAGTAGTGCTTGATAGCCACTTCGAATGGAGCAATGTCGAAGGTTAACCTTTTCGCCCGGAGGTTGTCGGGAGGGCGAACACAACCTCTAGTACTAGAGAGGCCGTAACGAGCCTTCTTTGCTCGGTATTACTCCCTTGAAGGTAGTATTACTGTGGCTGATGTTTGTTGGGTTTATCCCCATTTTGCGGACGGTGTCCTGGTATATCAGATTTAGACTACTGCCACCGTCCATAAGGACTCGTGTAAGGTGGTATCCGTTTACCATTGGGTCCAGCACCAAGGCGGCTGATCCTTCCTGCCGGATACCTATTAGGTGATCCCTGTGATCGAAAGTGACCGAGCAGGCCGACCAGTGGTAGGACTCATCGGTGACGGGCTCTATGACTCGTGTATTTCGGAGTGCGTATTTGCCTCTCCTCTTTGTCACGTGGATAACATTTACTGTTTTGACTTCTGGCGGGAATTTTTTCTGTCCCCAACGTCTTGCCGGCGAGGCGTATCCTCCTCCTCGCTCGGATTGTCCTCCCGCTTGTGTTCGGCGTTTAGCTTGCCAGCCTGCTTGAAGCCCCAGCATTCTCTGTGGGTATGATTTGCAGGTTTGCCGGGGGTGCCGTGGATCTGACATAGTTTGTCTATAATTTTATTTAGGCCAGTCGGTTCATCTCTGTTGCCTTTGAAGGGCTTTTTCCGTTGACCCGGTCGAGAGCCGCTGAATCCGGCATTTACCACCGTGTTGTCTGGGCTGTCTTCTTTATTCTGGCGCTTGTTTTTATTGCGTCGCGGTTTTCCATTGCCGTCCCGGGCCTTGGATGTGCTTGGGTCGCTGGTGCTGCTACAAGCTAACCAGTTGTCCTCGCCCGCACAAAAGCAGGTCATGAGGCTTGTTAGGGCTGCCATTGTTCTCGGCTATTCTTGGCCAATGTGTCTAGCAAGCCATTCGTCTCGAACGCTGTGCTTGAAAGATGCTAGGGCTTCAGCGTCCGGACAGTCGACAATTTGGTTCTTCTTAGTGAGAAACCTATTCCAAAGCTTTCGGGCTGACTCTCCGTGCTGTTGAATTATATGACTCAAATCGTCAGTGTCCGGGGGTCAGACATAAGTCCCTTGAAAGTTAGTCCGAAAATCATCCTCGAGCTCCTCCCAACTTCCAATGGAATTTTCGGAGAGGCTTTTCAGCCAGTGCCGAGCTGGTCCTTTGAGCTTGAGGGGTAAGTATTTGATGGCATGGAGATCGTCTCCGCGAGCCATGTGAATATGGAGGATGAAGTCCTTGATCCAGACCCCAGGGTCTGTGGTTCCTTCGTATGCCTCTATGTTGACTGATTTGAACCCTTCTAGAAATTCATAGTCTAATACCTCATCGGTGAAACATAGGGGGTGTGTGGCACCCCTGTATTTGGCCGTACCATGGCGTTCGGACGGTTGTGGTATTTGGTGTTGGCTGAGTGCTGGAGCACGTTTCCTTGATCCATAGATGGATCTGGTTGCGCCGGCCCGTTGATGCGGGTCCTCGCGTCGGTCATTTACTAACTTATGTGCGGCCTCGTTGGCCACCCTATCGTGGCCACGATGTCGTCGTCCGACCGATCGCGGCTTTGTTTTTTGGCTGCGAGGGTTCGAAGGCCTCATCGTCGAACTCCGGCAGCAGCTTCCGCTTTGGGTAGCTCTTCGTGGGGCAACTGCCACAGTACTTTTCTGCCGTGTAGAGCACTTTATTCCATCTACTATTGAGTGTGTTTTGTGCGGCCTTACGCCTTTGTTTCTGCTTCTTCAAACTTCCGCAGTGGCCATAAGCCTGTCTTGCTCGAGCTGCCTTTCCAGGATGATGTGCTCGTCGTCGTCCGGACTGTTCTCCTGACCAGAGACGGGTTGGTTGTCTTGATGCTCGGCGTCACCATGCTCGGACAGTGGCTCCGCACTTTGTTCGTCGCCCGCTGGCTTACCCTGCTCTATCGCTGGGTCAATTTGGCTTCCTGTTGCGCTGTTGTCGCTGTTTTTGCCAAGGCGGGATTTAGAGCGGCGCCTACGGCGCCGTTTTGATTGCTTGTCGTTGGAGCTATCTTTTGCTGCATCCTCGTTATTATTTTCTTTGGGTGTATCCACCATATATACGTCATATGATGAGGTGGCAGTCTAGGGCCCTGTGGGCAGTGGTTCCTGTTCGTCTCCGGCATTGGTGTCCATACATCAATGTCTTCGGAGTCGAAGTCGAGCATGTCGGTTAAATCGTCGACAGTGGCTACTAAGTGGGTGGTGGGTGGGGATTGAATTTCTTCGTCGCCCGCGTCCCACTCTAGCCGGACATAGTTCGCCCGAGGTTCTCCAGATACGGAGAGAGATTTCAATGTGTTCAATATGTCGCCAAAGGGTGAGTGCTGAAAGATATCTGTGGAGGTGAACTCAATGGTCGGCGCCCAATTGGATTCGATAAGTATGGGCGCGGGCGGTACGGAGTCTGTGGCCGAGGACGAGTCCAGCAGTTCGGCGACACGGCTCTCGTGAAGGGTAAGGTCAGTATTCGTCTGTATCGCCACTGAGGGTGCGGCCTCCGTGACGGAGTCTATCCTCCCGTCCTCGTATGGCGCGATCTGCTCCAGACTAGAGGCTGGAGTAGTTGCTGGCGTGATCTCCCGAACACCTTACGACGGCAGGGCTATATCATGCTCGTCGTGATCGTGCGTCACACCTGGCGTGGGCCCGAATCCGTCGAAGATCAAGTCTCCGCGGATATCGGCAGTGTAATTCAAGTTTCCAAACGTGACTGATGGCTGGGGCGAGCTCTCGACCTGCTCTAGTTGGCTGCGAAGTTGGCCGCGGTCGGCGGCCAAACACGAAGATCTGTCCGGGGAGGAAAACCTCACCCTGGACCACATCGTTGGTGATGATCGAAGGGGCCATCGAACCTCGCGGCGACGACACAGTGGAACTATCAATGAAAGCACCAATTTCGGTGTCAAAACCGGCGGATCTCGGGTAGGGGGTCCCGAACTGTGCGTCTAAGGTGGATGGTAACAGGAGGCAAGGGACACGATGTTTACCCAGGTTCGGGCCCTCTCTATGGAGGTAATACCCTACTTCCTGCTTGATTGATCTTGATGAATATGAGTATTACAAGAGTTGATCTACCACGAGATCGTAGAGGCTAAAACCTAGAAGCTAGCCTATGGTATGATTGTTGTTGTCCTACGGACTAAACCCTCCGGTTTATATAGACACCGGAGGGGGCTAGGGTTACACAGAGTCGGTTACAACAGAAGGAGATCTACATATCAGACGCCAAGCTTGCCTTCCACGCCAAGAGTGTCCCATCCAACACGGAAGAAGTCTTCAATCTTGTATCTTCATAGTCCAACAGTCTGGCCAAAGGATATAGTCCGCCGTCGGATACCCCTAATCCAGACTCCTCACCCAACAAAGCAACCGATTTAATTTACTCATGAGAAGAATAATGATGATATTGCTATCATTGAGGTGAGTCAGAAGGCACCTGAGACCTCCAACATGTTAGCTAAGCACACGGCCAAAGAAGAGGCGCCCTTGCTGGAAAAGGGCAAATCAAAACTTGATCTGCCTAGTTATGAAGACCTCAGTGTTGAAGACCTTCATGCTGGTTACTTAAGCCGCCTAGGTACAATCTGAGATATGGAGGCCGGCTAAGTAAATATGATGAAAAGGAAGTATGAGGTACATTCCATTCTCTCCTGTTATATACCCTTATGTAGCCCCCAAGTCTTAATCATAGGAGAAAACTTGAGTATGGTTAAGACTTAGATAAAAATATGTATAATCCAAAATGTAGCCCCAAAGGGCTGGCTTATCTTTATGAGATGAGCCGGGTCTTCAAATTTGAAGAGCCGCATGTAGCCCCCAAGGGTTGGCTTATCTTTATAAGCTGAGTTGGGTCTTTAGACTTTGTTGAAAAGACAGCGGCATGTAGCCCCCAAGGGCCGACTTATCGTCATGAGATGAGCTGGGTCTTTTAGTACGACCAATTTGATGAATTAGTTGTAGCCCCCAAGGGCCGACTCAACTTCATGAGATAAGCCGGGACTTCTTCATTATAGATTGAGAAGAGACGTACATTAGCCCCCAAGTGCCAAGGACATTGCTTGCAATGTGTTTGAGACTTGAATAGATTTGCCATAACATCTCTGCCAAATGCCGACTTAACCAATCTGATAGACTTATTTACTTTTGCAGGAATCTTTAAGCATGTGTGAGTGAAACATAGCCAGCTTAAATAAAACCATGGAGTCTGAACGAGCTGAACACACAAAGGCTGAGTCAAGCTTAAAATCTTCTTTAGAAGATTTAGAAAAAATGAAAGCAGACTTTCATAATGAAAGATCCGCCTTTGAAGCCGAAAAAGCCGCTTTATTGAAACATGCAGAAGACGCCAAAAATCAGCTTAAGCTAGTAGCTAAAGAGTTGAGCGGCTTAAAACGCCATATTTCCCTGATGACCGGTGCTATCTTTGGTAAGTAAACCTTATGAGTTAATTTTGAAACAACCTGCCAGGCGACTTGATTTGTTTGACTATAACTCGCTTGACAACTATTGTCTGGAATGTATGGCAGGTGCAAGGGTTCCAATCTTGGGAAAAATATGCTAGTGAAGCTGAAAGTCGTTTACTCCTTGACTGCAAAACTCTATGCTGGAAGCCTTCACACATTGGTAGCTGCATCCGCCGGCAAGAAACTACCACAATTATCAAAGATGTATTGGATCAACTATCAACAATGCCCAAGCAAATCTAATAACTAAAATTGTCAGCCGCCCGTGCAAGAGCAATAGCCGGGTTACGTCGGGCAAAAGCTTATCAAACAGAACTGGATCCTAAAGAGATGGCTGGCGGGTTTCTGCAATATAATGATGATGTGTCTGTATTTAGTGAAGCAGATTTTGCCAAATGCGTCAAGGAAATGCGGCCATTGGCATGTCAACTTGCACAAGAACTGGATCTGAAGAAGTACTAGCCGTCTTCCAACAACGCCAATATGCGAATCAAGGCGCCTTCCTTTGGCATGGTAGATCTGTCTTTGCAAAGGCGTAAGCATATTTACGCCTCTGATATCAATACTTCCGTTATCATCAACGATGAAGCAATATTGGAAGCCTTAACTAGCATCGACTGGATGTCAGATAATCTCTAGATAAGAAGCGAAGAAGAGTCGGCTCAGGATGAACCAGAAACCTCTACAACAGGGCAACAACCAAGTGTTAACCCAGAGGGCTCTAACACGAACGGCACCAAGGCTGGCTCTAAGGAGTATTATAACTCCTTATAAACTTGTTTGAAAGACTTTTGGGCTCAATTGAAGCCTTGTAATAGCCATAGTTAAAAACAATTGGTTGCCTTGTCGTGCCTTCATGCACGTTGTAATTATTTGATCCAGCACTGTCGTACCAATCCTTGTTGGATGTTTGAGCGAGCTTGCGATACATATTTTCTTTGCACCGCCCTTTGAACTTGATCGCTCATCTGATATGTTGACATATAGGCTGTAAGAAGTAATAATATAACTCACCTTTGCTCAAAGTGGCGACTTATAATCGCAATACTTAATTGCTTAAACGCAATGGCGGGTTAACAACCCAATGGCTCCTTGTCATAAAATTCTTTAAGTTGATAACTTAGTGTCTCAGGACCCCAATAAGCTCAATACTGATCAATGCTAACCCCAACATCTTCTGACCCGGGAATTTCAGAGTTTTGTGCATAAACATGCTCAAGAGCATTAAAATTCCTACAAACAAAGAAAATAAACAATACAAACATGTATATCACAATATTTGCAAGGCGGCCTTTTAGGCTTAAAAAAGACTAGCTTTTGCAGCTCGAATCTTGCTTCAAAGAAGCTTGGCTTAATAGCCTTGGTTTATCCTTGCTATCAGTAAGCTAGGCTCTCACATGAATTAAGCCGTCGTTTTGACTTTGACAAGTTCAAGGTCTTTAAAGATTGAGTTGTCAAGCGTACGGCGGGTCATCTTGTTCGGAGTAGCATCAAGCATATAGGCAGGTTCAACCAATAATGTGGTGTTTCTGCTAGGTCAAAAGGGTGAGTAAGCTAAACTCGGTGAGTTGAAGGCCCCCAAGTTCCCTTATGATCAATTAATTAGAGACTCATACACAATATATGAGATGAAACGATAGAGGCCCTGAGTTTCGGGGATGCCAGATTTATTGCGTTGATTATAAAAATACATACATGATATGTATGTACAATGAGTGGAGATAGTGGCTCAAGTGTAGTAAGGCCAAAGATGAGCAATATTCAAGGCCTGTTGGTCTCCTCCTCAGAGGTATGTGACTTATCGTGTTCACATATGTCGATGAGATAATAAGATCCATTGTTGAGGTTTTTGCTGACCACAAAGGGCCCTTCGCAAGGGGGTGATAGCTTATGCATGCCTGTATGATCTTGAATCAGACGGAGCACTAAGTCGCCCTCCTAGAACGTCCGTGTTCGAACTCTATGGCTATGATAGCGACACATGTCTGGTTGGTAAATCACCGATTGAGCTGCCGCGAGGTCACGTTCTGCATCCAAGGCATCAAGAGCATTTTGTTGCGCCCTCTCATTGTCTGCTTCAATGTAAGCCGCCACCCTGGGTGAGTCATGACGAATATCACTTGGGAGGACCGCCTCTGCACCATAAACCATGAAGAAGGGCATGTGGCCTATTGATCTGTTGGGGGTGGTCCTGATACTCCAGAGAAGTGCAGGAAGCTCCTCAATCCAACAACCCGGTGTTCATGCCAGAGGAACCATAAGCTGGGGCTTGATCCCTCGTAATATCTCATATTTAGCACACTTTGCCTGACCATTGGATTGTGGATGAGCCACCGAGGATACATCAAGACAGATGTGTTCTCTTTGACAGATTCGTCCCATTATCAGTGATGATGCTATGAGGATAACCAAAGCGGAAGATCAGCTTTTCGACAAACTGAACTACCATCGTTGCTTCACAATTGCTAATTGGCCCTGCTTCAATCCACTTGGTAAACTTATCAACTGCCACCAAGAGGTGTGTTTTCTTGTCTTTAGACTTTTGAACGGCCCGACCATATCGAGCCCCCAGACTGCAAACGGCCAAGTGATCGGAATCATCCGCAATTCCTGAGCCGAAACATGAGCTTGCCTCGCAAATTTTTGACACCCATCACACTTGCTAATGATGTCCTCTGCATCAGCATGAGCCGCCAACCAGAAAAACCCATGACAAAAAGCCTTAGCCACCAAAGATCATGACTCGGCGTGATGACCACAATCACCTGCATGAATTTCTTGTAAGATTTCATGGCCTTCTTTAGGAGAATCACAAAATTGGAAAATGTCGGTCACACTACATCTGTGTAAATCGCCATTAACAATAGTCATGGACTTGGACCGCCTTGTGATCTGTCGTGCTAGATTTTCATCTTCTGGTATCTCGCCTCGAGTCAGGTAAGCCAGATAAGGCATCATCCAGTCAGGAATAGCACGAAGACCCGCCACCAATTGTCCCTCTAGGTCAGGAATAGCGAGATTTTCCTCTAAATGTACTTTAACAGAAGGATTGTGCAGTATATCAAGGAACACATTGGGGGGAACCGGCTTACGCTGTGACCCGAGCCAAGAGAGTGCATCAGTTGCCTCGTTTTTCTGCTAGTCTATTTGATCCACCTGATAACCTTTAAAGTGACCAGCAATATTATCCAATGCCTGGCGATAAGCCGCCATAAGCGGGTCTTTATAATCTGACTTTCCAGAAACTTGTTGTGCCACCAAATCTGAGTCGCCCAGACATCTAACCCGGCTCAAATTCATCTCCTTGGCCATTCAGAGTCCATGGAGGAAAGCTTGATACTCAGCTGCATTGTTAGTACAAGGGAACATGAGCCTTAGGACATAACAAAATTTATCGCCTCGTGGAGATTCCAAAATAAATCCAGCCCCCGAGCCTTCCAATTGGCCGGACCCATCAAAGTGTATAGTCCAATATGTATTGTCAGGCTTCTCCTCAAGTGTTTGCATCTCTGCCAAATCATTGATAAAATCCACCAAAGCTTGAGACTTGATGTCTGTTCTAGGCACATACTTCAGGTGGTGCGGCCCAAGCTCAATTGCCCACTTAGCAACCAGGCCTGTAGCCTCTTCTGTTTTGAATTATGTCACCAAGTGGAGCAGAACTGACCCCTATGATTGGATGTCCAAGGAAATAATGCTTAAGTTTGCGGCTGGCCATGAACAACCCAAACACCAGCTTCTGCCAATGTGGATATCGTTGCTTAGACTCCATGAGAACTTCACTGACATAATAAACTGCCACTGGACTGGATACTCTTTACCCGCCTCCTTGCACTCTACGATAACTACCACACTGATGACTTTATTATTAGACGCTACGTGCAGGAGTAAAGGTTCTTTGTCGATGGGAGTAGCCAAGATGGGAGGCTCAGCCAACTGCTTCTTGAGCACCTACAATGTATCACTCCAGAAGAAGTGATCGGTCTTCATCATCATCTGATACAGGGTAATCGCCTTTTCCCCAAGGTGGCTTATGAATAAGCTCAGGGCTGCAATACAACCTGCCAGGCGCTGAACGTCGTTGATACATCCCGGATTAGAAAGAGAGGTAATAGCCTCAATCTTCTCCGGGTTAGCTTTGATGCCCCGTTCTGATATCGGGAAACCTAGCAATTTGCCGTCTGGCATGCAAAAAACACACTTGGCCGGGTTAAGCTGTTGGGGAACGTAGCATGCAATTTCAAAAAAATTCCTATGATCATGTAAGATCTTTCTAGGAGCTGCATAGCAACGAGATAGGGAGAGTGTGTCCACGTACCCTTGTAGACCGAAAGCGGAAGCATTAGGTTAACGCGGTTGATGTAGTAGAACGTCTTCACGATCCAACCGATCCAAGTACCGAACGTACGTCACCTCCGTGTCTAACACACGTTCAGCTCGATGACGTACCTCGAACTCTTGATCTAGTAGAGGGTCGAGGGAGAGTTCCGTCAGCACGATGGCGTGGCGACGGTGATGGTGATGTGATCCGCACAGGGCTTCGCCTAAGCACTATGACGCTTTGACCGGAGGAGTAAACTGTGGAGGGGGGCACCACACACGGCTTAGAGAATAACTGGTGTGTCTTTGGGGTGCCCCCTGCCCACGTATATAAAGGAGGGGAGGAGGTGGTGGCTGGCCCTAGGGGTGGCACGCCATGGGGGGGAGTCCTACTAGGACTCCACTCCTAGTAGCATTCGCCCCCTTCCTTCCAAGGGAGAGGGGAAAGGGGAAAGTGGGGAGAGGGATAAGGAAAGGGGGGGCGCCCCACCCCTTGTCCAATTCGGATTGGGCAGGGGGAGGCACGCGCCACTCTTGCGTCCTTCCTCCCTCTCTCCAGTATGGCCCATGAGGCCCATTAACTTTCCCGGGGTTCCGATACCCTCCCTGCATCTCGATAAATCCCTGAACCTCTTCGGAACCATTCAGGTGTCCGTATACAACCTTCCAATATATGAATCTTTACCTCTCGACCATTTCAAGACTCCTCGTCGTGTCCGTGATCTCATCCGGGACACCGAACAAACTTCGGTCACCAAAACACATAACTCATAATACAAATCGTCATCAAACGTTAAGCGTGCGGACCCTACGGGTTCGAGAACTATGTAGACATGACCGAGACACATCTCCGGTCAATAACCAATAGTGGAACCTGGATGCTCATATTGGCTCCTACATATTCTATGAAGATCTTTATCGGTCAAACCGCATAACAACATACGTTATTCCCTTTGTCATCAGTATGTTACTTGCCCAAGATTCGATCGTCGATATCATCATACCTAGTTCAATCTCGTTACCGGCAAGTCTTTTTACTCGTTCCATAGTGCATCATCCCGTAACTAACTGATTATTCCCATTGCTTGCAAGGCTTATAGTGATGTGCATTACCGAGAGGGCCCAGAGATACCTCTCCGATACTCAGAGTGACAAATCCTAATCTCGATCTATGCCAACCCAACAAACACCTTCAGAGACACCTGTAGAGCACATCCGGTTACGTTGTGACGTTTGATAACACACAAGGTGTTCCTCCGATATTCGGGAGTTGCATAATCTCATAGTCAGAGGAATATGTATAAGTCATGAAGAAAGCAATAGCAATAAAACTAAACGATCATAAAGCTAAGCTAACGAATGGGTCTTGTCCATCACATCATTCTCTAACGATGTGATCCCGTTCATCAAATGACAACACATGTCTGTGGTCAGGAAACTTTAACCATCTTTGATTAACGAGCTAGTCAAGTAGAGGCATACTAGGGACACTCTGTTTTGTCTATGTATTCACACATGTACTAAGTTTCCGGTTAATACAATTCTAGCATGAATAATAAACATTTATCATGATATAAGGAAATATAAATAACAACTTTATTATTGCCTCTAGGGCATATTTCCTTCAGTCTCCCACTTGCACTAGAGTCAATAATCTAGATTACATAGTAATGATTCTAACACCCATGGATTCTTGGTGCTGATCATGTTTTGCTTGTGGAAGAGGCTTAGTCAACGGGTCTGCAACATTCAGATCTCTATGTATCTTGCAAATCTCTATGTCTCCCTCCTTGACTTGATAGAGGATGGAATTGAAGCGTCTCTTGATGTGTTTGGTTCTCTTGTGAAAAAGATTTTCATTGGACCCGATACACTAGGTATTACACCTAGATCGGATATGAACTCCTTTATCTAGACTCCTTCGTTTGCTCCTTCTGAAGCAGCTATGTACTCCACTTCACACGTAGATCTCGCCATGATGCTCTTCTTGGAACTGCACCAACTTACAGCTCCACCATTCAATATAAATACATATCCGGTTTGCGACTTAGAGTCATCCGAATCAGTGTCAAAGCTTGCATCGACGTAACCATTTACTACAAGCTCTTTGTCACCTCCATAAACGAGAAACATATTGAGGGAGTCCTGGACTAGGGGGTGTTCGGATAGCCGAACTATCATCACGGCCGGACTCCAAGACTATGAAGATACAAGATTGAAGACTTTGTCCCGTGTCCGGATGGGACTTTCCTTGGCGTGGAAGGCAAGCTTGGAGATACGGATATGTAGATCTCCTACCATTGAAACCGACTCTGTGTAACCCTAACCTATCCGGTGTCTATATAAAGCGGAGGGTTTTAGTCCGTAGGAAAAACAACAATCATACCATAGGCTAGCTTCTAGGGTTTAGCCTCCTTGATCTCGTGGTAGATCTACTCTTGTACTACCCATATCATCAATATAAATCAAGCAGGAGTAGGGTATTACCTCCATCGAGAGGGCCCGAACCTGGGTAAAAACATCATGTCCCTTGTCTCCTGTTACCATCCGCCTAGACGCACAGTTCGAGACCCCCTACCCGAGATCCGCCGGTTTTGACACCGACATTGGTGCTTTCATTGAGAGTTCCTCTGTGTCGTCACCGATAGGCCCGATGGCTCCTTCGATCATCAACAACGACGCGGTCCAGGGTGAGACTTTTCTCCCCGGAAAGATGTTCAGATTCGGCGGCTTTGCATCATGGGCAATTCGCAGCCATCCGGAGCAGATCGAAGCTACGCCCGGCCATCAGTCAGATTTGGAAGTTTGAACTATACGGCCGATGTCCGCGGAGACTTGATCTTCGACGGATTCGAGCCACGGCCGAGCGTGCCACACTGTCTCGATGGGTATGATCTAGCTCGCCACCGGACGTGCCACGAGGCCGCACCAGCATCCGCTCTGACCCTTAGTCCGGAGCCGGATTCCCCGATCGAGGACGAGTGGTTGGACACCGCCTAGGGGCTACCATCTCACGGCGATTGAGCCGAACTCTATCCCTATCGCTGCGGCTCGTGACTCCAAGGCGCGGACTCAACCTCCGCCCGCCAATCGAATCCGATTGGGCGCCGTCATGGAGTTCACCGCGCGGACATCTTTCAAAGACTCGCTTTTGGCGATATCCTGAGCTCACTAAAGTCTCTCTTTATCCGGAGAGCCCCGGCCGACTACGGACATGAAGGTTGGGACGCGACGACGAAGAAATTCAACGCCCACCCACCACCCACTTTGTAGCCACCGTCGATGATTTAACCGACATGCTCGACTTCGACCAAGACATCGACGGCATGGACGATGATGCCGAGACGACCAAGACCCAGCGCCACGTGGCACCGAAGGCCACCTCGTCATACGACATATACATGGTGGACATCCCAAAAGATGGAATGGCGATGGAACAACGGAGGATGACCCTCCAAGAAGCAACCAAGCCGGCGTCGCGCCGCTCTAAATCCCGCCACAAAGCAAAATGGTGATTCCGCACGGAGATAATAACACCCCGGACAAGGTCAAGACAACCCCTCGAGCAGGACTCAGCGCAGGAGGAGGAGAAGTGTTCGCACGACAAGGCGGCAGAAAGAGATGTAGAGGACGATAATTATGCGCCTCCTCCGAAGATGAGGCAAGCCTCAACGACGATTTAATTCGTCGTGCTCGAGGATCCCGCCAACAGGACTGCTTCAAATGCAGGCTTATGGCCATGGCAAGCAGCTCAAGAAAAGCAACAACAGCTTAGAGCTGACCAAGACCGCTAGGCGGCGGATGGACTGAAGTCCTTGCAGCCGAAGAGTATGAACTCGAACGCCCCTCCAAAAGCTACCCCAAACGTAGGCCGTTGCCTCGATTTGAGGAGGAAGCACCCAAGTGACCAGCGCATGGCATGGCAGACCTGCCACCCCGTGGCCGCGACAGAGAAGCCTCTCGGCCCTCTGCTCAAGCCACACCCCGACGCCGCTCAAAAAGTACCAAGGCACGGGAAAATGCGTCGGACTTGTGAGATATATTGGAGGATAAGGCAAAACATACAAGATCGATCTACGGATCGTGTGGGCGCCCAACGACTCGGGACGATTACCGTCGCGCCGGATACAGCAAACCCGGTCAGGCCAAACACAGTAGACAAAGCTCATATGAGCTACGTCATGACATAGCCCAATACAGAGGCGCCGCACACCCACTATGCTTCACAGATGAAGTAATGGATCATCAAATCCCTGAGGGCTTTAAACCCGTAAACATCGAATCATACGATGGTACCACAGATCCTGCGGTCTGGATCGAGGACTATCTCCTCCAAATCCACATGGCCCGCGGTGATGATCTACATGCCATCAAATACCTCCCACTCAAGCTTAAAGGACCAGCTCGGCATTGGCTCAACAGCTTGCCAGCAGAATCAATTGGTTGTTGGGAGGACCTGGAAGCCGCATTCCTTGATAACTTCCAGGGCACATATGTGCGACCACCAGACGCCGATGACCTTAGCCATATAATTCAGCAGCCAGAAGTGTCGGCCAGACAATTCTGAACACGGTTCCTAACAAAGAAAAATCAAATCGTTGACTGTCCGGATGCAGAGGCCCTTGCAGCCTTCAAACATAACATCCAAGACGAATGGCTTGCCCGGCACCTAGGACAGGAAAATCCGAAATCCATGGCAGCCCTTACAACACTCATGACCCGCTTTTGTGCGGGAGAGGACAGCTGGCTAGCTCGTAGTAACAACTTGACCAAAAACCCTGGTAGTTCAGATACCAAGGACAGCAATGGAAGGTCACGTCGCAACAAAAACAAGCGCCGCATTAACGGCGACAATGATGAAGATACAACAGTCAATGCCGGATTCAGAGGCTCTAAACCCGGTCAGCGGAAGAAGCCATTCAAAAGAAATACCCAGGTCCCGTCCAACTTGGACCGAATACTCGATCGCTTGTGCCAGATACATGGCACCCCCAAAAAACCAGCCAATCACACCAACAGGGATTGTTGGGTGTTCAAGCAAGCGAGCAAGTTAAGTGCTGAACTCAATGACAAGGGGCTGCATAGCGATGACGAGGAAGAGCCCGACCACCAACAATAGAGGACGAAGGGCTTTCCCACACAAGTGCGGATGGTGAACATGATATACGCAACCCACATACCCAAAAGGGAGCGGAAGCATGCACTAAGGGTCGATATGCGATGGAGCCATCGCCCAAAGTTCAACCCATGGTCTTCCTGCCCGATCACCTTCGATCAAGGGACCACCCACTAGCATTCGTCATGGCGGTTTCGCGCATTGGTTCTTGACCCAATTATTGACGGATTTCACCTCACCGAGTCCCGATGGACAGTGGTAGCAGCCTGAACCTGCTTTATCGGGATACAAGGCGCAAAAATGGGCATAGACCCTCAAGGATTAAACCTACAAAGACGACCTTTAAAGGCGCCATACCGGTGTAGAGGCCAATTGTACGGGCTCGCCACACTCGAAGTGGTCTTCGATCCCGGATAACTTCCGGCGAAGAGTTGATCTTTGACATAGTCCCGCTCATGGCGGCTATCACGCCTCGCCGGACGAACCGCATTTGCAAAGTTCAATGCGGTGCCGCACTACACATACCTCAAGCTCAAGATGCCAGGCCCTCGAGGAGTAATCACAGTCAATGGAAACACCGAACGCTCTCTCCGAACGGAGGAGCACACGGCGGCCCTCGCGGCGGAGGTGCAAAGTAGCCTCTCACAGCAATTCTTGAGCCTTGACACTAAGCGTCCGGACACTGTCAAGCGCACCCGGAGTAACCTACAACAAGACCGCCTGGCACGATTCAAGCACGCGTAGGAATCCGGCCCCAACCCCAGCCCTCGCGAAATTGCGAAGCCAATACTACGCGTACATAACTACGCTCTGGAGATACCATGGGCATAAGGGGAGGGGCACGACCACGGTATGCCCAGAATGCGGCTTAACCGCACCAGGGGCTCCTGATTGTGTCATTCTTTTTCTTTATTCTATTTTCTTTTTTTCAGGACTCCATTTTCCAGAAGTCCTATCCGGCACTAGAATCGCCAAACTCACGATGTAACAGCCAGGGAAGCAGAAAGCTACGTCGAGTGTTCAGGTGGTCTCTATTACGAGCATTATACCTGTTTTACATACCATCCCGCAACTTACCCCTGGAGGGGGACATGTTAAATAATCCCATCCCTTGCTTATCGCACTATTTGTATCGTTCTGCTTTCATTGCAGTACCTTTTTGAATAAACAGTACATAGCTTTCGCTTATTATTGCACTCCTTTCTTTATCTATATATATGTTCATTTCATGACATGTTGCACCCGACACTTTGGTACGGCCAATACACCAGGGCTTAAGTACCCCAAAATTATGGTGTGATAAGTCCGAACACTTTCACAAGTGCGGCACCCGAACTTATAGCATTATATGAATCGGCTCGAATCATGTCTTGGGTCAATAGTTGGGTTTGCCTGGCCCGTGTTTTGGTACCTTACGCCCCGTTATATCGGCTAAGGTAGCACCGGAGAACCATTGCGATTGTGCCCGGTTGAGCTGGGTTGAGCACCTCGAAGGAGAAAGCTAAACTGACCGTCATGATAGGGCGAGAGTCGGTCGCTGTTCGAGAGGTTTTTGCGGGTCCCTAAAGACTTATGCCGCTTAGAGCGAGGAACCGGAATTGTCCGGCCAAGGAGTGGATAGCGCCCTGAACTCAGTCTTCCGAATACTAGGGGCTTCGCCAAAATTTAAAATTATAGAATTCTATGGCTAAGTGAGAGTGTTCAAGCATTATAAGTCCGATTGCCTTGTTCGTTGCGTTGAACGCCTCCCTCGATGGACCCAAGAATGGGAACAAGAGCGCCAAGTTTATCCCAAACACCCCAAAGACTGTGGCATGGGGGCTGAAATAACGACTTGCCATCTCTCAAATTTGATAAACAGCCGCACGAAGGTAATATTTTAAATTAACAAGCGTTGCTTAGCGATATGAACAAGTTTTCAGCGACAGATAACAAATGTGTGTCTATTCAAAATTACATCTTTGGAGCACTCATCCGCTATTCGGCAGGCACCCTTCAGAGGCCCTCATAGTACATTTCGGTGCGCGATGCTCCTTGCCCTTCGGTGGCCCGTCCGTCACAAGCTTCTCGCATCCAGCTTGCCCCAGCAGCACTTTAGCACGGGCAAGGGCCCGACGGACACCTTCAATGCAGACGGAGCGCTTGTTGACTTCAATCCGTGGACAAAGGCCCACCAGCCGCCACACTAAGCCAAGTAGCTCCCAAGCATGGCTTCCAATGGCCACACCAACTATAAGGCCCTTCATGGCCTGTTCGGCGACCTTGTGGAGCTCGACCAGCTGCTTCAGCTGGTCGCCAGCGCATCGGACGCTCGGCCTCAAAGATATTGAGACCAGAACACCTTCTCCGTCGAGCTCCCCTCCTTGGCGCGGTAGAACGCGGCAGCATCCGATACACTACGAAGCAGATCTGCGAATGCTGCTGGAGAGCTACGAATCTGGGTAAGTAATAGGTAATTCACTTTCACATGCTTGCTTTGCATAAAGAATGCCTTACCCGCCGCTATCTTCTTTAACGATTCAATTTCTTGGAGGGATTTTTGGGATTCGGCCTTAGCAGCTTTGGCACTCTCAAGAGCCGAGGCGAGCTCGGACTCTCGAGTCTTTGAGTCACGCTACAAACTCTCGTGTTTTTCCATGAGAGCCTGGAGCTCTTGCCGTACCTTCACCAGCTGCGCCTCCCCCTTCTCTCGCTCGGTGCGCTCCGCGACCGCTTTGCTTTCGGCCACGGACACCGCTTCCTTCAGAGTCGCCACCTCGTTCGTGGCCCCTGCAGTACCCATGTTATTCCTGTTATTTTTTGCAACCAAAACCTTTCTATAAGGTACTTCTTTAATAAGGTATTACTTACCTTCCTTGTCCTCGAGCTGCTTCTTGGCAAAGCCGAGCTCGTTCTCGGACCGCTCGAGGCTCTGCTTCAACGCATTGACCTCCGCAGTCAGTGCGGCAGAGGTCAGCAGCGCAGCCTGCATTCCCATATTGACATACTTATGTTAGACTCCTCAGATATCTTTTAGATCCTTAGTCCGCTTTTCTTTCCAACACCGAACTAAGCATCGGGGCTACTGTCTATGCGGTAATATTTTTACATATTCTAAACTTACCTCAAAGCCTGTTAGAAGGCTGGTACAGCTTCAGTCAGCCGCTCTTGGCGGATCGAATCGTCCGGATCACCGCACTCATAACAAAGGCGGTGCTCCTCCTCGATGGAAGCGCCGTTAGCGCCCAAAGAAGCTATCCGATGCCTCCGGTTGGACGGAGGACACCGCGCCTTACCCTTCTTATGAAGGACCGCTGTCGGACTCGAACCGCTGAAGGTTCCGCATGGAGTCCGGACGAGGATCGGGATTACAGCCTGGGGTCTCGCCCCACGCTACTCGAGTCCGGAGGTTTCCTTGTGGCGCCTCTGCGCCACCTCCTTTTGACCAGGCCCCTTGGGGCACCACCTCGGCGTCGTCTGCAGCGTGAGGCGAGGAGGCGGCCGAAGTGAACTACTCTCCATTTCCGATTTAACCCAGGGACCCGCCGACGAAGCGGCGAACTCGCCCTTGGGCGGGCTGCATGATTGTTCGGCATTAGAGCACACTATGCAATAAAAAATTCATGGGTATCCGGACACTTACGATCTCGCCAGGGGCTTGGCCCTTGTTGGCCAATCCTCCTCGTCGTTGCCGACGTTGGTGGAGAAGTCCGGAGGAAGGGTTCTTCCTTCTTGATTCCTCCGGCCTCCCGGTTAGGGCGGCCTTCCTTTTCTTCTCCTCTCACTGGGAGAAGCTTTTTCCTCCTCCTCGCTCTCGGAGAAGGTTCTGCGTCAGAATCTGACAGCACCAGGCGTCGGGAGCTCCTTCGAGTTCCCGTTGCCTCCTTCTTGGCCTTCTTCTCCGGCACCACATGAGGTACCGGAGCCAGCAGCCCCATCAATCGGGCGTCCGCTGGGTCTTCTGGCAAAGGAGCCGGACAGTTAACCTGTTCGGACGTCTTCAGCCAGTCCTGTTAAAGGTTAGGGAGTTTTAGATCCCACATAGAGTCAAACTATGAAAGAAGAAGTCCCATAAAGGGTAAAATAACTCACCTCGCTGGCTTGACGCTGCGAGCTGAATCCGCGATCTTCGGTAGCGGATGTGGGAGCCTCGGCGCCCTTGAATAGCACCTTCCAGGCATCTTCGTGCATAGTGTCAAAGAGCCTTTTCAGAGTTGGGTGTTGTGCCGGATCGAACTCCCACAATTTGAAGGCCCGTTGTTGGCATGGGAGAATCCGGCGGATGAGCATCACCTGGATTACATTGACAAGCCTGAGATTCTTGTCCACCAGGTTTCGGACGCATGTTTGGAGTCCGGATAGCTCGTCCGAATTCCCCCATGTCAGGCCCGTCTCTTTCCATGACGAGAGCCGTGTGGGGACGCCAGATTTGAATTCGGGGGCCGCCGCCCATTTGGGGTCGCACGGCTCGGTGAAATAGAACCACCCCGATTGCCACCCCTTTATTGTCTCCACGAAGGAGCCCTCGAGCCATAGGAATTTGGCCATCTTGCCAACCATGGCGCCTCCGAACTCCGCTTGACGGACGCCCACTACCTTCGGCCTGACATTGAAGATCTTCAGCCATAAGCCGAAGTGGGGCTGGATGCAGAGGAAGGCTCGCACACGATGATGAACGCCGAGATGTTGAGGATGAAATTTGGGGCCAGGTCGTGGAAGTCCAGGCCGTAGTAGAACATGAGCCCCCAGACAAATGGGTGAAGTGGAAAACCTAGTCCGCGGAGGAAGTGGGGGAGAAACACCACCCTCTCATGGGGCTTGGGGGTTGGAATGAGCTGCCCCGCGTCGGGCAGCCGGTGTGCGATGTCGCCGGACAAGTATCCGGCCTCCCGCAGCTTTGTGATGTGCCCCTCCGTGAAGGAGGAGGCCATCCACCTGCCTCCCGCTCCGGACATAGTTGGAGAAGGTTGAGGTGGGGTGTGCGGACTTGGGCGCTGGAGCTCGAGTGCGCGGAAATGGATAAGGAAAGGAGGAAGAGGGCGTAGGTGAAAAGGTGGATCCTTATCCCCTTATATGGACGGACGAAGCTATGCGTCCCCCACCAGCCTGGTAAAACTCGCTTATCTCCCAATCACCATAATCAATGGCGCGGATGGGTTACCCATGTCCGTATTGATGGGAATCCTGAATAAGGGGCACGATCTCGCTTTGATAAGACGTGCTGTGAAACCGCCGCTAAACGCTACTGAGGTGGAACAAGAAAAACGATTCATATAAAGGCCTGGCCGTGGTTTGATGTCACGCCGCGAATACGCCAAGAGATCTGTGCAAAAATTATTCTCTCTACGGTGGTATGTGGAACTTGTTTTGCGAGCGGACACTATCCTTGTGTTCAAAACCTTCTATGAAGTATTCGAGGAGGAACCCGCCTTGCAATGCCAAAGACAATATGCGCCCGGACTCGTCGTCATTGAAGCTTGGTTCAGGGCTACCGAGGAGTCCTGGACTAGGGGTGTCCGGATAGCGAACTATCATCACGGCCGGACTCCAAGACTATGAAGATACAAGATTGAAGACTTCGTCCCGTGTCCGGATGGGACTTTCCTTGGCGTGGAAGGCAAGCTTGGCGATACGGATATGTAGATCTCCTACCATTGTAACCGACTCTGTGTAACCCTAACCTATCCGGTGTCTATATAAACCGGAGGGTTTTAGTCCATAGGAAAAACAACAATCATACCATAGGCTAGCTTCTATGGTTTAGCCTCCTTGATCTCGTGGTAGATCTACTCTTGTACTACCCATATCATCAACATTAATATAGCAGGAGTAGGGTATTACCTCCATCGAGAGGGCCCGAACCTGGGTAAAAACATCGTGTCCCTTGTCTCCTGTTACCATCCGCCTAGACGCACAGTTCGGGACCCCCTACCCGAGATCCGCCGGTTTTGACACCGACACATATCCTTAGTCCTTTTTAGGTATTTCAGGGTGTTCTTGACCGCTATCCAGTGATCCACTCCGGGATTACTTTGGTACCTCCCTGCTAAACTTATAACAAGGCACACATCAGGTCTGGTACACAACATTGCATACATGATAGAACCTATGGTTGAGGCATAGGGAACAACTTTCCTTTTCTCTCCATCTTCTGCAGTGGTCGGGCATTGAGTCTGACTCAACTTCATACCTTGTAGCACAGGCAAGAACCCTTTCTTTGACTGATCCATTTTGAACTTCTTCAAAACTTTATCAAGGTATGTGCTTTGTGAAAGTCTAATTAAGCGTCTTGATCTATATCTATAGATCTTGATGCCCAATATATAAGCAGCCTCACCGAGGTCTTTTATTGAAAAATTCTTATTCAAGTATCCTTTTATGCTATCCAGAAATTATGTATTGTTTCCAATCAACAATATGTCATCCACATATAATATTAGAAATGCTACAGAGCTCCCACTCACTTTTTTGTAAATACGGGCTTCTCCAAAAGTCTGTATAAAACCATATGCTTTGATCACACTATCAAAGTATATATTCCAACTCCGAGATGCTTGCACTAGTCCATAAATGGATCGCTGGAGCTTGCACACCTTTTTAGCACCTTTAGGATCGACAAAACCTTTTGGTTGAATCATATACAACTCTTCTTTAAGATATCCATTAAGGAATGCATTTTTTAAATCCATTTGCCAAATTTCATAACCATAAACTGCGGCAATTGCTAACATGGTTCGGACAGACTTAAGCATCGCTATGGGTGAGAAGGTCTTAACATAGTCAACTCCTTGAACTTATTGAAAACCTTTTGCAACAAGTCGAGCTTTGTAGATAGTAACATTATCGTCAAAGTCATTCTTCTTCTTGAAGAGCCATTTATTCTCTATGGCTTCCCGATCACCGGGCAAGTCAACCAAAGTCCACACTTTGTTCTCATACATGGATCCCATCTCAGATTTCATGGCCTCAAGCTATTTCGCGAAATCTGGGCTCATCATCGCTTCATCATAGTTCATAGGTTCATCATGGTCTAGTAACATGACTTCCAGAACAGGATTACCGTACCACTCTGGTGCGGATCATACTCTGGTTGACCTACGAGATTCAGTAGTAACTTGATCTGAAGTTTCATGATCATCATCATTAGCTTCCTCACTAATTGGTGTAGGAATCATTGGAACTGATTTCTGTGATGAACTACTTTCCAATTCGGGAGAAGGTACAATTACCTCATCAAGTTCTACTTTCCTCCCACTCACTTCTTTCGAGAGAAACTCCTTCTCTAGAAAGGATCCATTCTTAGCAATTAATATCTTGCCTTTGGATCTTCGATACAAGGTGTACCCAATAGTTTCCTTTGGGTATCCTATGAAGACACATTTCTCCGATTTGGGTTCGAGCTTATCAGGTTGAAGCTTTTTCACATAAGCATCGCATCCCCAAACTTTAAGAAACGACAGCTTAGGTTTCTTGCTAAACCACAGTTCATATGGTGTCGTCTCAACGGATTTAGATGGTGCCCTATTTAACGTGAATGCATCCGTCTCTAAAGCATAACCCCAAAACGATAGCGGTAAATTGGTAAGAGACATCATAGATCGCACCATATCTAATAAAGTACGGTTACGATGTTCGAACACACCATTACGTTGTGGTGTTCCAGGTGGCATGAGTTGCGAAACTATTCCACATTGTTTCAAATGAAGACCAAACTCATAACTAAAATATTCACTGATACGTCTCCAACGTATCTATAATTTTTGATTGCTCCATGCTACTTTATCTATCGTTCTGGACTATAATGGGCTTTATTTTCCACTTTTATATTACTTTTGGGACTAACCTATTAACCAGAGGCCTAGCCCAGAATTGCTGTTTTCTTTTGCCTTTTTCAGTATTTCAAAGAAACAGAATATCAAACGGAATCCAAACAGAATGAAACCTTCGTAAACGTGATTTTCTCACCGAACGTGATCCAGAGACTTGGACCCTCGCCAAGGAACATCGGAGGCGGTCACGAGGGTGGGGCGCGCCCCTGCCTCGTGGGGCCCCGATGCTCCACCGACGCACTCCTTCCTCCTATATATACCTACGCACTCCTAAACGACGAACAGGAGCCAAAACCTAATTCCACCGCCGCAACTTCCTCAGATCCACGAGATCCCATCTTGGGGCCTGTTCGAGCTCCGCGGAGGGGGCATCCACCACGGAGGGCTTCTACATCAACACCATAGCCTCTCCGATGAAGTGTGAGTAGTTTACTTCAGACCTTCGGGTCCATAGCTAGTAGCTAGATGGCTAATTCTCTCTTTTTGGATCTCAATACAATGTTCTCCCCCTCTCTCGTGGAGATTTATCCGATGTAATCTTCTTTTTGCGGTGTGTTTGTTGAGATCGATGAATTGTGGGTTTATGATCCAACTTATCTATGAATAATATTTGAATCTTCTCTGAATTCTTTTATGTATGATTGAGTTATCTTTGCAAGTCTCTTCGAATTATCCGTTTGGTTTGGCCAACTAGATTGGTAGTTCTTGCAATGGGAGAAGTGCATGGCTTTGGGTTCAATCTTGCGTGTCCTTACCCAAAGGATGTAAGGGTTGCAAGGCACGTATTGTATTGTTGCCATCGAGGATAACAAGATGGGGTATTTATCATATTGCATGAATTTATTCCTCTACATCATGTCATCTTGCTTAAGGCGTTACTCTATTTTTAACTTAATACTCTAGATGCATGCTAGATAGCGGTCGATGAGTGGAGTAATAGTAGTAGATGCAGAATCGCTCCGGTCTACTTGTCACGGACGTGATGCCTATATACATGATCATACCTAGATATACTCATAACTATGCTCAATTCTGTCAATTGCTCAACAGTAATTTGTTCACCCAATCGTAGAATATTTATGCTCTTGAGAGAAGCCACTAGTGAAACCTATGGCCCCCGGGTCTATTCTCATCATATCAATCTCCATCACTTTTATACTTGCTTTGTTTTTACTTTGCTTTTTTACTTTTCACTTTGCATCTATATACCAAAAATACCAAAAATATTATCTCTATCGATCTCACTCTAAGTAAGTGACCGTGAAGGGATTGACAACCCCTAATTGCGTTGGTTGCAGTAGCTATCGCTTTGTGCAGGTACGAGGGACTTGTGCGTGGCCTCCTCTGGATTGATACCTTGGTTCTCAAAAACTGAGGGAAATACTTACGCTACTGTGCTGCATCATCCTCTCCTCTTCGGGGAAAACCAACGCAAGCTCAAGACGTAGCAAGAAGGATTTTTGGCGCCGTTGCCGGGGAGTCTACGCTAAAGTCAACATATCAAGTACCCATCACAATCCCTATCTCTCGCATTACATTATTTGCCATTTGCCTCTCGTTTTCCTCTCCCCCACTTCACCCTTGCCGTTTTAATCGCCCTCTCTTTCCCAATCTCCTCCTCTTTTTCCCGTTGCCTTTTCCTCGTCCGTTTGTTTGCTCGTGTGTTAGTTTGCTTGCTTTCCATCATGGCTACTCTCATATCTTCTCCGTTATCTCCCAAGAATGAAGTTCTAAATTTTAAGCAAAGGGAGGGAGAAAATCTAAAATACGCTTGGTATAGAATTTGCAATGCTCAAAATAGATCTACCAGGAAGCAATCTACTTCAGTTCTTCTTCGTAATTTTTACGTAGGTGCTAATCCTTGGTATAGATATATCCTTGATACCATTACCGGAGGGAATTTTTTGGGTAGCCATACTTTTGATTCTTATAATGCTTTAATAGATTTATTTGGCTCACCGCCTCTTTTGGTTAATGGAACTATGTTAACTTTGGAGCATGTTATGCAAAGGCTTGAAATTATTGAAAATAAAGTTGCTACCATTGAATCAATTGAAAATCTAGATAAAAAGATCCATAATCAAATTACTCAATATGGATCTAAGGTAGGAATAACTTTGAAAAATATTAAGGAGAAGGAACCTATGGTTAATGAGAAAATAAATCTAGATTCCACTCGAATCGATAAACTTGAGGGTATCATTACCAACTTGGGAACCGTTTTTTCTTCCGTAAAGAATACTCCTAGTCCTCCCACTAAAATTGCCAAGCTTATGTATGTTCCTAAAAATAAGGGTGAATCATCTAGTAAAGAAACTGCGGATCTTAAATCTATAAGTATTCATCCCGATCTTTTACTATCATTAAGGAACCATTTGCTACAAATGAATTTTTTGATCTCGTGCCTAAAAGTTTGATAATTACTAGAAAGAAAGAAATCTATAAGAAAGATAGATGCCTCATTGAAGAATTTCCTACCAAAGATGGCAATACCTAGATCTATCCTTGCTTTTATGCCTAGCTAGGGGCGTTAAACGATAGCGCTTGTTGGGAGGCAACCCAATTTTATTTTTAGTTTTTTAGTTTTTGCTTATTTTTAGGAATAAATAATCCATCTAGCCTCTGTTTAGATGTGGTTTTATCTTTTAATTAGTGTTTGTGCCAAGTTAAACCTATTGGATCATCTTGGATGATAGTTATTTGATCTTGCTGTAATTTCCAGAAACTTTGCGCTCAGTGCCCGAATTGTTAAAAATCACCAGAACGTGATAAAATATTGATTCCAATTGCTTCTGATCAATAAACAAATTTTCCAGGTCTTCTAATTTTTTTAGAATTTTTTGAGTTCCAGAAGTTTGCGTTAGTTACAGATTACTACAGACTGTTCTGTTTTGACAGATTCTGTTTTATGTGTGTTGTTTGCTTATTTTGATGAATCTATGGCTAGTAAAATAGTTTATGATCCATAGAGAAGTTGGAATACAGTAGGTTTAACACCAATATAAATAAAGAATGAGTTCATTACAGTACCTTAAAGTAGTATTTTGTTTTCTTTCTCTAACGGAGCTCACGAGATTTCTATTGAGTTTTGTGTTGTGAAGTTTTCAAGTTTTGGGTGAATTCTTTTGATGGATTATGGAACAAGGAGTGGCAAGAGCCTAAGATTGGGGATTCCAATGGCACCCCCAAGATAATCCAAGGACACCAAAAAGTCAAAGCTTGGGGATGCCCCGGAAGGCATCCCCTCTTTCGTCCAGTTCCATCGGTAATTTACTTGGAGCTATATTTTTATTCACCACATGATATGTGTTTTGCTTGGAGAGTCTTGTATTATTTGCGTCTTTGCTTGTTAGTTTACCACAATCATCCTTGCTGTACACAACTTTTGAGAGAGCCATACATGAATTGGAATTTGATAGAATACTCTATGTGCTTCACTTATATCTTTTGAGCTTGATAGTTTTGCTCATAGTGCTTCACTTATATCTTTTGAGCTTGATATTTTTGCTCTAGTGCTTCACTTAGATATTTTAGAGCACGGTGGCGGATTTGTTTTAAAGAAACTTTATCTCTCATGCTTCACTTAGATTATTTCGAGAGTCGTTAATAGCATGGTAGTTTGCTTAATGTTAATATACTTGGTATTCAAGATATGTGAAACTTTCTTTTGAGTGCGTTGAATACTAAGATAAGTTTGATGCTTGATAATTGTTTTGAGATATGAAGATCGTGATATTAGAGTCATGCTAGTTGAGTAGTTGTGAATTTAAAGAATAATTGTGTTGAAGTTTGTGATTCCCGTAGCATGCACATATGGTGAACCGTTATGTGATGAACTCGGAGCATGATTTATTTATTGATTGTCTTCCTTATGAGTGGCGGTCGGGGACGAGCGATGGTCTTTTCCTACCAATCTATCCCCTTAGGAGCATGCGTGTAATACTTTGCTTTGATAACTTCTAGATTTTTGCAATAAGTATATGAGTTCTTTATGACTAATGTTGAGTTCATGGATTATACGCACTTTTTCCCATCCTTCCACCATAGCTATCCTCTCTAATACCGCGCACCTTTCGCCGGTATCATACACCCACCATATACCTTCCTAAAAACAGCCACCATACCTACCTATTATGGCATTTCCATAGCCATCCCGAGATATATTTCCATGCAACTTTCCACCATTCCGTTTATTATGACACGCTCCATCATTGTCATATTGCTAGCATGATCATGTAGTTGACATCGTATTTGTGGCAAAGCCACCGTTCATAATTCTTTCATACATGTCACTCATGTTTCATTGCATATCCCGGTACACCGCTGGAGGCATTCATATAGAGTCGTATTTTGTTCTAAGTATCGAGTTGTAATTGTTGAGTTGTAAGAAAAATAAAAGTGTGATGATCATCATTATTAGAGCATTGTCCCAAGTGAGGAAAGGATGATGGAGACTATGATTCCCCACAAGTCGGGATGAGACTCGGACGAAAAAAAGAGGCCATAAAAAAAAAAAATAGAAAAGGCCCAAATAAAAAATGAGAGAAAAGAGAGAAGGACAATGTTACTATCCTTTTACCACACTTGTGCTTCAAAGTAGCACCATGATCTTCATGATAGAGAGTCTCTCATTTTGTCACTTTCATATACTAGTGGGAATTTTTAATTTTAGAACTTGGCTTGTATATTCCAATGATGGGCTTCCTCAAATGCCCTAGGTCTTCGTGAGAAAGCGAGTTGGATGCACACCCACTTAGTTTCTTTTGTTGAGCTTTCATATACTTATAGCTCTAGTGCATCTGTTGCATGGCAATCCCTACTCACTCACATTGATATCTATTGATGGGCATCTCCATAGCCCGTTGATACGCCTAGTTGATGTGAGACTATCTTCCCTCTTTTTGTCTTCTCCACAACCACCGTTCTATTCCACATATAGTGCTATATCCATGGCTCACGCTCATGTATTGCGTGAAATTGAAATTTTGAAAATGTTAAAGTATGGAACAATTGCTTGGCTTGTCATCGGGGTTGTGCATGATTTAAATACTTTGTGTGAGGAAGATGGAGCATAGCCAGACTATATGATTTTGTAGGGATAACCTTCTTTGGCCATGTTATTCTGAGAAGACATAATTGCTTAGTTAGTATGCTTGAAGTATTATTATTTTTATGTCAATATGAACTTTTGTCTTGAATCTTTCGGATCTGAATATTCATACCATGATTAAGAAGATTTACATAGAAATTATGCCAAAGTATCACTCCGCATCAAAAATTCTCTTTTTATCATTTACCTACTCGAGGACGAACAGGAATTAAGCTTGGGGATGCCTGATACGTCTCCAACGTACCTATAATTTTTGATTGCTCCATGCTACTTTATCTACTGTTTTGGACTATAATGGGCTTTATTTTCCACTTTATATTACTTTTAGGACTAACCTATTAACCGGAGGCCCAGCCCAAAATTGCAGTTTTTTGCCTTTTTCGGTATTTCGAAGAAACAGAATATCAAACGGAGTCCAAACGGAATGAAACCTTCGGAAACGTGATTTTCTCACCGAACGTGATCCAGGAGACTTGGACCCTACACCAAGGAACATCAGAGGTGGTCACGAGGGTGGGGGGTGCCCCCCCCTAGGGCGCGCCCCCTGCCTCGTGGCTCCCTGATGATCCACCGATGTACTCCTTCCTCCTAAATATACCTACATACCCCCAAACGATCAGAACAGGAGCCAAAAACCTAATTCCACCGCTGCAACTTCTTGTATCCACGAGATCCCATCTTGGGGCCTGTTCCGGAGCTCCGCCGGAGGGGGCATCCACCACGGAGGGCTTCTACATCAAATCCATAGCCTCTCCGATGAAGTGTGAGTAGTCTACTTCAGACCTTCGGGTCCATAGCTAATAGCTAGATGGCTTTTTCTCTCTTTTTGGATCTCAATACAATGTTCTCCCCCTCTCTCGTGGAGATCTATTCGATGTAATCTTCTTTTTGCGGTGTGTTTGTTGAGACCGATGAATTGTGGGTTTATGATCCAGCTTATCTATGAATAATATTTGAATCTTCTCTGAATTCTTTTATGTATGATTGAGTTATCTTTGCAAGTCTCTTTGAATTATCCGTTTGGTTTGGCCAACTAGATTTGTAGTTCTTGCAATGGGAGAAGTGCATGGCTTTGGGTTCAATCTTGCGGTGTCCTTACCCAAAGGATGTAAAGGGTTGCAAGGCACATATTGTATTGTTGCCATCGAGGATAACAAGATGGGGTATTTACCATATTGCATGAATTTATTCCTCTACATCATGTCATCTTGCTTAAGGCGTTACTCTGTTTTAACTTAATACTCTAGATGCATGCCGATAGCGGTGGATGAGTGGAGTAATAGTAGTAGATGCGAATCGTTTCGGTCTACTTGTCACGGACGTGATGCCAATATACATGATCATACCTAGATATACTCATAACTATGCTCAATTCATCAATTGCTCAACAGTAATTTGTTCACCCAATCGTAGAATATTTATGCTCTTGAGAGAAGCCACTAGTGAAACCTATGGCCCTGGGTCTATTCTCATCATATCAATCTCCATCACTTTTATACTTGCTTTGTTTTTACTTTGCTTTTTTACTTTTCACTTTGCATCTATATACCAAAAATATTATCTCTATCGGATCTCACTCTCGTAAGTGACCGTGAAGGGATTGACAACCCCTAATCGCGTTGGTTGCGAATAGCTATCGTTTTGTGCAGGTACGAGGGACTTGTGCGTGGCCACCTACTGGATTGATACCTTGGTTCTCAAAAACTGAGGGAAATACTTACGCTACTATGTTAGATCATCCTCTCCTCTTCGGGGAAAACCAACGCAATCTCAAGACGTAGCATTCACCTCCACGATCAGATCGTAGAAACTTTATTTTCTTGTTATGATGATTTTCCACTTCACTATGAAATTCTTTGAACTTTTCAAATGTTTCAAACTTATGTTTCATTAAGTAGATATACCCATATCTGCTCAAATCATCTATGAATGTTAGAAAATAACTATACCCGCCGCGAGCCTCAACACTCATCGGACCGCATACATCAGTATGTATTATTTCCAATAAGTCAGTTGCTCGATCCATTGTTCCGGAGAACGGAGTCTTAGTCATCTTGCCCATGAGGCATGGTTCGCAAGCATCAAGTGATTCATAATCAAGTGATTCCAAAAGCCCATCAGCATGGAGTTTCTTCATGTGCTTTACACCAATATGACCTAAACGATAGTGCAACAAATAAGTTGCACTATCATTATTAACTTTGCATCTTTTGGCTTTAATATTATGAATATGTGTATCACTACAATCGAGATTCAACAAAAATAGACCACTCATCAGGGGTGCATGACCATAAAAGATATTACTCATATAAATAGAACAACCATTATTCTCTAATTTAAATGAATAATCGTCTCGCATCAAACAAGATCCAGATATAATATTCATGCTCAACGTTGGCACCAAATAACAATTATTCAGGTCTAAAACTAATCCCGAAGGTAGATGTAGAGGTAGCGTGCCGACAGCGATTGCATCGACTTTGGAACCATTTCCACGCGCATCTTCAGCTCGTCCTTAGCCAATCTTTGTTTAATCCGTAGCCCCTATTTCGAGTTGCAAATATGAGCAACAGAACCAGTATCAAATACCCAGGTGCTACTATGAGCATTAGTAAGGTACACATCAATAACATGTATATCAAATATACCTTTTACTTTGCCATCCTTCTTATCCGCCAAATACTTGGGGCAGTTCCGCTTCCAGTGACCATTCCCTTTGACGTAGAAGCACTCAGTTTCAGGCTTAGGTCCAGACTTGGGCTTCTTCCCTTGAGCAGCAACTTGCTTGCTGTTCTTCTTGAAGTTCCCCTTCTTCCCTTTGCCCTTTTTCTTGAAACTAGTGGTCTTGTTAACCATCAACACTTGATGCTCCTTCTTGATTTCTACCTCCACAGCCTTTTGCATGGCGAAGAGCTTGGGAATTGTCTTTTCCATCCCCTGCATATTATAGTTCATCACGAAGCCTTTATAGCTTGGTGGCAGTGATTGAAGAACTCTGTCAATGACACTATCATTAGGAAGATTAACTCCCAGCTGAGTCAAGTGGTTATGGTACCCACACATTCTGAGTATGTGTTCACTGATAGAACTATTCTCCTCCATCTTGCAGCTATAGAACTTGTTGGAGACTTCATATCTCTCAACTCAGGCATTTTCTTGAAATATTAACTTCAACTCCTGGAACATCTCATATGCTCAATGACGTTCAAAACGTCTTTGAAGTCTCGATTCTAAGCCGTAAAGCATGGCACACTGAACTACCGAGTAGTCATCAGCTTTGCTCTGCCAGACGTTCATAACGTCCGGAGTTGCTCCTGCGGCGGGTCTTGCACCTAGCGGTGCTTCCAGGACATAATTCTTCTGTGCAGCAATGAGGATAATCCTCAATTTACAGACCCAATCCGTGTAGTTTCTACCATCATCTTTCAACATAGCTTTCTCTAGGAACGCATTAAAATTCAAGGGAATGGTAGCACGGGCCATTGATCTACAATGACATAGATATGCAAAAACTATCAGGTACTAAGTTCATGATAAATTACATTCAATTAATCATATTACTTAAGAACTCCCACTTAGATTGACATCCCTCTAGTAATCTAAATGATCACGTGATCCATATCAACTAAACCATGTCCGATCATCACGTGAGATGGAGTAGTTTTCAATGGTGGACATCACTATGTTGATCATATCTACTATATGATTCATGTTCGACCTTTCGGTCTCAGTGTTCCGAGGCTATATCTGCATATGCTAGGATCGTCAAGTTTAATCCGAGTATTCTGCATGTGCAAAACTGGCTTGCACCCATTGTATATGAACGCAGAGCTTACGACGAACTGTAGCAACGGTGCATACTCAGGGAGAACAGTTGTACCCTGAAATTTAGTGAGGGATCATCTTATAATGCTACCGCTATACTAAGAAAAATAAGATGCATAAAGGATAAACATCACATGCAATCAAAATATGTGACATGATATGGCCATCATCATCATGTGCCTTTGATCTCCATCTCCAAAGCACCGTCATGATCTCCATCGTCACCGGCTTGACACCTTGATCTCCATCATTGTGTCGTTGACGTCTCGCCAACTATTGCTTATACAACTATCGCTACCGCTTAGTGATAACGTAAAGCAATTACATGGCGGTCGCATTTCATACAATAAAGCGACAACCATAAGGCTCCTGGCAGTTGCTGATAACCTTTACAAAACATGATCATCTCATACAACAATTTATATCTCATCACGTCTTGACCATATCACATCACAACATGCCCTGCAAAAACAAGTTAGATGTCCTCTACTTTGTTGTTGAAAGTTTTACGTGGCTGCTACGGGCTTCTAGCAAGAACCGTTTTTACCTACGCATCAAAACCACAACGATTTGTCATCAAGTGTGTTGTTTTAACCTTCAACCATGACCGGTCGTAGTCAAATTCGATTCAACTAAAGTTGGAGAAACAAACACCCGCCAACCACCTGTGTGCGAAGCACGTCGGTAGAACCGGTCTCATGAACGTGGTCATGTAATGTTGGTCTGGGCCGCTTCATCCAACAATACCGCCGAATCAAAATAAGACGTTGGTGGTAAGCAGTATGACTATTATCGCCCAAAACTCATTGTGTTCTACTCGTGCATATCATTTACGGATACACCTGGCTCGAATGCCACTGTTGGGGAACGTAGCATGCAATTTCAAAAAAATTCCTACGATCACGCAAGATCTATCTAGGAGATGCATAGCAACGAGACAGGGAGAGTGTGTCCATGTACCCTCATAGACCGAAAGCGGAAGCGTTAGGTTAACGTGGTTGATGTAGTCGAACGTCTTCACAATCCAACCGATCCAAGTACCGAACGTACGGCACCTCCGTGTTCAGCACACGTTCAGCTCGATGACGTCCCTCAAACTCTTGATCGAGTAGAGGGTTGAGGGAGAGTTCCATCAGCACGACGGCGTGGCGACAATGATGGTGATGTGATCCGTGCAGGGCTTCGCCTAAGCACTACGACGCTATGACCGGAGGAGTAAACTGTGGAGGGGGGGCACCACACACGGCCAAGAGAATAACTTCTGTATCTCTGGGGTGCCGCCGGCCCACATATATAATGGAGGGAGGAGGTGCTGGCCGGCCCTAGGGGTGGCACGCCATGGGGGGAGTCCTACTAGGACTCCACTCCTAGTAGGATTCGGCCCCCCTTCCTTCAACGGAGAGGGGAAAGGGGAAAGGGGGAGAGGGAGAAGGAAAGGGGGGGCCGCGCCCCCACCCCTTGTCCAATTCGGATTGGGCAGGGGGGAGGCGCACGCCTCCTCTTGTGGCCTTCCTCCCTCTCACCACTATTGGCCATGAGGCCCATTAACTTTCCCGGTGGGTTCCGATAGCCTCCCGGTACTCCGATAAATCCCCGAACCTCTTCTGAACCATTCCGGTGTCCGTATACAACCTTCCAATATATGAATCATTACTTCTCGACCATTTCGAGACTCCTCGTCATGTCTGTAATCTCATCCGGGACTCCGAACAAACTTTGGTCACCAAAACACATAACTCATAATACAAATCATCATCGAACATTAAGCGTGCGGACCCTACGGGTTTGAGAACTATGTAGACATGATTGAGACACATCTCCGATCAATAACCAATAGCGGAACCTGGATGCTCATGTTGGTTCCTACATATTCTATGAAGATCTTTATCGGTCAAACCGCATAACAACATAAGTTATTCCCTTTGTCATCGGTATGTTACTTGCCCGAGATTCGGTCGTCGGTATCATCATACCTAGTTCAATCTCATTACCGGCAAGTCTCTTTACTAGTTTCGTAGTGCATCATCCCATAACTAACTCATTAGTCACATTGCTTGCGAGGCTTATAGTGGTGTGCATTACCGAGAGGGCCCGGAGATACCTCTCCGATACTCGGAGTGACAAATCCTAATCTCGATCTATGCCAACCCAACAAACACCTTCGGAGACACCTGTAGAGCATCTTTATAATCTCCCAGTTACGTTGTGATGTTTCATAGCACACAAGGTGTTCCTCCGGTATTTGGGAGTTGCATAATCTCATAGTCAGAGGAATATGTATAAGTCATGAAGAAAGCAATAGCAATAAAACTAAACGATCATGAAGCTAAGCTAACGGATGGGTCTTGTCCATCACATAATTCTCTAATGATGTGATCCCTTTCATCAAATGACAACACATGTCTATGGCCAGGAAACTTTAGCCATCTTTGATTAACGAGCTAGTCAACTAGAGGCATACTAGGGACACTCTCTTTTGTCTATGTATTCACACATGTACTAAGTTTTCGGTTAATACAATTCTAGCATGAATAAGAAACATTTATCATGATATAAGGAAATATAAATAACAACTTTGTTATTGCCTCTAGGGCATATTTCCTTCATAAGCATCATCTTGTACACCCTCAGATTATCAAAGGTCTCCTTCAGATCATCAAGCAAGGTTTCTTTCTTCCTTGATTTAACCACAATGTCATCCACATAAGCATGAATGTTCCGACTAATCTGCTTATGAAAGCAATTCTGAACACAACACTGGAAAGTCTCCTGAGCACTCTTGAGCCCAAAAGGCATAGACACATAGCAGAAAGCTCCAAAGGGGGTGATGAAAGCTATCTTTTCCTGATCTTCCACTACCATCTTGATCTGATGATAACAAGAATAAGCGTCCAGAAAACACAATCTCTCGCAACCCGCCATGGCATCCACAATCTGGTCAATACGGGGGAGAGCAAAAGGATCGGTTGGACAAGCCTTGTTGAGATCTGTGTAATCCGCACACATACGCCAAGTGCCATTTTTCTTGAGAACTAGCACGGGATTAGCCAACCACTGATGGTGAAAAACTTCAATGATGAAACCGACACCTAGGAGCTGGGCCACTTCTTCTCCAATAGCCTTGACCTCTCCTCATTAAAACGACGGAGGAAATGTCGAACAGGCTTCATCTTAGGATCCACATTAAGGCGATGCTCAGCGAATTCCCTCAAATACACCCGGCATGTCAGAAGGTTTCCATGCAAAGATGTCGGATGAATTCGATGAGCGCACTTTCCTATTTAGGATCCATCCTTGTCCCAATGGTGAACTGCTGAGAAGAATCACCAGGGACAAAGTCCACTTGCTGGGTGTTCTTCGCCGACTTAAATTTGAGCAAAGGGTCTTTCTCAGTGGTGGGCTTCTTCATAGGGGTCATATTAGCCGGGTCAACATTATCCTTGTAATACTTGAGTTCGTTCGTAGCACAGGCCGACTCTGCATAAGCTACATCTCCTTCCTCACACTCCAGGGCGAGTTTGCGATTTCCGTGAACTATGATTGTCCCCTCTGGCCTTGGCATTTTGAGCTACAGATACACATAACAAGGGCGAGCCTTGAACTTGGCATAAGCCGGTCGTCCAAACAGGGCATGATATGGACTCTTGATCTTGACCACCTCAAACCACATCGTCTCTGCTCTATAAGTGTACTCATCACCAAAGGCCACTTCCCGTGATATTTTGCCAATTGGGTAAGCCGAGCACCACTCCATCAAACATTGTGGGGGACTGATACATCCATTTTGCATCATGTTTAACTACTGTTATTTATAATGTTTTTATGCATAATAATGTTTTTTGGCATAATTCTAATGCCTTTTCTCTAATAATATGCAAGGTACACACAAAGAGGGAGAATTCCAGTAGCTGGAAATCTAGACATGAAAAAGCTACGTCGGGCTATCTATTCTGCACAACTCCAAATGAGCTGAAACTTCATGAGGATTTTTTATGGAATAGATGTCGCAGGAAACCATGGCCACCTATGGGACCAGGAGGTCCCTTACTGGTTCAGCAGGGGGGCGACGCGTTGCACAAAGAACAGACCAGCGTGGGGCAGCGCGGTAGAGATCACACGTGCAATTTAACCAGGTTCAGGCCGCCGCGAGGCGTAAAACCCTACTCCTGCTTTGATGGATTGATGGTCGAAAAGGTGGTGGCGAGCATAGTACACTTGTCTGGCAGGGGTTGCCTTGGGGCAGCCGCGACTACGCGCGTATGGGGGTGTAAGTTATCCAACCTTCTAACGCTTTCTAGGGTTGCCATGGGCCTCCTTTTACAGATCAAGGGGTAACCACAGTGGCAAAGTAGTCATTATGCACTGATAAGATAGCAAACGGTGCTATCATACCTAACTCTGTGGGCTGACAGGGCGCATTAAATGCACCACTTAGTGTCACATCACTGGTTGCCCGGCAAGGCTTGCCGGGGCTATCTTGCCAGCTCTGTACCTGTTCTTTTGACACGTCGCAGGACGGGTGTCATCTGTGGGTTTCTCCTGTAGGAAATGGCTGCCATGTGGCGAATAGCTGCCACTTAATCACCTTCCGGCTTGACACCATGTAGCGACCTGACCCAAAATCGGTCAAGTCTCTGTGTCTGTACCATCCCAAGATCATGCTGGCACTCACAGTACATTGATGAAATAATCAAAGTTCAATCACACCTGAATTTATTACCCGATTCTCATATCGAGTCTTTATTACAATAGAATAAATTCGGCCGAAGGCCAACTCATGAGAAATAAACTAAGTAAAGCTGCGGAAGCGTAGAAGAATAGCGAGTCCATCCGACTCCAAAGGGCAATCGCCAAGCGCGGAGCGTAGCCTCACTCCTGATCGGAATACTCCTCTGCAACATAAGACGTTGCAGCCGTGTAGGTCAGCATTTTGAATATGCTGGCAAGTCATGCAGAGAGAACAATAATAAAAATTCTAACACTATATGCAATTTGGCTGTGGGGCTCTAAGTTTCATCATTTTGCGAAAAGCCAATTTTTTCCTACTACAGTGGACTTGCTTGCAAATACTACAAAATTGTTGGTAGTTATTGAGATGGTTCCACCAACCAATGTCTCATTCCCAAATTATTAAGTCATAACCCCCTCAATTAATTTATAAATTTTAGTGTTGAGATTTCCGAATACTTCCAAGTTCCAGAGGCTCAAATTGTCCGTAACCGGGGACACGGCTAATCGATTAGATCTTTTCTCTGCAGAGGTTTATGACTTTACTCCGCAAGAATCGCTCCTCCTTTTAAGTCTTCGCACCTCATGGTGTTTGAAGACGGACGAACGAAACAGGTCTTCCAAGAGTTCCTCCGCCACCGCCGTACCCATCCAATCCTACCGTTCTTCTACATCTCGTAGTACCGTCCGCCGAGTCACAACTAGGGTTGACCAAGCCAGAGCCCATAATGGCTTGCGGCTGCACAGTAAGCTTCCGGTCAATGGGGTATACATCCGCCTCTTCGTGGCTGGGTGAAGCTTTCAAGATGTTATGGCACTTCTCCATGCATCCCGCCAACCACCGGGTTCTCCAGGTGCCCACAACCGCCCTCCACCCAATGAGTGAATTCAAGTCCATCTTGATCTTGAAGTTCATGGGGTTGTCATCATCTTGACTCTCACATCTCCCTTATGAATTCACTCAACCAATCCCGTCTACGAGCATAGCAAAATAAACTACTTCGTCCCGGGTCATGGTAACAAGGGGAAATTGGTTCATCCTACCACATGATACTACTCAAGAACAATAACTTCAAAACTTCACCTACTGCATGCATGGTGGGGAGGTATAATTCTAATGCAATAAAAATCATAGGTATTATAAAGAAACATGATCAATGACTTGCCTTGCTGACGTTCTTCGTAAGCTAGGGACTCGTGGTAGCAAGCTTCGCACTCCGGAAATTCTACCGAGGCAAACAATAACCATAATAAGCACATAGCATATGATCACTTAACATAACAGCATTGTAATATGAAACACACAAAACAAACGAATCGAAAACCCAAAGGAAAACTCAAAGAAATCCAACTCAAAGTTTTCCTACTTCAAGCAACAACTAAAAATAGTTTTACATTACAAAAAAATTTCTCAACAGAACCTAATCATGGTTTTATGCTAACTAACAGAAAAGAATTCATCAAGTAACTAGGAGCAAAAATAATCACCTTAAAATCTATTATAAAACTCCTATTAGGCCTAAAGCAAATTCTAGTAGGAAAAATAAAATAAAAGTTTTATTTATTATAAATAAAAGTTCATGCCCTAAAGTTACAGAAAATAATCAAGAATAAACTATCTCTCATGAAAAATAAATTAATTTGCTAAGTAAAACAATAGGAAAACAGTAGCTAGTTAATTAATTAAGAATAACATGATTCTGATTAAAACTATTTTTTATTAATCCTAAAATGCCCAAATAAATTCCTACGGTTAGGTAATGTCAAAACAAAGTTGTGACAAAAAGAATCACTAAAAAATAATTTTCCTAACTCATTTTATAGCAGATTTACTATTCTGTCTAAATTTAAAATGAAGCAATTCTAAATAATTTTAACATAGCTAATTATATTTTCTACAGAAACTATAAGAAATTTGCAAACCAACAAAAAAAGAATCACTTAAAAATATTAAGTAGATTAAAAGATATGAATTTTTCAATTCTGAAACTATTCTGTTAAAACAGAAAACGAAAAATAAAGAAAAACGGGCTAATGGGCCTATATAACGCTTCGGCGTAATATAACTAAAACGGCCCTAGGGTTAAAAACGAATCGGCCGGTTTAAATAAAAACCCTAACTAAAAATAAACCGGAACTAAAAACCGGTTCACTAAACCTAAACCTAATAAACCATACCCCTTCGGGGGTTCTAATCTACGCCGTTGAGAATAGATCGGACGATGTGGAGGGTCCGCGACTTCAATGTCGGCGACGGCGGCGGCTCGAAGGCGGCGAGTGCTCGGCGACTCCGGTGGTCGGGGCGACGCGGGGGAGCTCCGCGGTTTTATGGGAGGGGAGGGCGTCGGGTGAGGGGGCGAGGGGGGGAATGGGGTGAGGGGGTATTTATGGGCGGGGGGTCCTCGACTTGGACGAGGGGGCAATCGGGGACGGATTCAGTGAATCCCGGATCCGCGGATCCGGCAGAGATGCGGCGCGGGCGGGTGGCGTCGCGAGGGGAAGAAGGGCGGGTCCACCGTCAGTGAGTGAGGGAGGGGGGTTCGGTCGGTCGGCCGACCCGAGCCGGTTCAGGCGAGGGGTCGGGCGGGCTCATTGGGCCGGGTCATTGGCTGGGCTGCTCACTGGCTGCTGCTGGCCGTGTTAGCTGGGCAGTTGGCTGGCCGGCGCCAGGGCTTTTTTTCTTTTTTTTTTTTTTGAAAATAAAAAGAGAGAAAATATATAGAATATAAATATTTTATATAGGACATATATATATCAAAATGATCGGGAATATTCCTATCATTTGAACATTTTCCAAGGGCAAAATCCAAACTTTATAAAATTCATTTTTTCAAATTCAAATAAAACTCCAATTTGAATTCAAACTTTTGGCAATGTTTTTCCTCTGATATTTTTTTGGAGTGTCATGTTTACCCTCTCATACTTTTTCTCAAGTATTTATCGGCATAGTTTTGAAATAACTTCCACCGCCAAATTTTGAATTCAAATTCCAACAACTTCAAAAACTTCTGAAACTTCAAATGCCACTCAAATTCAAACAGAATGCATAGATGCTTAGCTATAATTGTAAAACATTCCAAATAGGAAATTTGGGATGTTACGAACCTACCCACCTTAAGATGAATCTCGCCCTCGAGATTCGGGTTGGCTAGCAAATAGGTGCGGTGGTCTCAAGAAGGTCTTCTTCTCGCTCCCGGTGGCTTCCTCTTGAGTGGTGACTCCACAGACCTTGCAAAACTTGATGATCTTGCTGCGGGTGACTCGTTCGCAGTCTCGAGAATTCGGACGGGTTTCTCCTTATAAGTCAGATCACTGTCGAGCTGTATGGCCTCTAGGGGCACTGTGTCTCTCAACGGAATATCGGCCATGTCGGCATGACACTTCTTCAGCCGAGAAACATGAAAGACATCATGAACTCCGGACAATCCTTTCGGCAATTCCAACTTGTAAGCAACTTCTCCACGACGTTCAAGGATTTTGTAGGGACCAATGAATCGGGGTGCTAACTTTCCTTTGACACTGAACCTCTTGATTCCACGAAGTGGAGACACACGAAGGTATGCTCGGTATCCCGCTTCGTAAGTTACTTCCTTGCGTTTACTGTCGGCATAACTCTTATGCCTCGACTGGGCTATCTTGAGCCTATCTCGAATCAGCTTGACTTTCTCTTCGGAATCTCTGATAAGATCGGAACCGAAAAGTGATCGATCTCCAACACCATCCCACAGCAATGGTGTTCTGCACCTCCTTCCGTATAGAGCTTCGAAAGGGGCCATCTTCAGACTAGACTGATAACTGTTGTTGTATGAGAATTCTGCGTATGGAAAATTATCATCCCAGCTAGACCCATAGTCTAGCACACAAGCTCTCAACATGTCCTCCGTAATCTGGTTGACTCTCTCGGTCATCCATCTGTGCGTGGATGAAAGGCTGTCTCAACTCCAGCCTCGCACTCCAAAGTTTCATGCAACTGATTCCAAAACTTTGAGGTAAACTGTGTTCTCTCTCCGACACGATACTCCTCGAACTCCATGCGGACATACGATCCTGGTCATGTATATCTTGGCCAACTTAGCACTGGTATAGGTAGTCTTCACGGAATGAAGTGAGCTACCTTGGTCAAACGATCAACCACTACCCAGATGGAATCATAACCTGAACAAGTCCCGGTAATCCTGTGATAAAATCCATTCCAAGTTTTTCCCATTTCCAATCGGGAATCGGCAAAGGTTGAAGTAACCCTGCTGGCTTCGATGTTCGCCTTTACTAGTTGACAAACATCGATATCGCTACGCACTCGCAATATCCTTCTTCATACCTGTCCACCGTAAACTTTCCTTCAAATCCAGATACATCTTGGTGTTACCGGGGTGAATCGAGTACGGTGAATCATGAGCCTCCTGAAGAATTAGCTTCCTGAGTTCGGGATCATTGGGCACATAAATACGATCCTCGAACCATATAGCTCCGTATTCATCCTTACGAAATCCTTTAGCTTTTCCTTCATTCATCTTTTCTTCATCTCATCAATTTCCTTGTCCGACTTACGGGCTTCACGAATCCTTTCGCCAAAGTGGACTGAACCTCCAGAGTTGCAACATATCCTCTCGAACTATCTCCATCGGAGATCTCGAGAGGTCATCGACTAACTCTGGGGTAATCCTCCCGCTATAAGAGTATTCACATAACTCTTACGGCTCAAAGCATCTGCTACAACATTAGCCTTACCGGGTGGTAATGCAATCTCATGTCATAGTCCTTGATTAACTCTAGCCATCTCCTCTCGCCGAGGTTCAACTCTTTCGTGTGAAAATATACTTCAAGCTCTTATGATCGTGTAAACATCACAACGGTTTCCGATGAGGAAATGTCTCCAGGTCTTGAGTGCATGCACTACGGCTGCTAACTCCAAATCATGGGTGGCATAATTCATCTCGTGAGGTCGTAGCTGTCTGGAGGCATAAGCTACAACTTTTCCTTCCTGCATGAGTACTCCTCCGAGTCCCTGACGAGAAGCGTCACAATATACCTGGTACTCCTTGTGTATGTCCGGTAAAATCAGTACTGGGGCTGTAACCAAATGTTTCTTCAATTCCTGGAAACTGACTTCACAATCCTCGGTCCAAATGTACTTGGCTTCCTTCTTCAACAGCTCAGTCATGGGCTTGGCAATCTTCGAGAAGTTCTCAATAAACCTCCGATAATATCCTGCGAGTCCGAGAAAACTGCGGATCTCCTTGACTGAGGTGGGCGACTGCCAATCGGTGACTGATTCAACTGCTATTCCTTCTCCTGAAATAACATGTCCGAGGAATCCGACTTCCTTCAGCCAAAATTCACATTTACTGAACTTGGCATACAACTGATGTTCTCGAAGTTTCTCCAGAACTAGACGCAAATGTTCCTTATGCTCTTCCTCGCTCTTGGAGAAAATCAGTATATCATCGATGAACACCACGACAAACTTGTCCAGATATTCCATAAATACCTTGTTCATCAAATTCATGAAGTATGCAGGGGCATTAGTCAATCCAAATGACATGACGGTATACTCATATAAACCATACCTGGTGGTGAATGCTGTTTTAGGTATATCCTTTTCACGGATCTTCAACTGATGATACCCTGATCGAAGATCGATCTTGGAGAATACCTTGGCTCCAACTAGCTGATCAAATAGATCATTAATCATCGGCAGAGGGTACTTGTTCTTGATGGTCACGTTGTTCAACGAACGATAATCCACAACCATTCTCAAGGTTCCATCCTTCTTCTCTACCAAAAGAACTGGGCTCCCCAAGGTGATGAGCTTGGCGAATATATCCTTTCTCCAATAGCTCATTAATTTGATTCTTGATCTCTTTCAAATCGCTCGTGGCATCCGATAGGGTCTCTTGGATATTGGGGTTGTGCGTAATAACTCAATCGAAACTCAATGTCCCTGTCCGTGGCATTCTGGTAATTCCTCCGAAACACATCGGAAAATCTTGCACCATCTGGTACTTCCTCCTGAATAACTCCCGTGAGGGAATTTTTCACCGATTCTTCATCCGCTATGTCGGATACATACTTGATCCTCTTACGCGTCGGGGTGGTGAGCAGAATCGACTTCTGGGCATAGTCTATGTTTCCTTCAAACTTCGTCAACCAATCCATGCCTAGGATTACATCCAAGGTCTGGGTTTCAATACTATGAGGTCTGCGGAAATTTATGATTTCGATGTTGAGGGTTGCATGACAGCCTAAGCCTGCCATCATTTCTCCTCCTGCGAACCGACGCGAAGGGGCTTCTAAGGGTTTTAGTGGGCAACCTGCATTTTTCCACAACTACCCTTGATATGAATGAATCGCTGCACCGTAATCAAAGAGTACCAATATGAACGTGAATTCAATAAAACTTACCAACCACGATGTTCGGCTGATCATAGACGCCCTCCACGTCAATGTGGTTCACCTGCACGAGGGAAAGGGTTGGGCTTCTTCGCTGAGCTTCCATTGCCGTTTCCATTCCTCTGCTTGGCCTCCGGGCAGTCAGTGGCATAGTGCCCTGTTTTCTGGCACTTGAAACAGGTGATGTGACTCAGATCCTTCGAAGCCGGGGTAGGACGATGCTGATTGCCATTGCCGTTTCCATTGCCATTGCCATTGCCTGACTTGTTGTCCTGGTTGCGGTTGTTCCCATTTCCTCCATGGTTATGTCCTCCATGATTGTGATGGGTATGCCCTCCGAGTATGGGGCATAACGGGCTTCGCTGAGCTCCGTGAGTTGTACTTCCCCTGGTTGTACTTCCGCTATGCTATATCAATCTATGCTGCTTGCCTTCAAGTATGGTGGCCTTGTCTACCAGCTCCTGGTAGTTGGTGAAGGTAGCCACCATAAGCTACATACCCAGCTCGTCATTGAGTCCCTCGAGAAACTTCTCCTGCTTTGCGGCATCTGTGGCCACATCATCCGGGGCATAGCGAGCTAACTTGCTGAACTCATCCACGTACTGCCCCACAGTACAGTTCCCCTGGCGTAAGTTGCGGAACTCACGCTTCTTTAGACTCATGGTTCCAGCTGAAACATGAGCGGTGCGGAAAGCCTGTTGGAACTGATCCCACGTGATGGTGCCGATGGGATAAGTGGCGGTGTAGTTCTCCCGCCAAGAAGCTGCAGGCCCATCAAGTTGATGTGCGGCAAAGCGCACCTTCTCTGCATCAGTGCATCCAACAGTGAATAACTCCCTTCCGACCTTGCGGAGCCAATCATCGGCCACAATCGCTCAAGTCTGCTAGAGAACACCGGCGGATTCAGCCTTAGGAATCGAGTCAAGTTGTCAACAGGGGGTGGTGGCGGTGGATTTTTGTTGTTGTTGTTCTGGTTCTGGATGAGCATCTGCATGAGGGCATTCTGCTATTGGATAAGCTAGGTGAGCTCCGGCGGGAAGTTGAGGCCGGGGTCACGTCTCGGAGGCATCTGGTGTTTTGGAGTGGATGAGAAAATTAGAATAGAACAATGGTCTAATGAGAAATATCACTACCCATATGAATGCACAATCATAATCACACCAATCATTTATTCAATCCACTCAAACATGGTTCAATCTCGACACAAAATGCTCACGACTAATCGAAAATAACGGCCTAACTGATCGATTTAAAATAAAATAACATGGCGGTCGACTAAATGTCTTCATCAATAATCCTTGCGTCCTCCAGTGCGATGTCCTCCGGGTGGCGTCCTCTGCATGGCGCCTCCTCTTGCGGCTTTCTCCAGTGGAGCTCCTTCATAATCCTGATCATTGCTCACGAGGTCCGTCATCTCCACTCGGAAAAAGGTCCTCTCCCAAGTCCATTTTTTCCTCTAATGCGGCAACCTTCATCTTCGTGTCGTCGACTCTCCATGAAGTCCGCGATTTCTTCCTCATGGTCAAGGAAGTCTGCGTGTGCCTTCTCCTCCGGTTCAGTTCACGGAACAACAGCCTCCTGTGTACCTTCGAAGTTACGGCGAGTCCGGATCTCCGCTTTCGAGGAGACACTCCATGTCTTGGACATATGAGAGAATGGAGTCGTCCTCTGATGCGGATGATATCTCCATTCCTTGCTCTGCGAGAAACCATGGCGAGGTCGATGGATCGAGCTCGGCCTGTACTCTTCTCGGAGATGTCCGAGTGCACGATATATCGCCATGTCTCTTCCGAGGATCCAGTTGAAGTCGGTAAACTCAAAGTCAATAGGCTCTGTATGTCCTCCAAAGGTTCTCCCTGGAATGTGCACCTCGATCCTGTAGCGGGTGTCCGTCGGAAGTGCATTGGTAGGCTTCCCGGTGATCGAGGGCAGAGCAATCTTCAGCTTCTTCACCATCTGGACCAGCTTCCTGCCGAAGGGCATCGTCTCATCTGGCCGGCAAAACTCCGTAGCAAAACAGGGTGAACTCGGCCATCTAGAATGTTGAAAATTGAGAGAAGTCGAAATGAACAGGGAGAATTACGGAATGATAAGGATATAAAGTAAATAGTCTCTTCCTATGGCTTTCCGATCCTAGGGGTTACGCCCCACGGTCAGCGTGTGCTCTCGATACCATCTTCAGAGCGACCGACCTAAAATCGGTCAAGTCTCTATGTCTGTATTCATCCCAAGATCATGCCGGCACTCACAAGACATTGATGAAATAATCAAAGTTCAATCACACCTGAATTTATTACCCGATTCTCATATCGAGCTCCGCGCCGAGGGGAGCTGCAGTGGGAGGAGGAGGTGGCAGCCTGGGCGCTGTCGCCAGAACCCTCCTCCGCCATCGGCAGAGGTAGGCGACGAGCGCGGGCGTTGGTGGGTGGGCCACCAACCGGGCCAGCGAGGGAGGAAGGAAGGCAGGGCAGGGTTCAGCTGTAAGTGGCTGCAGTGAGCTCTCCTCTTTCTTTATTTCTGTTTTCTATTTTTTGTTTTGTTTTAGTTTAGTAAAATACTAAACCATTTAAATAAATCCTGAAAATAATTGTGGGCATTAACTGAATTATTACAGAGGCCCTTAACTATTTTCAAAATTGTTGGAGCATTTAAAATATTAATAGTATTTAAATGCCCCAATTCAAATACAATATGGTTTACTCAAAATCCAAAAAAATGTCTTGGAAAGATATCCATCACTCGGATATGGGTTTCACCTTTTCCATTAATCATGAATATTTTTGCAAACCAATTTGGGTTTTGAAAATATTTTTGAATTTGAACCTATTTGAATTGCTTTAGTGCTAGGGCTTGATCATCCCCATTTCAAATTTCATGGAAATTAAACATGATGCATGGATGCAATGTCTAGTTACAAACAAGCTCTAGGGCCTGGGGCTGTGACAACCACCTCACTAAACAAGAATCTCGCCCGAGATTCAAGACGGAGGTAAGAGGAAAAGGAAGTCAAACTATCACAATCTTCATGATCTATTTGCCCTTCTCAAGATGTTGATTCGCCATCATCTTAGTCTTGACGCCTTTAGATCTTTACCCACACGACAATGTATGAAGGGAAAACCCACATGATTCGATCTTTCAAGATCAAGTAAACATGATCGACTCACTAACCGAGACGGTGACACATCTCGAGTTGAGACATAAAATGCATCGAGAGGGATGGAAGAACAACAACGAGGTTTGATTAGTGGCAATAATTCCACGCTTAGGGAGACGGTGGATGGTGTCAAGGTGGTGAGGAAATATTTACCATGATCCAACAACGGGCACCCCGAGAAAGGTGACGAAAGAACTATTCCTTAAGTGGCAAAAGAATTACTTTTGATCCATAGATCATTGGAACTCTTTAGTTTAAGGCAATCGCAAAGCATTATTTGGTGGAATGCAAGGAATGGTACACCCGACTAGAATGGATGATGTGGACTACCTTGTTGAAGACAACGAATGGATGATTTTGCTTATCATCGAGGTGGAGGGACCCATGGTAAGTCCACTTTGAAGATAAACCTGGAAAAGAATTGCTAAGAAGACAGTCTATAGCGAGATAGCACAAGGACGGTGCAAGTCGAACTAAATGCGTTTCAATGTTCCAACCATCATATCCGCCGAGATTCAGATCTGGTTGGTGTTAGGATATTTCGCTCAAAGACGTTCAAAAGGAAAGGTCGCAACACAATTTGACGAGATATGCTAGAGATTCTGGATATGAACTACGATAGCAAGCTCCCAAACATGAGCTGGTTCTGCTACAAACCTGTGGAACACATTGTCCTGCATAAGCATGACCACATGGTAGTCTTATAATAAAACACTACCGAAGTTCGGGTGGGGAACCATCATCGAGGATATCGGGTTTAACATAAGTCATATGATTAGCTTTATGAAGAAACTCCTTCTCCTTGTACAAACTAGTGGTTTGTGCTAGGAATACATGGAATGAAGATGATCAGTCTATCAAACCATAGAATACTTGCACATGCATGACGACTTGGAATGATTCCAGAGGAAGCAAACAAACCTTTCTCAAATTCATGGCGGCAACTTACATCGATGCACATGAACTAGAGGAAGTCACTACTTATCCAAACATATGCTTCATGAACTAAACATAAGAAATGCTTACACAAGTTTCAATACTAGGTTGATGCTCAACATGACTCATGGGGAGACAAATGCTACCGATGGGCTCAATGCACTCATCGGAATTTCCATATCACCGACTTCCACCATCATGTGAACACGTTGATAGCATTGGTCGCACTAAAGATGTAATGGTGTATGCTCATGAATCAACCACGAGTAAGACAACATCACCATATCGTTGGTTCTGATTTGACTTGACGATCGCCTACAAGTCAAAGGGTTGATATGACAATAGATCAAAGAACTGATCACAGGGACCAATCGATGAAGATATCATCTCTTCTTCAACACACACTACACAAGAATATCCCTTGGATCGAGCTAAGTTAGGCAAGCTTTATCTTCCAACTCTCCAAGTTATTGTCTAGCTTAACCAACTAGCCTGTGGATATCCAACACAGATTCTTGGAGAAAGGGTGGTCCACAGGAACCAACTTGATCACGAGCTCAACATACCAAAGAACAACCCGTAACACTTCCAAGAAGAAATTTGGAAAGTCACCCACCAAGTATGTTACTAAGCTCGAGAACAATCTTGCTTTTCAAGGCAAGACGAAATGATCAAATGAGTGAGGACTTGACACAATCCTAACTCATCAATCAAGTGCACCGTAAGTAAGGACTAGGTAGCACGATCAATCTTAGGATGATGGTTTTAACCAACACGCCAAGAATGAGAGTATTGTCCATTTACTACCAAGCAACGAGTTGCTCGGAGTATTAATTTCATCACAACTCACTTGCTTCCGGCATTCCAAATAACACGACGACCGAGGAATGAATGATGATGGTGAGAAGTATCACTACGCCAAAATTCATGAGAGTTAGTGCGATCCTCATGACACTCTTGACATAAAGATGGTAACACTCCAAGGTAGAACAACAAAAGCTGAATTGGCATTTTGATCATGGATACAACTACCTTGAACCCAATCCTAGAAATGGATGAGGTATCGAGTTTGTTTCTCCTAGTCATTCCGGAATAGAATGGCTTGACGGACCACAAGGATAAAAGGCATTGATGATTTAATGCACGACTACTCCTCGACTATCAATTGATAGACGGTCGGAATGCAATCGAAGAGAGCAACTCGAGGAACATATAATTCTCTCGAGTTGTGGATGCACAGATTAGTATGTCGAGCAAGCTCAACATTTCTTCCGGATAACCCATGCAGAAGGTGGAATTGGCAGATTCACAATTATGAATGGAGAACCTCAAGAGCACTCTAGTTGTGATCTCTTGGTTCAAAAGAACTTCGCCATAATTAGTTCATGGTATTTGGAAGAAGGAATACCACGGACTTCGAGGACTATCGCAAAGGTTACTAATATCCTAAAGGCACTAGCAAATACTAACAACATGAAGTAGGATGAATCTGGTTCAAGAACCCAGAGTAGAATGCCTACTACTAAATGGCATCACGGATGCTTTCAAAGTGACAGAATCATCATAATCGGGATACAAAAGCATTGCTAAATTGCTAGGTGACTTCCTAAACATCTAGGGTCATAATAATAGTTCCAACATATATGTCAAGGCAATAATTACCCCAACGCACCGGTTAGTGTGCTTATTCTCGACCAAAAGGACATCGAACAGGAAAAAGGATTTGCAATTGCATCGATATTTAGAGACTGGGATAACTTGACAAGATAACGGCTGTAAATGCTCAAAATGATTTGAGACGTCCGCAAAAATGGTGGCATAACCACTCAACAAAGATCATAACAAGATTCCGAGATCAACAGCTATCATACGTAAATAGTAGGAACTGAATCGGGATTAAAACCGACAATCTTATAGGTCTATGGATTAGTAACACGTCATCCTAATAGATAGATGAGAAGCCTAGTTCTTAAATCCCGTGAGAAGAGAAGAGGATGACCTGATCGAAGGTCATGAGGTATAAGGAGTAAAAAGAGCCTTACGCTCCGATATTTGGGTTTTGTTTGGCCAACTTGATCTATTTATCTTGCAATGGTAAGAGGTGCTTTGTAGTGGGTTCGATTCACGTGCTTGATCCCGATAAGGAACCGGCAACGTATGTATCGTTACTACTAAGGATAAAACAATGGGGTCTATCTCTATATAGATAGATCTTGTCTACATCATGTCATTGTTCTTATTGCATTACTCCATTTCTCAATGAACTTAATACACTAGATGCATGCTGGATAGCGGTCGATGTGTGGAGTAATAGTAGTAGATGCAAGGTGAGTCGGTCTACTAATCTTGGACGTGATGCCTATATAATGATCATTGCCTCGGATATCGCCATGAGTATTTGAAGTTCTATCAATTGCCCAACAGTAATTTGTTTACCCATTGTTTGCTATTTTCCTAGAGAGAAGCCACTAGTGAAAACTTACGGCCCCTTGTCTCTTTCTCATATTATTTGCTTTATGATCTATTTCCTTTGCTTTTATTTTCAGATCTATTAAACCAAAAATACAAAAATACCTTGCTGCATTTTATTCTTATTTATTTTATTTGGTGTTCGATCTATCAATCTACTACAGTTTTGTCAGACCTCGATCCTAAGTCACACCGATCTAGCATGTAACACATCATATCACTTATGCCTCACGACGGTATTCCTACTGGTGTCGCTTACCATGGCCCGACCGATGCCTTTTGGCTCACGATATGATAGTGTCGCTAGCATCCATATGACGAAGAACCGGGCCGACATGGCTAGTCGTGAACCCAAAGCGCGCTAACCTATGGGGACAGTACATGAATCACATCGAACATGTCGGTCATCAACGATATATTCGGGCTGTAGCACTGGGCTAACAGGACTCCGTATTCCGGCTGTAGCAAGCAGGCAGGACTCCAATAACACCGCACATTTCAAGGGACAGATATAGGGACGAAGTGAAACACATGCCGCCACCAAGTGTCCAAGCAGAGTGTCAAGTTAGCAGGACTCGTGAACCGGACAGAAGGACTACTATCGCCGGAGGCACGAGACTACATTTCCCATATGAGAGGCTGCCAAGGATAAACAACTAGTTTGTCGGATCCCACACATACCAAGCATTTCAAACATACACAATATGCTCAATATGTAAATACGACGTGGCATCACAACATAAATCTACGACTGATATTATTCATTAGGCTCCAAGAGCGAGATATTACAAACATGGGTCTCATGACCCAACACTCGCAGCATACAAGTCAAAGCACAAGCGAAGCTAAACATGTCGAGAATGCATAGCTTATAAATGAAAAGAGGCCGAGAAGCCTGACTATCTACAGATCTCGCCGAGGCACAAGATCGTAGTGAGGTAACAAGCTAAACGTCAAGCCCACGTGGAACTACTAGCTAGACCGACGCCTCTGCAAAACATAAAATAAGCAAACGTGAGTACAATTGTACTCAGCAAGACTTACATCGTAACTAATCATATGCATCATTATCAAAAGGGGTGGTGGAGTTTGACCGCAGAAGCCGCTTTGACTTGGCTATCCCTGAATCACGAACGCAAGTAACTCTTTGAGGTATGCACACGAGTCCACATATTCACCATATCAATACACCACTATGGACCCGCCCCGCCTCCCACGAGAACGCCATCCATAGCACTCACGCTTATCTTATGATTTTAGAGTATCCACTTTCACTTGTCTATGAACCGATATAGGCAACCTAAGTCCTTTTTCGCTGACACGGCTATTCTAATAGATCATATTAAACCTCGCAGGTGTACTTCTTCACACACGCTCACCACTTTCACCGCTACACGACATGTACTCAACCTTCAAGCGGAAGCCCAACTTGTGTCGGCCACGGCCTACCTAAACACTCAAGTCCCTAGTCCGTTTATCGCCTATTCGGTTCCATCCGCAGGAGTCCGCCGAGGTTTCCCATACAGCCCCGAACGATGTGTGCAGGGTTCCCGAGATACCAAACGGCACTCGCACACATCACACGGTGCTCACCGCAACACAACCCACCCCTAAGGTCAGCTGCTATATCCCAAAGATGCTACAAACACGTAAACTACTTGCAACTCCCTGACCGAGGACAAGGATGGTTAAGAAGCCAAGAGGGTCCATTGGTTCGGGCCCAATGCGTGGTAGTAACTGTTTCATGGATCACAAACAGTAACTCAGCCTCGAGGACTGCAATGAGACAACCCACCATGTACTCCTACATGGCCTCTCACCGCTACCTTTACCAAATCGTGTTCACACACTTAGCTCACACAATAGGACATGTTCATAACAATTCCAATTCATTCCGATGAATCGACCGACTAACTCTAAGCAGAAAGGTGCATGACAAACAAGCATAAATGAGTAGGCACAACATGGCTCAAACAATTCCTACCATGCTAGTGGGTTTCATCTAATTATCGTGGAATGACAGTCATGCAAAGGATCAAGGGGTTCAGCCATGCGCAAGTAACACATGAGTCGTTGTTGTCCTAATGCAAAAAATAGAGCAGGAGCGAGAGAGGGATTGTATCGGAATGAACAAGGGGTTTTGCTTGCCCGGCACTTCGAAGATAATATAGTTCTTCATCGGTGTCATCGAACTCATCGCTCAGGTACATCGCTCACGGAGGGACAATTACCAAACAAGAGAGAACACAATCAATGCGATGCACATTCACATGAATGACATGTCATATTGAGGTACTGAATTCACCTAATGCAATAATAATCCGTTAGTTGAAGTGGAATTCAAACAAGGTTGAACTCCAACTCCAAATGCTAGTTCATAAGTTACCCTAATCATGATTCATCCTATTCAGTGAGGTTAACTTGTTCAAACATGCATGATCATGGCATAAACAGATTCTTCATATTTTTCTCATTTTTCATATATAAATCTTGCATTTGGAGCTATAGATTAAAAGTTATAGGCATTTGAAATTTGAATTATATTCGAATTTGCTATATCGGAATAAATCCAGAATTCATTTATTGGCCCGCATGAGGTCAGCGGACGTCAGTCAACGGGTCGTCTAAACAACCGACGCGGGGACCACACGCCGAGTAATTAGCTTAATTAGATTTTAAATAAACTAAACCTAATTATTAAGGTGGCTGGGCCCACCGCATTGACTCAGAGAGTCAACCAGGCCCACCCATGGTCAAATCCCACGCCGGTTGTTACGCTTAGTCAGCCGGCGAGCCATGAGAGTTGCCACTCCGGCACCAAATGGCTCATGGAGGGCATCTAGGAGGAGCGGATGAGTGAGGTTTTGGTGTAGCGACCACCTCGACGTCAAGCCTCGTGTTACCGTGCCATCCTCGATCAAGTATGCACACACAAGACATCAATGTATATATCAAAGTGCAATCACATGTATAAATAACATAAAATGATATATACCTCATAATACTCAGCTGAAACAAATCAAACGTGTGGTGTCCCAACAACGCCATCCAAAGTTGAGTGTAGACCGAACTCAGATCGTAACTCTTACTGTCGAGAAATATCTCGCAACATGATACGTTGCAGCCGTAGTAGGTCAGACATTGAATGTACCGCAAGATCACAATAAAAGAATGATGATAAACTATACTATATGAGGCTTTATGGCTCAGATTCGAGTTTTGTTTGCATAAAAGCTAGTTTTATTTTGCCTACATCAAAGGAATAAATGAAGTCTGTACTATGGAGTTTTCTATCATGACATGGTTCCGCCAACCGATGTCCCATAGCCCAAAGTCACCATAAATTGCCCACAATTAAATTATCAGTCCGTGTTGAGAGTTCCAGATAGATCCAAGTCCAGAGGCTCAAATTGTCCGTGAATCGGGACACGGCTAATCGATTAGGTTATAACCTCCGCAGAGGTTTGTACACTTTACCCGCAAGATTCGATCTTTCTCTTTACGCTCTCGCACTTCAGAGTGTTTGAGAACAAGATGACCAAACATGGTCTTCCAAAGAGTTCTTCCCGACCACCGTCCGCTACCCATCCGATCCTACCGCTCTTCTACATCCGCTAGTACCGCCCCAGCCAGAGTCACCACTAAGGTCAACCAAGCCGAGCCCATAATGACTTGGTTGCATTGTAAGCTTCCGGCGGAAGTATTCTTCCGCCTCTTTGAGTCTGGGTGAAGCTTCGCAGATGTCATGGCGCTTCCATGCATCCCGCCAACCACTGTTTCTCCAGTGCTGCCACAACCGTCCCCCAGAGTGTATTGAAATCTTGTCTCGAGTCTTGAAGTCTTGAGGTCTTGAAGATGCAGCCTGCAGCCATCACGGAGTTGTCGCCATTGACGAGAGCTCCATTCTCACACCACTCAGCACTCATACCAAACCCCGCCTACTATAGCGTAGCATTAAAATAAATAACGCCCGGCTTGGTAACAGGGTGGTGGGTTCTACCTCATGCATACTACTCAACTACAAGGATTCAATAACACTATCGAGGGTGGTTGCAAAGGTGCCACTAAATGCATAAAAACATAGGTATGAAAGCAATGATCAAAGTGAACTTGCCTGTTGACGATCTTCAAAGAAACTAGGGTTTCAGAGTAGAAATCTTCATCCGAAATTCTACCGAGGCAAACAATAACTGTAATAAACACATAGCAATAGGATCACATAACACAACATAACAAAGGTAACATAACACAACAAAACAACCAAAACCAAATCCAAAAGAAAAATTCAAAGAAAGGCCACTCAAAGTTTTCCTACTTCAAACAATACCAAAATAGTAGTTTTATATAACAAAATTTTTCTAACACAACCTAGTCAAGGTTTTAGGTTAACTAAATGTAAAAGGATTCACTAAGCAACTAGGAGCAAAAGAATTAATTTAAAAGCTATTATAAAACTCATTTTAGGCCTAATCCAATTTCCATTAAGAAAATAATTTAAAACTTTTATTAATTATAAATAAAAGTTCATCTACTAGAATGACAGAAACTAACCTAGAATAACTAATCACAAGTTAAAAATAAATTAATTTACTAATTAATTAAATAGGAAAACAGGAACTAGTTAATTAATTAGGATTAATAGGATTCTGTCTAAAACTAATTATTTATTAAGCCTAAAATACCCAAATTAATTTCTAGGGTTTGGCAATGTCAAAATAAAGTGGTGACAAAAGAATCATGCAAAAATAATTTTCTAACTAAAATTATAGCAGATTTACTATTCTGACTAAAACAATATTAAAGCATTTTAATTATTTTTAACATAGCTATATGTATATTTTACAGAAACTACATAAAATTTGCAATCCAACAAAAAGAATCACTCAAAATATTAAACAGAATAAAAGATATACATTTTTGAAAACTGAAACTATTCGCTAAAACAGAAAATCAAAATAAAAGAAAAAGGGCCTAATGGGCCTATATCGTGTCTCGAGCGTAATTTAGTCTAAATGGGCCTCGGTTAAATTAAAACGGCCGGCTAATTTGACTAAAACCCTATCTATTAAACCGACTAACCGGCCTTCTTTAATAAACCACTTTCTGGGGTTCTAATCGTGGCCGCTATTGTGGATCGGACGGGAGGGAGATGCGGTGGCTTACGGACTCCACGACGCAAGGGCAAGGCGGCAAGGCGGGAGCTGAAGGCTGGGAGCCCATGAAGTCGCTGCATGGGAAAGGGGAGGCCGTGAGGAGTTCGGGGTCGGGGAGCTGGAGGCTAGGGCTGGCTGTCATGGGCGATTTTAGGGCAGTAGAGTCTTCAAGTAGCACGAAGTGGAGGAGAGGAGGTCCCGCGAGGGGCGAGGGGGGAACGGGAAAGGGAGGGGTTTTATAGGCGGGGCCTGCCGGGAAGGAAGGGATCGGGAGCGATCGGGATCCCGGATCCGGATCCCGCCATCTCCTGCAGGGCGGGCGGGGAAGAAGAGGGCGGGGCCGGGTCAGTGAGAGGGAGAGAGAGGCGACGGGTCCGACCGGGCGCCAGAGGCGCCTAGCGAGGGGGCGAGGTGAGGAGCTGGGTGGCTTGGCCACTGGGTGGCCTCGTGGGCCTACTGGTCGGGCAAGGCGCTGGCTGTGAGGGGGGGGCACTGGCCGGGCTCCAAGGTTTCAAGCACTGGCCGGCTAGGGGTTCGTCACCGAGGGGGGTTTTTATTTTTTAAATAAAACAAAAACAAAAATAAAACCAAATCTATAAATAATTTATAGGGTATATATATACCAAAATGATCAGGGAATATTCTCTTCATTTGAACATTTTCCAAAAGCAAAATCCAAACTTCATAAAAATCTATTTTTTCAAATTCAAATAAATTTCAGATTTGAATCCAAATCTTTTGGCATTGTTTCCTCCGATATTTTTGGAGTGTCATGTTTGCTCTTCATACTTTTGATCAAGTATTTATCGCTTAGTTTTTGAAATGTTTCCACATGCCAAAGTTTGAAATTCAAATTCAAAACTCAAAATTTGAAAGAGGGTTTCAGCACTTTCAAATGATTTTCAACTTGATTCATTATAACTTCCAACTCCTATTTCATATAATTGAAGAAGTCATTTTATCTTTCCTCATGAAAATCATTGAGTTGCATAAAGCTTTGATTTGAAAACTTCCCAAATGAAATTCAATTCTTTTTCCAAAACCCTATTCATTTCAAAATGGAAGAAGTCATGTCATCTTCACTTCTAGGTTTTTGGTGTTGCAATGAACTTGAGTTCAATTGGGATCCAAAATGCAAGATGGAAAGTTTGGGAAAGTCATTTCATTCTCTCATTCAACTTTCAAAAGTTTCAATTTCCACTCAATTCCATTCAATCAATCACCAAACAATCGACAACAACCATAGTTTTTATTTATTATAACATTCCAAAATTTAGAATTTTGGGATGTTACACTGGTGGAGGGCTTGAGCTCGGGCGGCGGAATCGACGCGACGAGGTGGCGTGTCACGGAGTTCGCCAACGGCGTTAGGCGATGCAGGCGCTAGGGGGTGTTGGCGCGTATACGTGTTCTCGGTGCTGCGCCGAGCACGGAGGTGGGGTTAGCCATTGGGGCTCTAGCCATGCCGGCGACGAGGCACGGCGGCGGGCTTCGGCCGGTGGGAACGGTGGCTAGAGGAGGGAACGAGTCGGGAAGAGGGGGAACGACTGGGCTCACCGTGAGTGCGACGATGGCATCGGCAGCTGGGAGGCACCGAGCGACGAATTGTCCGATGAAGTCCGCGGTCCGAGAAGGGGAAAAGTGGCGGGCGGCGCCGGGCGCCCGTGTCGGGAGGCCTTGGAGGAGGAGAGAGGGCTCATGGAGCTGGGGCATGCCGGGAGGGAGGGGTGGCTGGGCGGGGTACGGCGATCGGGCGCAAGGGCCGCTGTGGGCGCTGTGGGAGAGAGCAGGGAGGGAGATGGTCCAGGAGAGAGGAAAGAGGACGAGGGGGTTCGAGGAGGCGTGGCGCCTCCCAAGGCCGAGGGGAGCCAGCAGGCCGGGAGGGAGGAGGTGGCGAGCAAGGCTGGTCGCCAGAAACCTCCTTCCCGCCATGCGCAGAGGTAGGCGAGCGGGCGTAGGTTGGTGGGCTGGGCCACCAACCGGGCCAGGGAGGGGGAGAAGGAAAGGCCCGGTTCAGGCTGTAAGTGGTGCCAGTGAGCTCTCCTCTTTCTTTATTTCTTTTCTATTTTTTGTTTTGTTTTAGTTTAGTAAAATACTAAACCATTTAAATAAATCCTGAAAATAATTGTGGGCATTAACTGAATTATTACAGGCCCTTAACTATTTTCAAAATTGTTGGAGCATTTAAAATATTAATAGTATTTAAATGCCCCAATTCAAATACAATATGGTTTACTCAAAATCCAAAAAATGTCTTGGAAAGATATCCATCACTGGATATGGGTTTCACCTTCCATTAATCATGAATATTTTGCAAACCAATTTGGGTTTTTGAAAATATTTTGAATTTGAACCTATTTGAATTGCTTTAGTGCTAAGGCTTGATCATCCCCATTTCAAATTTCATGGAAATTAAACATGATGCATGGATGCAATGTGCTAGTTACAAACAAGCTCTAGGGCTGCTCGGGTCAGATACCACCTCACTAAACAAGAATCTCGCCTTAGATTCAAGACGTGAGGTAAGAGGAAAAGGGAAGTCACAAACTATCACAATCTTCATGATCTATTTGCCCTTCTCAAGATGTTGATTCGTTCCATCATGTTAGTCTTGACGCCTTAGAGATCTTTACCCGACACGACAATGAAGGAAGGGGAAATCCCTACATGATTCGATCTTCACGAAGATCAAGTAAACATGATCGACTCACTAACCGAGACGGTGACACATCTCGAGTTGAGACATAAAATGCATCGAGAGGATGGAAGAACAACAACGAGGTTTGATTAGTGGCAATTCCACGCTTAGGGAGACGTGGATGGTGTCAAGGTGGTGAGGAAATATTTACCATGATCCAACAACGGGCACCTCGAGAAAGGTGACGAAAGAACTATTCCTTAAGTGGCAAAAGAATTACTTTTGATCCATAGATCATTGGAACTCTTTATACCAGCCTAAGGCAATCGCAAAGCATTATTTGGTGGAATGCAAGGAATGGTACACCCGACTAGAATGATGATGTGGACTACCTTGTTGAAGACAACGCAATGGATGATTTTGCTTATCATCGGAGGTGGAGGGGACCCATGGTAAGTCCACTTTGAAGATAAACCTGACAAGAATTCCTAAGAAGACATTTAGCAGATAGCACAAGGACGGTGCTGGGAACTAAATGCAATCGTTCGGTTCCAACCATCATATCCGCCGAGATTCAGATCTGGTTGGTGTTAGGATATTTCAGACTCAAGACGCCCGAAAAGGAAAGGTTGCAACACAATTTGACGAGATGGCGCTTGTAGATTCTCGGATATGAACTACGATAGCAAGCTCCCAAACATGAGCTGGTTCGCACAAACCTGGAACACATTGTCTGAGACAAGCATGACCACATGGTAGTCTTATAATAAAACACTACCGAAGTTCGGGTGGGGGAACCATCATCGAGGATATCGTTTAACATAAGTCATGATTAGCTTTATGAAGAAACTCTTCTCCTTGTACAAATCAGTTAGTGGCTTGGTGTGCTAGGAATACATACGAATGAAGATGATCAGTCTATCAAACCATAGAATACTTCGACATGCATGATCGACTTGGAATGATTCCAGAGGAAGCAAACAAACCTTTCTCAAATTCATGGCGGCAACTTACATCAGATGCACATGAACTAGAGGAAGTCACTACTTATCCAAACATATGCTTCATGAACTAAACACGAAGAAATGCTTACACAAGTTTCCAATACTAGGTTGATGCTCAACATGACTCATGGGGAGACAAATGCTACCGATGGGCTCAACAAATACTCATCGAATTTCCATATCGACTTCCACCATCATGTGAACACGTTGATAGCATTGGTCGACCAAAGATGTAATGGTGTATGCTCGCTGAATCAACCACGGTAAGACAACATCACGCATATCGTTGGTTCCGATTTGACTTGACGATTGCCCACACTCAAGTCAAAGGGTTGATATGACAATAGATCCAGAATCGATCACAGGACCAATCGATGAAGATATCATCTTTCTTCAACACACACTACACAAGAATATCCCTTTGATCGAGCTAAGTTAGGCAAGCTTTTATCTTCCAACTCTCCAAGTTATTGTCTAGCTTAACCAACTAGCCTGTGGATATCCACACAGATTCTGGAGAAAGGGTGGTCCACAGGAACCAACTTGATCACGAGCTCAACATAACAGTCGTGAACAACCCGTAACACTTCCAAGAAGATATTTGGAAAGTCACGACCCACCGTATGTTACTAAGCTCGAGAACAATCTTGCTTTTTGGCAAGACGAATGATCAAATGAGTGAGGACTTGACACAATCCTAACTCATCAATCAAGTGTGCACCAAAAGTAAGGACTAGGTAGCACGATCAATCTTAGGATGATGGTTTAATAACCAACACGCCAAGAATGAGAGTATTGTCCATTTACTACCAAGCAACGAGTTGCTCGAGTATTAATTTCACACATCACAACTCACTTGTCGCATTCCGGTTACAATAACACGGACCGAGGAATGAATGATGATGGTGAGAAGTATCACTACGCCAAAATTCATGAGAGTTAGTGCGATCCTCATGACACTCTTGACATAAAGATGGTAACACTCAAGGTAGAATGTAACAAAAGCTGAATTGGCATTTTGATCTCGGATACAACTACCTTGACCCAATCCTAGAAATGGATGAGTTTGTTTCTCCTAGTCATTCGGAATAGAATGGCTTGACGGACCACAAGGATAAAAGGCATTGATGACTTAATGCACGACTACCCTCGACTATCAATTGATAGACGAAGGTCGAATGCAATCAAGAGAGCAACTCAGAGGAACATATATCTTCGAGTTGTGGATGCATGATTAGTATGTCGAGCAAGCTCAACATTTCTTCCGGATAACCCATGCAGAAGGTGGAATTGGCAGATTCACAATTATGAATGGAGAACCTCAAGAGCACTCTAGTTGTGATCTCTTGGTTCAAAAGAACTTCATAATTAGTTCATGGTATTTGGAAGAAGGAGAATACCACGGACTTCGAGGACTATCGCAAAGGTTACTAATATCCTAAAGGCACTAGCAAATATCACCTAATGCAATAATAATCCAAGTTAGTTGAAGTGGAATTCAAACAAGGTTGAACTCCAACTCCAAATGCTAGTTCATAAGTTACCCTAATCATGATTCATCCTATTCAGTGAGGTTAACTTGTTCAAACATGCATGATCATGGCATAAACAGATTCTTCATATTTTTCTGATCATTTTTCATATATAAATCTTTGCATTTGGAGCTATAGATTAAAAGTTATAGGCATTTGAAATTTGAATTATATTCTGGAATTTGCTATATCGGAATAAATCCAGAAATTCATTTATTGCGTCAGCATGAGGTCAGCGTGACGTCAGGGGTCAACGGGGTCGTCCAGGTCAAATCTGACGCGTGGGGACCACACGTCAGAGTAATTAGCTTAATTAGATTTTAAATAAAACTAAACCTAATTATTAAGGTGGCTGGGCCCCACCGTCATTGACTCAGAGAGTCAACCAGGCCCACCCATGGTAAAATCCTGCTGGCTGCGGCGTTTAGCCGCCAGCGAGCCACGCCGGGCGCGAGTGGTTTTGCCACTCCGCGACCAAATGGCTCATGGAGGGCATCTAGGAGGAGCTGGGGATGAGCCGAGGCTCTTGGTGGAGGGCTTGAGCTCGGGCGGCGGAATCGGCGTCGGCGACGAGGTTGGCGGCACGGGAGTTCGCCAACGGCGGGTTAAGCGATGCAGGCGCTAGGGGGTGTTGGCGCGTGCTCGTGCTCTGGTGCTGCGCTGAGCACGGAGGTGGGGTTGGCTTGAGCCATTGGGGCTCTAGCCATGCCGGGCGACGAGGCACGGCGGCGGCGGGGTTCGCCATGCAGTGGGAACGGTGGCTAGAGGAGGGAACGAGTCGGGAAGAGGGGAAACGACTGGGGCTCACCGTGAGTGCGACGATGGCATCGGCGAGCTCGGGGAGGCACCGGAGCCGACGAATTCGTCGATGAAGTCCGGCGGGTCCGAGAAGGGGAAAAGTGGCGGGGCGGCGCCTCGGGGCGCTCCGGTGTCGGGAGGCTCGGTGAGGAGGGGAGAGGGCTCGGCGGAGCTCGGGGGCATGCCGGGAGGAGAGGGGTGGCGGTGGCATGGTGCGGCGATCGGCGTCGGGCGGCGCGTTCGGTGGCGTCGTGGGGAGAGAGAGCAGGGAAGGGAGATGGTCCAGGGAGAGAGGAAAGAGGACGAGGGGGTTCGGGGAGGCGCGTGGCGTCTCCGGGCGTCGAGGGGGAGCCAGCAGCTGGGAGGGAGGAGGTGGCGAGCTCGGCGCGATCGCCAGTCCCTCCTCCGCCATCTTGGCAGAGGTAGGCGACGAGCGGCGTGGCGGTTGGTGGGCTGGGCCACCAACTGGGCCAGCGAGGGGAGGGGGAGAAGGAAAGGCTGGGCCGGTTCGTGGGCCAGGTAAGTGGCTGCCAGGTGAGCTCTCCCTCTTTCTTTATTTCTGTTTTCTATTTTTTTGTTTTGTTTTAGTTTAGTAAAATACTAAACCATTTAAATAAATCCTGAAAATAATTGTGGGCATTAACTGAATTATTACAGAGGCCCTTAACTATTTTCAAAATTGTTGGAGCATTTAAAATATTAATAGTATTTAAATGCCCCAATTCAAATACAATATGGTTTACTCAAAATCCAAAAAAAATGTCTTGGAAAGATATCCATCACCTCTGGATATGGGTTTCACCCTTTTCCATTAATCATGAATATTTTTGCAAACCAATTTGGGTTTTTGAAAATATTTTTGAATTTGAACCTATTTGAATTGCTTTAGTGCTAGGGCTTGATCATCCCCATTTCAAATTTCATGGAAATTAAACATGATGCATGGATGCAATGCTGCTAGTTACAAACAAGCTCTAGGGCTGCTCTGGGGCTGTGACAGCTCACCCCCACTAAACAAGAATCTCGCCCCGAGATTCAAGACGTGAGGTAAGAGGAAAAGGGAAGTCACAAACTATCACAATCTTCATGATCTATTTGCCCTTCTCGAAGATGTTGATTCGTTCCATCATCTTAGTCTTGACGTCTTCGAGATCTTTACCCGACACGACAACAGAAGGAAGGGGAAAACCCTACATGATTCGATCTTCACGAAGATCAAGTAAACATGATCGACTCACGAACTGAGACGGTGACACATCTCGAGTTGAGACATAAAATGCATCGAGAGGGATGGAAGAACAACAACGAGGTTTGATTAGTGGCAATAATTCCACGCTTAGGGAGACGGTGGATGGTGTCAAGGTGGTGAGGAAATATTTACCATGATCCAACAACGGGGCACCTCGAGAAAGGTGACGCAAAGAACTATTCCCTTAAGTGGCAAAAAGAATTACTTTTGATCCATAGATCATTGGAACTCTTTAGCCTAAGGCAATCGCAGGCGATTATTTGGTGGAATGCAAGGAATGGTACACCCGGACTAGAATGGATGATGTGGACTACCTTGTTGAAGACAACGCAATGGATGATTTTTGCTTATCATCGGAGGTGGAGGGGACCCATGGTAAGTCCACTTTTGAAGATAAACCTGGAAAAGAATTGCTAAGAAGACAGTCTATAGCGAGATAGCACAAGGACGGTGCAAGCTGGGAACGAAATGCAACTGTTCGAATGTTCCAACCATCATATCCGCCTGAGATTCAGATCTGGTTGGTGTTAGGATATTTCAGACTCAGCACGTCTGAAAAGGAAAGGTCGCAACACAATTTGACGAGATGGCGTTGCGAGATTCTCGGGATATGAACTACGATAGCAAGCTCCCAAACATGAGCTGGTTCTGCTACAAACCTGTGAACACATTGTCCCAGACAAGCATGACCACATGGTAGTCTTATAATAAAACACTACCGAGTTCGGGTGGGGGAACCATCATCGAGGATATCGGGGTTTAACATAAGTCATATGATTAGCTCTTATGAAGAAACTCCTTCTCCTTGTACAAATCAGTTAGTGGCTTGGTGTGCTAGGAATACATACGGAATGAAGATGATCAGTCTATCAAACCATAGAATACTTCGCACATGCATGACTGACTTGGAATGATTCCAGAGGAAGCAAAACAAACCTTTCTCAAATTCATGGCGGCAACTTACATCAGATGCACATGAACTAGAGGAAGTCACTACTTTCATCCAAACATATGCTTCATGAACGAAACACGAAGAAATGCTTACACAAGTTTCCAATACTAGGTTGATGCTCAACATGACTCATGGGGGAGACAAAATGCTACTGATGGGCTCAACAAATGACTCATCGGAATTTCCATATCACCGACTTCCACCATCATGTGAACACGTTGATAGCATTGGTCGGACCAAAGATGTAATGGTGTATGCTCATGGAATCAACCACGAGTAAGACAACATCACGCATATCGTTGGTTCTGATTTGACTTGACGATTGCCCACACTCAAGTCAAAGGGTTGATATGACAATAGATCCAGCAACTGACCACAGGGACCAATCGATGAAGATATCATCTTTCTTCAACACACACTACACAAGAATATCCCTTTGGATCGAGCTAAGTTAGGCAAGCTTTTATCTTCCAACTCTCCAAGTTATTGTCTAGCTTAACCAACTAGCTCGTGGATATCCAACACAGATTCTTGGAGAAAGGGTGGTCCACGAGGAACCAACTTGATCACGAGCTCAACATAACGATCGGGGAACAACCCGTAACACTTCCAAGAAGAAATTTGGAAAGTCACGACCCACCGTATGTTACTAAGCTCGAGAACAATCTTGCTTTTCAGGGCAAGACGAAATGATCAAATGAGTGAGGACTTGACACAATCCTAACTCATCAATCGAAGTGTGCACCGAAGTAAGGACTAGGTAGCACGATCAATCTTAGGATGATGGTTTAATAACCAACACGCCAAGAATGAGAGTATTGTCCATTTACTACCAAGCAACGAGTTGCTCGGAGTATTAATTTCACACATCACAACTCACTTGTCGGCATTCGGTTACAATAACACGGGACCGAGGAATGAATGATGATGGTGAGAAGTATCACTACGTCAAAATTCATGAGAGTTAGTGCGATCCTCATGACACTCTTGACATAAAGATGGTAACACTCAAGGTAGAACAGAACAAAAGCTGAATTGGCATTTTGATCTGCGGGATACAACTACCTTGACCCAATCCTAGAAATGGATGAGGTATCGAGTTTGTTTCTCCTAGTCATTCGGAATAGAATGGCTTGACGGACCACAAGGATAAAAGGCATTGATGACGAATGCACGACTACTCCTCGACTATCAATTGATAGACGAAGGTCGGAATGCAATCGAAGAGAGCAACTCGAGAGGAACATATAATTCTCGAGTTGTGGATGCACAGATTAGTATGTCGAGCAAGCTCAACATTTCTTCCGGATAACCCATGCAGGAAGGTGGAATTGGCAGATTCACAATTATGAATGGAGAACTCCTCAAGAGCACTCTAGTTGTGATCTCTTGGTTCAAAAGAACTTCTGCCATAATTAGTTCATGGTATTTGGAAGAAGGAGAATACCACGGACTTGAGGACTATCGCAAAGGTTACTAATATCCTAAAGGCACTAGCAAATACTAACAACATGAAGTAGGATGAATCTCGGGTTCAGCAACCCAGGAGTAGAATGCCTACTACTAAATGGCATCACGGGATGCTTTCGAAAGTGATGGCCAGAATCATCATACTGGGGATACAAAAGCATTGCTAAATTGCTAGGTGACTTCCTAAACATCTAGGGTCATAATAATAGTTCCAACATATATGTCAAGGCAATAAATTACCCCAACGCACCGGTTAGTGTGCTTATTCTGACCAAAAAGGACATCGGGAACAGGAAGAAAGGATTTGCAATTGCATCAGACTATTTAGAGACCTGGGATAACTCGGACAGCATAACGGCTGTAAATGCTCAAAAATGATTTGAGACGTCCTGCAAAAATGGTGGCATAACCACTCAACAGCATCATAACAAGATTCTGAGATCAACAGTTATCATACAGAAATAGTAGGAACTGAACTGGGGATTAAAACCGACAATCTTATAGGTCTATGGATTAGTAACACGTCATCCTAATAGATAGATGAGAAGCCTAGTTCTTAAATCCCGTAGAAGAGAAGAGGATGACTCAGATCAGAAGGTCATGAGGTATAAGGAGTAAAAAGAGCCTTACGTTCCGATATTTGGGTTTTGTTTGGCCAACTTGATCTATTTATCTTGCAATGGTAAGAGGTGCTTTGTAGTGGGTTCGATCTTACGGTGCTTGATCCCAGTGACAGAAGGGGAACCGACACGTATGTATCGTTACTACTAAGGATAAAACAATGGGGTCTATCTCTATATAGATAGATCTTGTCTACATCATGTCATTGTTCTTATTGCATTACTCCATTTCTCAATGAACTTAATACACTAGATGCATGCTGGATAGCGGTCGATGTGTGGAGTAATAGTAGTAGATGCAAGCAGGAGTCGGTCTACTAATCTTGGACGTGATGCCTATATAATGATCATTGCCTGGATATCGTCATGAGTATTTGAAGTTCTATCAATTGCCCAACAGTAATTTGTTTACCCATTGTTTGCTATTTTTCTCGAGAGAAGCCACTAGTGAAAACTTACGGCCCCCGGGTCTCTTTCTCATATTATTTGCTTTTGCGATCTATTTCCCTTTGCTTTTATTTTCAGATCTATTAAACCAAAAATACAAAAATACCTTGCTGCATTTTATTCTTATTTATTTTATTTGGTGTTCGATCTATCAATCTACTACAGTTTTGTCAGGACCCCGATCCTAAGTCACACCGATCTAGCATGTAACACATCATATCACTTTGCGGCCTCACGCACGGTATTCCCACGGGTGTCGCCTTACCATGGCCGGGACCGTTTATGTCTTTTGGCTCACGATATGATAGTGTCGCTAGCATCCATATGACGAAGAACCGGGCCGACATGGCTAGTCGTGAACCCAAAGCGGCGCTAACCTATGGGGACAGGCATACATGAATCACATCGAACATGTCGGTCATCAACGATATATTCGGGCTGTAGCACTGGCTAACAGGACTCCGTATTCGGCTGTAGCAGGCTAGGCAGGACTCGAATAACACCGCGTGACATTTCCCGAAGGGACAGACATAGGGACGAAGTGAAACACATGCCGCCAGTCAAGTGTCCAAGCAGTAGTGCTGGGCTAGCGAGACTCGGTGAACCGGATCAGAGCGGACTACTATCGCTCGGAGGCACGAGACTACATTTCCCCATATGAGAGGCTGCCAAGGATAAACAACTAGTTTGTCGGATCCCACACATACCAAGCATTTCAAACATACACACAATATGCTCAATATGTGTAAATACGACGTGGCATCACAACATAAATCTACGACTCAGATATTATTCATTAGGCTCCGAAGAGCGAGATATTACAAACATGGGTCTCATGACCCAACACTCAGAGCATACAAGTCAAAGCACAAGCGGAAGCTAAACATGTCTGAGAACAGACAGTTATAAATGAAAAGAGGCTGAGAAGCCTGACTATCTACCAGATCCTGCCGAGGGCACAAGATCGTAGCTGAGGTAACAAGCTAAACGTCGAAGCCCACGTGGAACTACTAGCGAGACTGACGTCTCTCTGCAAAACATAAAATAAGCAAACGTGAGTACAATTGTACTCAGCAAGACTTACATCAGAACTAATTACATATGCATCATTATCAAAAGGGGGTGGTGGAGTTTGACTGCAGCAAGCCAGCTTTGACTCGGTGGCTATCCTGAACTACGACTGCAAGTAACTCTTTTGAGGTGGCGCTACGAGTCCACATATTCACCATATCAATACACCACTATGGACCCGCTCCGTCTCCCTACGAGAACGCCATCCATAGCACTCACGCTTATCTTGCGCATTTTAGAGTATCCACTTTCACTTGTCTATGAACTGATATAGGCAACCCGAAGTCCTTTTCATGGACACGGCTATTCAATAGATCATATTAAACCCTGCAGGGTGTACTTCTTCACACACGCTCACCACTTACCGCCGTTTACGACATGTACTCGGCAACCTTCAAGCGGAAGCCCAACTTGGGTGTCGGCCACGGCCTACCTAAACACTCAAGTCCCTAGTCCAGGTTTATCGCCTATTCGGGTTCCATCCAGGAGTCCGCCGAGGTTTCCCATACAGCCCCGAACGATGTGTGCAGGGTTCCCGAGATACCAAACGGGCACTTTCGGTACACGAACCACGGTGCCTACCGCAACACAACCCACCCCTAAGGTCAGCGTTGCGTGCGGCCCCCAGCATGCTACAAACACCAGAAACTACTTGCAACTCCCGGACTGAGGACAAGGATGGTTAAGAAGCCAAGAGGGTCCATTGGTTTCGGGCCCAATGCGTGGTAGTAACTGTTTCATGGATCACAAACACGAACTCAGTTCTCGAGGACGGCTGCAATGAGACAACCCACCATGTACTCCTACATGGCCTCTCACCGCTACCTTTACCAAATCGTGTTCACACACTTAGCTCACACACAATAGGACATGTTCATAACAATTCCAATTCATTCCCGATGAATCAGACCCGACTCAACTCTAAGCGATGCAGGCATGACAAACAAGCATAAATGAGTAGGCACAACATGGCTCAAACAATTCCTACTCATGCTAGTGGGTTTCATCTAATTCTTGTGGAATGACAGTCATGCAAAGGATCAAGGGGTTCAGCTACCGCAGCAAGTAACACATGAGTCGTTGTTGTCCTAATGCAGTAAAATAGAGCAGGAGCGAGAGAGTGGGATTGTATCGGAATGAACAAGGGGGGTTTTGCTTGCCTGGCACTTCTGAAGATAATATAGTTCTTCATCGGTGTCATCGAACTCATCGTCGGTACATCGTCTACCGGGAGGGGACAATTACCGGCAAACAAGAGAGAACACAATCAATGCGATGCACATTCACATGAATGACATGTCATATTGAGGTACTGAATTCACCTAATGCAATAATAATCCAAGTTAGTTGAAGTGGAATTCAAACAAGGTTGAACTCCAACTCCAAATGCTAGTTCATAAGTTACCCTAATCATGATTCATCCTATTCAGTGAGGTTAACTTGTTCAAACATGCATGATCATGGCATAAACAGATTCTTCATATTTTTCTGATCATTTTTCATATATAAATCTTTGCATTTGGAGCTATAGATTAAAAGTTATAGGCATTTGAAATTTGAATTATATTCTGGAATTTGCTATATCGGAATAAATCCAGAAATTCATTTATTGCGTCCGCATGAGGTCAGCGTGACGTCAGGGGTCAACGGGTCGTCTAGTCAAATCGGCGTGGGGACCACACGTCAGAGTAATTAGCTTAATTAGATTTTAAATAAAACTAAACCTAATTATTAAGCAGGGCTGGGCCCCACCTGTCATTGACTCAGGAGAGTCAACCAGGGCCCACCCATGGTCAAATCCCACGCTGGCTGCCGGCGTTTAGCCGCCGGCGAGCCCGACGCGGCGGCGAGAGTGGTTTTTGCCACTCCGGCGACCAAATGGCTCGCGGAGGGCATCTAGGAGGAGCTGGGGATGAGCTGAGGCTCTTGGTGTAGCGACCCGACCTCAGACGGTCAAGCCTACGTTACCTTGTGCCATCCTCGATCAAGTATCTTTGGCACACAAGACATCAATGTATATATCAAAGTGCAATCACATGTATAAATAACATAAAATGATATATACCTCATAATACTCAGCGAAACAAATCAAACGGGTGTGGTGTCCCAACAACGCCATCGGCAGGTTGAGTGTAGACCGTAACCACAGATCGTAACTCTTACTCGTCGAGGAAATATCGCAACATGATACGTTGCAGCCGTGTAGGTCAATACATTGAATGTACCGCAAGATCACAATAAAAGAACAGATGATAAAACTATACTATATGCAGTAGGCTTTATGGCTCAGATTCGAGTTTTGTTTGCATAAAAGCTAGTTTTATTTTGCCTACATCAAAGGAATAAATGAAGTCTGTACTATGGAGTTTTCTATCATGACATGGTTCCGCCAACCGATGTCCCATAGCCCAAAGTCACCATAAATTGCCCACAATTAAATTATCAGTCCGGTGTTGAGAGTTCCGAGATAGATCCAAGTCCAGAGGCTCAAATTGTCCGTAACCGGGGACACGGCTAATCGATTAGGTTATAACCCTCTGCAGAGGTTTGTACACTTTACCCGCAAGATTCGATCTTTCTCTTTACGTTCTCGCACTTCAGAGTGTTTGAGAACAAGATGACCGAAACATGGTCTTCCAAAGAGTTCCTCTGACCACTGTCCGTTACCCATCCGATCCTACCGTTCTTCTACATCTGCTAGTACCGTCCCAGCCAGAGTCACCACTAAGGTCAACCAAGCCAGAGCCCATAATGACTTGCGGTTGCACAGGTAAGCTTCCGGGCGTGAAGTATTCTTCCGTCTCTTTGAGTCTGGGTGAAGCTTTCCGCGAGATGTCATGGCGCTTCTCCATGCATCCCGGCCAACCACTGGTTTCTCGGGGCTGCCGTCAACCGCCCTTCACCCAAAGAGTGTGTATTGAAATCTTGTCTCGAGTCTTGAAGTCTTGAGGTCTTGAAGATGCAGTCCTTGCAGATTGCCATCACGGAGTTGTCGTCATTGACGTAGAGCCTCCATTCTCACACCACTCCCGAGCACTCATACCAAACCCCGTCTACTATAGCGTAGCATTAAAATAAATAACGTCCCGGGCTTGGTAACAGGGTGGTGGGTTCCTACCTCATGCATACTACTCAACTACAAGGATTCAATAACACTACTGAGGGGTGGTTGCAAAGGTGCCACTAAATGCAATAAAAACATAGGTATGAAAGCAATGATCAAAGTGAACTTGCCTGGTTGACGATCTTCGAAAGAAACTAGGGTTTCGTAGTAGAAATCTTCGCACTCCGGAAATTCTACCGAGGCAAACAATAACTGTAATAAACACATAGCAATAGGATCACATAACACAACATAACAAAGGTAACATAACACAACAAAACAACCAAAACCAAATCCAAAAGAAAAACTCAAAGAAAGGCCACTCAAAGTTTTCCCTACTTCAAACAATACCAAAATAGTAGTTTTATATAACAAAATTTTTCTAACACAACCTAGTCAAGGTTTTAGGTTAACTAAACAGAAAAGGATTCACTAAGCAACTAGGAGCAAAAGAATTAATTTAAAAGCTATTATAAAACTCATTTTAGGCCTAATCCAATTTCCATTAAGAAAATAATTTAAAACTTTTATTAATTATAAATAAAAGTTCATCTACTAGAATGACAGAAACTAACCTAGAATAACTAATCACAAGTTAAAAATAAATTAATTTACTAATTAATTAAATAGGAAAACAGAACTAGTTAATTAATTAGGATTAATAGGATTCTGTCTAAAACTAATTATTTATTAAGCCTAAAATACCCAAATTAATTTCTAGGGTTTGGCAATGTCAAAATAAAGTGGTGACAAAAGAATCATGCAAAAATAATTTTCTAACTAAAATTATAGCAGATTTACTATTCTGACTAAAACAATATTAAAGCATTTTAATTATTTTAACATAGCTATATGTATATTTTACAGAAACTACATAAAATTTGCAATCCAACAAAAAAGAATCACTCAAAATATTAAACAGAATAAAAGATATACATTTTGAAAACTGAAACTATTCGCTAAAACAGAAAATCAAAATAAAAGAAAAAGGGCCTAATGGGCCTATACTGTGCCCTGAGCGTAATTTAGTCTAAATGGGCCTCGGGTTAAATTAAAAACGGGCCGGCTAATTTGACTAAAACCCTATCTACTAAACCGGACGAACCGGCCGGTTCTTTTAATAAAACCATACCCCTTCGGGGTTCTAATCGTGGCCGTTTATTGTGGATCGGACGGGGGAGGGAGATGCCGGTGGCTTACCGGACTCCGGCGACGGCGGCGGCGGCGGCGGAAGTCGTCAGGGAGCTTGAAGGTCGGGAGCTCCGCGAGTCGCCGTCTTGGTCTTGGGGAGGCAGTGAGGAGTTCGGTGGGGTCGGGGGAGCTCGGGGAGGGCTAGGGCGTCGTCGGCGGCGACTTTGGCGGCGGTGAGAGCCTCGGGCTCCGGCGAGCACGAGCGGGAGGGAGAGGAGGTCCGGCGAGGGGGCGAGGGGGGAACGGGGTGCGGGGAGGGGTTTTTATAGGGCGGGGGCCTCGTCGGGGAAGGAAGGGGATCGGGGGAGCGATCGGGGATCCCGGATCTTTCGGGATCCGGCGATCTCCGGCGAGGTCGGCGTGGCGTGGGGCGGGGGAAGAAGAGGGGCGGGGCCCACGGGTCAGTGAGAGGGAGAGAGAGGCGACGGGGTCGGTCGACCGGCGCGTAGCGCCTTCGGGCGAGGGGGGCGAGGGGTGAGGGAGCTGGGCTGGCTCGGCTCGGCTGGGCTGGCCCTGGTGGGCCAGCTGGCTGGGCAAGGCGCGGGGGCTGCGAGGGGGCTGCACTGGCTGGCCCAACCAATGGGGTTTCAAGCACTGGCTGGGCAGGGGTCTGGCTGGCGCTGAGGGGGGGGGTCTTTTATTTTTTAAATAAAACAAAACAAAAATAAAACCAAATCTATAAATAATTTATATAGGGTATATATATACCAAAATGATCAGGGAATATTCCTTTCATTTGAACATTTTCCAAAAGCAAAATCCAAACTTCATAAAAATCTATTTTTTCAAATTCAAATAAATTTCAGATTTGAATCCAAATCTTTTGGCATTGTTTCCTCTGATATTTTTGGAGTGTCATGTTTGCTCCTCTCATACTTTTGATCAAGTATTTATCGGGCTTAGTTTTTGAAATGTTTCCCACATGCCAAAGTTTGAAATTCAAATTCAAAACTCAAAATTTGAAAGAGGGTTTCAAAGCACTTTCAAATGATTTTCAACTTGATTCATTATAACTTCCAACTCCTATTTCATATAATTGAAGAAGTCATTTTATCTTCCCTCATGAAAATCATTGAGTTGCATAAAGCTTTGGATTTGAAAACTTCCCAAATGAAATTCAATTCTTTTTCCAAAACCCTATTCATTTCAAAATGGAAGAAGTCATGTCATCTTCACTTCTAGGTTTTTGGTGTTGCAATGAACTTGAGTTCAATTGGGATCCAAAAATGCAAGATGGAAAGTTTGGGAAAGTCATTTCATTCCCTCTCATTCAACTTTCAAAAGTTTCAATTTCCACTCAATTCCATTCAATCAATCAGTCAAACAATCAGACAACAACCATAGTTTTTTATTTATTATAACATTCCAAAATTTAGAATTTTGGGATGTTACACTTGGTGGAGGGGCTTGAGCTCGGGGCGGCCGGAATCGACGTCGGCGACGAGGTTGGCGGCCGCCGGAGTTCGGCCAACGGCGGGTTAGGCGATGCAGGGCGCTAGGGGGGGTGTTGGCGCGTGCTACGTGCTCCTGGTGCTGCGCTGAGCACGGAGGTGGGGTTGGCTTCGAGCCATTGGGGCTCTAGCCATGCCGGCGACGAGGCACGGCGGCGGCGGGCTTCGGCCGCGGTGGGAACGGTGGCTAGAGGAGGGGAACGAGTCGGGGAAGAGGGGGAAACGACTCGGGGGCTCACCGTGAGTGCGACGATGGCATCGGCGAGCTCGGGGAGGCACCGGAGCCGACGAATTCGTCGATGAAGTCCGGCGGGTCCGAGAAGGGGGAAAGTGGCGGGGCGGCGCCTCGGGGCGCTCCGGTGTCGGGAGGCTCGGTGAGGAGGGGAGAGAGGGCTCGGCGGAGCTCGGGGCATGCCGGGAGGAGAGGGGTGGCGGTGGCAGCGGAGTGCAGCGATCGGCGTCGGCGGCCGCGTTCGGTGGCGTCGTGGGGAGAGAGAGCAGGGGAGGGAGATGGTCCAGGGAGAGAGGAAAGAGGACGAGGGGGTTCGAGGAGGCGCGTGGCGTCTCCGGGCGTCGAGGGGGAGCCAGGCAGGCTGGGAGGGAGGAGGTGGCGAGCTCGGCGCGGTCGCCGTGTCCCTCCTCTGCCTACTGGCAGAGGTAGGCGACGAGCGGCGTGGCGGTTGGTGGGCTGGGCCACCAACTGGGCCAGCGAGGGGAGGGGGAGAAGGAAAGGCTGGGCCGGTTCGTGGGCCAGGTAAGTGGCTGCCAGGTGAGCTCTCCCTCTTTCTTTATTTCTGTTTTCTATTTTTTGTTTTGTTTTAGTTTAGTAAAATACTAAACCATTTAAATAAATCCTGAAAATAATTGTGGGCATTAACTGAATTATTACAGAGGCCCTTAACTATTTTCAAAATTGTTGGAGCATTTAAAATATTAATAGTATTTAAATGCCCCAATTCAAATACAATATGGTTTACTCAAAATCCAAAAAATGTCTTGGAAAGATATCCATCACCTCTGGATATGGGTTTCACCTTTTCCATTAATCATGAATATTTTTGCAAACCAATTTGGGTTTTGAAAATATTTTGAATTTGAACCTATTTGAATTGCTTTAGTGCTAAGGCTTGATCATCCCCATTTCAAATTTCATGGAAATTAAACATGATGCATGGATGCAATGCTGCTAGTTACAAACAAGCTCTAGGGCTGCTCTGGGGCTGTGACAGCTCACCCCCACTAAACAAGAATCTCGCCCCGAGATTCAAGACGTGAGGTAAGAGGAAAAGGGAAGTCACAAACTATCACAATCTTCATGATCTATTTGCCCTTCTCGAAGATGTTGATTCGTTCCATCATGTTAGTCTTGACGTCTTAGAGATCTTTACCCGACACGACAACAGAAGGAAGGGGAAATCCCTACATGATTCGATCTTCACGAAGATCAAGTAAACATGATCGACTCACGAACTGAGACGGTGACACATCTCGAGTTGAGACATAAAATGCATCGAGAGGGATGGAAGAACAACAACGAGGTTTGATTAGTGGCAATAATTCCACGCTTAGGGAGACGGTGGATGGTGTCAAGGTGGTGAGGAAATATTTACCATGATCCAACAACGGGGCACCTCGAGAAAGGTGACGCAAAGAACTATTCCCTTAAGTGGCAAAAAGAATTACTTTTGATCCATAGATCATTGGAACTCTTTATACCAGCCTAAGGCAATCGCAGGCGATTATTTGGTGGAATGCAAGGAATGGTACACCCGGACTAGAATGGATGATGTGGACTACCTTGTTGAAGACAACGCAATGGATGATTTTTGCTTATCATCGGAGGTGGAGGGGACCCATGGTAAGTCCACTTTTGAAGATAAACCTGGACAAGAATTCCTAAGAAGACAGTCTATAGCGAGATAGCACAAGGACGGTGCAAGCTGGGAACGAAATGCAACTGTTCGAATGTTCCAACCATCATATCCGCCTGAGATTCAGATCTGGTTGGTGTTAGGATATTTCAGACTCAGCACGTCTGAAAAGGAAAGGTTGCAACACAATTTGACGAGATGGCGTTGCGAGATTCTCGGGATATGAACTACGATAGCAAGCTCCCAAACATGAGCTGGTTCTGCTACAAACCTGTGAACACATTGTCCGAGACAAGCATGACCACATGGTAGTCTTATAATAAAACACTACCGAGTTCGGGTGGGGGAACCATCATCGAGGATATCGGGGTTTAACATAAGTCATATGATTAGCTCTTATGAAGAAACTCCTTCTCCTTGTACAAATCAGTTAGTGGCTTGGTGTGCTAGGAATACATACGGAATGAAGATGATCAGTCTATCAAACCATAGAATACTTCGCACATGCATGACTGACTTGGAATGATTCCAGAGGAAGCAAAACAAACCTTTCTCAAATTCATGGCGGCAACTTACATCAGATGCACATGAACTAGAGGAAGTCACTACTTTCATCCAAACATATGCTTCATGAACGAAACACGAAGAAATGCTTACACAAGTTTCCAATACTAGGTTGATGCTCAACATGACTCATGGGGGAGACAAAATGCTACTGATGGGCTCAACAATAGCTCATCGGAATTTCCATATCACTGGACTTCCACCATCATGTGAACACGGTGTTAGCATTGGTCAGACCAAAGATGTAATGGTGTATGCTCGAGGGATCAACCACGAGTAAGACAACATCACGCATATCGTTGGTTCTGATTTGACTTGACGATTGCCCACACTCAAGTCAAAGGGTTGATATGACAATAGATCCAACAATCGATCACAGGACCAATCGATGAAGATATCATCTTTCTTCAACACACACTACACAAGAATATCCCTTTGGATCGAGCTAAGTTAGGCAAGCTTTTATCTTCCAACTCTCCAAGTTATTGTCTAGCTTAACCAACTAGCTCAGGGATATCCAACACAGATTCTTGGAGAAAGGGTGGTCCACAGGGAACCAACTTGATCACGAGCTCAACATAACAGTCAGGGAACAACCCGGTAACACTTCCAAGAAGATATTTGGAAAGTCACGACCCACCGTATGTTACTAAGCTCGAGAACAATCTTGCTTTTCAGGGCAAGACGAAATGATCAAATGAGTGAGGACTTGACACAATCCTAACTCATCAATCGAAGTGTGCACCAGAAGTAAGGACTAGGTAGCACGATCAATCTTAGGATGATGGTTTAATAACCAACACGCCAAGAATGAGAGTATTGTCCATTTACTACCAAGCAACGAGTTGCTCGGAGTATTAATTTCACACATCACAACTCACTTGTCGGCATTCCGGTTACAATAACACGGGACCGAGGAATGAATGATGATGGTGAGAAGTATCACTACGTCAAAAATTCATGAGAGTTAGTGCGATCCTCATGACACTCTTGACATAAAGATGGTAACACTCCAAGGTAGAACAGAACAAAAGCTGAATTGGCATTTTGATCTGCGGGATACAACTACCTTGACCCAATCCTAGAAATGGATGAGGTACTGGAGTTTGTTTCTCCTAGTCATTCCGGAATAGAATGGCTTGACGGACCACAAGGATAAAAGGCATTGATGACGAATGCACGACTACTCCTGACTATCAATTGATAGACGAAGGTCGGAATGCAACTGAAGAGAGCAACTCAGAGGAACATATAATTCTCTGAGTTGTGGATGCACAGATTAGTATGTCGAGCAAGCTCAACATTTCTTCCGGATAACCCATGCAGGAAGGTGGAATTGGCAGATTCACAATTATGAATGGAGAACTCCTCAAGAGCACTCTAGTTGTGATCTCTTGGTTCAAAAGAACTTCTGCCATAATTAGTTCATGGTATTTGGAAGAAGGAGAATACCACGGACTTCGAGGACTATCGCAAAGGTTACTAATATCCTAAAGGCACTAGCAAATACTAACAACATGAAGTAGGATGAATCTCGGGTTCAGCAACCCAGGAGTAGAATGCCTGCTACTAAATGGCATCACGGGATGCTTTCGAAAGTGATGGCCAGAATCATCATACTGGGGATACAAAAGCATTGCTAAATTGCTAGGTGACTTCCTAAACATCTAGGGTCATAATAATAGTTCCAACATATATGTCAAGGCAATAAATTACCCCAACGCACCGGTTAGTGTGCTTATTCTGACCAAAAAGGACATCGGGAACAGGAAGAAAGGATTTGCAATTGCATCAGACTATTTAGAGACCTGGGATAACTCGGACAGCATAACGGCTGTAAATGCTCAAAAATGATTTGAGACGTCCTGCAAAAATGGTGGCATAACCACTCAACAACATCATAACAAGATTCGAGATCAACGGTTATCATACGAAAATAGTAGGAACTGAACTAGGATTAAAACCGACAATCTTATAGGTCTATGGATTAGTAACACGTCATCCTAATAGATAGATGAGAAGCCTAGTTCTTAAATCCCGTAGAAGAGAAGAGGATGACTCAGATCGAAAGGTCATGAGGTATAAGGAGTAAAAAGAGCCTTCGTTCCTTCCACAATCAATTCCCTTACATAACTAAAGCATTTCTAGACACAACTTGACCAGTTTGGCTTGGTAATCCTCTGAGCATCAGGGCTCGATACCAACGCTGTCGGGACCCGATCCTAAGTCACACCGATCTAGCATGTAACACATCATATCACTTTGCGGCCTCACGCACGGTATTCCCACGGTGTCGCCTTACCATGGCCCGGGACCGTTTGCGTCTTTTGGCTCACGATATGATAGTGTCGCTAGCATCCATATGACGAAGAACCGGGCCGACATGGCTAGTCGTGAACCCAAAGCGGCGCTAACCTATGGGGACAGGCATACATGAATCACATCGAACATGTCGGTCATCAACGTATATATTCGGGCTGTAGCACGGGCTAACAGGACTCCGGTATTCGGGCTGTAGCAGGCTAGGCAGGACTCGAATAACACCGCGTGACATTTCCCGAAGGACGTACATAGGGACGAAGTGAAACACATGCCGGCCAGTCAAGTGTCCAAGCAGTAGTGCTGGGCTAGCAGGACTCGTGAACCGGGCAGTAGCGGACTACTATCGCCGGAGGCACGAGACTACATTTCCCCATATGAGAGGCTGCCAAGGATAAACAACTAGTTTGTCGGATCCCACACATACCAAGCATTTCAAACATACACACAATATGCTCAATATGTGTAAATACGACGTGGCATCACAACATAACTCTCGACTCAGATATTATTCATTAGGCTCCAAGAGCGAGATATTACAAACATGGGTCTCATGACCCAACACTCGAGCATACAAGTCAAAGCACAAGCGGAAGCTAAACATGTCTGAGAACAGACAGTTATAAATGAAAAGAGGCTGAGAAGCCTGACTATCTACCAGATCTGCCGAGGCACAAGATCGTAGCTGAGGTAACAAGCTAAACGTCAAGCCCACGTGGAACTACTAGCGAGACCGACGCCTCTCGCAAAACATAAAATAAGCAAACGTGAGTACAATTGTACTCAGCAAGACTTACATCGAACTAATTACATATGCATCATTATCAAAAGGGGTGGTGGAGTTTGACCGCAGCAAGCCAGCTTTGACTCGGTGGCTATCCTGAACTACATTGCAAGTAACTCTTTTGAGGTGGCGCACGAGTCCACATATTCACCATATCAATACACCACTATGGACCCGCTCCCATCTCCTTACGAGAACGCCATCCATAGCACTCACGCTTATCTTGCGCATTTTAGAGTATCCACTTTCACTTGTCTATGAACTGATATAGGCAACCCGAAGTCCTTTTCATGGACACGGCTATTCAATAGATCATATTAAACCCTGCAGGGTGTACTTCTTCACACGCTCTCACCACTTACCGCCGTTTACGACATGTACTCGGCAACCTTCAAGCGGAAGCCCAACGTGGGTGTCGGCCACGGCCTACCTAAACACTCAAGTCCCTAGTCCAGGTTTATCGCCTATTCGGGTTCCATCCGCAGGAGTCCGCCGAGGTTTCCCATACAGCCCCGAACGATGTGTGCAGGGTTCCCGAGATACCAAACGGGCACTCGGTACACGGGCCACGGTGCCTACCACAACACAACCCACCCCTAAGGTCAGCGCTATGTGCGGCCCCAAATGCTACAAACACCGAAACTACTTGCAACTCCGGACCGAGGACAAGGATGGTTAAGAAGCCGAGAGGGTCCATTGGTTTCGGGCCCAATGCGTGGTAGTAACTGTTTCATGGATCACAAACACGAACTCAGTTCTCGAGGACGGCTGCAATGAGACAACCCACCATGTACTCCTACATGGCCTCTCACCGCTACCTTTACCAAATCGTGTTCACACACTTAGCTCACACACAATAGGACATGTTCATAACAATTCCAATTCATTCCCGATGAATCGACCCGACTCAACTCTAAGCAATAGCAGGCATGACAAACAAGCATAAATGAGTAGGCACAACATGGCTCAAACAATTCCTACTCATGCTAGTGGGTTTCATCTAATTCTTGTGGAATGACAGTCATGCAAAGGATCAAGGGGTTCAGCTACCGCAGCAAGTAACACATGAGTCGTTGTTGTCCTAATGCAGTAAAATAGAGCAGGAGCGAGAGAGTGGGATTGTATCGGAATGAACAAGGGGTTTTGCTTGCAGGCACTTCAAGATAATATAGTTCTTCATCGGTGTCATCGAACTCATCGTCGGTACATCGTCTACCGGGAGGGGACAATTACCGGCAAACAAGAGAGAACACAATCAATGCGATGCACATTCACATGAATGACATGTCATATTGAGGTACTGAATTCACCTAATGCAATAATAATCCAAGTTAGTTGAAGTGGAATTCAAACAAGGTTGAACTCCAACTCCAAATGCTAGTTCATAAGTTACCCTAATCATGATTCATCCTATTCAGTGAGGTTAACTTGTTCAAACATGCATGATCATGGCATAAACAGATTCTTCATATTTTTCTGATCATTTTTCATATATAAATCTTTGCATTTGGAGCTATAGATTAAAAGTTATAGGCATTTGAAATTTGAATTATATTCTGGAATTTGCTATATCGGAATAAATCCAGAAATTCATTTATTGCGTCAGCATGAGGTCAGCGTGACGTCAGGGGTCAACGGGTCGTCCAGGTCAAATCGGCGTGGGGACCACACGTCAGAGTAATTAGCTTAATTAGATTTTAAATAAAACTAAACCTAATTATTAAGCAGGGCTGGGCCCCACCTGTCATTGACTCAGGAGAGTCAACCAGGGCCCACCCATGGTCAAATCCACGCCTGCTGCGGCGTTTAGCCAGCCGGCGAGCCACGCTGCGGCGGCGAGTGGTTTTGCCACTCCGGCGACCAAATGGCTCGCGGAGGGCATCTAGGAGGAGCTGGGGATGAGCTGAGGCTCTTGGTGGAGGGGCTTGAGCTCGGGGCGGCCGGAATCGACGTCGGCGACGAGGTTGGCGGCCGCCGGAGTTCGGCCAACGGCGGGTTAGGCGATGCAGGGCGCTAGGGGGGGTGTTGGCGCGTGCTCGTGTGGTTCTGGTGCTGCGCTGAGCACGGAGGTGGGGTTGGCTTCGAGCCATTGGGGCTCTAGCCATGCCGGCGACGAGGCACGGCGGCGGCGGGGTTCGGCCGCGGTGGGAACGGTGGCTAGAGGAGGGGAACGAGTCGGGGAAGAGGGGAAGCGACTGGGGCTCACCGTGAGTGCGACGATGGCATCGGCGAGCTCGGGGAGGCACCGGAGCCGACGAATTCGTCGATGAAGTCCGGCGGGTCCGAGAAGGGGAAAAGTGGCGGGGCGGCGCCTCGGGCGGGCTCCGGTGTCGGGAGGCTCGGTGAGGAGGGGGAGAGGGCTCGGCGGAGCTCGGGGCATGCCGGGAGGAGAGGGGTGCGGTGGCATGGCACGGCGATCGGCGCCGGCGGCGCGTTCGGTGGCGTCGTGGGGAGAGAGCAGGGAGGAGATGGTCCAGGAGAGAGGAAAGAGGACGAGGGGTTCGGGGAGGCGCGGCGTCTCCGGGCCGAGGGGAGCCAGCAGGCTGGGAGGAGGAGGTGGCGAGCTCGGCGCGATCGCCGTCCCTCCTCTCCGCCATCTTGGCAGAGGTAGGCGACGAGCGGCGTGGCGGTTGGTGGGCTGGGCCACCAACTGGGCCAGCGAGGGGAGGGGGAGAAGGAAAGGCTGGGCCGGTTCGTGGGCCAGGTAAGTGGCTGCCAGGTGAGCTCTCCCTCTTTCTTTATTTCTGTTTTCTATTTTTTTGTTTTGTTTTAGTTTAGTAAAATACTAAACCATTTAAATAAATCCTGAAAATAATTGTGGGCATTAACTGAATTATTACAGAGGCCCTTAACTATTTTCAAAATTGTTGGAGCATTTAAAATATTAATAGTATTTAAATGCCCCAATTCAAATACAATATGGTTTACTCAAAATCCAAAAAATGTCTTGGAAAGATATCCATCACCTCTGGATATGGGTTTCACCTTTTCCATTAATCATGAATATTTTGCAAACCAATTTGGGTTTTGAAAATATTTTGAATTTGAACCTATTTGAATTGCTTTAGTGCTAGGGCTTGATCATCCCCATTTCAAATTTCATGGAAATTAAACATGATGCATGGATGCAATGCTGCTAGTTACAAACAAGCTCTAGGGCTGCTATCTTGTCTACATCATGTCATTGTTCTTATTGCATTACTCCATTTCTCAATGAACTTAATACACTAGATGCATGCTGGATAGCGGTCGATGTGTGGAGTAATAGTAGTAGATGCAAGCAGGAGTCGGTCTACTAATCTTGGACGTGATGCCTATATAATGATCATTGCCTGGATATCGTCATGAGTATTTGAAGTTCTATCAATTGCCCAACAGTAATTTGTTTACCCATTGTTTGCTATTTTTCTCGAGAGAAGCCACTAGTGAAAACTTACGGCCCCCGGGTCTCTTTCTCATATTATTTGCTTTTGCGATCTATTTCCCTTTGCTTTTATTTTCAGATCTATTAAACCAAAAATACAAAAATACCTTGCTGCATTTTATTCTTATTTATTTTATTTGGTGTTCGATCTATCAATCTACTACAGTTTTGTCAGGACCCCGATCCTAAGTCACACCGATCTAGCATGTAACACATCATATCACTTTGCGGCCTCACGCACGGTATTCCCACGGGTGTCGCCTTACCATGGCCCGGGACCGTTTGCGTCTTTTGGCTCACGTATATGATAGTGTCGCTAGCATCCATATGACGAAGAACCCGGGCCGACATGGCTAGTCGTGAACCCAAAGCGGCGCTAACCTATGGGGACAGGCATACATGAATCACATCGAACATGTCGGTCATCAACGTATATATTCGGGCTGTAGCACTGGGCTAACAGGACTCCGGTATTCCGGGCTGTAGCAGGCTAGGCAGGACTCCGAATAACACCGCGTGACATTTCCCCGAAGGGACAGACATAGGGACGAAGTGAAACACATGCCGCCAGTCAAGTGTCCAAGCAGTAGTCTTGGGCTAGCGGGACTCGGTGAACCGGATCAGAAGCGGACTACTATCGCTCGGAGGCACGAGACTACATTTCCCCATATGAGAGGCTGCCAAGGATAAACAACTAGTTTGTCGGATCCCACACATACCAAGCATTTCAAACATACACACAATATGCTCAATATGTGTAAATCTGACGTGGCATCACAACATAAATCTACGACTCAGATATTATTCATTAGGCTCCAAGAGCGAGATATTACAAACATGGGTCTCATGACCCAACACTCGAGCATACAAGTCAAAGCACAAGCGGAAGCTAAACATGTCCGAGAAGCATAGCTTATAAATGAAAAGAGGCTGAGAAGCCTGACTATCTACCAGATCTGCCGAGGGCACAAGATCGTAGCTGAGGTAACAAGCTAAGCGTCAAGCCCACGTGGAACTACTAGCGAGGCCGACGCCTCTCTCGCAAAACATAAAATAAGCAAGCGTGAGTACAATTGTACTCAGCAAGACTTACATCGAAACTAATTACATATGCATCATTATCAAAAGGGGTGGTGGAGTTTGACCGCAGCAAGCCAGCTTTGACTCGGTGGCTATCCTGAACTACGATTGCAAGTAACTCTTTTGAGGTGGCGCTACGAGTCCACATATTCACCATATCAATACACCACTATGGACCCGCTCCGTCTCCCTCGAGAACGCCATCCATAGCACTCACGCTTATCTTGCGCATTTTAGAGTATCCACTTTCACTTGTCTATGAACTGATATAGGCAACCCGAAGTCCTTTTCATGGACACGGCTATTCAATAGATCATATTAAACCCTGCAGGTGTACTTCTTCACACACTCTCACCACTTACCGCCGTTTACGACATGTACTCGGCAACCTTCAAGCGGAAGCCCAACTTGGGTGTCGGCCACGGCCTACCTAAACACTCAAGTCCCTAGTCCAGGTTTATCGCCTATTCGGTTCCATCCAGGAGTCCGCCGAGGTTTCCCATACAGCCCCGAGCGATGTGTGCGGGGTTCCCGAGATACCAAACGGGCACTCGGTACACCGGGCCACGGTGCCTACCGCAACACAACCCACCCCTAAGGTCAGCGTTGCGTGCGGCCCCCAGCATGCTACAAACACCAGAAACTACTTGCAACTCCCGGACTGAGGACAAGGATGGTTAAGAAGCCAAGAGGGTCCATTGGTTTCGGGCCCAATGCGTGGTAGTAACTGTTTCATGGATCACAAACACAGAACTCAGTTCCTGAGGACGGCTGCAATGAGACAACCCACCATGTACTCCTACATGGCCTCTCACCGCTACCTTTACCAAATCGTGTTCACACACTTAGCTCACACACAATAGGACATGTTCATAACAATTCCAATTCATTCCCGATGAATCGGACCCGACTCAACTCTAAGCGATAGCAGGCATGACAAACAAGCATAAATGAGTAGGCACAACATGGCTCAAACAATTCCTACTCATGCTAGTGGGTTTCATCTAATTCTTGTGGAATGACAGGTCATGCAAAGGATCAAGGGGTTCAGCTACCGCAGCAAGTAACACATGAGTCGTTGTTGTCCTAATGCAGTAAAATAGAGCAGGAGGCGAGAGAGTGGGATTGTATCGGAATGAACAAGGGGTTTTGCTTGCACGGCACTTCGAAGATAATATAGTTCTTCATCGGTGTCATCGAACTCATCGTCGGTACATCGCTCACCGGGAGGGACAATTACCGCAAACAAGAGAGAACACAATCAATGCGATGCACATTCACATGAATGACATGTCATATTGAGGTACTGAATTCACCTAATGCAATAATAATCCAAGTTAGTTGAAGTGGAATTCAAACAAGGTTGAACTCCAACTCAAATGCTAGTTCATAAGTTACCCTAATCATGATTCATCCTATTCAGTGAGGTTAACTTGTTCAAACATGCATGATCATGGCATAAACAGATTCTTCATATTTTTCTGATCATTTTTCATATATAAATCTTTGCATTTGGAGCTATAGATTAAAAGTTATAGGCATTTGAAATTTGAATTATATTCGAATTTGCTATATCGGAATAAATCCAGAAATTCATTTATTGCGTCGGCATGAGGTCAATGTGGACGTCGAGGGTCAACGGGTCGTCGAGGTCAAATCGGCGCGGGGGACCACACGTCAGAGTAATTAGCTTAATTAGATTTTAAATAAAACTAAACCTAATTATTAAGCAGGGCTGGGCCCCACCTGTCATTGACTCAGGAGAGTCAACCAGGGCCCACCCATGGTCAAATCCCACGCTGGTCTGCGGCGTTTAGCCGGCGAGCCCACGCGCGGCGGCGAGTGGTTTTGCCACTCCGCGACCAAATGGCTCATGGAGGGCATCTAGGAGGAGCTGGGGATGAGTGAGGCTCTTGGTGTAGCGACCCGACCTCGGACGGTCAAGCCTACGTATTCTTGTGCCATCCTCGGATCAAGTATCTTGGCACACACAGTACATCAATGTATATATCAAAGTGCAATCACATGTATAAATAACATAAAATGATATATACCTCATAATACTCAGCGGAAACAAATCAAACGGGTGTGGTGTCCCAACAACGCCATCGGCAAGTTGAGTGTAGACCGTAACCTCAGATCGTAACTCTTACTCGTCGAGGAAATATCTGCAACATGATACGTTGCAGCCGTGTAGGTCAGTACATTGAATGTACCGGCAAGATCACAATAAAAGAACAGATGATAAAACTATACTATATGCAGTAGGCTTTATGGCTCTGTATCTGAGTTTTGTTTGCATAAAAGCTAGTTTTATTTTGCCTACATCAAAGGAATAAATGAAGTCTGTACTATGGAGTTTTCTATCATGACATGGTTCCGCCAACCGATGTCCCATAGCCCAAAGTCACCATAAATTGCCCACAATTAAATTATCAGTCCGGTGTTGAGAGTTCCGAGATAGATCCAAGTCCAGAGGCTCAAATTGTCCGTAACCGGGGACACGGCTAATCGATTAGGTTATAACCCTCTGCAGAGGTTTGTACACTTTACCCGCAAGATTCGATCTCTCTCTTTACGTTCTCGCACTTCAGAGTGTTTGAGAACAAGATGACCGAAACATGGTCTTCCAAAGAGTTCCTCGACCACTTGTCGTTACCCATCCGATCCTACCGTTCTTCTACATCTGCTAGTACCGTCCCAGCCAGAGTCACCACTAAGGTCAACCAAGCCAGAGCCCATAATGACTTGCGGTTGCACAGTAAGCTTCCGGCGTGAAGTATTCTTCCGTCTCTTTGAGTCTGGGTGAAGCTTTCAGCGAGATGTCATGGCGCTTCTCCATGCATCCCGCCAACCACTGGTTTCTCGGGGCTGCCGTCAACCGTCCTTCACCCAAAGAGTGTGTATTGAAATCTTGTCTCGAGTCTTGAAGTCTTGAGGTCTTGAAGATGCAGTCCTTGCAGATTGCCATCACGGAGTTGTCGTCATTGACGTAGAGCCTCCATTCTCACACCACTCCCGAGCACTCATACCAAACCCGTCTACTATAGCGTAGCATTAAAATAAATAACGCCCGGGCTTGGTAACAGGGTGGTGGGTTCCTACCTCATGCATACTACTCAACTACAAGGATTCAATAACACTACTGAGGGGTGGTTGCAAAGGTGCCACTAAATGCAATAAAAACATAGGTATGAAAGCAATGATCAAAGTGAACTTGCCTGGTTGACGATCTTCGAAAGAAACTAGGGTTTCGTAGTAGAAATCTTCGCACTCCGGAAATTCTACCGAGGCAAACAATAACTGTAATAAACACATAGCAATAGGATCACATAACACAACATAACAAAGGTAACATAACACAACAAAACAACCAAAACCAAATCCAAAAGAAAAATTCAAAGAAAGGCCACTCAAAGTTTTCCCTACTTCAAACAATACCAAAATAGTAGTTTTATATAACAAAATTTTTCTAACACAACCTAGTCAAGGTTTTAGGTTAACTAAACAGAAAAGGATTCACTAAGCAACTAGGAGCAAAAGAATTAATTTAAAAGCTATTATAAAACTCATTTTAGGCCTAATCCAATTTCCATTAAGAAAATAATTTAAAACTTTTATTAATTATAAATAAAAGTTCATCTACTAGAATGACAGAAACTAACCTAGAATAACTAATCACAAGTTAAAAATAAATTAATTTACTAATTAATTAAATAGGAAAACAGGAACTAGTTAATTAATTAGGATTAATAGGATTCTGTCTAAAACTAATTATTTATTAAGCCTAAAATACCCAAATTAATTTCTAGGGTTTGGCAATGTCAAAATAAAGTGGTGACAAAAGAATCATGCAAAAATAATTTTCTAACTAAAATTATAGCAGATTTACTATTCTGACTAAAACAATATTAAAGCATTTTAATTATTTTTAACATAGCTATATGTATATTTTACAGAAACTACATAAAATTTGCAATCCAACAAAAAAGAATCACTCAAAATATTAAACAGAATAAAAGATATACATTTTGAAAACTGAAACTATTCGCTAAAACAGAAAATCAAAATAAAAAGAAAAAGGGCCTAATGGGCCTATCTCAGGTTCTCGAGCGTAATTTAGTCTAAATGGGCCTCGGGTTAAATTAAAACGGGCAGCTAATTTGACTAAAACCCTATCTACTAAACCGACGAACCGGCGGTTCTTTTAATAAAACCATACCCTTCGGGTTCTAATCGTGGCCGTTTATTGTGGATCGGACGGGGAGGAGATGCGGTGGCTTACTGGACTCCGGCGGCGGCGGGCGGCGGCGGAAGTCGTCCGGGAGCTTGAAGCGTCGGGGAGCTCCGCGAGTCGCCGTCTTGGGTCTGGGGAGGCAGTGAGGAGTTCGGTGGGGTCGGGGAGCTCGGAGAGGGCTAGGGCGTCGTCGGCGCGACTTTGGCGGCGTGAGAGCCTCGGGCTCCAGCGAGCACCTGGCGGGAGGAGAGGAGGTCCGCGAGGGGCGAGGCAGGGGGTGCGGGGAGGGGTTTTATAGGGCGGGGGCCTCGTCGGGGAAGGAAGGGGATCGGGGGAGCGATCGGGGATCCCGGATCTTTCGGGATCCGGCGATCTCCGGCGAGGTCGGCGTGGCGTGGGGCGGGGAAGAAGAGGCGGGGCCCACGGGTCAGTGAGAGGGAGAGAGAGGCGACGGGTCGGTCGATCGTGAGGCGCCTTCAAGCGCGGGGGGCGAGGTGAGGGAGCTGGGCTGGCTCGGCTCACTGGCTGGCCCACAGTGGGCCGGCCGGCCGGGCAAGGCGCTGGGCTGCGAGGGGGGGCGCTGGCGCTGGCACTGCTGGGGTTCAAGCATTTGGCTGGGCAGAAGTCTGGTGGCGCTTTGAGGGGGTTTCTTTTATTTTTAAATAAAACAAAAACAAAAATAAAACCAAATCTATAAATAATTTATATAGGGTATATATATACCAAAATGATCAGGGAATATTCCTTTCATTTGAACATTTTCCAAAAGCAAAATCCAAACTTCATAAAAATCTATTTTTTCAAATTCAAATAAATTTCAGATTTGAATCCAAATCTTTTGGCATTGTTTCCTCTGATATTTTTGGAGTGTCATGTTTGCTCCTCTCATACTTTTGATCAAGTATTTATCGAGCTTAGTTTTTGAAATGTTTCCCACATGCCAAAGTTTGAAATTCAAATTCAAAACTCAAAATTTGAAAGAGGGTTTCAAAGCACTTTCAAATGATTTTCAACTTGATTCATTATAACTTCCAACTCCTATTTCATATAATTGAAGAAGTCATTTTATCTTCCCTCATGAAAATCATTGAGTTGCATAAAGCTTTGGATTTGAAAACTTCCCAAATGAAATTCAATTCTTTTTCCAAAACCCTATTCATTTCAAAATGGAAGAAGTCATGTCATCTTCACTTCTAGGTTTTTGGTGTTGCAATGAACTTGAGTTCAATTGGGATCCAAAAATGCAAGATGGAAAGTTTGGGAAAGTCATTTCATTCCCTCTCATTCAACTTTCAAAAGTTTCAATTTCCACTCAATTCCATTCAATCAATCACCAAACAATCGACAACAACCATAGTTTTTATTTATTATAACATTCCAAAATTTAGAATTTTGGGATGTTACACTTAGTGGAGGGCTTGAGCTCGGGCGGCGGAATCGGCGTCGGCGACGAGGGTTGGCGGCCGCGGGAGTTCGCCAACGGCGGGTTAAGCGATGCAGGCGCTAGGGGGTGTTGGCGTGCTCGTGCTCTCGGTGCTGCGCCGAGCACGGAGGTGGGGTTGGCTTGAGCCATTGGGGCTCTAGCCATGCCGGCGACGAGGCACGGCGGCGGCGGGCTTCGGCCGCGGTGGGAACGGTGGCTAGAGGAGGGGAACGAGTCGGGGAAGAGGGGGAAACGACTCGGGGGCTCACCGTGAGTGCGACGATGGCATCGGCGAGCTCGGGGAGGCACGGAGCCGCAGAATCGTCGATGAAGTCCCAGCGGGTCCGAGAAGGGGGAAAGTGGCGGGGCGGCGCCTCGGGGCGCTCCGGTGTCGGGAGGCTCGGTGAGGAGGGGAGAGAGGGCTCGGCGGAGCTCGGGGGCATGCCGGGGAGGAGAGGGGGTGGCGGTGGCCGCGGGTACGGCGATCGGCGTCGGCGGCCGCGTTCGGTGGCGTCGTGGGGAGAGAGAGCAGGGAGGAGATGGTCCAGGAGAGAGGAAAGAGGACTAGGGGTTCGAGGAGGCGCGGGCGTCTCCCAAGGCGTCGAGGGGAGCAGGCAGGCCGGGAGGGAGGAGGTGGCGAGCTCGGCGCGATCGCCAGTGTCCCTCCTCCTCGCCTCTTGGCAGAGGTAGGCGACAGCGGCGTGGCGGTTGGTGGGCTGGGCCACCAACCGGGCCAGCGAGGGGAGGGGGAGAAGGAAAGGCTGGGCCGGTTCGTGGGCCAGGTAAGTGGCTGCCAGGTGAGCTCTCCCTCTTTCTTTATTTCTGTTTTCTATTTTTTTGTTTTGTTTTAGTTTAGTAAAATACTAAACCATTTAAATAAATCCTGAAAATAATTGTGGGCATTAACTGAATTATTACAGAGGCCCTTAACTATTTTCAAAATTGTTGGAGCATTTAAAATATTAATAGTATTTAAATGCCCCAATTCAAATACAATATGGTTTACTCAAAATCCAAAAAATGTCTTGGAAAGATATCCATCACCTCTGGATATGGGTTTCACCTTTTCCATTAATCATGAATATTTTTGCAAACCAATTTGGGTTTTTGAAAATATTTTTGAATTTGAACCTATTTGAATTGCTTTAGTGCTAAGGCTTGATCATCCCCATTTCAAATTTCATGGAAATTAAACATGATGCATGGATGCAATGCTGCTAGTTACAAACAAGCTCTAGGGCTGCTCTGGGGCTGTGACAGCTCACCCCCACTAAACAAGAATCTCGCCCCGAGATTCAAGACGTGAGGTAAGAGGAAAAGGGAAGTCACAAACTATCACAATCTTCATGATCTATTTGCCCTTCTCGAAGATGTTGATTCGTTCCATCATGTTAGTCTTGACGTCTTAGAGATCTTTACCCGACACGACAACAGAAGGAAGGGGAAAACCCTACATGATTCGATCTTCACGAAGATCAAGTAAACATGATCGACTCACGAACTGAGACGGTGACACATCTCGAGTTGAGACATAAAATGCATCGAGAGGGATGGAAGAACAACAACGAGGTTTGATTAGTGGCAATAATTCCACGCTTAGGGAGACGGTGGATGGTGTCAAGGTGGTGAGGAAATATTTACCATGATCCAACAACGGGGCACCTCGAGAAAGGTGACGAAAGAACTATTCCCTTAAGTGGCAAAAAGAATTACTTTTGATCCATAGATCATTGGAACTCTTTATACCAGCCAAAGGCAATCGCAGGCGATTATTTGGTGGAATGCAAGGAATGGTACACCCGGACTAGAATGGATGATGTGGACTACCTTGTTGAAGACAACGCAATGGATGATTTTTGCTTATCATCGGAGGTGGAGGGGACCCATGGTAAGTCCACTTTTGAAGATAAACCTGGACAAGAATTCCTAAGAAGACAGTCTATAGCGAGATAGCACAAGGACGGTGCAAGCTGGGAACGAAATGCAATGTTCAATGTTCCAACCATCATATCCGCCGAGATTCAGATCTGGTTGGTGTTAGGATATTTCAGACTCAAGACGTCTGAAAAGGAAAGGTTGCAACACAATTTGACGAGATGGCGTTGCGAGATTCTCGGGATATGAACTACGATAGCAAGCTCCCAAACATGAGCTGGTTCTGCTACAAACCTGTGAACACATTGTCCCGCACAAGCATGACCACATGGTAGTCTTATAATAAAACACTACCGAAGTTGGTGGGGAACCATCATCGAGGATATCGGGGTTTAACATAAGTCATATGATTAGCTCTTATGAAGAAACTCCTTCTCCTTGTACAAATCAGTTAGTGGCTTGGTGTGCTAGGAATACATACGGAATGAAGATGATCAGTCTATCAAACCATAGAATACTTCGCACATGCATGACTGACTTGGAATGATTCCAGAGGAAGCAAAACAAACCTTTCTCAAATTCATGGCGGCAACTTACATCAGATGCACATGAACTAGAGGAAGTCACTACTTTCATCCAAACATATGCTTCATGAACGAAACACGAAGAAATGCTTACACAAGTTTCCAATACTAGGTTGATGCTCAACATGACTCATGGGGGAGACAAAATGCTACTGATGGGCTCAACAGCGACTCATCGGAATTTCCATATCACTGGACTTCCACCATCATGTGAACACGTTGATAGCATTGGTCAGACCAAAGATGTAATGGTGTATGCTCGCGGAATCAACCACGAGTAAGACAACATCACGCATATCGTTGGTTCTGATTTGACTTGACGATTGCCCACACTCAAGTCAAAGGGTTGATATGACAATAGATCCAGCAACTGATCACAGGGACCAATCGATGAAGATATCATCTTTCTTCAACACACACTACACAAGAATATCCCTTTGGATCGAGCTAAGTTAGGCAAGCTTTTATCTTCCAACTCTCCAAGTTATTGTCTAGCTTAACCAACTAGCTCAGGGATATCCAACACAGATTCTTGGAGAAAGGGTGGTCCACAGGGAACCAACTTGATCACGAGCTCAACATAACAGATCGTGGAACAACCCGTAACACTTCCAAGAAGATATTTGGAAAGTCACGACCCACCGTATGTTACTAAGCTCGAGAACAATCTTGCTTTTCAGGGCAAGACGAAATGATCAAATGAGTGAGGACTTGACACAATCCTAACTCATCAATCGAAGTGTGCACCAAAAGTAAGGACTAGGTAGCACGATCAATCTTAGGATGATGGTTTAATAACCAACACGCCAAGAATGAGAGTATTGTCCATTTACTACCAAGCAACGAGTTGCTCGAGTATTAATTTCACACATCACAACTCACTTGTCGGCATTCCGGTTACAATAACACGGGACCGAGGAATGAATGATGATGGTGAGAAGTATCACTACGTCAAAAATTCATGAGAGTTAGTGCGATCCTCATGACACTCTTGACATAAAGATGGTAACACTCCAAGGTAGAACAGAACAAAAGCTGAATTGGCATTTTGATCTGCGGGATACAACTACCTTGACCCAATCCTAGAAATGGATGAGGTACTGGAGTTTGTTTCTCCTAGTCATTCCGGAATAGAATGGCTTGACGGACCACAAGGATAAAAGGCATTGATGACGAATGCACGACTACTCCTGACTATCAATTGATAGACGAAGGTCGGAATGCAACTGAAGAGAGCAACTCAGAGGAACATATAATTCTCTGAGTTGTGGATGCACAGATTAGTATGTCGAGCAAGCTCAACATTTCTTCCGGATAACCCATGCAGGAAGGTGGAATTGGCAGATTCACAATTATGAATGGAGAACTCCTCAAGAGCACTCTAGTTGTGATCTCTTGGTTCAAAAGAACTTCTGCCATAATTAGTTCATGGTATTTGGAAGAAGGAGAATACCACGGACTTCGAGGACTATCGCAAAGGTTACTAATATCCTAAAGGCACTAGCAAATACTAACAACATGAAGTAGGATGAATCTCGGGTTCAGCAACCCAGGAGTAGAATGCCTACTACTAAATGGCATCACGGGATGCTTTCGAAAGTGATGGCCAGAATCATCATCTTGGGATACAAAAGCATTGCTAAATTGCTAGGTGACTTCCTAAACATCTAGGGTCATAATAATAGTTCCAACATATATGTCAAGGCAATAAATTACCCCAACGCACGGTTAGTGTGCTTATTCGACCAAAAGGACATCGAAGCAGGAAGAAAGGATTTGCAATTGCATCGACTATTTAGAGACCTGGATAACTCGGACAGATAACGGCTGTAAATGCTCAAAATGATTTGAGACGTCCTGCAAAAATGGTGGCATAACCACTCAACAGCATCATAACAAGATTCTGAGATCAACAGTTATCATACAGAAATAGTAGGAACTGAACTAGGGATTAAAACCGACAATCTTATAGGTCTATGGATTAGTAACACGTCATCCTAATAGATAGATGAGAAGCCTAGTTCTTAAATCCCGTAGAAGAGAAGAGGATGACTCAGATCAGAAGGTCATGAGGTATAAGGAGTAAAAAGAGCCTTACGTTCCCTTCCACAATCAATTCCCTTACATAACTAAAGCATTTCTAGACACAACTTCGACCAGTTTGGCTTGGTAATCCTCTGAGCAATCAGGCTCGATACCAACGCTGTCAGGACCCCGATCCTAAGTCACACCGATCTAGCATGTAACACATCATATCACTTTGCGGCCTCACGCACGGTATTCCCACGGGTGTCGCCTTACCATGGCCCGGGACCGTTTGCGTCTTTTGGCTCACGTATATGATAGTGTCGCTAGCATCCATATGACGAAGAACCCGGGCCGACATGGCTAGTCGTGAACCCAAAGCGGCGCTAACCTATGGGGACAGGCATACATGAATCACATCGAACATGTCGGTCATCAACGTATATATTCGGGCTGTAGCACTGGGCTAACAGGACTCCGTATTCGGGCTGTAGCAGCTAGGCAGGACTCGAATAACACCGCGTGACATTTCCCGAAGGATGGACATAGGGGCGAAGTGAAACACATGCCGCCAGTCAAGTGTCCAAGCAGTAGTCTTTGGGCTAGCGGACTCCGTGAACCGGGCTGTAGCGGACTACTATCGCTCGGAGGCACGAGACTACATTTCCCCATATGAGAGGCTGCCAAGGATAAACAACTAGTTTGTCGGATCCCACACATACCAAGCATTTCAAACATACACACAATATGCTCAATATGTGTAAATACGACGTGGCATCACAACATAACTCTCGACTCAGATATTATTCATTAGGCTCCAAGAGCGAGATATTACAAACATGGGTCTCATGACCCAACACTCGAGCATACAAGTCAAAGCACAAGCGGAAGCTAAACATGTCCGAGAACAGATAGCTTATAAATGAAAAGAGGTGAGAAGCGACTATCTACGAGATCTGCCGAGGGCACAAGATCGTAGCTGAGGTAACAAGCTAAACGTCAAGCCCACGTGGAACTACTAGCGAGACCGACGTCTCTCGCAAAACATAAAATAAGCAAACGTGAGTACAATTGTACTCAGCAAGACTTACATCGTAACTAATTACATATGCATCATTATCAAAAGGGGTGGTGGAGTTTGACCGCAGCAAGCCAGCTTTGACTCGGTGGCTATCCCGAACTACGATTGCAAGTAACTCTTTTGAGGTGGCGCTGCAGAGTCCACATATTCACCATATCAATACACCACTATGGACCCGCTCCGCCTCCCTACGAGAACGCCATCCATAGCACTCACGCTTATCTTGCGCATTTTAGAGTATCCACTTTCACTTGTCTATGAACTGATATAGGCAACCCAGAAGTCCTTTTCATGGACACGGCTATTCAATAGATCATATTAAACCCTGCAGGGTGTACTTCTTCACACGCTCTCACCACTTACCGCCGTTTACGACATGTACTCGGCAACCTTCAAGCGGAAGCCCAACGTGGGTGTCGGCCACGGCCTACCTAAACACTCAAGTCCCTAGTCCAGTTTATCGCCTATTCGGGTTCCATCCGCAGGAGTCCGCCGAGGTTTCCCATACAGCCCCGAACGATGTGTGCAGGGTTCCCGAGATACCAAACGGGCACTGGTACACAGACCCACGGTGCCTACCGCAACACAACCCACCCCTAAGGTCAGCGTTATGCGTGCCCCCAACATGCTACAAACACGAAACTACTTGCAACTCCCGGACCGAGGACAAGGATGGTTAAGAAGCCGAGAGGTCCATTGGTTTCGGCCCAATGCGTGGTAGTAACTGTTTCATGGATCACAAACACGAACTCAGTTCTCGAGGACGGCTGCAATGAGACAACCCACCATGTACTCCTACATGGCCTCTCACCGCTACCTTTACCAAATCGTGTTCACACACTTAGCTCACACACAATAGGACATGTTCATAACAATTCCAATTCATTCCCGATGAATCAGACCCGACTCAACTCTAAGCAGTAGCAGGCATGACAAACAAGCATAAATGAGTAGGCACAACATGGCTCAAACAATTCCTACTCATGCTAGTGGGTTTCATCTAATTCTTGTGGAATGACAGTCATGCAAAGGATCAAGGGGTTCAGCTACCGCAGCAAGTAACACATGAGTCGTTGTTGTCCTAATGCAGTAAAATAGAGCAGGAGCGAGAGAGTGGGATTGTATCGGAATGAACAAGGGGGTTTTGCTTGCCTGGCACTTCTGAAGATAATATAGTTCTTCATCGGTGTCATCGAACTCATCGTCGGTACATCGCTCACCGGAGGGACAATTACCGGCAAACAAGAGAGAACACAATCAATGCGATGCACATTCACATGAATGACATGTCATATTGAGGTACTGAATTCACCTAATGCAATAATAATCCAAGTTAGTTGAAGTGGAATTCAAACAAGGTTGAACTCCAACTCCAAATGCTAGTTCATAAGTTACCCTAATCATGATTCATCCTATTCAGTGAGGTTAACTTGTTCAAACATGCATGATCATGGCATAAACAGATTCTTCATATTTTTCTGATCATTTTTCATATATAAATCTTTGCATTTGGAGCTATAGATTAAAAGTTATAGGCATTTGAAATTTGAATTATATTCTGGAATTTGCTATATCGGAATAAATCCAGAAATTCATTTATTGCGTCAGCATGAGGTCAGCGTGACGTCAGGGGTCAACGGGGTCGTCCAGGTCAAATCTGACGCGTGGGGACCACACGTCAGAGTAATTAGCTTAATTAGATTTTAAATAAAACTAAACCTAATTATTAAGCAGGGCTGGGCCCCACCTGTCATTGACTCAGGAGAGTCAACCAGGGCCCACCCATGGTCAAATCCCACGCTGGCTGCCGGCGTTTAGCCGCCGGCGAGCCCGACGCGGCGGCGAGTGGTTTTGCCACTCCGCGACCAAATGGCTCATGGAGGGCATCTAGGAGGAGCCGGGATGAGCCGAGGCTCTTGGTGGAGGGGCTTGAGCTCGGGCGGCCGGAATCGACGTCGGCGACGAGGTTGGCGGCCACCGGGAGTTCGCCAACGGCGGGTTAGGCGATGCAGGCGCTAGGGGGTGTTGGCGCGTGCTCGTGTTCTCGGTGCTGCGCTGAGCACGGAGGTGGGGTTGGCTTTGAGCCATTGGGGCTCTAGCCATGCCGGGCGACGAGGCACGGCGCGGCGGGCTTCGCCAGCAGTGGGAACGGTGGCTAGAGGAGGGAACGAGTCGGGAAGAGGGGAACGACTCGGGGCTCACCGTGAGTGCGACGATGGCATCGGTGAGCTCGGGAGGCACTGAGCCGACGATTCGTCGATGAAGTCCGCGGGTCCGAGAAGGGGAAAAGTGGCGGGCGGCGCCTCGGGCGCCCCGGTGTCGGGAGGCTCGGTGAGGAGGAGAGAGGGCTCATGGAGCTCGGGGCATGCCGGGAGGAGAGGGGTGGCGGTGGCAGCGGCACGGCGATCGGCGTGGCCGCCGTTCGGTGGCGTCGTGGGGAGAGAGCAGGGAGGAGATGGTCCAGGAGAGAGGAAAGAGGACGAGGGGTTCGGGAGGCGCGTGGCGTCTCCGGGCCGAGGGGAGCCAGGCAGGCTGGGAGGGAGGAGGTGGCGAGCTCGGCGCGTCGCCAGAAACCCTCCTCCGCCTCTTGGCAGAGGTAGGCGACAGCGGCGTGGCGGTTGGTGGGCTGGGCCACCAACCGGGCCAGCGAGGGAGGGGGAGAAGGAAAGCTGGGCGGTTCGTGGGCTGTAAGTGGCTGCCAGTGAGCTCTCCTCTTTCTTTATTTCTGTTTTCTATTTTTGTTTTGTTTTAGTTTAGTAAAATACTAAACCATTTAAATAAATCCTGAAAATAATTGTGGGCATTAACTGAATTATTACAGAGGCCCTTAACTATTTTCAAAATTGTTGGAGCATTTAAAATATTAATAGTATTTAAATGCCCCAATTCAAATACAATATGGTTTACTCAAAATCCAAAAAAAAATGTCTTGGAAAGATATCCATCACCTCTGGATATGGGTTTCACCCTTTTCCATTAATCATGAATATTTTTGCAAACCAATTTGGGTTTTTGAAAATATTTTTGAATTTGAACCTATTTGAATTGCTTTAGTGCTAGGGCTTGATCATCCCCATTTCAAATTTCATGGAAATTAAACATGATGCATGGATGCAATGCTGCTAGTTACAAACAAGCTCTAGGGCTGCTCTGGGGCTGTGACAAGTTTTATCTCCCATCCGTCGTGCCAATTTCTGGCGCTGTTACCCGAAAGGGATTGACAACCCCTTTAACACGTCGGGTTGCGAGTGGTTGTTATTTGTGTGCAGGTGTTATTTACATTGTGTTGCTTGGTTCTCCTACTGGTTCAATAACCTTGGTTTCATCACTGCGGGAAATACCTACCTCTGCTGTGCTACATCGCCCTTCCTCTTTGGGGAAATAACGACGTAGCCTCGAGCCGCATCACGCGCTCGGCAGACTTGGAGATGAATCTGCTTAGCAGAGCAACACATCCCGTCAGGCGCCTCACATCCTTAACTGACCTTGGCACTTGGATCTGCTCGAAGGCTTTGAGCTTTTCGGGGTTGGCTTTGATCCCGTGATGGGATACAAAGAACCCAAGCAGCTTGCCGGAGGAAACACCAAATACACACTTCTCCGGATTGAGCTTCAGATTGATCTTGTGCAGATTATCAATTGTCTCTTCCAAATCCTGAATAAGGGTGGCCTTATCCTTGGTCTTGACCACAATATCATCCATATAGGCTTCTATGTTTCTGTGCAAATGTGGCTCAAAACCAATCTGGATTTCCCTTGCAAAAGTGTACCCGACACTCTTTAACCCAAATGGCATGCAGACAAAGCAGTATGTACCACATGCGATGATGAATGATGTCTTCTCTTCATCTTCCTTCGACATGAAGATTTGGTGATATCCAGAGTATGCGTCCAGACATGAGAGCAAATCACAATCTGAAGTGGAATCCACAATCTGGTCGATGCGCAACAAGGGAAAAGGGTCTTTTGGGCAAGCCTTGTTGAGATATGTGAAATCTATGCAAAGCCTCCATTTCTCGTTAGCCTTCCGGACTACCACTGGATTTGCCAACCACGTGGGGTGCAATAATCTTCTGGCCAAACCAGCTGCCTCAAGTTTCCTGATCTCTTCTACAATGAATTGCTGCCTCTCCAAGGCCTGCTTCCGTACTTTCTGCTTGACAGGTCGGGCATGTGAGAAGACAGCAAGGTGGTGCTCGATTACCTCCCTGGGAACACCAGGGATATTAGATGGTTGGCAGGCAAACACATCGATATTCACCCACAGGAAGGAAATGAGCACGCTTTCCTATTTGTCATCAAGGGTGTCACTAATAGTAAAGGTACCATCAATGCCAGCCAGCCCTGTCGGGACCTTCTTCACTTGCGGTGCAGCAACCTTGGATCTCTTGTTGTTGGAACACTCTGGCACATCGTCAACGGGTGCCGTGCACTCAGTGGGGGCACGCTTCTCGGACTCTTTGCCGGAGTCCCTACGGAATCTCTTCTTTCCTTTATTTCCCTTGGCGGGAGTTGCCGCTGCCATGACCTTTGCCGTGACTACTTCCTGGTACATCTTGTCCACACAAATGATTGCATCCTTCTCATCTGATGGGATAGTGATGACTCCTAGTGGCCCAGGCATCTTCAATGTGTTGTAGGCATAGTGGGATGCCACCATGAACTTAGCCAAGGCCAGTCGTCCAAGAATACCATTGTAAGGCAGGGGGGGATCTACCACATCAAACACAATCCTCTCAGTCTGGTAGTTCAGCTCTCCCCCAAACATTACCGGCAACATGATCTTCCCCTTAGGACGGCTCCTGCCGGGATTAACTCCTTGAAACGGGTCGGTAACCTCCATCTCTTCCTCTCCTATCTGAAGTTTGCTGATGACTGCCAGGGAAATCAGATTCAACCCAGCCCCGCCGTCCACCAGCATCTTTGTGACCTTGAGGTTGCGGATTGTTGGAGAGACCAACAACGGCAAACATCCTAGCGCGGTGGTGCGGCTAGGATGGTCCTGTTCGTCGAAGATGATGGGCGTGCGGGACCTTTGAGTGGCTTCCGGGCCTTAGGTGCTAGTTCTATGACATTGACTTCTCGCGCCCACCGCTTGAGCTGGTGGTGAGAAGTATGCAGAGATGCGCCACCGTCGACACACAGGGTGTCTGTGGCCTTCTAAAACTCTTGCTCACTGGTTTCCTCTTCATCCCCTCCATCACTCTCATCATCATAGGTTTCCTTTCTCTCGACCTCTGGCAGGCTTTCCATGGTTCCGAAAGGGCTTGTCGGGGCGGGTTGCTTCACGACCTCGGTCCTTACCGTCGGCAACATTCTGACCTTTTTCCTTATCACGCTTCTCATATTCTGCTTTCTGTCTCTTGACAAGCTGCTCAACCTGATAACACTCTTGGAGGTCATGGCCCTTGGTCTGATGAATCTTGCAGTACGGCCCATCACCTTTCCCAGCTTTTTCAGCAGCAACAGCTTCCCGGCAGTCAGTGCACACGACAGCTTCCTTGCCGGGGGTCTCAGCTTTGGCCTTCTTGCCGGTACTAGGCGTACCAGATCCTTCAACATTCAACACTGCCTTATCTCTCCGCTTCTTACTACGCTTCTTGCTCTTCTTCTGACTAGTTGATTCCTCCTCATCTTCAGAATCAACATTGGTGCAATCTTCCTCTCCGGGCAACCATCTCCCCTCCTCCATGTGAGCACACTTATACACTAATGTATAAAGCTCATTCACAGTCTTGGGCAACCACACGTTCATCTTGGAACGGATGCGACGATTGCGCACATTGGACTACAAGGCAGCTATCACGGCTGTCAGATGGATATTTGGGATATTTCTATGAACTTTGCTGAATCTCCGTAAATACTTACAGAGGGTTTCTCCTTCCTTCTGCTAGAGAAGCTACAAATTGCTGGGCCTGTCGGGTTCCTGATGGCCGCCAGTGAAGGCGCCAATGAAATCGTGGTAGACATCGGCCCATGAAGAGATGGAGTTCTCCGGTAGGTGCATCAGCAAAGACCTCACATTGGACTTGACAGCCAAAGGGAACTAGTTGGCAAACACCTTCTCATCTCTTCCCCCGGCAGCCTGAACAGCGATGGTTTAGATGCTCTGGAACTCTGCCAGGTTTAGCCTCCCGTCATACTTCTCAGGTATCGCTGGCTTGAAAGTGCGAACGGACGGCCAATAGACTTGCCGCAGCTCTCGTGTAAAGTCAGGGCAGCCAACCTCGAAAGGTAGGCACCCGCCAACACCGAGCGCAGGCTTGTCGACGTTGAGGTCGTCGTACCCATTGGTCCGGCGAAGGTCGTCGCGGCATTGCTCGACGACGCACCTGTCTCCTCCCCGCCTATCCTCCGAGGCTCGACGTTGGCCTGGACGTGCTCGAGGGTCAGAAGAAGCCATCGAGACGTCGTTGGGGTCTTGATTCGGTTGTGCTCGCGCTGGCTGCCATGGCGGGGACTGCACCATGGGGATGGCCCCTTCCGTGCAGTCAGCAGCACGAGCTATTGTTGTCGCTTGGGGAGGCCGCGGCGCGTCAGCTCGCCGTGAGCCCCAAGCTTTGGTGAAACCGAGCAGGCTTTGGATGGTGGCACACCGTTCGTCCATCTGCTCGGCCGCTGGCAGAAACCACAATGTCGGTGTCAAAACCGGCGGATCTCGGGTAGGGGGTGCCGAACTGTGCGTCTAAGGCGGATGGTAACAGGAAGCAGGGGACACAATGTTTACCCAGGTTCGGGCCTTCTCGATGGAGGTAATACCCTACATCCTGCTTGATTGATCTACCACGAGATCGTAGAGGCTAAACCCTATAAGCTAGCCTATGGTATGATTGTTGTCGTCCTACGGAATAAACCCTTTGGTTTATATAGACACCGGAGGGGGCTACGGTTACACAGAGTCGGTTACAAGGGAGGAGATCTACATATCCGTATTGCCAAGCTTGCCTTCCACGCCAAGGAGAGTCCCATCTAGACACGGGTCGAAGTCTTCAATCTTTTATCTTCATAGTCCAATAGTCCGGCCAAAGGATATAGTCCGGCTGTCCGAGGACCCCCTAATCCAGGACTCCCTCAGTAGACCCCGAACCAGGCTTCAATGCCGATGAGTCCGGCGCGTAGATTGTCTTCGGCATTGCAAGGCGGGTTCTTCTCCAAATTCTGAATACTTGTTTGAGGAGTGTCCGTCTTCCCATAAATGTTGCACTTCTTGGCTTCCACGCCTAATAATGGATATTCCCCACGCGTCGAGCGAATGCAAGAAGTCAGGGCATTTTTACAATTGCCACCCTAGCCATGTGGGTAAATCTTCTATTAAAGAGACGGGGATTCTCAGATCCAGATCACACCATCCTCCCACAGCGAGTATCCATCAGAGCGCGCCCGGAAAAAATCCATTCCAACATGGCCGGTCGTCGCAGCTCCTCCTCTCGCTCCCGTAGTCCTAAGCCTGGCAATTTGAAGAAGTGTTCCATCCCCCACAGCAAATTAGTAGAGTTGCAGACCCAGGGATTTCTCCCCCAGCGTATATGGTCCCCGTTTGAGCCGGGCTCGCCACCTATAATGGCGGGGAGCAAGCGAAGATCTTTCCTAGCCCATCCATGGGGGAGCGGGTATGCCTCGTCCCTTACTTATTAAGAGGGCTTGGATTTCCAATTCATCCGTTCCTCCGCGGGCCTGGAGTTCTATGGCCTCCAGCTGCATAATTTCACTCCCGCCTCCATATTACACATTGCTGGCTATGTCGCCTCTGTGAGCTGTTTCTGGGCTGGAAGCTCATTTCGAGCTATGGAAGAGGCTATTCTGCCTCGTACCCCGTACACAGGAGGGGTCACTGTACCAAGTGGGCGGAGCCGAAATATGGCGCATCGTCGGGACCGGATACCTGTCCGCTACTCCGAAGAAGACATCCGAGGACTGGCCTATGGAGTGGTTTTATATGGAGTACGTCCCCCTTCCGGACCCTATTCGGATGGGCCTCCCTGAGTTCGACAACGCTCCCCTGAAGAAACGCCGCAGCTGGCACCCTCGGAGCCCTCAGGAGGAAGATAACGGAGAAGTCCTTTACCTGATGGGCCGGATAAAAATGCTGGCTCAATCAGGACTGACAATAATCGAGGTTATGTCAATATGTATAATGCGGGGGGTACATGCACTTCAATATCGAGGGCACCCCATGTGGCACTTTAACAGGGAAGATGATGCCACCCGCTGCGGGCGTAAGGGACCAGACTCAGTTGCTGCTCTAGCAAAAATTATGTCTGATTTGTACAAGGGAGAGGAAGAGGAGTTCACCCGCATTAAGCCACGGGATGGATTCTCCATGTACAACTCTCCAAGCTGGGTGAGCTGTCACTTTTTACTCCCAGCCTTCCCGCATTCTTCGTCATAAGTACTTACCTTGCCGTTTCATGGCAGGAACTGCGAAAAGCTGTAAGGGAGGTCAACAACCCGCCTCCACAACTGGAGGACCCTGTCCGGGCCCTCGATCCCGGACTCGAAGAGGATCCGGACATATTTGTGGAGCTGATCGACAGGACATTTTATCAATTGAGTTGCGATGATGCCATGGTGGCCATCATAGCCGACTATCCTGGGCTACTCCCTGCATCGCATGTAAGTAAAACCGGAGTCCCAACTTCCGACAAGGATCCCCTTTTTTGCACTTCACCTACCGTACACATATGGTGTCTTAAAGGGAAGGCCCTCGGGACGCCATGCCAACCCGCAGTGACTCACCAACAAGGGGCACCGAAGCCGGGTAGGCTAAAAAGGAAGGCGGTCAGGACTAAGACGTCGTCGCAGAGGTATGATACAGAACCTCGCTCCGTGGTTGTCGTCTTTTAAAATATAATAACTTCCACGTTTCCTAGTAGGAAAAACGCTCGCCGGACTATATCCGGAGAGGTTGCCGATCACGCCTCCACCAATCGGGCTCCAGGGCCGGACATAAAGGCGGAAGCTAACACGGGGCGAACATCGGATGCTCCTCCTACAGAGGATGCAGATAGGCTATCCGCTACTAATTCCGAAGTGGAGAGCACCATGAATCACCGGCGCCGCCGCGCCGTACTCCGTGACGCTTGTTTCTCCAAAGAGGCGTTCAATGCCTTCAACTCAGGAGACGCGTACATCTGTGCTGCTCAAAATGGTCTTGCCAGAGCCACGGACCAGTATGTAAAGGATGTACGGGAAAGAAAATCTGATGATTATATATATCAGTAGCCCCTGAGACTTGAAACAGTTGACACAACTTATTTAAGGATCATTATTTGTGCAGGTTCTTACAGAGAAGAATACCCAATTGTCTCAAGAGCTGGAAGAGTGCAAAGCCCAGCTACAGGCCGCAGTTGCCGCGTTGAAGGAGTCCGAGAAGGCCCCCTCTGGTAACACTTGTTTCCATTGCAAAGAATGACAGGTACTAGATAGTATGCGGCATACATGCAAATCTAACAATAGATGTTGCAGATGACTCCGGAGTGAATCCGGAGGCTGTGCCGGGGGATGCGCAACGTGCTAATCGACAGCTAAGTGCTGGCGAGCGCGTGCTTACGCGGGTTAGGCAGGAGAAAAATGATCTCCAAGACGCCAATGTCCAGCTGGGCATTGAACTGAAAGATGTTCGAGCCGAGCTTGCAGACTCCGTGAAGGAGAATAAGTGGCTTCGGCGCGGCATTTTCAGTAAGTTCTTGAACGAACTTTTGAAAGAGTTCGGCGAAGAAGCCGGCTAACAGAGTTATGTCTGCAGGTATGCTGGCGGGTCGTCCCGCGGAGGAGATGCCCGGGTCTGCGGGTGATCTTCTACCAGAGCTCTCACAACTGCATGAACAAGTTCGGCAGGTGATGCAGGGTATTACCCAAGCCTTGTGGCCATCCATCTCCCCGCCAGGAGGCATGGGGGAGCTTATAGAGAAGCTCAAGGGAGCGCGGCGGCGCTTCCGATTATGGAAGATATCAGCCTGCCGACAAGGGGCAAGGGAAGCCTAGGCCATGGTGAAGATGCGATATACCAAAGCTGACCCAAACCACATGGCCGAGGTCGGACCTGTGGGGCCCGATGGGAAAGAGATCCCCGTCAGTTTGGTGTATGACCAAGTAGAATTAGCCGCAAAGTATTACCAACAGGATTGTAGGCTAGACAACCTGTTGGATGGTATAGAATAATAATTTAGTCAGTCTAAGTGACTGTGTACTTCAAGTGACATATATTTTCCCTAGCCGGATTGTAAATCATTTGTCATGGCGGACCTTTTCGCTTCTACCTCTGGACCAGATAGTCTGGAGTGTATCCGAATACCCGCTCAGTTATGTAAGAACTGGGGTACGCCTGGAAACCAGGCGTAGGGGTCATAAGTGCTTGAACAGACAAGTACCCAACTAGCTATGTTATATTACATGGATAGTAAGAAACATGTTCTAGGGAGAATAGTTTCGTTAAGGGTTCCTTTCCCTGGGTACGCATGCCCTAATGTGTATGTCCGAACTGCGAAAAGAGACGCATGCTATAAACATCTGGGGGGCATGTATTAAAATAAGTAAAAGTCATCTTTCGTTCACCGGCCGAGTATTCCCTTAAGAACGCTAGCTTTCAGCTTCACCCAATCTGAGGTACACATCCGGCTGACCCGACAGTAACAATCGCAGAGGTGCTCCCCTTATGCCCTAGCCGAATTAACGGGAACGTAGGGCATAAACACAAGAGCCAGGCAACCCAGCTTGGCCAAAACTTAAGTCATATCGATGCATATAAAGGCGAAAAAAGGTACATGTGGAAGAATAACACATGTGTGGGGCGTAAAGCCCAGAAAATAGTTATATTAAGCTTCTGTATAAGAAACCCCCAGGTATAATGAGCGCGTTTAGCGCGTCAAGATTGTGTAGTCAAGACACAATTTAGCTTTTTAAGGCCTTGAAGAAAAGGAAAAAAGAAGAGAGAAAGAGAGAAAAGACAGATAGCGGATATGTAAAAAATTGACGGAGGTAAGGAGACGAACATAGAGTCTGGCACTAGGCGTATAACCTTCGAAGTCTGGCTGCGTTCCATGGGTTTGGCTCGAGTCGATTATCCGATGCATCCCGCAGACGGTACGCTCCACCGGTCAGAACCTGGTCAATAATGAAGGGACCTTCCCATTTGGGCTTGAGCTTGTTCTTTTTCTTCTCCAGTAGGCGTAGAACGAGTTCGCCAACGTTATAAGCTTTCGCCCGTACTTCTCTACTTTGATACCTTCGAGCCCGTTGTTGATAGAATGCGGAACGGGCTTTTGCCACCTCACGCTCCTCCTCCAGGGCGTCCAAACTGTCCTGCCAATCGAGCTCGGCCTCTTTTTCTTCATACATGCGCACTCGAGGTGAATCATGAATTATGTCACAGGGCAGTACCGCCTCTGCGCCGTACACCATAAAGAACGGTGTGTATCCGGTAGTGCGATTCGGCGTGGTCTGTAGCCCCCATAGTACTGAGTCGAGCTCCTCTACCCAATGCGTGTTTGATTCCTTTAAGGACCACACTAATCTGGGTTTAATGCCGCTCATTATAAGACCATTTGCTCGCTCGACTTGACTGTTAGTTTGCGGGTGATAGACAGTCGCATAATCGAGCTTGATGCCCATGTTTCTGCACCAACGTTTTACCTCGTCGGCGCTGTGAAGTTCGAGCCGTTATCAGTGATGATGCTGTGGGGGACGCCATAACGGTGTACCACCCCTGATATGAAGTCTATCACTGGTCCGGATTCGGCCGTTTTTACAGGTTTGGCTTCTATCCATTTGGTGAATTTATCCACCATGACCAGTAAGTATTTTTTCTTATGGCTTCCCCCTTTGAGGGGTCCGACCATATCAAGCCCCCAGACCGCAAAGGGCCAAGTAATGGGGATTGTTTCGAGAGCGGTAGGCGGCATATGGCTTTGGTTTGCAAAAAGCTGGCAACCGATGCAGCGTTGAACCAGATCATGTGCATCTGCTCGGGCCGTCGGCCAATAGAAACCTGTACAGAAGGCCTTGCTTACAAGGGCCCGGGCTGCAGCATGGTTGCCGCCGAGTCCAGCATGGATTTCTGCCAAAAGCTTCCGCCCTTCCTCCTCGGAGATGCACCTTTGAAGGACTCCGGTAGTGCTTTTCTTTTAAAGCTCTCCCTCGTGGACCTTGTAGGCTTTAGACCGCCGCACTATGCAGCATGCCTCATTTTGGTCCTCGGGTAGTTCCTGCTTGGTTAGGTAGGCGAGGAATGGTTCTGTCCACGGGGCGATGACAACCATTATCACGTGGGCTTAAGGTGTTATTTCGGTGGCAGAGCCTCCGAATGTGTCAGAGTGTTCGGTATCTGGTGTTGTGGCTGGGTCCAGACTATTGTTACCGGTGTCCCCTTCCCATACCACAGATGCCTTAAACAGCCTTTCCAAGAAGATGTTAGGTGGGATAGGGTCGCGCTTAGCGCCGATACGGGCGAGGATATCCGCCGCCTGATTGTTTTCCCGAGCCACATGGTGGAATTCAAGCCCCTCGAACCGAGCTGACATTTTGAGGATGGCGTTGCGATAAGCCGCCATTTTCGGATCCTTGGTGTCAAAGTATCCATTTATTTGAGATATTGCGGGGTTCGAGTCCCCACGCACCTCCAGGCGTTGAATGCCATGGAAACTGCCATCCAGAGACCATGTAACAGGGCCTCGTATTCAGCGGCGTTGTTGGAGTCTGTGTATAGTATTTGGAGTACGTATTGGACTGTATCTCCAATGGGGGATGTCAGAACGACGCCAGCCCCCAGACCAGCCAGCATTTTAGAGCCGTCGAAGTGCATGATCCAGTTGGAGTACACGCCGTATTCTTTAGGGAGTTCGGATTCTGTCCACTCGGCGGCAAAATCGGCCAGTACTTGCGACTTAATGGCTCGCCGTGGTCTATATGTTATGTCGAACGGGAGGAGCTCAATAGCCCATTTGGCAATCCGGCCCGTGGCATCACGGTTGTTTATTATGTTGTTGAGTGGTAGTTCCGAGGCCACCATAATTGAACACTCTTGAAAGTAGTGTCGTAATTTCCGGGATGCCATAAATACCACTTACGCTATCTTTTGACAATGTGGGTACCGTGATTTGCATGGAGTGAGGACAGTAGATACATAATATACCGGCTTTTGAAGTGGGAATTTATGTCCGTCTGTCTCTCGTTCGACGACGAGCACTGCGCTTACAACTTGGTGAGTTGCCACTATATATAACAACATTGGTTCGCCGACATTTGTCACGGCCAAGATTGGGTTGGTAGCCAGGATGGCTTTTATTTCTTCCAATCCGGCCGTGGCCGCATCCGTCCACTCGAAGTGTTTGGTGCGCCGAAGAAGGCGATAAAGGGGTAGTGCCTTTTCACCTAATAGGGAGATAAAGAGGCTTAAGGCCGCCACACATCCATTTAACTTATGGATTTGCTTGAGGTCAGTTGGGATAGCCAATTGTGACAGAGCTCGGATTTGCTTCAATTCCTCTACTGGAGACAATGAAGCCCAGGAGCTTTCCGGCGGGCACGCCGAAAATGCATTTTTCCGGATTGAGCTTGATGTCGTATGTTCGGAGATTTTCGAACATGAGCCTCAAGTCGTCTATTAAGGATTCGACGTGTCTGGTTTTGACGAGCACATCGTCTACGTATGCCTCCACTGATTTGTCGATCTGTTTTTCCACGCATGTATGAATCATGCGTTGATACGTTGCACCGGCGTTTTTGAGCCCTAAGGGCATAGTGTTAAAACATAAGGGGCCGTATAGAGTGATAAATGCCGTTGCGGCTTGATCGGTGTAACGCCCTCGATGCGGCTATATCTCCCACGTGTCGAAGCACGACTTAGAGGCATAACCGCATTGAAAGCAATGTCGCAAGTGAGGTAATCTTCACACAACCCATGTAATACATAAGGGAAAGAGATACATAGTTGGCTTACAGTCGCCACTTCACACAACACATAAATAAACATCCATCATCCAGATTACACTCAAGGTCCGACTACGGAACCAAAATAAAAGAAGATACCCCAAATGCTAAACAGATCCCCGATCGTCCCAACTGGGCTCCACTACCGATCATCAGGAAAAGACACATAGTAACGACCACGTTCCTCGTCGAACTCCCACTTGAGTTCAGTTGCGCCACCTGACCGCATCATCGGCACTGCAACTGTTTTGGTAGAATCTGTGAGTCACGGGACTCAGCAATCTCACACCCGCGAGATCAAGACTATTTAAGCTTATAGGAAGGACAGAGTTGTGAGGTGGAGCTGCAGCAGCGACTAGCATATATGGTGGCTACATTCGCAAAAGAGAGCGAGAAGAGAAGCAAGGCACGGTCGTGAAGCTAGTAGCGATCAAGAAGTGATCCCAAACTACTTACGCCAAACATAACTCCAACACGTGTTCACTTCCCGGACTCACGAGAAGAGACCATCACGGTTACACACGCCGTTGATGTGTATTAATTAAGGTCAACTTCGGTTTTCTACAACCGGACATTAACAAATTCCCATCTGCCTCATAACCGCGGGCACGGCTTTGAAAGATAATACCTGCAGGGTGTCCCAACTTAGCCCATTATAAGCTCTCACGGTCAACGAAGGATATTCCTTCTACCGAAGACCCGATCAGTCTCGAATCCGGACTACAAGACATTTCGACAGCAATAAAACAAGACCAGCAAAGTCACCCGACAGCCGACAAATCCCGATAGGAGCTGCACATATCTCGTTCTCGGGGCACATCCGGATGAGACATCCTCGAGTAAAACCAAGCCTCAAGTCTCCCAAAGGTGGCCCCATGATCTGCTCGCTTTGGACAAGCACCCAGAGGAGCACCGCCCGGGGGCTAAAATAAAGATGACCTCGGCTCGCGAAACCCGAGGGAAAAAGGCTTAGGTGGCAAATGGTAAAACCAAAGTTGGGCCTTCTTTGGAGGAGTCTTATTCAAAGCGAATCGTCAAGGGGTCCCATAAATCACCCAACCGTAAGGAACGCAAAATCAAGGAACATAACACCGTATGATTTGAAACTAGGCGGCAAGAGTGAATGTAACACCGGGCATAAGGCCGAGTCTTCCACCCTTTACCAAGTATATAGATGCATTAATTTAACAATAGATATTGTGATATCCCAACCAGTAAACATGTTCCAACAAGGAACAAACTTCATCTTCACCTGCAACTAACAACGCTATAAGAGGGGCTGAGCAAAGCGGTAACATAGCCAATCAACGGTTTGCTAGGAAAGGATGGTTAGGGGCTTGACATGGCAATATGGGAGGCATGATAAGCAAGTGATAGGCATCATAGCATAGGCATAGCAAAAGAGCGAGCATCTAGCAAGCAAAGATAGAAGTGATTTCGAGGGTATGGTCATCTTGCTCGCAAGGTTCTCGAGTTGTTGTCAGCTTGATCCTCGTAAGCGTTCTCAACAGGTTCCTCGCTCACGCACTCGCCTCCCGGCTCTACCCAAAGCAAGAACACAAACAAAGGAACCACAATAAATCACGGTGCAATGCACAAGCAACATGATGCAAAACATGGCATGATATGCGAGATGTGATATGCAATGCGTATGCGTGCTCCGGAAGGAAACTGATGAGCAAGGCATCAACTTGGCAAACCAAGTATGCCGCTGGAAAGGTGAGATGATTTCGGTTGAAATCGATATAAAGATCACCGGAATCGGATGCACGGTTTGCAAATGACAAGCAAAACAAGAATGACACAAATCTGCCATTAACAGCATGATACCACATAGCAAGCAACAAGGAATTAAGCTACTGCATCCAAACGTACCAAAAAAGCATATGGAAGTGATCTACTCAAGATGCTTGACAAAAGATGAACACTGATCTACGGCTAATTCACAACATAACAGGTCCAAACAAGCATGGCAAAAGTGCAAAATATATCAGCTTCACAGACTTGGTGAAAATACTGAACATGGCAGAATCAGCATCAGGAAGCAATGTTCAGAGCAAGCAAACAACATGCTACAGGGACTTATAAAAGCAAAACAAGGCATGGAATGAATCTACTCAAGTCATAGAACAAAAGTCCCTTACTGACCATGAGCCAAAAAGGATCAGAAGATATATGGCACCCACGTAAACATAGCAAGTTTCGTTAAAAGATTCAGCAAACAGGGCATGCCATTGACAGAATTATGTAGGCATCTTCGCGAGCTCGATGCACTCACTACAGATCAATAAAAGATAATCTAAGCATACATCCATCAATAAGACATGGCATAGAAGCTATACATGGCAAGAACAACATCATAGCATACACGGATCAACTACAACAACCTTGGCAATCTTGAATAACATGTAAACAATCTGCCAGGAAACATTTTATAGCAAAAGTAGAGCTCGATTTACTCAAGCTATGGCACTCCATAATTGCAAACAAGGGCATGGATGGATACAGAATAACCATATGTTCAAAACATCCTTACTGAAGTATCTCAAAATATGCATGGATCTCTCGGTAGCATCAAGTTAACATGGCATAAAAATATCAGCAAAACAGGGGCTGAAATCAGCAACATCATGAAGCCTAGTTTGCATGCTTGTGCTAGTCACCACGGAGATCACAAAAATACAAGGCATACACCCTTGTAAAGATGGCATGGCATATTACAAAACACATGTAGGACTCAAGTTCATAGGATGCACACATCAATCATGGCAAAAATGACAAAAGTGCATGTTCTGATAAGAATCTGAAACTAACATCACATAGCCCTATTCCAACAGAATTTCGGGCATCAAGATGAGCTCAAATGAAAATGATGCAATGAGATTAAATGATGCACTCATCGAGACGAACGTTTCGGTATGCTATACGCCCCAAACGGAGCCGCGGGTGCAAAGTTACGATGCGATGAAAATGCAAAAAAATATCTGCAGGAAAAAGACTTAGAGGATATTTCGGGGGAGAAGAAGTCAACCGTTCGTTTGGATCTAGATCCGGGGCGCGCGAACCGGGGTTCGCCGGCGGCGGCTCGCCGGAGAAGGAGGGAGCAGAGGCCGGGGCGGACGGGGTGACGGCGGCCGCGGGTCGGCGCGGGGCCGAGGCGGCGAGGAGGGCGACGGGCGGAGGCCGAGGCGGGCGGCCGGGCGAAGGCGGCGGCGGCGCGGAGATCCATGGCGGCGGCGCGCTGGCCGAGCGCGGGGGCTGCAGGGCCGGGACGGGCTGGCGCGGCCGGGCGGCGATGTGGGCGCTGGCCCGCTTACGTGGCCTTCTGCGGTTTGTCGGGCGGCGGCGGACGGACGCGTCTGCCCGATCCGGACGTGTCCGGGCGGCGGAGGAGGGATTTCGTCTAGGGTTAGGGGTGGAATTGATCCGGGATTTCGGGGGAGGGGTGTTTTTATAGGTAGAAGGAGCTAGGAAGCTCCAAATGAGGTGCGGTTTTCGCCCACACGATCGTGATCCGACGACGGAGAGCATGGAAGTGACTTAGATGGGTTATTGGGCTGTTTTGAAGGGGTGTTGGGCTGCAACTTAAAAGAGGCCTTCGCGGATATGCGGATAACCGTTGGAGTACCAAACGAGCTCCAAATGACCCGAAACTTGACAGGTTGTCTACCGGTGCTATACCAGGGCCACTTGGCAAACCTCGGTCCATTCCGAGAAAGTTTAGTAACCGCTCACGGAAAAATGTAAAAGGGGACGCCGGGGAACATAGGAATGCCGGATTGCAAAACGGACAACGGAGAAAATGCTCGGATGCATGAGACGAACACGTATGCAAATGAGATGCACATGATGACATGATATGAGATGCATGACATGAACAAAATGCAAAACGAAAGACAAAAACCCAACCACGGAGGGAATATCATATCACAATGCCGAAAATGGCAAGAGTTGGAGTTACAAATATGGAAAGTTACATCCGGGGTGTTACAATCGGACTCCGCCATCTTAATTTGGTGGTAGCCGAAATATGCGTTGAGGAAGCACAGTGAGTCGTGTCCTGCGGTAGCGTCGATAATTTGATCGATGTGAGGGAGGGGGAAGGGATCCTTTGGGCAAGCCTTATTAAGGTCCTTGAAGTCGATGCATAGGCGCAAGGATTTGTCCTTCTTTGGTACCATCACCAGGTTTGCTAGCCAGTCCGGATGGTTTATTTCTCTAAGAATCCGGCCTCCAATAACTTGGCTAGCTCCTCTCCCATGGCTTGTCGCTTAGGTTCAGAGAAACTCCGAAGAGTCTGCTTGACCGGCTTGAATCCCTTTAGAATGTTAAGGCTATGCTCGGCCAGCCTGCGTGGGATTCCTGGCATGTCTGAAGGATGCCAGGCGAATATGTCCCAATTCTCGTGCAGCAACTCCTGTAGTGCGGCGTCTACAGCGGGGTTTAACTGTGCCCGATGGATGCTGTCTTTGTAGGGTCCGTTGGATGGACTTGGAATTTGACTATTGCATCCGCTGGTTTTAAAGAGGTGGACTTGGATCTTTTGTCGAGTATCACGTCGTCCCTGTCCACTGCGGAGCGCAGCTCAGTTAATTCCTCGGCCGCGAGGGCTTCGGATAATGCCTCGAGGGCTAGTACGGCTGTTTTGTTTTCGGCGCGGAGTGCTATGTCTAGATCACTAGCTAGAGTGATGATTCCATTGGGCCCGGGCATTTTGAGCTTCATGCACCCATAATGGGGTATGGCTTGGAAGATCGTGAATGCCTCCCGCCCTAGAAGGGCGTGGTATCCGCTACTGAACGGGGCCACTTGGAATGTAATTTCTTCAGACATATAATTCTCGGGCGTGCCGAATACCACATCTAGTGTGATTTTCCCAGTGCATCGTGCCTCCCGACTAGGGATGATTCCTCCGAAGGTCGTGGCTGCTTTGCTCAATTCGGTTCGCTATTTCCATTTTTGAAGAGTTTCATAAATGAGGCTTAATCCGCTGTCGCCATCCATGAGCACTTTAGTAAGCCGAAAGCCGTCCACAATTGGATTAAGGACCAAGGCGGCTGGTGCTCGGGCCGTTCGAAATTTAGGTTCGTCACTGGCATTGAAGGTGATAGCCGTGTCGCTCCATGGATTTATTGCTGCCACGTGGCAGACTTCGGCAAGGTTGCGGAGTGCTCGCTTACGGCTATTATTTGAGGCGGAGGTCTCGAAGACTGTCAATATTGTATTGTTGTTATCCACAGGGTGGTGCTCTGCGGTATTCTTAATGAGGAGATCCTCACCGCTCTTGGCCACCTACCGGAGTACCCAACATGCTCTAAGGCTGTGTGTTGGTATGGTATCCGCTGTACTGTGAATTTTGCATGTCCCATTAAGCCATCCCTCCAATACGGTTCCACGCCCTGCAGTGGGCTTTTGCTTCTTTGTAATTGAGTCGGGCGACTTATGAGAGTGCACCCTTTTAGTTCGGACCGGGGGTTTTGTCAGAGTCGGATTATCCTAAAATTTTGTTTGGCTTTTACCAGGCGCTTTCCATGGCCGCCAAGTCAGCGAAGTGTGCTATGTCACGACGACTTATGGCGTTGAGGATTCCCTTGTCTGTGCAATTATTGCAAAAGAATGAAATTGCATCTTCCTCGCGATAGTCCTTGACCTTGTTCATTACAAGGAGGAATCTGGCCCAATAGTGATGTACTGTCTCCTGGAGCTCTTGCCTAATGTGGGAAAGATCGTTTATATCTGGGTGGGTGGGTGGATTTAAGTCCGGACCTTGACCTGATCTGAGACCCAGGGGCGGAGGAGTTTCCGATCTTGGAAGTTCGGGCTCTGGGATGTTGCCTAGTAGGTCCAGCCCGCTACCTGATTCTAGGTTCAGGGTTTGGGCGATGTCCTCCCGTAGACAGGTATCCGGCTCAGAGAGCTCGGGAATCCGGATATAGTTTGTCCTCAAGATAGAGGGAGAATCGCCGCATTGCTCCTCCACCACCGCTATCTGATGGGTGACCGGCGGGGAGTTAATCTCCCTTTGGTCGAGTTTAAGCCCAATCTGATCATAGTACGTAGCGACTCCCAAAGCAGCGATGCGATCCAAGAGCTCGTTCAAAGAGGAGAGCTCCATTGGATCCATCCGCTCGGTAAGTTCCGAGCCGATCTGGAGGCTGTTTTTGATGACCCGAGAAGTCATCGTCGGCGCAGGGGCCGAACGGGCGGTCATGACGAAGCCGCCTAGTCGGAGAGTTTGGTCTACAGCCAGGGCTCCCCCAGAGGTGATGTTGTCCCTGACAATGAGACGAGCCATCCTTCCTTATGATGACGGCACAGTGGAACTCTCAATGAAAGCACCAATGTCGGTGTCAAAACCGGCGGATCTCGGGTAGGGGGTCCCGAACTGTGCATCTAAGGCGGATGGTAACAGTAGGCGGGGGACACAATGTTTACCCAGGTTCGGGCCCTCTCGATGGAGGTAATGCCCTACTTCCTGCATGATTGATCTTGATGATATGAGTATTATAAGAGTTGATCTACCACGAGATCGTAGAGGCTAAACCCTAGATGCTAGCCTATGGTATGATTGTTGTCGTCCTACGGACTAAACCCTCTGGTTTATATAGACACCGGAGGGGGCTAGGGTTACACAGAGTCGGTTACAAGGAGGAGATCTACATATCCCTATTACCAAGCTTGCCTTCCACGCCAAGGAGAGTCCCATCCGGACACGGGTCGAAGTCTTCAATCTTGTATCTTCATAGTCCAACAGTCCGGCCAAAGGATATAGTCCGGCTGTCCGAGGATCCCCTAATCCAGGACTCCCTCACTCAACAACAGTTGAGCCCGCGCCATGGCCTCTGAAGCTGTACTTGGCAGGGATGATGATGATGTCGATCATACCGTCGCTCGGCTCTTGATGGTGCCAGCGGCGGTAGTACTGTGCACCCGCTGCTACTACTGGGCGACCACCTGGACGTGGTGCGGCGAAGGCGCTTGAGGGCCAATGGATCCGTCGAGTGCAGCTACTTGGTCGGCCCTTCCCGGGGGAGGTGCACGCACTGCGACCGCGCTCATGGAGGGAGCAGCCAGAGGGCGGCGGTTCGCCCCAGTCCGAGCACCGTTGTTGTGGTTGTGCCCGTCGGTGGGGGAGAGGGGCGTAGATGGAGTGGCTCCCTCACCCGTACCTTGGGGAGCATGACCGTCGGGGTGTTGTCGATGCTGCTCTCCTCCGGTGCCTCCTGCTCCTACCTCGACCACGGTAGAAGTGGTGACGGCACCGCCTGCCCCAACCACTTCCCCAGCAGCGCCCGCGTCCTCTTGTGCCTCCACACCCCCCGCAGCGTTGGAGGCCGCGGGCGGCGGAGCCTTCGAGGTGGATGGGTGAGTCGAAGGACCAGGCTTCTTCTTGGGTGCCATGTGAAGGAAATATGCCCTAGAGGCAATAATAAAGTTGTTATTTATATTTCCTTATATCATGATACAATTTATTATTCATGCTAGAATTGTATTAACCGGAAACTTAGTACATGTGTGAATACATAGACAAACAGATTGTCACTAGTATGCCTCTACTTGACTAGCTCATTAATCAAAGATGGTTATGTTTCCTAGCCGTGGACAAGAGTTGTCATTTGATGAACGGGATCACATCATTAGAGAATGATGTGATTGACTTGACCCATCTGTTAGCTTAGCACTATGATCGTTTAGTTTATTGCTATTGCTTTCTTAATAACTTATACATGTTCCTATGACTATGAGATTATGCAACTCCTGAATACCGGAGGAACTCCTTGTGTGCTATCAAATGTCACAACGTAACTGGGTGACTATAAAGATGCTCTACAAGTGTCTTCGATGGTGTTTGTTGAGTTGGCATAGATCGAGATTAGGATTTGTCACTCCGATTGTCGAAGAGGTATCTCTGGGCCCTCTCGGTAATGCACATCACCATAAGCCTTGCAAGCAATGTGAATAATGAGTTAGCCACGGGATGATGCATTATGGAACGAGTAAACAAACTTGCCGGTAACGAGATTGAACTAGGTATGATGATAGCGATGATTGAATCTCGGGCAAGTAACATACCGATGACAAAGGGAACAACGTATGTTGTTATGCGGTTTGACCGGTAAAGATCTTCGTAGAATATGTATTAACCAATATGAGCATCCAGGTTCAGCTATTGTTTATTGACCGGAAGTGAGTCCCGGTCATGTCTTTATAGTTCTCGAACCCGTAGGGTCCGCACGCTTAACGTTCAACGACGATTGGTATTATGAGTTTATGTGTTTGGATGTACTGAAGGTTGTTTGGAGTCCCGGATATGATCATGGACATGACGAGGAGTCTCGAAATGGTCGAGACATAAAGATTGATATATTGGACGATGTTATACGGACACCGGGTGAGTTCTGGGGGTCACCGGATAAATATCGGAGTGCCGGGGGGTTATGGAACCCTCAGGGGAACTAATGGGCCTCTATGGGCCTTAGTGAGAAGAGAGGAAGGGCCAAGAGGGGCTGTCCACGCCCCCCTCCCCCCTTGGGTCCGAATTGGACTAGGGGAAGGGGGCGGCGCCCCCTTTCCTTCCCTTTCCCTCTTCCTTCCTTCCCCCTCTCTCCCTCTTGGTGGATTCCTACTAGGACTTGGAGTCCTAGTAGGATTCCCCTCTTGGGGGCGCGCCCTAGGGGCCGGCCGGCCTCCCCCTTGCTCCTTTATATTCGGGGGTAGGGGGCACCCTAGAACACACAAGTTGACAGTTGTCTTAGCCGTGTGTGGTGCCCCCTCCACAGATTTCCACCTTAGTCATATCGTTGTAGTGCTTAGGCGAAGCCCTGCGCTGGTAACTTCATCAACACCGTCACCACGCCGTCATGCTGACGGAACTCTCCCTTGGCCTCAGCTGGATCAAGAGAACGACAGACATCACCAACCTGAACGTGTGCAGATCACGGAGGTGCCGTGCGTTCGGTACTTGTATCGGCTGGATCGCGAAGACGTTCGACTACATCAACCGCGCATTTAAACGCTCGCTGTTTCACGAGGGTACGTGGACACACTCTCCCCGCTCGTTGCTATGCATCACCTAGATGGATCTTGCGTGTGCATAGGTAAATTTTCTGAAATACTACGTTCCCCAACAGTGGCATCCGAGCCAGGTCTATGCGTAGATGTTATATGCACGAGTAGAACACAAAGAGTTGTGGGTGATAATAGTCCTACTGCTTACGAGCTTGTCATACTTAGATTCGGCGGTATTGTTGGATGTAGCAGCTCAGACCGACCTTACGCGTACGCTTACGCGAGACTGGTTCTACCGACGTGCTTCGCACACAGGTGGCTAGTGGGTGTCTGTTTCTCCAACTTTAGTTGAATCGAGTGTGACTACGCGCGGTCCTTGTTGAAGGTTAAAACATCAAACTTGATGAAAAATCGTTGTGGTTTTGATGCGTAGGTAAGAACGGTTCTTGCTAAGCCCGTAGAAGCCACGTAAAACTTGCAACAACAAAGTAGAGGATGTCTAACTTGTTTTTGTAGGGCATGTTGTGATGTGATATGGTCAAGACGTGATTATATAAATTGTTGTATGAGATGATCATGTTTTGTAACACAATTATCGGCAACTGGCAGGAGCCATATGGTTGTCGCTTTATTGTATGAGATGCAATTACCATGTAATTGCTTTACTTTATCACTAAGCGGTAGTGATAGTCGTAGAAGCAATAGTTGGCGAGACGACAACGATGCTTCGATGGAGATCAAAGGTGTCAAGATGGTGATGATGGTAATCATGATGGTGCTTTGGAGATGGAGATCAAAGGCACAAGATGATGATGGCCATATCATATCACTTATATTGATTGCATGTGATGTTTATCCGTTATGCATCTTATTTTGCTTAGTACGGCGGTAGCATTATAAGATGATCTCTCACCAAATTTCAAGGTATAAGTGTTCTCCCTGAGTATGCACCATTGCTACAGTTCGTCGTGCTGAGACACCACGTGATGATCGGGTGTGATAAGTGACGGTGTCCTGGACTAGGGGGTACTCACCACGTCATCTCCCGATCTGTTAGATTGGGCCGAGGACCCCCATGGACGTATACTCATGGGCCAGTCCGGACAGCTGCCGCATACAAGGAAGATTCCACAAGACTTGGCGATCAAGACAAGGACTCCTCCCCACCGGCGTATTCGTCTAGGACTCTTGTTATCCTAGGCCTCTGGTGCATTATATAAACCGAGGCTAGTCTAGTCAATAGAGATATATACACAATCATAATCATAGGCTAGACTTCTAGGGTTTAGCCTCTACAATCTCGTGGTAGATCAACTCTTGTAATACTCATATCATCAAGATCAATCAAGCAGGAAGTAGGGTATTACCTCCATCGTGAGGGCCCGAACCTGGGTAAACATTGTGTCCCTTGCCTCATGTTACCATCATCCTTAGACGCACAGTTCGGGAACCCCTACCCGAGATCCGCCGGTTTTGACACCGACATTGGTGCTTTCATTGAGAGTTCTGCTATGTGATCGGCAAAAGGATCAATGGCTCGTCAGCAGATCAACTGCGACGTCGACTTCTTCGTCACCGGCTCGACCGGTCACCTCGGCTAGACCGAATACTGTGCCCTGCCTCCGATTGTCATGTTCGGACAAGGGCCTTCATCAATATCAACTCCGATCTCTATCAAGATCATGGAGCAATCATCCATGGCGCTCAGGGGATCAACGTCAACATTGCCCTCGGGCGACCGTGCTGTTTTCCTGGACAGCGAACTTGTATCTGCCACCACTGCCTCCTCGAGTGTCGCTTTAACAATTGCTTCAGTGGAATTGTGCGGAATTGAGTCTACAACGACCCTGGAAAATTTCGTCGAGTTCCGATGGAGGAATCTCCGGCAATCTCCGATATACCGGAGCCGCATTGAATCTGGACGAGAATCCGGACGAGTTTGGAGCGTGGTGTCCAACATCTAGCTCGGACGTCCTTTGGAAGATCCAAACCGTTGATCGGCTGTGGAATTCCTATATCTACCACCTGTGAAACATTCAGCTCGATCCGACCGTCCAAACTCCGGGAACCTCCCGATTAGTGCATCACTTTTGAGATCTGTTTCCTACGCGAATACGGATCCGACCCGAATTCATGTTTCTTTATGAACGTGATATTTGATAACCTTTTTAAAAGGAATTTTCTTATAAGGTATTGCGCATTGTTTTTAACACGCGCCCATAAAATTTTAATCCTCCTCTGAGGTAATCTTTGCCATCACGCTGGTGTCAAACCAGTCCGGCAATATAGCTCCACGGCTGCCGACCTGCGCTAGACATATCGTCGCTTTTTGAGATGAGCTAAACTTCTTCGGATACTCACTTCGGCAAGCCGAACAAGAGTTCGGAATCGCCAAAGATAAATCATCACCAACATCACCGCCCCACGGATTACACGGAGCGGGCACACCGGCATCGCCGCACGGCCACTTCAGCAAACCAGTATTGACCACGTCACAAGTTACGACCTGCATCGGCATGGCCGAACTGTTGCTTCATCGAGCCAATGTCCACCAACGCCGAACTACTTCAACACCTCGGCTGACATGGCAGCTGCAACATCTCCTCATCGATCTGCTCCGTCTCCTTGTCCGGACCGGGGGCTCCGTCATCCCTTCATCAGCACACTCCGGTAACTTCGGCGACACCGGCCGACCAGCTTCGTCACGTCAGCAGGACAGGGGCTTTGCCTCGGCGAGTCAACCTTTACCATCGTCGCCATGCCATCGCTCCATCGCCCATCAGGCAATGGGTATGCGAATCGAGTCCCAATTTTGGGAGTCGCTTTTCTTCGGACTGCTACAATGAATAAACCAGGTGCTATTAATCCTAACTATTTTAGCTTGTTGGGTTTATTTTTCTTAAGGAATTATTATTCTGGTTTGTTCCATCATCTGTACACAGGTCTATCAAATGGCGGCCACATCAAAAACGGTCGTGTGGTGGTTCGGTCAGTTTCCGTACATTGTTCGGCGAACACCGCATCCGGAGCCCGGACCGCCCTGCAAATTCAGGCTTTGTCACTGCGTCACGCTGACGCCCTGCATCGACATTGGCTTCGGCACCAGGCCACATCTCTTTAAATAAATTATTTTTGCGCAAAGCAATTACGCAAGGATTATATATAATATTATTATTTCCTGGACCGCACTATTTTATATGTGCAGGTAATGGACTTTGACTGCATCGCGTGGTCTCTTCGGCGTCACTCTGCCGACCTACATTGGCCGTGCTACGTCGCCACTCCGGATTGCCGAGCTCTTTGCTCCGCCACCTCGAGACCGGCTTGGGGGCTGGGACCTTGTCCCGCATCAAGCTAGGACCGCGTCATCAACACCGAGCACATTAACCATCTAAGTCGCTTTCATGCTCAAAAGCTTTCAGTTTTAAATTTTGTTCGGTCCGACCAAGCATTATACCTTTTTTGACAAAAGGTTGTTTGCGAAAAACTTCCTTGTCCAAACTTTGTTTGTGACACACAAATTCAAATACCTCGTTTACTTGGGGGCTTCCTTTATGAAGCCTTTCCTCTTGCAAATGATTATACTTGTACGGCTTCGTTCCTTATTCGTGTATTATGCCACAATATGCACCATATTGACCTAAGTGATTTGCAAGCTGGGTTGCTTTGCTCCTGTGTTTACTCCTACATTCCCGATTGTTCGGCTAGGGAGTAAAGGGAGCACTCTGCAATTGTCACGATCGGGTCACCCGAGCCGGACCTCAGACTGGGTGAAGCCGAAAGCTAGCGGTCTTACTGTTTTCAATTATGGTCGGCACACAACGAAACTCATGAGTACAAAAAATCTATTGCACAAGTCTCATAGCAGCAATGAGCAACCGAAGAAAGGTATCAGTGGGGATACTATTTTCTTCGAAGATGCTTCTTACACTTCGTTAGTAATATAGCATAAGTTCCCTGAATGTGCTTTGTCTGTTACAGCCTTATGGCCTGATTGCCTGGTTATCAGAAACACCGTCGATATTCTCGACAGGTGGAGTACATAACATTTTTTGGCCTTTGGCCGAAGAGGGAGAAGCCGACGGTCGGTTAAGACGCGTTTAAAGTTCGGGTGAACACATATATGATATAAGTACTTCGGTACATACCATCATTATACATAAAATTCTTTTACCCAAGTTACTCGGGGGCTCTTAAATTTATGTGAGCTGTTTTATAATAAGTGTTCTTCTTCTTAGTCGTTGCAAAGTCTTTTTTCTATCACTCCTTTTTTCGACGCCAGTGTGCGGTCAATAGCCGGGTAGCCTAATTTCTCTCTCAAAGCCGCTAAAGTTTGCTAAACTGGCCTAACGAGAAGTACTCCGCTTTCGAGATAGGAGATTGAAGCCGTAGGCTGACCCGCTTGAAGTCTTGAGATAGGATGTCTCGTGTTAATGCATGGCAGAAGCGCTTTTTTTAAAGTCCAATTTTTGGATTGGCACCGAACACTTGATCTAGTTCAGACATTAAACTTTTGAATAAGTTTTTTGGCTTTTCGAGCCTATGGCAGTTTCAAACTATTTGTGAGTTTCCAGCATTAGTCTCGCAGTGCAACGCCGGACACCTTTAGGGATTCGGCAAAAAATCTCGGATATGGCTATATATGCATCAGTTTCAAATTGTGTCTTCGGTCAATAGTTGGGTTGCCCGGCTCCTTTGCCTGCCTCTTATGTTCCGCTTTGTTCGGCTAGGTGTGCAAAAGGAGAACCACTGCGATTGTGCTTCCAGCTCGCATGGTTAAGCACCTCGATGGAGAAAGTCAAACCGATCGTCACAATGGCGCAAACTGGTCAGCGATCTGATGACCGTGTTAAATTATGAGCCGTTCATAACATTGGCCGAAGTGTTTACGGCTTGACCTCAGCTGTCGCCGAACACTAACCGGGGGCTCGTAGCTAGCTTCCCCAGTTTAAAGCTCCTATGACTAAGTGAAAGTTATAAAGCCAAGATATCTTATTGCCTCGTTTCTGCTAACTCAACCGCCTCCGGGCACCGAGACATCGGCTAAGGGTTGTCTGGTTTTGCAGAAACACCCTGCGTAGTATCTACAAAGGGGTAGAAGCCGACGATGGGCCACTTTCAACTCATAAACGGTCGCAATGGGGTCAAAATAAGTATATATCATCAGCATTTGTATTTATTACACAAGCGTTGCCTTCCGTAATTATTTTTATATAAAGCCATAAATATGCATCAATTTGACTTAGGATTTTTGGCCAAGCTGGGTTGCCTGGCTCCTGTGCTTACCCCTACGTTCCCGATTGTTTGGCTAGGCGGTAAAGGGAGCACCTCTGTGATTGTTACTACCGGGTCATCCAAGTTAAGTACCTCAGACTGGGTGAAGCCGAAAGCTCGCAATCTTAAAGGATCACATTGGTCGGCAACAACAGAAGTAAATTTTTTGGTTCATTAATACCACAAAATTCAGGAACTTTCCCCGAACTAAATCCTCAATATTTTCCTCCCACATTGATCGGAGCTGAGGTTTCATGACCATGCTTAGCATGACAACCCAAAGAAAGGAACCGGTAGTGGGACTATTTTCTTTGGAAGATGTTTCTTACGTTAAAAAGTAATATAACATATCTCTCCGCATACCTTTCTTTATAAAACCGTATCACCGGATTGCCTTGTTTGCCGTAAATCTTTGCCCTCATAAAGGCTTTATAAGGTAGGACAAACACTCCTCAGCTACTGGCTGAGGAGGTTGAAGCCGATGGTCGGTCAACAAAGTTTTGTACAATGCGGATCCGAGCATTAATGATGTAGAGTACTTGGATACATAGAATCATCACACATAATTTGTGATTTTACTCTGGATATCGATCCTTAATTCGGCCACCCGTACCCACATTAAGGCTCGGGGGCTACTGGGCTTTGCGCTCATTATTTATAAATATTAAAGGGTTACATCGATCCCCTGATCTGATGTTGCCACCCGACCAGTGTCTCGGGGGCTACTGCATTGCCTATTCAATGCAGAAAATTCAAAGTGCTCAGTGTTCGGCTTGATCGAACTATGCGCAAACACGTCCTCGGACAACAATAGGTACCAACTGGACCTATCCGGCGTCAAGCTAATATATTACGGCGACTTCTCGAGACCATCTATCAAGGGCCTGTTCGCCGATCACTATTTTCCCTAATATATTATACCTCGTTTCTGTTCCTACGTATGTTGCCGAGCTAGGAGTTGATCCTCAGGCTGATTTCACGCATCTACCTGAGTCTCAAGGGCTACTAGGATCAGCGGTTTCATGTTTTCCTTCAGGTGCATCTTGGATATTAGGCCAACACGCACCTTGAGGGATACTGGCTATACATCTTGTCAGATATTACATTGCACAATTCGGAATTAAATTCATAAAAATCAGCCCGTGGCCAAGGTGGTGCACCACCTCAGAAGTAGTCCTTCATAAAGCTCAGACACCAGTGGCTAGCTCCATAGAGGGCATCTCCTGTATTAAGCTTAGCCAAACTCTTTCAACCTTTTTTGAACCGAGGTGATCTATGAAACCTCGGATATAATCCGTCGTCGGAGCTCGGATACAGTCCGGCGTTGGAGCTCGGATACATTTCGGCGTTGGAGCTTGGAAGCAGTCCGGCATTGGTGCTCGCTGCAAAGATACTCAATGCAGTCCGCGTTAGAGCTCGGACGCAAGAGGACACCGCCTCCCGGGAACAGCTTCAAACCCGAGGTGTGGCATAAAAATAACAAGGCATTGATAAAAGGCCGGAAACTTAGAGGGGCTCCTCGGATGCCCGGCGTGTAAACTCTTCGGATGCACTTCGGCGATCCTCAAGACCGAAGATGAGAAGATTTGTTGAACCAGTTTTCAAGATCGACGACCGAAGATGAAGAACAGTTCAGAAGAATCGAGGAGCGTTCTTAACTTGAAGACCGGTTCAGGGGGCTACTGACGGTGTCTTGGACTAGGGGGTACTCACCACGCCATCTCCTGATCTGTTAGATTGGGCCGAGGACCCCGATGGCCGTATACTCATGGGCCAGTCCGGACAGCTGCCGCATACAAGGAAGATTCCACAAGACTTGGTGATCAAGACAAGGACTCCTCCCCACCGGCGTATTCGGCTAGGACTCTTGTTATCCTAGGCCTCTGGTGCATTATATAAACCGAGGCCAGGCTAGTCGATAGACATATATACACAATCATAATCATAGGCTAGACTTCTAGGGTTTAGCCTCTACGATCTCGTGGTAGATCAACTCTTGTAATACTCATATCATCAAGATCAATCAAGCAGGAAGTAGGGTGTCACCTCCATCGTGAGGGCCCGAACCTGGGTAAACATTGTGTCCCTTGCCTCATGTTACCATCATCCTTAGACGCACAGTTCGGGACCCCCTACCCGAGATCTGCCGGTTTTGACACCGACAATAAGCTCTACATTCACATACAACGGGTGCAAGCTAGTTTTGCACACGCAGAATACGCGGGTTAAACTTGACGAGCCTAGCATATGAATATATGGCCTCGGAACACTGAGACCAAAAGGTCGAGCGTGAATCATATAGTAGATATGATCAATATAGTGATGTTCACCATTGAAAACTACTCCATCTCACGCGATGATCGGACAAGGTTTAGTTGATATGGATCACGTGATCAGTTAGATGATTAGAGGGATGTCTATCTAAGTGGGATTTCTTAAGTAATATGATTAATTGAACTTAAATTTATCATGAACTTAGTACCTGATAGTATTTTGCATGTCTATGTTGTTGTAGATAAATGGCCCGTGTTGTTGTTCCGTTGAATTTTAATGCGTTCCAAGAGAAAGCTAAGTTGAAAGATGATGGTAGAAATTACACGGAGTGGGTCCGTAACTTGAGGATTATCCGCATTGCTGCACAGAAGAATTGCATCCTAGAAGCACTGCTAGGTGCCAAACCCGCTGCAGGAGCAACGCCAGATGTTATGAACGTCTGGTAGAGCAAATCTAATGACTACTCGATAGTTCAGTGTGCCATGCTTTACGGCTTAGAACCGGGACTTCAACGACATTTTGAACGTCATGGAGCATATGAGATGTTCTAGGAGTTGAAGTTAATATTTCAAGAAAATGCCCGGATTGAGAGATATGAAGTCTCCAATAAGTTCTACAGCTGCAAAATGGAGGAGAATAGTTCTGTCAGTGAGCATATACTCAGAATGTCTGGGTACCACAATCACTTGACTCAGCTGGGAGTTAATCTTCCAGTTGAAAGTGTCATTGACAGAGTTCTTCAATCATTGCCACCAAGCTACAAAAGCTTCGTGATGAACTATAATATGCGAGGGATGGATAAGAAAATTCCCGAGCTCTTCGCGATGCTAAAGGCTGCGGAGGTAGAAATCAAGAAGGAGCATCAAGTGTTGATGGTCAACAAGACCACCAGTTTCGAGAAAAAGGGTAAAGGGAAGAAGGGGAACTTCGAGAAGAATGGCAAGCAAGTTGCTGCTCAAGTGAAGAAGCCCAATTCTGGACCTAAGCCTGAGACTGAGTGCTTCTACTGCAAAGGGACTGGTCACTGGAAGCAGAACTACCCTAAGTATTTGGAGGAGAAGAAGGATGGCAAAGTGCAAGGTATATTTGATATACATGTTATTGATGTGTACCTTACTAATGCTCGCAGTAGCGCCTGGGTATTTGATACTAGTTCTGTTGCTAATATTTGCAACTCGGAACAGGGGCTACGTATTAAGCGAAGATAGGCTAAGGACGAGGCGACGATGCGCGTGGGAAATGGTTCCAGAGTTGATGTGATCGCCGTCGGCACGCTACCTCTACATCTACCTTCGGGATTAGTTTTAGACCGGAATAATTGTTATTTGGTGCCAGCATTAAGCATGAACATTATATCTAGATCTTGTTTGATGCGAGACGGTTATTCATTTAAATTAGAGAATAATGGTTGTTCTATTTATATGAGTAATATCTTTTATGGTCATGCACCCTCGATGAGTGGTCTATTTTTACTAAATCTCGATAGTAGTGATACACATATTCATAGTATTGAAGCCAAAAGATATAAGTTTAATAATGATAGTGCAACTTATTTGTGGCACTGCCGTTTGGGTCATATTGGTGTAAAGCGCATGAAGAAACTCCATTCTGATGGGCTTTTGGAATCACTTGATTATGAATCACTTGATGCTTGCGAACCAAGACTCATGGGCAAGATGACTAAAAATCCGTTCTCTGGACAATGGAGCGAGCAACAGACTTGTTGGAAATAATACACACTGATGTATGCGGCCCGATGAGTGTTGATGCTTGCATCGGGTATCATTATTTTCTGACGTTCACAGATGATTTGAGGAGATATGGGTATATCTACTTGATGAAACATAAGTCTGAAACATTTGAAAAGTTCAAAGAATTTCAGAGTGAAGTGGAAAATCATCATAACAAGAAAATAAATTTTCTACGATCTGATCGTGGAGGAGAATCTTTGAGTTACGATTTTGGTCTTCATTTGAAATAATGCGGAATAGTTTCGCAACTCACGCCAGCCGGAACACCACAGCGTAATGGTGTGTCCGAACGTTGTAATTGTACTTTATTAGATATGGTGCGATCTATGATGTCTCTTACTGATTTACCGCTATCGTTTTGGGGTTATGCTTTAGAGACAGATGCATTCACGTTAAATAGGGCACCATCTAAATCCGTTGAGACGACACCATATGAACTGTGGTTTGGCAAGAAACCCAAGTTGTCGTTTCTTGAAGTTTGGGGCTGCGATGCTTATGTGAAAAAACTTCAACCAGATAAGCCGAACCCAAATCGGAGAAATGTGTCTTCATAGGATACCCAAAGGAGACTGTTGAGTACACCTTCTATCACAGATCCGAAGGCAAGATATTCGTTGCTAAGAATGGATCCTTTCTAGAGAAGGAGTTTCTCTCGAAAGAAGTTAGTGGGAGGAAAGTAGAACTTGATGAGGTAATTGTACCTGCTCCCTTATTGGAAAGTAGTTCATCACAAAAATCAGTTCCAGTGATTCCTACACCAGTAAGTGAGGAAGTTAATGATGATGATCATGAATCTTCTGATCAAGTTACTACTGAACCTCGTAGGTCAACCGAAGTAAGAGCTGCACCAGAGTGGTACGGTAATCCTGTTCTGGAGGTCATGTTACTTGACCATGACGAACCTACGAACTATGAGGAAGCGATGATGAGCCCAGATTCCGCAAATTGGCTTGAGGCCATGAAATCTGAGATGGGATCCATGTACGAGAACAAAGTGTGGACTTTGGTTGACTTGCCAGTTGATCGGCAAGCATTAGAGAATAAATGGATCTTCAAGAAGAAGACTGACGCTGACGGTAATATTACTGTCTACAAAGCTCAACTTGTTGCGAAAGGTTTTCGGCAAGTTCATGGAGTTGACTATGATGAGACCTTCTCACCCGTAGCGATGCTTAAGTCCGTCCGAATCATGTTAGCAATTGCCGCATTTTGTGATTATGAAATTTGGCAAATGGATGTCAAAACGGCATTCCTTAATGGATATCTTAAAGAAGAGTTGTATATGATGCAACCAAAAGGTTTTGTCGATCCTAAAGGTGCTAACAAAGTGTGAAGCTCCAGTGATCCATTTATGGACTGATGCAAGCCTCTCTGAGTTGGAATATACGCTTTGATAGTGTGATCAAAGCATATGGTTTTATACATACTTTTGGAGAAGCCTGTATTTACAAGAAAGTGAGTGGGAGCTTCGTAGCATTTCTAATATTATATGTGGATGACATATTGTTGATCAAAAATGATACTGAATTTCTGAATAGCATAAAAGGATACTTGAATAAGAATTTTTCAATGAAAGACCTCGGTGAAGCTGCTTATATATTAGGCATCAAGATCTATAGATATAGATCAAGATGCTTAAATTGGACTTTCACAGAGCACATACCTTGATAAAGTTTTGAAGAAGTTCAAAATGGATCAAGTAAAGAAAGGGTTCTTGCCTCTGTTACAAGGTGTGAAGTTGAGTCAGACTCAATGCCTGACCACTGCAGAAGATAGAGAGAAAATGAAAGTCATTCCCTATGCTTCAGCCATAGGTTCTATCATGTATTTAATGCTGTGTACGAGACCTGATGTGTGCCTTGCTATTAGTTTAGTAGGGAGGTACCAAAGTAATCCAGGAGTGGATCACCGGACAGCGGTCCAGAACATCCTGAAGTACCTGAAAATGACTAAAGATATGTTTCTTGTTGATGGAGGTGACAAAGAGCTCGTCGTGAATGGTAACATCGATGCAATCTTTGACACTGATCCGGATGACTCTAAATCACAAACCGGATACGTATTTTAATTGAATGGTGGAGCTGTCAGTTAGTGCAGTTCCAAGCAGAGCGTTATGGCGGGATCTACGTGTGAAGCGGAGTACATAGCTACTTCGGAAGCAATAAATGAAGGAGTGTGGATGAAGGAGTTCATATCCAATCTAGGTGTCATACCTAGTGCATCGGGTCAATACTGGTGCAATTGCCTTGGCAAAGGAATCTAGATTTCACAAGAGAACCAAGCACATCAATAGACGCTTCAATTTGATCTGCGATCAAGTCAAGGAGGGAGACATAGAGATTTGAAAAATACATAAGGATCTGAATGTTGCAGACCCGTTGACTAAGCCTCTCTCACGAGCAAAACATGATTAGCACCAAGACTCCATGGGTGTTAGAATCATTACAATGTAATCTAGATTATTGACTCTAGTGCAAGTGGGAGACTGAAGGAAATATGCCCTAGAGGCAATAATAAAGTTGTTATTTATATTTCCTTATATCATGATAAATGTTTATTATTCATGCTAGAATTGTATTAACCGGAAACTTAGTACGTGTGTGAATAGATAGACAAACAGAGTGTCACTAGTATGCCTCTACTTGACTAGCTCGTTAATCAAAGATGGTTATGTTTCCTAGCCATGGACAAGAGTTGTCATTTGATGAACGAGATCACATTGTTAGAGAATGATGTGATTGACTTGACCCATCCATTAGCTTAGCACTATGATCGTTTAGTTTATTTCTATTGCTTTCTTCATAACTTATACATGTTCCTATGACTATGAGATTATGAAACTCCCGAATACCGGAGGAACACCTTGTGTGCTATCAAACGTTCAACGTAACTGGGTGACTATAAAGATGCTCTACAGGTGTATCCGATGGTGTTTGTTGAGTTCGCATAGATCGAGATTAGGATTTGTCACTCTGATTGTCGAAGAGGTATCTCTGGGCCCTCTCGGTAATGTACATCACTATAAGCCTTGCAAGGAATGTGACTAATGAGTTAGCCACAGGATGATGCATTACAGAACGAGTAAAGAGACTTGCCGGTAATGAGATTGAACTAGGTATGATGATACCGATGATCGAATCTCGGGCAAGTAACATACCGATGACAAAGGGAACAATGTATGTTGTTATGCGGTTTGACCGATAAAGATCTTCGTAGAATATGTAGGAACCAATATGAGCATCCAGGTTCCGCTATTGGTTATTGACCGGTAGTGAGTCTCGGTCATGTCTACATAGTTCTCGAACCCGTAGGGTCCGCATGCTTAACGTTTGATGACAATCGGTATTATGAGTTTATGTATTTTGATGTATCGAAGGTTGTTCGGAGTCCCAGGTGTGATCATGGACATCACGAGGAGTCTCGAAATGGTCAATACCTAAAGATTGATATATTGGACGATGTTATACGGACACCGGATGAGTTCCGGGGGTCACCGGATAAATATCAGAGTGCTGGGGGGTTATCGGAACCCCTGGGGGAAGTAATGGGCCTCTATGGGCCTTTGTGGGAAGAGAGGAAGGGCCAGGAGGGTGTAACATCCCAAATTTTCAATTTGGAATGTTATACATTAGGTCATCATGCATATCATATTTTCTCGCATTTTTCTGATCCTAGAAAATTTCACGCAACTCAAGGACCCTCGGAGAGAGTTGGAAGTTTCATTCTTTTCAGATTTGGGATTTCTCAAATTTTGAAAATAGGATCATTTGGATTTATTTATTTATCTTCAAAAGTTTTTCCGATATAAAAATTTAAGAGAGGGAATAATATGACTTTCCCAACATTTAGGAAAAATGAAGATATTATAAATAAGTCAAAAATTTGGTTTTGAGGATTTATTTGCTTTAGGCAAAAATGAGCATTTCAAAAAAAATTATGCATATTGCCGTTTTTAAAGTTCATTTTGTTCGACTCATTTTTAGGAGTCGGGGAAAATTAATTTTATAAATTTTGGAGTTCGTTTGGTTTTATTTTAAAATCGTTTAGTTTTTGTTAAAAAAAAAGCTACACTTCGGCCAAGGCCCAGCCGCCCAGGCCGCCAGCCACCTGCCCATCTCCCCTTCCTCACAAGACGCCGCTGGAGGAGTCCCGCCCGCCGCCTCCTCCCGACTCGGCTCGGCCACGCTGCCGCCTGTGCCCCCTCCCCAAGGCGCCAACCCCCTCCTATTTAACCGCCACACCCCTCTCCTCATCCCGCCGCCGCCTCACCCGAGCCCAGCCGCCGAGAGCCGCCACCCGAGCCCCGCCGCCGCCCGAGGCCGCCGCCGCCGCCGCGCCTGTCATGAGCCTCGCCGCCACGCCACCCCACCGCCGCCTGGAGCCCAGCGAGCCGCCGGAGGTAGCCGCCACCGCAACCCACCCCCGATCTGGTTTTTTTAAGATGTTCGGTTTTTTTAAAAAACCTAGATGGTTTTATTTTTTTCGGTTTCTTATTTAATGAACGCTCACCAACCGCTCGCTTCAATGAATGTGTTCGTTGGATTGGTTCTGTTAACGAATGTCCGTTATTTAATCCGCTCGCTCGCTTTCTTTTAATCGGATTTAATTCGTTATTTTTTGATTCGATTTCGATCCGATTTTCAAATCTGTTTATTTTCTCGCCGCTTATCGGAATCAGTGATTCAAGCGCTGGAGTTTCATACAAAACCGCCGTTCGACTACCCTACTTACACAGAGTTTTGCTACTGTGAAATTTTGACCTAGTTTCAGATTGCAAAACCGAGTCGTTCTCTCTCGAGTTTCGACTCCGATGCTTTATTTTGATTCGATTCTTTTGCAACCAGGGTTCTTAAGTTGAACTATCTGGTTAGATCTTTTATTCGAGTTTTCCCTGTGTATTAGATGAGTACTTATTGTATGCTTGTTGTTTGTCTGCGTTAGATCACCCGGAGTGCGCCGCTTGTTACTTCGAATCTCTAGGTCTCGCGGATCATCAGCAAGGCAAGTAACACTTGATCATACCTTTTCTACTACCCAGTTTTATTGCATTAGATCAAACCTCAAACACTTGCATGTTTAGGATCTAATTAAATTGTGGGATGGGAAGTAGTTTGAGGTAGTACCTATTACTGTTTTACTTATGAAACCTTGGGAGTTACTTCTACGCTTGCTTATTATGCCATGCTATGCTAGTAGACGTGGATTGGGTGAGTGAATATCCATGACAGATGTGAGATTGTTAATTAATGGTTTATCTAAGGTGGCAACCTAAACACACATCTGGGTGGATTGAGGCACCTGGTTTCTATCAGACTTGCTGATTTCTTCGACCGCCACCTGTGCTCTAAGGGATCATAAGATTATTCAAACTGAAACTTCCGTGTGCAGCCACAAGCCAATTATGGGCTCTGGCGTAGTTGACTAAGTTGTTCGAACTCTTACGGGTAGGCTAGCTGATGTAGGGGATGTAGGTTGGTACGGTCTACCCACATGTAAGGTGCTAGCGCTTCGAAAGACTATGTCTCGGTCATCCGCTTCTCAAACATCATGTAGTCACGAGAACCAAGCGGAGGCGATCGAGTCTTGTGGGGAAAAGTGCAAACCTCTGCAGAGTGTATAAACTAATCATGATTAGCCGTGTCCCCGGTTATGGACGTTTTGAGTATCCGTAATTGAATATCATGTGAATCTCAACATGTTACTTCTAATAAATGTTATTGGGTTTTTGATGAGTACTTTTAATTGGGATTGAGGATGTTGTCAACCATTCTCAATGTTTAACAACCACCATGATAGTTAAATAAAAAATTATTCCTTTGTTGTAGGGAAAAACTAGCTTTATGCAAAAAAATGTAACCGTAGAGCCTTACCACCAGCCAAATATGCATGTAGTATAGACTTATTCTTTCATTGCTCTCTGTGTGTTACATTGCCAAGATATTCCATGTGTTGACCTTTTGGCTGCAACTTTCACGTTGCACTTTTCGCATTTACGACAGTAAGGTGTTAGGTCGTGGTTCTATACTCGATGATGCCGATGGAGTTGATGGA